>CM053770.1:223283307-223456213 GCA_028658325.1 Potorous gilbertii
TCTCTCATTCTTGAGTCCATCACCTCTCTTTCAGAAGGTATGGATAGAATGATGTCATAGGTTCTTTGTCATTGAATTGATCAGAGTTCTTAAGTCTTTCAGAGTTGTTTTCCATAACAATGCTGTTCTGATTGTATAAATTGTTTTCCTCATCCCACTCATCCAATTCTTCATCAGTTCACACAAGTCTTCCCAGGTTTCTCTGAAACCACTCCTTTCATCATTTCTTATGGTACAAGAGTATTCCAGTATATTCATGTTATATAATTTTTTCAACCCATTCTCCAAGAGGCCACCCCCTTAGTTTCCAGTTCTTTGTTACAACCAAGAGAACTGTTAGAAATATTGTACATATGATCTTTTTCTACTTTCTTAGATCTTTTTGGGATCTAGAATTAGTAGTAGTATAGCTAGGTTAATGGGTATGCACAGTTTGGTGACTTTGAGTGTATAATCGCAAATTGCTTTCTGAAATGTTTGGGCCAATTCACAGCTGTCATCAACATCTTCATAGTATCTGTTCTATACTGGGTATAGAGCAATGCGGTGTAGGGAAGGGATGGGGGGGATGATAAGATGAGGTGGGGTCAAAAAGGGGGTACAAGGGAAATAGAAGATAGCTCTCCTCTTTGGGATATTATACTTAGTGGAAGACATGAGGATTCACATCTATCTGATAGGAGTTGTATGAGGCAACCCATGGAGTCTTTTCCAACCCTAAGGTTCTTTGATTCTATGAAATAATCTTAGAACACACTTATAAGACAACAGAAATAAAAACACATGCGTTTTGATGGGGGGAGGGGAGAGGAATGCCTTGTTATTAATAGTGTGAAGGATTCTATTGGCATCTTTGTGTATGCATAATCACACTGGTCCTTTTCACTAGGGGGTTTTGATCTAAAACCTTTAGCTGAAGTGATAGTCCAAAGACATCATTAGCTTTTCCACCCCAGAGTGGAAAGTATTCCCTTTGGGTTGAATTTTCATTTCCTCTGGCGCCATAATTGTACCCCATCTCCAATTCCATTATTGTCTCTCCAAATACCCATACAAACAGGCTAGCCATTTCTTGTGAATCAAAATTTAATGGGGAATTAAAAATGAGCTAATTCAATGCCTACCAGGTAGGACAGATGTGTTTCAGCATCCTAAAAACACAGTGAGCTACTTAGTGGAGCTCGCTTTAGGTGACCTCTTGCCAGGTTGCCAGGCAACAAAAAGCATGCATCCCCTTATTCACTGCTATGAAATATTTCAGGCCACCAGTGAGCTCCCCTGTCTCCTGACTCCACTTCACATCTCATAGGCCCTGACCTTGAGGTTGTTTATGGTGGAAGCGTCTACCATTCACTTCACTTTCCCATTTGAAAGCCTTTTCTTTTTCTATTTTTTTTATAGTTGTTGTTAATGAATATAACCATCCACCAAAACCAACATGTCAGTAAGTACTTGAAGCAGGATTTGGGTCTAGAACTCTTATCTACCACACCAATCTGTCTCTATCTGTAAACGAAGTTAGAAGAGAAACCGCATCTGACCCAGCACCTGGATTGCTGCCTGGAGTATGGACAAAACACAGGCTGTGTTCGGAGCCCAGTGCTACCCCTTACTGCCCTCTGACCCCCCCCCCCAAGTCATTAGATCAGTCTATTAGATCCCATTAAACTGTAGACTTTTTTAAAAAAAATTTCTTTGTATCCCCAGCACTTAACATGGTGCCCAGCATACAGTAGATGCTTAATAGATGTTGCTGATTCACCATCTGAGCCTCTAGTCTTCAGTTTGTTCATCTGTAAAATGAAATTAGACAATCTGCAAATGCCACTTTCAACTTGGATTTAAGATCCTCCATATTAAGCTACTTGCCTTCAGCTTGGAATCTATGTTCCTATAAAGAATGAAGGATGCCTCTGAGGTGAAGATTATTGTTTAGTTGTGTTCAATCATGTTTCATGACTCCTCTTGGGGTTTTCTTGGCAAAGATACTGGAATGGTTTGACTTCTCCAGCTCATTTTACAGCTGAGGAAACTGAGGCAAACCGAGTTAAGTGTCTTACCCAGGGTCACCCAGCTAGGAAGTGTCCAGGGCTATCACTCTCTTTACTTCACCACATAGTTGCCTCTGCCCCTGAGATAGTGACCACCAATTTCCATGAAGAACGCTACAAACATTTGGCCGTGTGGTCTAGGGACATTTTTAATTTATGTTGGCCATGAGGTTTTTGCAATTGTTTTTGGCATTAATTTAGCATGAGTGTGAGGATGAGGTCAGGTGGAGTCAATGGAATTAAGGCGGTGGAAATGTGGGTGAGAGCCCAAGATGTGGCAGCAAACAGAAATGGCCCAAGGGGAGGGGCTCTGTCCTAATGATTCTTAGTTCCAACTCTAAGAATGAGCAGAAATTTTTAAAGAAGATGTTAATTTTGGAGATTTACATAGCTGTTTTAAAGGTTCCATAGAAGAGAATGTGATCTGGACCTTAGGGCAGTAATTCCTGCCCAATCTGATCCGGCAGCCCCATCATCACTTCTGGTCCACCTGCTTTCTTGGACTGACACTTCCCATCTCTCCTCTTGTGTCCACAGAACATCATCAAGAAGGTGATTGGCCAGAAGTTTGTGTACAAGTTTGTCTCCTTCCCCGAGATCCTCAAAATGGACCCTCACGCAGTGGAGCTGAGTCGGGAGAGCCTCCTGCTGCAGGATGGCGACTGTAAAGTGCCTTCTGAGGGTCGAGACCCCCACAAGCATAGCCTGTCAGCCCTCAAGAGTGCCAGCCGGAATGAGTACATCCATTCAGGCCTCTACTCGTCCTTCACCATTAACTCCCTCCAGAGCCAGCCAGATACTTTTAAGCCCATTAAAATGGAGAAGCTGGAGGAGCCGCTGGATGGAGGTGCTCCTCCAGTGGACGAGGTCAGGACGGTCATCAGGTTTGTGACTAATAAGACAGAGAAGCCGGTCATGAGGCCTGTGGTGTCTCTGCCATCCACCTCCGAGGCTGCGGCTGCCTCGGCCTTTTTGACATCTTCAGTCTCCGCAAAAATCTCCTCCTTAATGTTGCCTGGTGCAGCCAGTGTTTCCTCCACTTCCCCATCCTCCTCTCGGTCCCCTTCCCTGTCCCCAGACTCCCCGCTCCCTTCTGAACCCAGAAATCTCTTCCTGGAGTCCAGCTGCCGAGATTCTGACTCTCTGGAGCCCCTGAATCTCTCCTCGGGCTCCAAGACAAAATCGCCATCTCTCCCCCCAAAGGCTAAAAAACCCAAAGGTTTGGAAATCTCTGCCCCGCCGCTGGTCTTGTCCAGCAACGACATTGGCTCCATTGCCCTCAACAGCCCAGCCCTCCCCTCAGGATCTCTCACTCCAGCCTTCTTCACAGCACAGGTAAGAGCCGTTTGGACTGAATCTGTCTGGGGCCTGATTGGTCTGAGCCCAGACAAAGACCTGGCCCATTTTGGATGGCCATGTTTCTGGTCCCTGCGATCCCAAAGACCAATCCCCATGTAGTAGGGATGGGTGTCATGGTGGAAACATAGACTACTATTCGTTTTCCTGCCATTGAGAACACTAACCAAATGGGAAATGTTCTGTAGGGGCAGCTTTGGATGTTGGTCAGCGGTTTCAAGGGGTCTGTGTGTTCACATTCACTTACACCTCAACATTCTTTTCAAGGGAAAAGCACATTTACACACATTATTAACGTTTTGATTTTCATTTTAGACTTTGTTAGTTGGGCAAAGCAAATGTTATCATCATCCCCATTTCACAGAAGATAGGAGGAAACCAAGGCTCGGAAAAGTCAATGAGTTTAAGGTCACGGTACTATCAATCCTGTGTTATAGACTGGGGGAAGCAGAAGGTGACTTTAGGGGAAGCTCTAGTCTAGGAACACTGCAGCTGGTGGAAGTCAAGACAACAAACACTTATTAGGGAAGGAAGGGAAAGGGAATGAGCATATATGTGACACCTACTGTGTACCAGACCCTGTGCTAAGTGCTAACTCAAGGACCTCACAGTCTATGGAGGAGACATCTTACAGACAACCTTATACCAACAGTATACAGACAGGATAAACTGGAGATAATCCTAGAGTCATCTGGAGGGAATAAATCTCAGGAAGCATCATTAATTCTGTTTTAGAGACAAACTGAAGCTCCTGGGGAAGAGACTAGCCTAAGGCCACATAGCAATTGGTGAAGGTATTATTACTATTTACAGATGGAAGAACTGGGACTCAGAGAAATGAATTACCTAGAGGTGAAGGTCATCTAGGGTTTGGGTTAGAGCCGAGACTCAAATCCAACGTCTCCACTGCTTTCCATTGCACCACATTGCCTGGACTGGTTTCTGTGCTTGTAATATCATGTGCTGAAGTGACTCAAAAAAAAATGGTATATTCATTAGTTTTGGGAAATCCAAATCCATGATTTCTTAAGAAAGTTTGAGTAGAGCAATTGAAAATGCTCATGGGATCATAAATGGTGCTAGAAGAAACCTTAGAGATCATTTAGTCTAACCCTTTTTATGGATAAGTATACTGAAGTCCTGGGGAAGTATACTGGGCTTATCCAAGGTCACATGACCATTTGAACAGCATCAGGATTTGAACTCAGGATCTTGGCCTCTAGAGCTCACAGTCTACTCCCTATAATATTGTTTAGTCATGTCAGTTGTGTCTGACTCTCTATGACCCCATCTTGGGGTTTTCTTGGCAAGGATACTGAAATGGTTTGCCATTTCCTTCTCCTGCTCACTTTACAGATGAGGAAACTGAGGCAAACAGGGGTAAGTGACTTGCCCAGGGTCACACAGCCAATAAATGTCTGAGGCTGGATCTAAAATCAGGCTGAAGATTCTTCCTGACTCCAGGTCTGGTGCTGTATGCAATATGGCATACCTACTACCCCTCATGATATATAAAAAGTCATTTCAAGCTGGTAGGTGAAACTCAGTCAAGAAAGAGATATGGAATATTTATACCACAATCATTTGGGTTGGTTTCAAACCCCACACCTAGCTTGTTTCAAAGCTTTTTTTTTTAAAAAAAAATCCAGCATCTTTTTCTCTCAAACAGAGCTCTGTCTACTGGTCTGAGAGCAAATCCTTCTCCTTTGATGAATGGCAAGACCCACCATTAGGCCATACGGATATTCATGAAAGAAAAGTCTTGTTGTCAGGGTTTCCCATGAATTGGAAAAGAGAACAGGGATTAGGGCTGTCTGGTGGACCATGGAGCAAGCCAGCAAAGTCCCCCGATGCCAGATTTCTAAACCAGGGGAGCAGGCCAATGCTATTCCAGGTCTCCTTGCTGGAAAAAGTCGGTTATTCTACAGACCTCTGGGCAGATTCTAGATTATACCCTGATAAATCCAGACTGGCTCTGGAGGTGTAGAGAATATCTTCTGTCATCCCAGTTCAGACTGACTTCTAGGGGACACTAGAACGTACAGAGGAGTCAGAAAAATCAGAATTCAAATCCAGCCTTCAACACTTACTAGCTGGGCAATATTGGTTAAGTGTTTTGAAAAATGACAGTCATTTAATTTATAAATGCTAGCTTATTCTTTATTTCCTCATTATCTTCTTGAGGGCAGGGATTATTTGCTTTGGTATCTCCCAGGCCTGGCACAGTGCCTGGCATAAGGAGGTGTTTAATCAATGTTTGTTTATTGACTTATGGGGAAAGTTGCCTTCTATCACTGAGTGTTCAGCATGAGTGATAACAATTATTCATCTTTAGCATCATATAAAATGAGATTTTATATACACATACACATACATATATATATACATACACACATATATACATATACACAAACATATGCATACATACATACACACATTCACACATATATGGTGGTACATAAATGTTAGCAATTACATTACTATTGAGCATTTCACAGTTTACCAAGTGTTTTCCTGCCTTGTGAGGCAAATAGTATAAATATTTCTCTTCCCATTTTACAGATGGGAGAGCTGAGGCTTGGAAAATTAAGGAGTTGGCCCAGAGTCACCCAGTCCATGAGTGGCCCAGCCACAACGTCAGCCTATGGCTTTGTCTCCTGAGTCTAGTCCTGTTTTCTTTTACCTTTTTTCTGGCACATGGGAAGCAGTGGGGGAGGAGGAGGAGATGGGTCCAGTGAGCCAGATCGATTCCAACAGCTCTGGCAGTCATCAGGGTGACAGATGTCTCAGCCAGATGGCCTTTTCCTCCCTGGGAGAGCTTTTCAGGACACTCACAGGGGCTGGAAATAAGCTTAGCCACAGTTAGACTGATACCATTTCATGACTGGATAGGGCCCAAGAAAGAATTATTCTTTACAGGTGAGAATACTGAAGAGCAGAGGTGAGTCAGTGACTTTAGTGGCAGAGTGGAGGCTGGGCCTCTGGGCTCATGGTTCACTGGTCTTTATTCTCCATGTCTTGACTCTGAAGCCTCTCCTTGTCTGGCTGAGGCTCTGAGCTTTTGTTGTGATGCTAGAGCATAGAGCACTGGACCCAGGGGCCTGAATAGGAGGGGCTTTCCCTGGCTCCTGCCCCTTGCTAGGGATCCACATCATAGAAGGAGACAGACTTTTCTCATTTTACAGAAGAGGAAACAGCTCAGATGGATCAAGTGAAACGACATCACGAGAAGTGGGACTGAGTTAGTACATTTTCTACTAAACAACAAAAGCTGTTTTATATGTGAAATGATGCTCTCTCATACCTATCCCAGCTTGACTTGGGAGTCAAGAAAACCAGGAGCCTTGGAGGCAGTGGATAGTGTTGGAGTCAGGGAGATCGGAGTTCAAATCTGGTTTGAGATACCTTGGGCAAATCGTGCAGCCCTAGTTTCCTCATCTGTAAAATGGGGGCATCTACTCCCTATGGTTGATGTGAAGATAAGATGAGATATATTTTTAAGGCTCTTTGCAGTAAAGTATCATATCAATGCTTGCTGTTATTATTTGTTCAGATGAAGAAACTGAGGCTAAGGGAAGGAGAGGAACTTGCCCACAGCAGTTTGAAAAAACCTTATGTCAGTGTGAGATAGGCTAGCTTTGGCCTCCCCAGAGTCAGTGCCCAAAGAGGAACAGAGATGACATGTTGGGTAAGGAGGTTAGGGAGAGGGGTAAGGTTACAAAATGTCAGAACAGGTTTTTACACCATTGAAAAACCAGGTATTTTCTCACTAAGCAAAAATGTCATGAAACTAAGGGCAGATATATGGGTCAGGGATAATCCAGATCTCTTAGAGTTTGAGATACAGAGAGTTTGGAAACTGCCCGTCAGTTTGGACAGTTATAGAAATTCCTCTCATAAAATTCCTTTGCTCTTAGAATAGTTTTAAAAAAATGTTGCAGAAATGGCCAGCCTTGGAATGGTCTGAGATGAGACTGGGGCAGGCCAGATTATGGCACTGGTTGGGTATTAGTGTCTCACCATTTCAGAGATCTGGTTCTAACAGGCTAAGAATGTGACCAGATAACCCCATCCCTTTTCAACCCTGGACCGTCAGGAGAAGTCTGACCCCTTACTTCTTCAGTTAGTCATTCTACAAGCATTTCTTGAAACCCTACTTTGTGCTAGGTGATGGGGATACAAGGACAAAAGATGGACTCTGTCCTCAAGGAGATTACATTCCACAGTGGGGAAATAACATATACATAGTTGTATAGTGAGAGGCAGCTTGGTTCAGTGGGTAAGGTGCCTGACTTGAAATCAGAAAGACTTGGGCTCAAATCCTGCCTCAGACACTTACTAGCTGTGACTCAGGGCAAATTGCTTAATATTTTGGGGGTCTCAGTTCCCTCATCTCTAGAATGAGGGCACTGGTGTCTGTAGGTCACCTCTAAATATAAATCTCTAATCCTCTAAGGAAATAAATACAAAATAATTTATAGGGGGAGAAAGAACATTAGCAAATGGTACCAGTGGTATCTGAATTAAGCCTTGAAGAAATTTGTGTGAGGAGGGAGAGCATCCTAGTAATGAGGAAAGCCTATGCAAAGGGGCAGAGGGGCAATCAGGCCATTGGGTCCTGAGATGATGAAGAGCACTGAGATTCCAGTCTCAGGG
Organism: Potorous gilbertii; assembly: GCA_028658325.1. NCBI lineage: Eukaryota > Metazoa > Chordata > Mammalia > Diprotodontia > Potoroidae > Potorous > Potorous gilbertii. The sequence continues at coordinate 223,291,371 of CM053770.1, forward strand.
GCTTGGGTTCAAGTCTGACCCTTACTTCCTGTGTGACCGTGATCCACCCACTTCCCATCTCTGAGAGATTTTCTTTTGTGTAAGATGAGGGGTTCACTAAAGGGTTTCTGAGAGGTGTTGAACCTATGATCTAGTAGAAGAATCGCTTACTCTGAGAGTACAAAGGGGCCTCTGAGGCTTTTTTAGCTGGACACATGAGGGAAGTGACTTACCCAAGATGGTCTCAAAGTAAACAAGATCAGAACACAGGTTTCCAGATTCCATTGCCTTCACCTGAAATAACAGTTGTTGGATAGCGCTACACATTTTACAAAGAGCTTTCTTCAGAACTGGAACAAATAATAGCATTCATTTAGTTCTTGAGGGTTTAAAAAAAATTCTGCTTTGTTATTATTTGATGGTCACTTCAACCCTGTGAAATCAGTGTCTTGTTACCATTTTACGGAGAACACCAAGGACAGAGGGGGCTTAAGGACTTGACTGAGATTCCACAGTCCTTTATGTCTTTCCTCTTTGGGACATATGAATTTTTTTTTTTTTTTGGTGATGGGGGCAAGTGGAACAGTCTGGATTTATTTTATCAGGATAGAGCATGCCCAGTATGGAAAATCCCTTCATAGTCACAACCCTGTAATTCATCCATCTCGTTCACCATTTTCAGACTCCCCAACTCAGATTCACCACCAGAGTAAGGACTGTCAAGTCCTAAGATGTTTTCATAAGCTACACCAAGCAAATATCAATGACTCAGCGTTGACATTGTACCAAACTGTACCATTAAAGCAGATATCCTTCTTTCATTTACTTAGTTGATGTGATGATTTGAGGCTGTAGTCATATGCTAGGTATGAGATAAAGTGGGGTGTGGATGCCATCACATTCCACCCTGGCTGGGCTGTTCCTCATCACCTTGGGGGCTGAAAATCAAGTTCCATGTCCTGCTCCCACCAGCCACTGGATAAGCAAGGGGTAAGATGAGAATGGGGGTTTTGGCTTGTGAAAAGAACACACCCATTGCATCATTTGTTTGTCTGCTGGTGACTCCTTCTCCACTGCAGGGCACCCAGGTGGCTTGAATCCACAGTTGACCAGGGCAAGAAAGCCCCTTAAGATTTTTCCCAACTCTGAATTCAAGTTTCTGGGAATGCTGGTCAAAACTAATCAATTGTAAACTGGCCTTTTTGTGGTCCAATAAAGATTCAAACCAAGACGTTGTTCAACTTACTTAATTCAGATTTCTGTTTTGTCCCAAACTGTGATCTCATTGCTGATAGGAATTTCCACTGAAGAAACTCCCCCTACTAATGTAGTTGGGAACCTACTGTGCAATTTGTAGTCCTAGAGACTCACTTGGGACATCAAGAGGTTAAATGATTTGCCCAGAGTTAATATATAATTGGATTGTGTCTTATCAAGTTGTCCTCCCTTAGACCAAATTTCTCTATGGGGGTAGCCTTCCTAATTCTCTGTCATTGGGCTGTATACATAGGGGATAGGAACTGGACCTGTATTATCTTATCAGCAGTGCAGAGGAACTCCTGGTACTAAGAACCTCTCCACCAAATGGAGCTCTAAAAGAGCTCCCTAACTCATAGATTTGAGAACTACCTGGGGGCTTCAAAGGGAAGTGACTTTACTCAAAGCCCAGGGTCATTCATGCATTTTGTATCACAGGCTCTGGACTTAAACCCAGGTCTTCAATACACTGAGTTTGGCTCACTGTTCAATGTGTCACACAGGACTCTGATTTGCTGAGATGAAGCAGTTATTCATCAGTTATTGCTAATAACTTTTTTTTTCCCTTTGGAGGCAATCCGAGTTAAATGATGTGCCCAAGGTCACACAGCTAGTGCCTGAGGTCAGATTTGAACTCAAGTCCTCCCAACTCCAGACAAGTGCTCTATCCACTGCACCATCTAACTGCCCTGCAGTCCTCTTTCAGTTTTCTCTTGCCCTTAAAACTCTCCATCTTGAGGTCTCTGGCTTGTGCTGGTTGCCACTGCTTGTCTTAGAATCTTGGTACTGCTTTAGGGCTGAGCCATTTATAAGAGGCCTTCAGAGGATGATGGAGGATTTCAGAGGTGCTATCAGATTGGACAAAGGCAAATGGCACTTTCCCAGGTAGTGGAGAGAATGGTTGCACACTGTAGCCCCAGTGACTTTGACTTCAATTCTTGGCAACAGAACAGATGATTAAAGGGTTGATTTATGTGCAACTAGAGAAGGAAGCAGCAATCACAAAGGGCCAGTATGGTTTCACTAAGTTTAGGTCAGGCTGGACTTGACCTCATTTTTTTCTTTAACATGGTTTCTAGAGTGGCATATCAGGGGAAAACTGTAGCTACAATTAGATTTTTGTATAGCATTTGAATAAAATGCTTTTTTGTGGATGAGAAGTGAGGTAGACTAGACAATAATATAGTGGCTTGGATTTGGGACAGCTTGAATGGCTGTAACCCAAAGAGGGATCATTGATCATTAGATGTCAACTTGGAAGAAGATCTCTTGAACAAAGGTTTTTACCCTGGGGTCTGTGAACTTTTAAAAACGTCAATAACTATGTAAAGAGAATTGATTTCCTCTGTAATCCCATGCATTTTATTTTACACATTAAAAACCATCCTTCTGTGAAGTTTCACCAGACTGCTAATGGACTCCATGATCCAGAAAAGGTTAAGAAAATCCCTGCTGGAGAGAAGTGCTCCAGGGTGTGATTCTTGGCTTTAGGTGGTTTAACATTTTAATCAGTGTCTTGGATAAAAGTTTGGAAGTCATGCTTATCAAATCTACAGATGACATAAAGCAAGAAGAAAGCTAACCTGTTGAAGCCAAAGGACTGGGGAGTCAGGCTCCAAAGAGATTTGAGACAGGCTAGAACATGGGAAGGAAACTAGTAAGATGAAATTTTAATAGGGATTAATGCCAAGTCTCATGCTTGGGTTCATCACAGTTAGAAATAGGAAAGACAGAGCTATACAGTGGTTCTCCTGCAAAAGATTTTCACGTACCTCTGATTCAATATGAGTCAGCGGTCTGATATGTCCACCAAAAAAGCAAAGCTGTGTTATTTAGACTCCATTTAAGAAAGATGTAGGGTCTAGAATGGGAGCGGGAGAGAAGTACTTCCATAGTGCCTATTGCAGGTAAATGCTTATTTTAAATCTTATCTCCATCAGGGTTTCTTAACTTGGGGTCAGAGAACTTTAAAAAATTCTGAAAACTATTTCAACATAATTGATTTCCTCTGTCACCCTTTGTATCTTATTTGATGCATAAGATTCTGAGAAAGGGTCCATGGGCTTCATGAAATTGACTGTCCAAGGAGTCCAGGACACAGAAAAGGCTGCAGAAGTCTGGGCTCATTCCTGTCCTCTGTCTGCATCAGATTACAGCTGGAGTATTGTTTTGTTCTGGGCCTGAAATTCTAGGAAAGACATTGATACACCAGAAGGTAGTCAGAGGAGGGGACGGTAAGAGGGCAGAGGGCAAGTTCATGCCATCTATAAAGTGGTGGGATGAATCAGGGACGATGGGCCTTGAGAAGTGAAGACCCTAGTGGTGTGCAATCACTTGCTTTAAGAAAGGCAGTCAAAAGGAAGAAAAATTGTTCTGATGGTGCAAGAGCAATGGTAGAAGCTATAGAGGTCTCGGGTTAGGTTTGATGCCAGGAAATGCTTCTTAATAAGTACGGCCATCCAAAAGTGCCATGAAGTACTGAGTTCATCATCTTTGGAAGTCAGGTAGGTTATAAAGGGGATTCTGGTTCCCAATGGGCAAAATGGCCTCTGAAGTTCATAGGCTTGTGGGATTATAGACTGAGAGCTAGAAGGGACCTTTGAGGTCATGGATCCACTCCAGTCATTTAATGGATAAGGAAATGGAGGCCTAGAGATGTTAACTGGATGTATCTAAGGTCAGGATCATAGATTTAGAATTGGAAGGGACCTTAGAGGCTATTAAGTCTAGCTTCTTCATTTTACAGATAAGTAAACTGAGGAACAAAGAAAGTGAAATGACTTAGGGTCACACAGTCAATAAATGTCTAGTAAGTGGGGAGTTGAAGAAAAGGAAGGAATTGAAAGATTACAGGATTGCAGGGATCCAGAGCTCAGGGACCTTGTAGTCTCCTTGCTGTACAAAAGAGGAAAGGAGGTCTGCACATGTTACTAAGGTCCTATAGGTACTAAGTATCAGGGCTGGGATTTGAACCCAGGGCCTCTGTGACTCCAAAGCCGGTACTTGCTCTGCTGCTTTTCTCAAAGACAACAGATAATTTAACTATGGGCAAATTCTGGAACATCAGGGATCATCTCTTCCAACCTCATTCTGAGAGATGAGAAACTGAGGCTGAATCATAGCTATAGAGCTGGTCTCTGATCAGAAGTCATCTACTCCATTCTCCTTATTTTACAGATGGAGAAACTGAGGACCAGAGAGGCTAAGTGACTTGTTGTAAAGGGGTCATGGTATCATCATCTTAAAGCTGGCAGGGACCCAGTAATTATCCAATTCAACACCCTCATTTTCAATATGAGCAAAATAGAAAGTTGGCTCAAGTAGTAAACCTCGGAGATGAGGTTTGAACTCAGGTCCTATGTCTCCAATGTTAGTGTTCTTTGGGACTCTACCACCATCCCATACAACATGTTTTCTCCTTTAAGATGATATGCTTTGCATGGAGAACAGGGATGGGAAAAGCAAGATAGAAGAAGAATTAATATCACTGTATTGATTTGCATATATTAAAAATAACATTTTAAACCCAGAAAGCCTGCAAAACATTCTTTTCAAGTTGTTGGATCTTCAGGCTACAATCTGGTATCTTCCATTGTGATTGAAATATGCAAAAATCTCAAAACCCTTCATGGCTGTGCATGCTGCATCCTTCTAGGAGGCTCCTACTTGAGGCCCCTCTCCTACCCTTGACATTCTGCCAGACCAGACTGTCTGCTGGTCTCCTTTGGTGAGTGGGCCTTGTCTCTCTTGCCCTCATGCTGAGCCCAGAACATCCTCCTTCCTGACTTCTGCTCCCTTCAGGGTTTGGCTCAAGGCCCAGCTCATTCCTAGCAGAGATCTGTCCTGGGTCCTCATTCGCTGGCTGCCAGGGGATTTCTTTCCTTTTGCTCGGCATGGCATCTAGAACACAGCAGGTGTTTGATGAATGTTTCCTAATTCTTCACTTGTTACTATCTCTCACTTCAATATATGCCCTGTTTCTTTGCATTTATTTAGTATGTGCCTGTATTTGGTGATCTGTGGACAAGTTGTCATTTCCTCCTAGGAGAAGGTAAGCCCCTGAGAACAGGAATGGTTTCATTTTGGTTTTGTATCTCCAGCACTTCGTGTAGTGCCCAGCACACAGGATTGCCTTTGGAGTCAGAGAACTTGGGTTTCAATCCCACCTCATACTCCCTGTGTGACTCTGGGCGCATCTGGCCTCAGTTTCCTCATCTGTAAAATGAAGGGGCTGGAAGTCTTCACGGTCCTTCCCAGCTCCTACCAGACATATGCAATCACCTATGACAAGGTTCCATTGTCAAAGCATGGCCCGAGAAATGGCTGGATGGAATACCTCATTCATTGCTCAGAATCCTGCCTCTGACTCTGCGTGACCCTGGGTGGGTCACTCAACCTTCAGGGGATGACTTGGAAAAATCTGCCTCATGTAGGAAGTCGTCATAAGCCCTTCTAATCCATATGGATGTAATGAAAACTAATATTTATATGTGGCTTTTAAGTTGCAAAGTACTTTACAAATACTCTCATTTTCTTCTCACAAGAGGGTGGAGGGTAGGTGCCATGATTAGTATTCCTATTTTGCAGATGAGGAAACTGAGGCCAATAGAGCTTGAGGGACATGGCTGTATCTAGTAGCTTTTTAGTGTGTGAGTGAGCATTCAAACCCCAGGCTTTATCCCAGATGCTGCCTCTCTGTGCCCCTTTAAAGAGCCAACACACTATTTCTTCTCACATCCCTAGGGGCTAGCACACTGATTGGCACTTCATAAATGCTTATTGATTATTTATCTATCATTCAAAGGATAGACCTTTGATTTCAATGGTATAGGGAACTCCCCACTGAAGACTCTTCACCCACCAATGTAGAAAGGCTCCCATTCTCTGGTTTATAGCCTTGGTGAGTCACCCCGAGGGCCCAGAGAAGTCAAGGAACTTGCCCACGGTCACTCAGATGGAATGAGCCAGAAGAGGGACTTGAATTTAGGAGTTTCTGACTTGGAGGCCAACCTTCTATCCACGGGCCATCTAAATCCAGCTGGATATGTTATTTTGGCTTATTTTTGTTGCTGGAGTTCTTGTTTGGACAGCATGCTCATTTTCTGAAGAGTTGTCATCTGAGTCCGGAGGGTCTTGTCTCTGGAAGGCCAGCCATCAGGCAGTGACTGTTATGGCCACTGGAATTCCAGAAGCCACCCATTCAGGTTTAGAAAGGATGGCTACCATCTGTGTTGCTGGAGGGAGGACCCTTTGGGGAGTATTCTGCTCATACTCCTAGTTGGATTGGAGCACTTCATAGATATGGACACAGGGGACTTTGGAATACTTCCTCCATGAAAAATTGATGAGGGGTCCTCTTGTGGTTGGACATGTTGATGTGTAAGAGCCTGGGGGCTTCAGTGGAGCATGGTTGTCAGGCGCCTAAGCTATCGATGGCCCAGAATGAGCTATGTCTCTTCCATGCCAACAAATGCTGATCTGGGTAATGCTTAAGAATTATGATCCATTCTGCCAAGTAAATGATGCAGGACCAGGAGAGGATGTCAGAGTTTTAGTTTGATATTAGAAAGCATCTAGGCCAACCCTCCCATTTTACAAGGAGAAGATCAAGGCCAACAGTTGTTAAACCCTGGATGAACCCAAGTTCTCTCCTGCTTTTAGTCTACACTACCTCCCTGGGAAAGGACACTTAATTCTTTTTAAACCTCCCTTCTTCCCCTCCATTCTGAACCTTGGCAGTTCAGTAAAACTAACCAACAATTAACTGACAAACAAAGCTCTTTGAGGACACACAAGTCCCACAGCCAGAAAGTGCTGAATGCAGGATATGATGCAGAACCAAACACATAATAAGTACTTAATTAATCCTGGACCCGGGGTCATGAAGACACCAGTTCAGATCCAGCCTCAGATGCTTACCAGCAAGTCAACTCAACCAGTTTGCCTCAGTTCCCTCATCTGTAAAATGAGGATGAAAACAGCACCTACTCTGAAGTACTGTTGTGAGGTTCAGATGACATAGTATTGTAAAGCACTTGGCAAACCTTGCAGCTCTACATAAACTGAAGCTATGGTTATCATTAATATATTAGTGTCAATATATAATTAACATAACTCTATTATCTATATTACTATTGTCATAAAAATGCTTATTGACTGAAACCAGGTCATGCTCCTTCTTAATCCCAAACTACCTCTCCATAGATGCTGAGCAATATATGATGAATAAGGCATTCAATTGAATAATTCATTTTTCTATCTCTGTATCCCCAGCATTGTGCAGAGTGTCTGACATTATAGTAGGGACTTAGTAGCTTATGGACTGATTATGCCCGTTCCAACTGCAGTTTCCCTGCCCCACCCCAAAGAAAGGAGAGATGTAGACTTTCTCATCCCTTGGGGAAGGGTGGAGATGGAAGAGTGTGACTTGGTCATTATAAAGTCATAGCATTCGGTAAAAGGCCATTTTAGAGAGTGAAGGAAACAGTCAAAAGAAGAAGAACCCCAGTGGCAGCCACAACTAATAAGCTAAATATGTGTGTGCCCTGTGCCTCACACGGCGAAGGCATCTGAGAATGCTTGTCTAATGAATAAACAAGGCTGAGACTGAAACAAATTGGGACTGAACGACTAAAACTAAATTTGCATGTCTTCCTCAAAAAGTGGGGATCTGTGGAAGTAGGTCTCACATATGGTCTGGGGACAGTCATTTTTTTTTTCAATCTTTGTTTTGGAGACAGATGGGATTAAGTGACTTGCCCAGGGTCCCAGAGCCAGTGTCTAAGGCTGCATCTGAAATGGGGTCCTCCTGACTCCAGTGCTGGTGCTATATCCAAGCTTGTAGCCACTTCCGTCTCAGTCTTTCATAGTAATATACATGGTGGGGTACTAACTGATGTGTCAATCTGCTGGAGTGAAACAAAAAGTCCAGTGCCTGGAACATATGCTTGGTAAATGTGTGCTGAATGACAAAGATCTATCAAGGAAATGTAAATTCATTTTAGTGATCACATCTGTGAACACAACTTACAAGGGCAACAAGAATAGCCAGGATTTACGTAGCACTTTAAAAGCACTTACAGGTTTTTATCATCTGATCCTTATAGCAGCCTGACGAGGAAGGTGCTAGTATCATTTCCATTTTGCAGATCAGAAAACTGAGGCTGAGAGGGTAAAGCTCTAGGTGTCACATGGCTAACAGCTATCTGAGGCAGGATCCAGGAGTATGAGCCTTCCCTTCCCCCTCCCCCTCCCCACTCCCAGCAGCTGCCACAGGGCCCTGAACTCAGGCTGTTTGTCCTGATTTCAGTCTAGGCTGACGTCCCTCAGAACTTAAGAAGCATCCAGCATGATGCAATCAGGGACACTCTGCCAGGAGTGCTGCCTTCCCTCGTGGACCAAGGCCTTCATTGACATCACCAGCCTCCCGAGGGGGTGCTGCCATGTCACGAGCAGCTCCTAGGCTGCTTGGCCTCAAAGCTTTCCCTGCAGAGAGCAGGAGTGATGCTCAAGGCGCAGGGTCAGTATTTCTTTACTAATCCTCTTGATGGCTTGAGGCCAGGAATTTCTTAGTTGATCTGTGCTCACTCCTCTGGGAAATCCAGATTTTTGGCCTTAAAAAGAATCTGGCATGGGATGGATTACTTTATTAAAAAAAACAAAAACTGAACACAGCCAGAAAAGATCCTTTATGTATCCTCCAGTCCTCCACCCTGGCTGGGATGCAATCTGGAACCAGGTTAAGCTTCCAAGGAGGCTGCTGCAGGGGACGGAGACACCTTTTCTTTGTAGAGACAGCAGACTTTAGGTGTAGAGAACTGTATGGACTGTCAATGGATAGGTTGATTAGTTTTGCTGTACTGATCCCTGCCTCCCCTTGTAGTGAGTTATGAGACATTGCTTTCTGAGCAGTGGTGGGAAAGTGTTCTATTTGAAAATTAGAAAGAAAAGCTATTTTAAGTGTTTGAAGTCTCATTGATAAGGCAGTGATGACGGTAACGGGTGAAGGATTGAGATTCTGTTTGGTTTCTATTTTTGATCCCTTTGTCAATCAATGTAGCAGGGGACAGTCTGGGAGTGGGCAGAATCCCAAAGGTGCCATACAAGCCTGGCAAGGCATCCTTCTAGAGCAGGGATTTTTAGCCTTTTCTGGGTCATGGATCTCTTTGGCAGTCTCATAAAAGTCTATGGACCCTTACTCAGAAATATGGTTTTAAATAATTGAAGGAAATGCTAAATTCAGCTTGCAGTTAGTGAAAATGAAGATGTAATTTTTTCTTCCCATTCAAGTTCATCAGTCTCCCGAAATCTGTCTGTGGACCTGAGGTTAAGAACCTTTTTCCTAGAAACTTCTCTGGATGGGGAGGGGATGGCAGATGGGAATCAGTTTCTATATCTGTAAAGTGAGACTGTTGGCCTAGATAAGTGCAGAAAATACCTTTCATTTCTCAAGCTGGGCTCAAGTCTCTGTTCTATCACTTACTAATATTTGTGGCCTGTCACTGTAACTTCTCTGGACCTCAGTATTGTCATCTATAAACAAAGACTTGTGATAATTTTCTCTTTCCCGCATGGTGTAGATGTGAGGATCCCAAGAGTTGTGTGTAAAAGTGCCTTATAAATAAGGCAGTAGTACGGATGCAACTTGATGGCACAATGGATAGTGTGCCAGTCCTGGAGGTATGAAGACCTGAGTTCAAATTTGGCCTTCCTAGCTGGGTGATCCCGGGCAATTTGCTTCACCCTGTCTGCCTCAGTTTCCTTATCTGTAAAATGAGATGGAGAAGAAAAGGCAAACCACTCCAGGATCTTTGCCAAGAAAACCCCAAATGAGGTCACAAAGAGTCAGACACAACCGAATGACAAAACAACAGAAAATTAAGGGAATTTTCTTTTAAAAAGCAACACATTTCTTTCAATAGGCAGAGTATACATACTCTTGAAATCAAAAGTACAAGGTTTTGACTCACAGCCCTTGGCCCTTTACCCCCATTCATTTGAAATGACTGTGTAGTTATGTTGTTTGTATTCTATATTTAAGTATCTGGGTCCCCTGCTTTATGCCTCCAATGGAGTATAAACTCTCAGAGGGCAGAGGGATCATGGGGGGGGGCTCGGCATCCTCAGCAGGTATTTATTAGATGCTTTTTGAGCTGAATTAGTTTGGGGGGAGACAAATGTGGTCAGATGTTTCTCAGGAAGGTTAAGTGGTTGATTTCCCTAAAAGAATGGACAGCCCTTGAGGTCAAGGACTGCTTTTCATTTTTGCCTTCATGTGCCCAGCACCAGGCAGACACTTAGTAAATGAAAGTCAACTCAGGTTCAACAAGGATTTACTAAAAGCTTATGAGTGAATGAATGAATACACATTTAAATGCCTTCTATGAATGAATGAAAAAGTATTAAATGCATTTAAAATTTTTTTATCAATTTATTTTTTGTTTTCAAAATCACTTTCATAAGATTTTGAATTCTAAATTTTCTCTACCTCCCTCCTCTCCCCAAGAAGGTGTTCAATCTGATATAGGCTCTACATATACATTCATATTAAATGTATTTTCACATTACTCATGTTTTAAAGAATTAGAAACAATGGGAGAAACTATGGGAAAAAGAAAAAGAAAAAAGGAGCAAATAGTATGCTTCGATCTGCATTCTTGATGAATAAATTAATGAATGAATAAAAAAGTATTAAGTTCCTTTTCTGTGTCAGGTACCACGATCGGTTCACAGTAGAATTAAAATGGATTCCCTGGGATTCTTTTGCCAAAGTATTAAAGATGACTCCATTTTGCATTAAAGATGCAATGAGGTAATATCTGCAGAAAGAAATGTGGGTGAATGTGCCATGTTTGTGTTGTAGAGTCCAAATGGATTGCTGTTGACGCCCAGCCCGCTGCTGTCTAACATTCACTTCTGGAGCAGCCTGAGCCCGGTGGCCCCGCTGGGTTCTGCCCAGCTGCAAGGACCCAACACTTTGTTTCAGGTGAGCTTGGGACATGAACATGCCTGCTGATGCATAGGCAGGATTAGATCATCCCACAGGGAGGGGCTCTTAATATAAAGTCTGGGAACTTGAAAAAATTATGGATTTTAATGCCTATATTTTGGCGTAAATGTGATAAATATAAGTTCCTTTGTGATCCTATGTATTTCATTTTATGTGCATATAAAAAGAAGGGACCCTCCCAGACTTGTCCAGTCTGCCAAATGAATTCATATGCCCAAAAGGCCAAGAATCTCCAATCTCTAAAGTTGGAGGAAAAAAAGAGTACTGAACAAAATGTGTAAATTTATAGAAATGGTGCTCTTATAATTTGTAACTACACTTAGAAGGAAAAACTCACATAAAACATCTTGGTGCTGGTTGTAGCATTCTAGGGCTCTAGATTTTAATCCTGATGCTGACACTCTATGTGTGACCTTTGACAAGATGCTTCATCTCTCCCACCTTGTTTTCTCATCCATAAAACGAAGGGGAGTTGTGAAGACTAGACCAGACTCTTAACCTGGAATCCAGGAAGTTGTCTGTAGACAGATAACTGTGTTTTACTATATATATAACTGGTTTGCCTTGTTAGCAAGTCTACCGTGTGTCAACTGTGCTAAGAGTAGGGGATACAAAGGCAGGTAAAAGACAGTCCTTACCTCTCTGCCTGACTGCAAGACCAAGCCAGAGATGTGCGTTAAAAATGTGATTCCAAGGATGGGTCTGTGGGCTTCACCAGACAAGGGCCACGAGGTCCCTTCCCACTCTGCATCTGTGACACTATCATCATTTCCTTCAGCCCCCTCATTCGTCATTTGAAGAAACTACTGCCTGGAGAGGTTACTTTACATGACTCAAGTCACACAGCGGTGTCAGAATCATCACGTGTCACCATGGTATCTCCCAAAGACTCAGTCAAGTAGTTATTAAGCACCTAATAGATAACATGCTCTGGGGATAGATAAAAAGTGGCACAGGACAGTTCCTGCTTTCACACAGCTCACAGTCTGATGGAGGAAACATGTATGTACAAATAAGATATAGACAGGATAAGTGGGAGATACTTCATTGGAGGATACTGATTCAGCGGGAATCAGGAGAGGGAGGGAATTGAGCTGGGTCTTGAAGGAACCCAGAGATGAGCAATAGAGTACCCTGCTTGAGAACCAGCAAAGAGGTCAGTTTTGCAGAATCATGGAATACTTGAAAGGGAGAAGACAGGAAAGGTAGCAAGGGCCAGGTTAAGCAGACCTTTGCATTTTATATCTGAGCCTCAAGATGACATTTGACTAGAGAGGTGATGCAGTCAAACCTGTGCTTTAGGAAACTCGCTTTGGTGGCTGAGTGAAGGAAAGATTGGAGTGGGAAGAAATTTGAAGGAAATGAAAACAAATTCCATTTTAGACATAGTTTTAGGTATTATTGAGTCAGAATATTAAATGAAACCAGGTCCTGACTCCAAGTCATTCTTGGAATGAAGGCTCATTCTTGCCTTCCAAAGAGTGAGATTTGAACTGCTATCTTTCCAGCTTCCCAGGCCTGTTTGCTTCTCCACCACACCTCTGGTACAGGCCATCTCTTCAGACTGTTACCATAACAGGGCCTGTGGTGTTCTGCTTTCCAACACTGCAACGCATCTGTTTTGGATGTGTCTTCTGGGATGGTTCCGTTAACTCTATGGGCTAGCCAGCACATTGACACACCCTTTTAGGGGATTCAAGGTCACTGCAGATTATCTTTGGATCCTGCCCAGGCTGTGGGACAATACTGTTGCTCTTTCACATGGCCCTCAAGATCTTGCCTCTAATGCTTACCCTTAGGCAAATGGTTATCTGCAGAACGAAGAGCCTGGCACAGCTGCCCTCAGAAGTCTCTTCTGTAGTTCATTATGACATTTACCTGCCTGGGACCTCTTTTTCTTTTGGAGGGGATGAGGGAAGAAAGGCAGGGGGCTTATCTCAGCTTGTCCAATTTTTCTTTGCTTTTTTTTTTGGGGGGGGGGGTGGTGGTAGTGGTAGAAATTTACTTATTACCCAACCAGATTCTAAACCTCTGGCCCTTTGATTTTCCTGAACTTTAAGGACTGGCCTCAGCTACAGTCTCTATAAAAGGTTGAGTCTCATTATCTCAGTTGATTGTAGTCAAATGTAAGCAGAGACTGTATCTCACTCTATTTGTACACCCAATACCTAGTGCATAGTAGGTGTTTAATTGATTATTGATCCTTCATTCCCTACCGTGCCACTTTAATCTTTTTGGAACTCAGCACAAGGTATATGGGTAAGATTCTCATTTATTACTTCAATAAATTAACTGCAGTTCTACAGCTACTATATGTGTGACTGTATGGCCAGGCAGGTCATGAATCCTTCTCAGAAGAATGGCTTTACATGCACAAATTAAAATACAGAGGATTGCAAAGGAAACCTACTATAATGAAATATGGTTGTAAAAATATTAAAAAAAAATTCATGGACTCTAGGTTAAGAATATATGCATAAAGTATTGAGTTTAAACAGGTATATTTGGGGGCCACGTAGGGAAATGATGGAGAAACAATGCCAGGCCCCCTCCCTTTTTATAAAAGGGCATTTCCTATGAAAGGAGAGAAAAAAGTGAGCATTTTGAAAAATGTAACATAAAATGGAAAGGGAAGCTAGCTTTGAGCTTTTCACATTGGGTAGTACATGGTAGGCAATTTTTAAAAATTCATTATATCTGAAAATAATTTCCTTCAAAAATTACTTTTCCATAGACTTTGTCTCTGCCATAGATGTCTGAGAATCAGAGAAGCAAGCAATCAGACTTAGCCTACAATGAATTCTCAACAAGACTGGCAACTTTTCTATGGTGATAATTAGAAGAGAACACTGGATCTGAATCTTTGAGGTTAAAGCTGACAGATCTCAGATGTCTCTGCCAGATCATGAAAAAGCTGTTGTCTGAGTTTGGGGGGAGAAAAGAAATCTGAGATGACAGTTATGGCAAATTAGTGGGGAACATCACAGGAGATGAAAAGAAAGAAACCATCCTTCCCCAAGAGTACTTTGTAATTAAGACAATCTCAGGGACAGCCAGGCTATAGGCAATGGAAGACTGAAAATTGCTACTCAGTACACATACACACACACGCTCACTCTCCAAAGTCTTAGTTTTAAACTTTAAAAGCTAAAATAGAATTAAAAAGGCAAATTCCAAAACACCAACACAGAAGGAAATTTAAGAAACTCTTCTTACCTTTTTCCCCTCCTGGGGAAAGTCTTGGAGAAGTGTTCTGGAATTCAGAGCTTTTCAACAGTAGTAAGATTTTTGGGACACACTACCTGTACGTGCGTCCGTCCGTAGGTAGGATATGGACTTTAGTCACACCCTTGACACCCGGTTGCTGTGTGACCTTGGACAGCTCACTCCTCTGGGCCAAACACACAGCCTACCGCACTCCTGAGTGTAGTCAGTGAAACACAGATACTACACTGTGAAACTAAGTCAGTATGCTGCCTGCAGGGAAATCAGTGTATGGATTGGTGGTCCCCATTCTATTTCAGTCTGACACCATTATATAGACTATAACTGGCCAAGAAGGTGCCAGCCCCTGGTGGGACAAGGGGCTTCCTCACCTGGTCTGCTCCCGCTCCTTCCCCATAACATCAGGGTGATAGGTACTTTAGTGCTCACTCCCCATTGTCTCCCAGGTTCATAACCATAGCAAAACCCTCTGCTTTTCATTCTCCCTCATCCCAAATGTCCAGTTACCAGATCGTGTCATTCGTCCTTTTCCCACTTTTCTTACACCTGACCCCTTTGGTCCAGGCCATCATGACCTCTTCCCCGGATGACTCCAAGAGCCTTCTAGTGGGCACCCTTGTCTCCACTATCTTCTCACTTTCCACATGGCTTCCAAAGTCGTTCTCCTTAAACAGATCTGAACATCCATAACCCGAGCCCGACCTCCCTCTCTAGCTTTACTGGACATCATTGCTTCATTGCTCTACATCTGCCACCCCTCCTGCTGTTAAGGATGCCCCTCCCACCCCATCTTCTGCATGAAGGCTTTCCTGTTCTCTCCCCCTCTGCCAGTGCCTTCCCTTCCAAATGCCTGGGCAGGCATTAGCATTTGTCCACATTTATCTATCTCTGTTTGTGTCAATAGAGGACTGCAATCCTCTCTTGTGGGTGTGACACAGAGCATGTCTTTATTAACAAGTGCTTCTTTCTCTTCTGACAGAATATAAACTCTCTGCAGACAGGAGAGACTGTTGCATTTTTCTTTGCATCCCCAGCACCTAGGTCAATACTGGGCAGATAATAACTGTTTAATACTTAAAGATGGATTGCGTAGATCAGGCATTCTTGGGCTAGAATCTATGGAGGTTGGTGAACTGAAAAGGGGGAGAGGGAGGGCAGGGAAGTGATGTCTTTATTTTCACCAACCTCTGATGGAAATTTAGCATTTCCATTGATTTTGAAACATTAGGAGAAGGGATCCTTAAGTTCCACCACATACTGCCCAAGGGGGTGAAAACAACAGGTCAGGGCCCCCCTGGATTAGACTGATCAAAGGCCTTTTAGTCATTACCCCAACATTACCTAGAACTGCAATGTAAGCAAAATCAACTGAACCTTGTGGTCTTAAAAAGGGGAAGGAACACATACTTCTTAAATATCTCTTATAGGTCAGACACTGTGCTAAGGTGCTTTACACATATTTTGTTTGATTCTCACAACAATCCTGTGGGGTAGATATTATCATCTCCATTTTTATGGTTGAGGGAACTGAGGCAGGCAAACGAACTGACTTGCCCAGAGTCACACAACTTGTCAAGGTCCAAGGTTGGATTTGAATTGAGATCCTTCCTGACTTCAGGTCCAGCACCACCTACCTACCGGCCCCCTAAAAAGTTTTTAATTCTTCTCAAGTCATTTGGGAGTGTCAATGGCTAATAAATACAGGCCATCCAATCAACTACTGATTATTGCTAGGACACGAACCCTTCCATCACACTCGTCTTTGTTCTCAAGCACAGCTATCAAACTGTTTTAGGTTAACGAAACCATCTTTCTGTTTCCTGTTTTAAAAGTACGTACTCCCAATACTTTGAAAAGACACTTGATTTTATCAGTATGGGAGTAATCTAATAAATTGAAATTCCTCCAACCTCCAGCAGCTGGTTTTCTGATCTGCTGTGTCTCCAAAGGGGGATGGGCTTAGTGATCAAGCTTTCCCAGTCTTAGCTGAGCTGGCTGGCCCTGGGACAACAGCCTCTCTTCTAGGCCCATCCAGAGCTTATGTTCATCGGGTGACATCATATCCAAGGTTACCTACCTTTCATGATTGAGAGTCGCACTTGAAATCTCAGAGGACAAGTAAATATTTCTCCATTGTTGCTAACAGTTGTCCGGAGACCTTTCTGGAAAGCTGATGGCAAGTTTCACAGAACATTCATACAGTATTAATGACTCATTATCATTGACTTGTACAGTGAGAGAGTCAGTAGCTTTGGCCTCTCCATGTGAAGTTTCCTCTCAATATTTAAAAGTCAATCAATATGACCTGTTCTGGCAGGGCTAGACTGAATGCCTTTCTACAGGGCACTCTCACAGGACTGCCAACCACGCTGATTTGTGTTGGTGACATTTTGCTTTTTCTCTCCTGCCTAGTTCCCGACTCTGCTCAATGGCCACATACCAGTGCCAATCCCTAGCCTGGACAGAGCCTCCTCCCCAGGACTGCTTTCTTCCAGTGCTCAGAAATCCTGATGATCTCTCCGCATTAAAGGACTCAGAAATCCACCCCCAATGGGCTAGTTTTCCTGTGTCGTGATGAGGACATTGTGAAATCCTCTTACTTTGGTTTGCACTTTCCATTACTTGGATAGTCTAGTTTGTTGCGTTAGCATTTTTCAACAGTTTTTTATATATATATGTATTGGTATATATAAAAACCTGTTTTGCATTAAGTGATTTTTTTCATGTTTTTATATTCTCTTAACTCTCAAGTGTTGAACACTGTTGACAGTGAAGAACTTTCCTTAATGGATTTCATTGTATCTAATAAGGATGTGAAGCTTTCCCCCCTTTAATTCTGCACTGTGCTTATGTACACTATAACCGGCTGTGCCTTCCTTTGCGTAATGTTTAATGTTATGTAAATGATTTATATATTTCCTAGTATTAAGGGAGAATGGTTGAAAGACAAGAATTAGTACCCAACGGCGTTATGGTAGTGTTGCCTTATTTTTCACAGGTAGGCGATATGAAAGCACATTCATATAACTTTTTACTTCGTGCTTTCAAACTGTATACAAAATTGCCTTATAATTTTTTGAAATGAAAGACAATAGTAAATCTACTGTCCGAGGTAATGAGTTTTCTTTTTTTAAAGAATAAACCAGGCCATATTTAGACGAATATTCACAGACTGAAATGTTCTAAGGGCACATTAAAAGCGTAATTCCAAAAGACAAGCCTTCCGGCTGCTGGCTAAACCTCTCAGATTCTTTGCAAACGGAACCAAGACCCTCAAGCTCCAGGAGACCCTCTTTGCAGGCCTTGGGACCCGTCCTGGATGGCTCCTAATCATTATGTGTCCTCCTGGCAAATGAGGACGACCAGGGCTCCACTTTCCATAGGGAACTGAACAGATGTACGCTTGCTAACATGGGTTCAGAGCGTCCTGAAACCCTCCGGATCATCAATACAACACTGAAAACCTAGTGTCTGAAAGGGGCTCATTTAACAGGGGTTCTCAGTTTTGAAAATCTGGGCAGAACGCTCTACTTACTTGCATGTACCTATGGTCAAGGTGAAAGAAACCTAACAGGAGTTCAGAGTAATCATTTTCTGGAAGCGCTGTGGTTGTGGCGCTGAATCCAACTGTTTTAAGGGACTGTATGCAGCCAATGTGCATCTGCAATTTAGAACAACGATTAGGAAAATATGTCCTGAGGAACAAAACTTACATGAAAGACAACCTTCCTTCTAACTGTATTTTCTGTCCTTTGAGGAGATTACAGGCATCCTATTAGAGAATGGAAGAAAAGACCCCGAGTAAAGTGTCTGGTACTGGTAAATTGAGGACTGGGGTAATTACAATCCTTAATTACTTTACTGCTCACGAAAACAATCTTGAACGATTACTGTACAGCTAATTGGTCTGGACCATCCATGGGACAACCATCAATACTGACTTGTATGTAAAGCTCTTACAACTAGTACTTAGATAGTTTTGAAATCAAATATTCAGATACTGTTTTTTTCAGACGTTCAGGGAGTCCAAATTTTTGGGTCATTTGGAAAGAAGGAACAAAAGGAAACTTGATTCTATGCATACTATCTGTGATACTGGGGGGGAGGGAGAATCAAGTATATAGGCTATGACTATAAAGTAGTAAGGCTGTATCAGTCTTCTTATTACCATTATGTTACCATTTTATAGCCACATCTCATTATTTCAAAAGTACCTAAACAGAAATGAGACATGGGCAAAAGAGATTCCATCTACTTCTTACTTTCAAAATGGAGTAACAAAGGCCCAAGGAGATGAGGTGATTTATCCAAAGCCCCACAGTCGTTACTGAATCAAGATCTGATTCTCAACTGAATAGTTCTTCCATTGGGCCATCATGTTGCATGCCAGTGTTTCCATGGCTGAAAGAAATGAAAGGGTAGAATCTTTCTGATTGCTTGAGTCACACAGAAATACTGGGCTTCAAATAGCACCTGAATAGTCTCTAAAATTGCATAACTATGATAGGAAGTCATTCCAACAATCAAGTTCCTACAACAATAACCAAGGTGCTGAATCAGATCCAAGAACATTTCCAGGGCCCCCTTTCCTCTCCCCATCAGTGACTGGAGAACATCATTTAGGGTTACCCAACTTGGTGGAGTCCTGTTTCTCACACACACACTACATCAATCAAGACTATAGTGAGGTTGTTATGGATGGAAAAAACACCATACTTATGATAGGTTAAGAACTTTGCTAATTTAGCAAAATGAATGACAGCTGGAAGCATTTGGAGGTAAGCTGTCATTGGCCCTGCCTCATTCTATTTTTTGCACAGACATATTTTTTCCCTTTAAGTCAGAAGATGAGATTTGCAATAGCATTTAAAAAAAAAGTATACAAAAGCTCTTCAGCTCCATGCCTGCTGAGTCATGAAGAGCAACGGTAAAAATGCTGCACAACCATAATCTGTATGTTGGATTCCTTATATACACATCTCACCAAATGGTCAGAACTGAAAATCCTCATTCAGTTGCATTTATGTATGTATCATTTTTACTGTTACATTTTTTTTGTTCAATAAACAATTTTTTTAAAAAAGCTTTCATGAGCATTTTATAATAAAAACTTTGTCAGGAGAAGGGTGATTTTTTTTTTTGAAAGAAACATGACTAAACAGGGGATAGATTTGGATTGTATTGATATGGAGTATGACCGCCTGGTGGGAAAAGTAGCATCAGGTGGCAAAGTCCTGAGGCAAGCCCTAAGGGTTGGGATGGCCTCTGTTTTTGCTTTTCCCTGGGGAAGGGGAGTGCTCCAAGTTAAGAAATGACTCTGACTTCCAGAAGCCATCTTCTTTTTAGTACACACTGTCTCCTCTTCTAAGTACCTGTCAGCGCATTAACTCTCATTTAACTCTGTACCCCATGATGTTTGTGGTAGGCAGACACATTTAAGAAATCTAAAAAGGCCACTTCTTTTGAGGGAAATTAATGAGGCATCTTTTTAAAAAAGTATAAGTGTCATACATTTGAGTCTGGTTCTTTCCCTGACCTTACACTTTTTTTCCTGACTAGTGTGTGTTCCTGGTCTGCCCACAGCACAGGGGCATGCCTAATTTGAAATATTCTATCTGGGGCAAAAACCATAATTGCCAAGAACTATGGGACAAGGGGGATAAGAAGTGCAAAGGGGAGAGATGACAGTGCCAATCAGGTAAAGTTCTCGTTTCCTTGTGAATGTGCAATATCTGTACCAATAATTCTGAAGTTGCTGTGGTTACCACTGTTGCTTAGGGTGCTAAACCACCAAACATCAAAGCCCTCCTCTCCTGCCAGGTCCCCTTTTTGTTTTTTTCCCACTTGAACATTCATACTGTCTCTAAAAAAATGGGTAGAAAAGATGTGCTTTCTTTCTTACTTACCTCGGAGAACCCTGCTGGTTTTGGATGAAAGAAAGCTTTTCAACAGTAACCTATTACTGAGGCTCTGGATCCTTCCCTTGTTTTTGGTTCCAAGGGTCAGTCAGGTATCACAGAGTGGCTGGCTTGCTTCCCTGACACAGAAACTAAAGAGAGAAAAAGAAGCCTCTCCAGGCACCCCCAGCAAACGTGAGTTTGGATGGCAGTCACTGCAGTATTTCTTCATCTTTCTTGAGAAAACAGGGCTTTGGGGATGAAGCTGAGCAGGTTGACGCTCTGACACAGCCATGGCACCAGGAGGGCCTTTCTCTAAAAGGGTCAGGACCTTATCATCATTACATCCAATACTTAAGTATCCCCAGGGTGTGAGATATAAGGGTAACAGAGGGTAACTATACTTTACCCAAGGTTCCTTTTCTGTGGAAAAATCACAATTCAGCAAAACCGTATTTTAACAACATGGAGCTTTTGTTATTATAAACTTCAAAACAAAACCGAGGAATTCCACATAATATTTATACTTTCAAAAGTACAATATTAATACGTGTTTGTCAGTTAGAAATAACAGCAGTTTGTTAGGTCTACAGGATTTTATGTAAAACCAGTTTACAAATGCTGGAAAGCAGTAGTGGTCCAATATTCACCAGTATACATATGAATCTGTTTCTTCCAGAAAATTAAAAAAAAAACACCCAAATAATTAAATTTACCAGTATCATGAACTATTAATAAAACACCCCCCAACATGCCACAATCATTATTCACAAATAAAGTTAAAAGGAAATATACAAAAATTCACTTAATACTGTTAAATAACAATAAACTACAAGATTTCCTGAACAGAAATGGTAGGACCCCTGAATGTTTTACAGTGAATGTCAGGAAAAAATTTAAGTTGTCTATGACTATTTTCATGATATGCCAGCCAGAGATTTACATGACCATTTCAAAATATCCCAATAAAGATTTACAGTCTTTAAGATGCACTATACAATTAATTGTTAAAGGCGAACACAAATGCTTAAAAACCCTGTTCCCACCACCCACTCAGCTGCCCTCCTGACAACCAAGGTGATGCACAGGCACAGCCTTCACTTCTCATCTCCGGGAAACAGAGGGTGGTGACAATTTTCTAAAAGCCTCCAAGTTCTCGTTCTGGGAAGAGTACATAGTTAATCATGGCTCATGTCATGTATCTATCACAGCTTCCAGCTGATTCCAAGTGAATATCATGGAAGGGAGACAGGAGGGAGAAAGTAGGAAATGGAATTTGTTCTCCAATAAAGGAAATCATCTTGCTTCTCATCCAATACAAGAAAAATATTTCATAAGAATAACAGGACGAGAGGGTGGTCTGAACGGATTTGTGTGAGCTAGTCCTCAAAGGATTAAAACACAACATAAATGAAGGTCGATATGTTGTATACCACCGCTCAGGAGCATGCAAACGTTGCTAAACTAGAAGTGACAAATAAATAATGCACGCGGCTCATGGCCTGGGCTTCTAAAGAGGAAATCCTCCTGGGCTCCTTGCCTTCCCGTGCCTCCCCACCGGCAACTGGGCAGGCAGGCAGGCACTCACTCACTCAGATCCCCTGCTGGGCCACATGCTTTTCTAAACATAATGTGCTTATAATCTTGGAACTACCACATTGCCAATGTTAAATAAGAAATTGTCTCATGAACTTAGAGCATTCAATGGTTCACCTATTTACCATTAAGCAAAGCTAAGTTTACATTCCAGGAAACATTGCAGTTTAATAAAAACAACAAACCAACAAAAACTGCAGCAGGAGAAACAGACGCATTCACATATCAGAAAGCCATCACGACTTCTTCAGGCCTTCGACTGCTGTTGTGAACTAGACAGACAGTAGTGACTTAGCAGCAATGATTCCGCAATAAATAATGCACTGTGTTTCTCAGTCCTGCACAAAAATTGCAGCTCCAGTTACATCCATAGTTGTAACTGACTGGCTCTAATGGCAGAGGAGACCTTAAAACCAACTGTACAAGAAATTGTCACACTGTGACAACAAATATAAAAACATAATCTGCAGGTTGGAAATAAAAAGACTCCACTGGGAAGAGGACAGCGTAGACAAGCGGAGCTCCCAAGTCCAGATCTGAGTCCTTGCTTGGAAAGAGAGGCTGGGGCTGGGCTTGAAATCCTGCTATCGAACTTAAAAGAGCATGCTCTGTCTTCTGTTCTTGCCGTGTCCTAAAATATAAAGTCATTGGGTGAGGCAGTTCAGAGTTCAGAGTTTACCCCACAGATCGGGTGACTCAAGGTCACTCCACGTTCCCACCAGCAAAAACTAAGACTCCGTGGTCAGGGCGACCGGCTCAGGCTTTTTTTAATGAACCCGTTTGGGGACGGGGTCAGTCTACAGCTTCTACGCTTCCAGCGTGAGCACAAGGTGCATCTTCTGCTCCGGGTACCAGGCACGGTGTGTTCAATGATCGAGCCAGGTCACTTGTAAAAGGTCTTTGTGTCATTGGCATCTTTCAGGCTCCCTGATTTGACTGAGTCTGATTTCTCTCTGAAGGAAGATACACTGAACTGCCCACATCATATAGAAAAGCGAGTTACGTGCAGTTCTAAAAGTATACCATTGTGGTATGCACAGGACACTGAGTTTCACATTAATAAAGTTACTAACCAATTTATAAACAAAAAGCTTGTTTCCATTTGGAAATTCAAGATCGACACGTGAAATGGTTTATTACAAACACACCTGTCTCTGGATAGGAAGAATTTCGAAAACCCGGGTCCTTTTGCAACTGAATTTCTTTCAAACTGAATATTGAGACACCTAGAATAAGGAGGAAAATATTCAAATATAAGAGTGAAGCATCAGCGTTTCGAGTTTTAAGCTAATTTGTTGAAACTATTAAACAAAATTAAAAAAAAATATTTGGACCCCAGTATTTACTAAGCATTCTCTACTCAATTCCAAGATGTGAAGAAAATCAAGGTATTTTCCCCCAAGTAACTATTCCTCCTACTTCCACTTTATAAGTGATTTCTGCTATCAACCTCAATTTCTCTAAGCACAAGGTACTATGCTTTTGCTACAAAAAACAAGGGATAAGGGAAAGGCCTTTTACATCTGCTGATGACTAACAGGGAGAGGAAAAGAAGCTAGTCACTACTCTTTTAATCAAGTTGGGCTGTACGGATGGCTGTGCCTCAACCTAACTTCAACTCCATGGAGAGATAAAGTGAACGAGAGTGATTAAAACTGTCCTCATGAAATTCAAAAGCTTCCGTGACAAACCTAAAGCTAGAAATGCATCAGCATTTGTCAATCATGGTACAACTCACTTGCCTTTCCCTTTCTGAGAGAAGCATTATTTACTCAAAACATCTGAGAACTACCAAAGGAAAGGAAAACCGTTAGACCTTGGTTGGTTACATCAGTCTGCTACTGACTGCTTCCTAAGGATGAGCAAGTCAACCTTTTCTTTAGTTAGTGACAGAGGAACCCAAGGATTAATAGATACTGGAAGCAGGCAGATAAGTGCCCAGATGGCGGCACAATTCTTACCTGTCTCACACTTCCTTTTTAGAAAAGTGTTCGGGGAGAAAAGGGAAGGTGAGAGCTAGGAATAATTTCAATGAGGCAGAACAGACTTTTGGGACCTTTTCCAGTGTTACCTAATATCTCAATGGAAGTGACTGTCAATGACGTAGATAAAAAGGAAAAAGGGTTAAAACCAAAGAAATCAATATCTAGCACACATTAAGGGAAAAATCTATTTCTAAAAGGAAATCTTTTAGGGTCTTGAAATAGTGATCACTGCTTCACAACAAAACTACATTCTAATAGCTGTTCTTAGATTGGTGATCACATCACACGTCTATTCTCATTACACAGTTAATGGCTATCGTTCACCTTTAAGGTACTAAGAGGGTACATGGGAAGGAATGGAAATAACATGAGACCATCTACTTTTGAAATTCTGATCCAATGATGGAAAAGCCTAGGATCTTAAGTTTGAAAGACAAACTGTAGAATTCCTCTTACTTTCAGGTAAAGCATGTATTCTTGTTCCCAGACTTCGGAAGTACGCATGTTTCATGGCTTCCTCTGCTGAAACCCTTTTCTTTGACTCATACTGTGAAAAAACAAAAAGATCATTTCATCAACTTTTCCTGGAATTATCCTAATAGAAAAAAAGAAAAAACATAGAAAAATACTATATTTAGGGCCTCTATTTCTCTACTCTTGGTCATTTGATGACTATTTTATGTTGAAGTTTTATGTACATCTGGCCCATTTGTAAATGTAGTCCTAATTTAAACTGAGGTAGAAAAAAGCTTTTTTTTTTTTTAAGAATGAATCTTTTCCAACCTATAATTCAGGTCTCTTTACAGGTCTTGAAATGACAAGAATCAAGACTGGCTTTCGCTGGTCTTGGGTTACTTTTCCTGTACAAACACAAGGATTCCAAGACTACTAAAGTTCGCCGTCCATAATTATTGTGCAACCTCACATCAAGTCCCCGAGGCCTCCAGGCTCTAACCAGGCTTCAGGGCAGTATGCTATGTATGCTGTGGCTGGGCAGCAGAAAGGCTGAAACATTCCTTCTCAGTTCCCAAGCGAAAGCAATGATCAAAGAAAACTCTCCGCGCCCTTGCAGGCCATGCGCACAGCTAATAATGCAGCGTGTGGATTTTTCAGCATAAGGCCAATATACGTATTTCTAGACATCAAAAGATGGGTCAGTTATCAATCCGCTATGGAATCTTGCCAACAATCAGCAAAATAAAAGCCAGATCCCTAACAACACACTCCATGAAACATCTACAACAAGGCTGCCTTTAGTGAGCTAGAGGGACGCTAGATGAGGGGTCAGACAATCTTCCTTTTGCTCCCTGCCATGCATGAAGAGCACCTCCTCCTCTTGTTCACTCAGATGCTTTTTCTGGCCATCTCCTCCTTCACATGATGATGTGGCTCTCCTCCTGTGACTGAACTCTTCAAGAGAGGCATCTACACTGCGGGTCTCCACTTCCTTTCCTCTCTGCAGTCTGGCTCCTGAGCTCACCATACAACCCAAACCAGCCTCTTCTAAGTCGCTGCCCAGCCAGCAACCTGTTCTCTGTCCTCAGTCACCCTCTTCTCTCTCCTCCCTCTTTTCTGGCTCCTACTCCTCATGTGACTACTCCTTCTGTCTCCGTTACTGAATCCTCATCCAGGTGCCAAATGTGAAGCAAAGCTCTGCTTTGGCCTCTCTTCCCTTCTCAAAGATGGAGAACTGTGTCTAATCCCCTCGTTTGACAAATGAGGAACCTGGAGCCCATAACCGAATGACTTGCTCACACAAGTTGTATGTGTCTAAGACACAATTTGAATTCAGGTCTTGCTGACTCTAACCCTAGTACCCTATAGACCACACTGCATTATCTACTATTATAATACATAGGCATTTTCCTATTTTAATTACCTCATTCCAAACAGCTCATTAAGTAGCTACTATGACAAGTACCATATACTTGGGGATACTTGAAGACAAAGATACTCTCCCTGCCTCTGAGGACTTTATAGTTCACTAGGGATGAAGGAATGTATAAAAGTATAATTACTCATTCAGATATTACAAATGTTATCCAACTGGATGGGAAGGAGAGCAGGCAGGGGAAGGAAAGAAGGAAGAGGGGGAGGAAGCAAGAAAGAAAGGAAGGGAAGGAGGGAGACAAGCAGGAAACAAGAGGCAGCAAAGGAGTGGATGGCTCTGGGAAAGAACAGTTTGTGCTTATCAGAAGTTGGGTGAGATAAGCCTGGAAAAGCAGCTTGAAGTCAGACTACAGACAGGGACAAATGTCAGGATAAAAACTTTATTCAGTAGATTGTGGGGTATGAATGAATTTTTTTTTTCAAGGGAAAAACCAAATCATAATGTGCATTATGAAGATTAAGGTGGAAGAAGACAGGGGAGACCGCTCCAAGGCATTTCCTAAGTTTCACTAAGTGATATTTTTTTAGCAACAGATATTGGGGGCTGTCATAATGTGAAGTCTTGAAATATAAAGTTCCCATTTTCTTAGAAGTTGGGAGGAAAAAGAAATCCTGTTTAGTGATCTGGTCAGTAAAGAATTCCAAAATAAAATGTTAACTGTCATGCTTTTGGAAACATCATGATTTGTGAAGTTGGTTTTCTCACCATGCGGGGCTCCAAGCTCTGCACTGCTGCCCAGGAGGATGAACCTGAACAAGGTCTGTCCTTGCTGGGTCCCTCTGCAGCCAGGGGAAGCCAGGTGGCTTTATCGAAGAATTCCCTGGTCTACCAGCTTGGAGAGGATGCTATTGCATTCCACCCTGAACAAACTATCTGCTTCTTATGTTGCACATCTGCCCATATGATAGTTCTACAATTAAAATGTAATGTACAACTTACCTGAAGAAATCTTGTTATCAATTCAATTCCTTCAGAGTCTAGTCTAGAAATAACAACAAAGAAGTGATCAATTTTACTTTTTTGTCTTAGTTGTGAGGAAATTCAGGAACCCAGTGTACCAACCCAGCTTTGTAATCTACTCAACTCTGCACTGAAAGAGCCTACTAGGAAGAATCTATTCTATGCTCAATGTCCCACCTAAACACTATGTGTCAACTAGAAGCACCTGCAAGCCCTTGGAGACGTGGACAGAATGTGAAACCGAATCTCCTCGGGAGCCAGAATTTATTAGCAAGTGATGTTATGAAAAAGGCAGGATTCTGATAGGATAATCAATACCTTGCCTTTTCTAGGGGGAAGGCCTATTCCCAGGGAAAACAGACACATTTTAGGTCAATTAATTCTTCCAATGCCCCTGCAAAGAAAGGGTGATGCAGAGGACAAAGCAGAACTGTTGCTGGGAAGCAGCTGGCCCCTAACTACCCAGGATGTCCTGGGATCTGGTCTATTAGAAGTCAGAATATACATGAGGAGGGCCTGAGTATACTTGAAGGGGCACCATTAAGACTGACCATGGTTTCTGCCCTCATGGAACTTATAATTAATAATGGTAAAAGACCAAACAATTAAAACCACTTCTAAGTCAGCATGGTAGTTAAACAAGTATATTGTAGTGAATGAGGACAATTAGGATTCTTTCATCTAGTGCTTGGTGATAACCAACTTGTTCTGGTGGTCCTGTGTCAGTATCAGACCCCACCCCCACCCCCCGCCCCGGCCCAACTCCTTGGGGAACTGACCACTTTCTCACATTCTTACACTACTCTGACACACTCAGTACTGACAGGAAGCACAGACAGGAGGAGACAGCTCCCAAGCCTCCCTGGGACCAATCACCATGTATCAGGAATGGCTATACACGCCACTTTTAAAAACTTTCTCAAAACCAGACCTGGAAAAAGAGGCAAAGCCCACACCACAAATACCTAAATGCTAATTATGAGATTTATGAAAGACAAGAAATGCAGTATAAAAATGATATTGCATTTTTCTTCCTAAGAAGCAGATCTGGCCGTTAGGTCAGCTGCTATAGTGACAATGAACAGCAAGAGAGTCCCATGAGTGGTTGGAAAATATTTCTGGTGTTAGTAACAATTCTGCTGATCTTTCAATTGCCTGAGGATATAAAAAGGCAGACTTTTTCAGAATCTGGGTGTTGTCGGCAAAGGCCATGATTAAGTTTAAGTGTAGAAAGACTTGGAGGGTCAAGATGTGGGAACCATGGGAAATAAGTCACTGCTGGCAAAGCAGTTGGCAAAGCCTCTCTCACTGACCCAGAGATCCCAGTGCTGGTCATTGGCCTTGGGAGGTCAAGGCCAGAAGTGACAAGCTTCTGAAGTAGCCAAACATGCAGTGGCACTTCTGGTGACAGCGAAGTCCTAGATTGGCTAAACACACCGTGGTGCAGGTATGTGATAGAATGTGACCATGCCACAAGGTACTATGAATGTGAGGAAAAAGGAAGACTCACAAAAGCTGATGAAGACAGATGTAACAAGCAGGGCAAGGAAAAAAACAGAAACAGTGGCTACCCCAGTACATGTGAATACAAAACAACTGAAAACAAGCATCACAATATTACAAAGAAAAGACCTGGCCCTTCTCTGCCTGGCACAAGGGGTGGAACAACACACACACACGGCCAGATTCTTTTCTCATATATTGATTTATTTTGCTCACTCCTCTCTTACTTTAAAAAGAGATTCATGACCTCTGGGGGGGGAGGGGCGGAATACAAAGACAAATGCAAGGTGAATATAGAAGACATATAAAAAAATGGTTTTGAAAAAGTTACTGTTGTCATGAAACATTTCCCTTTTCATTAAGTTTTATGCCAACAGGAATCTTGGTGCCATATACTATTTTGAAGGACAACAGAAGATTGTTTAAACAGAATGTGCTGGGGTTAGTCCTGTAGGGACTTATGAAGTCAGCTTTGCTGAAGACGTAAAGAATTCATGAACAGACAGCAGAGTTGGACTCAGAGGCAAAAAGACTGGGGTCCAGATACTCCTGCCACCAAGGACTGGTTCCGAGGCTGTTCCTTCATCCTTGTACAGCCTGGGGGTCCCACACAGCACACAGAGCACCTTCTTTGCAGGGTCGTGGCTAGTGCCTTTTCCTCATCTGGCCCCTAACTGTGCCTGGAAGTTGTCTGTGACTCTCCCTGAAGACTGCATGCCTAAGCTGGGAAGCTTTCTCTAGAAGGGGCCAGAAGAGTAGCCCAGCGGAGCTCAGAGGCTTGTCACCGGGATGGCTGCAGGGTGATGCTCTGTCCACTTGGGACAATTCTCCACATCATCCACTTAGTTATAGAGGGGCTGAAGCCTTCTTCAACAAAGGGCATATCCATACGGATGAAATCAGAGATCTCACAAGGGTAGTGGCTATTTTGTGGTTGGGAGGTGCTGATTCTGGACCGAGCAACTGATTTTATTAAGCCCTGGAAGACCACAGAAACATAATGAAATCCACAACCACCCGAAAGATCCGCCTAGCAACTCAAAGAAAAAGTCAAGGGGGAGAAAAATGCCTATGACCGGACTATGTCACAGAGCTGGATGGGCAGTCTAATGAATTAGTTTGTCAACAACGGTGCCATGGGGCCTAGAGCAGAAGCAGGTGAGATCACACTTATTTTGAGAGAAAGCAATCAGCTTCCTACTTCCAAACCCCATATTTTGAAACACAATAGTTTCTGAGTGGTGCTATACGGACGGCTGTGAATCATGGAAAACCACCATCTCAGAAGACTCCAAACGAGAAGACCCAAAGGAAAGATACCCAGTGGGCATACACAGTGAGTGGCAGGATACTTCCAAGAATAATTTTTGCTGGAGAAGTGGTGTAAAGAAAGTGTCCCTGGGGTCCCAGAAAAGAAAACAGGCACAGTCATGGAGGGAGACTGAGAGATGAGAGATGAACAACCAAGGCACAGAAACGATAGCCGGGCAGAGAGAAGCAGGAGGGCCTCCAGTATGCTAGGCAGATGTGCAGGGGGTCAGATCCTTGGAGCCCACCAGAATTACAAAAGATAAAATAATGCAGATGGGAGAGAAGAGAAGACACACTGGGTAGGATCACAGACCCACCAAGGCCATGAGGAAAAAGCTTCGCAAAAACATGCCCTCATACAAAAATAAAATATTCTTTAGATGCTAAGATAATTGTGGTCTCTAAAATTTCCCTTTACCTACTTCTTTCTTGATCATTTTATGCTAATATTGACATTAATGCTGTTTTCCAAAGTGGAAAATGGTTTGCCCAGGCAGAATGTGAAGGCAAGGAAAAGCTCCAAGTCCCAAAGAGCAAACATAGACCTAAAGTGTTTGCTTCTATTTCTTTATGTGTACCATGAGGCAGGCACATACCTAGAAGGAGCATTTTTAACAATCACAAAAATCATACAGTATTTGCCAGTGAAACAAAACACACACAAAATACCTGGGTGCGTGATTGATTAGAGGCTGTGGTTTATATTTAGGAAAGTTGTAGTTCTTGAACTCATCATTTGAAGCAACACCCGGCCAAGTTTCTTGAGATGGTGTTCCTGGGTTTTAAAAGAAAACATACACAATCCCATCAGAAATAAGTCATTACAAGTGAAAGTCACTAGATCCCTGGCTGCCTCCATCAAGAGAGTTCAGTCGCCCCTCACCCCCTTCCCTCATCACAACGCAACTATCCTTCTGGTTTGTATTGGTATACACCTGCACTTATTTACATGCTTATTAAGTTTCACTAAAATTAAAAGGCCAGAAGCCTTACACAAGTGTGGTTTGATGCAAAATTCTTAATTAGGCCATGGGAACACATATGCCTCCATCTTTCCATCTAGTTGTCAATAAAGCTAGTAGTTATTCATTAATAAAATGTGAGACAACTTGACAAGGGCATGGATGGATCTCCTTGGGCACTCAGGAGGACAGAAGAGCTGTGGGTGCAAGGTGACTACTGCATCAGCAGTAACAGTTACTCAAGTCAATCTCCACATTGAAAGATTTTCAGATTATCTTCAGACATCATATGTATGAAATGGATTCTTCTGCATACGTGTATGTAAAGAAATACATGCACACACAATGTTCAATCAAACACCACAGCCAGGAGACCACAAAGGTGGAGCCTAGAACCAGGATGGTCATATTTCCATGGCACCTGCCATGATGAGATGACTGTACGGCAGATAGTTCTGTGCACAATGCTACAGGAACCATATTAATAAGGGTCCCTGTGGGCTATTCCAGCAAAGGATAGACTCTGGCAGTTCCAACCAGGCTGAAAAGATGCTGCACACTGGCCAGGCCAGACCTGATGCCTAAGGACCAGTCTGGATAAGTTTGGAGATGCTCAGCACCAAGTGTAACTACAGGGTGATGCATTCATGTTGTGAATTCATGCACAACAAATCTCAGCACCCATCTCCTGAATAAGAGATGATCCACAACATATGATATGATAAGTTGGAATCTGAAAACAGCCTGAAGGAACTAAGGATGCTTAATCTGGAGAAGAAAAGACTTAAGGGGAGACAAAATCTTTCAGGTACCAATATTTGAAGGGCTGCCATATGAGACCAGATATTTGGCTTTCACAACAGAGGTTAGAACTAGGCCTAAGTGAGGCAGATTTCAATTTAATGTTAAGGAAACTGTCCTCAGTCTCACAGTTGCCCTCACATGATATGCTCTGAACTGGTAGCTAGCAAGTGCTTCATCAGTGGACAAATTTAAGCCAATTACTGGACGAGCACTTACCAGTAATAGTGTAGAGAGGATTCATGAGTTTCTCTTTTATTTTTTTATGTTTATTTATTTTTAGTTTTCAACATTCATTTCCACAAAATTTTGAGTTCCCAATTTTCTCCCCATTTCTCCCCTCCTCCCACCCCAAAACATTGTGCATTCTGATTACCCCTTCCCCCAATCTGCCCTCCCTTCTATCACACCCCTGTCTTCCCTTATCCCCATCTTCTCTCATTTCTTGTAAGGCAAGATAGATTTCTATACCCCACTACCTGTATTTCTTATTTCCAGGTTGCATGCAAAAACAATTCTCAACCTTCATTCCTAAAACTTTGAGTTCCAACTTCTCTTCCTTCCTCTCTCCCCACCCATCCTCACTGAGAAGGTAAGCAATTCAATATAGGCCATATATGTGTAGCTTTGCAAAAGACTTCCACAACAGTCATGTTGTATAAGACTATTATTTCCCTCCATCCTATCTTGTCCCCCTTTTATTCTATTCTCCCTTTTGACCTTGTCCCTCCCCATGAGTGTTTACTTCTAATTAACTCCCTTCTCCCATTTGTCCTCCCTTCTATCATCTCCCTATCTCACTTGTCCCCTTCTCCCCTACTTTTCTGTAGTGTAAGATAGATTTTCATACCAAATTGAGTGTGCATGTTATATCTTCCTTAAGCCAATTAGCTTCACGTTTTCCCCCTCACCTCCCAGCTTTCCCCCTCCATTGAAAAAGCCTTTTCTCACCTCTTTTATGAGACCTGCCCCATTCCATTTCTCCCTTTCTCCCAATATATTCCTCTCTCACCCCTTAATTTTATTTTTTTTAGATATCATCCCTTCCTAGTCAACTCACCCTGTGCTGTCTGTATATGTGTGTGTGAGTGTGTGTATATAATCCCTCCAACTACCAAATACTGAGAAAAGTTTCAAGAGTTACAAATATTATATTTCCATGTAGGAATGTAAACAGTTCAACTCTAGAAAGTCCCTTATGATTTTTCTTTCCTGTTTACCTCGTCATGCTTCTCTTGAGTCTTGTGTTTGAAAGTCAAATTTTCTACTTAGCTCTGGTGTTTTCATCAAGAATGTTTGAAAGTCCTCTATTTCATTGAATGAACATTTTTTCCCATGAAGTATTATACTCAGTTTTGCTGGATGGGTGATTCTTGCTTTTAATCCTAGTTTCTTTGACTTCTGGAATATCATATTCCAAATCCTTTGATCCCTTAATGTAGAAGCGGTTAGATCTTGTATTTCCACAATACTCAAATTGTTTCTTTCTAGTTGCTTGCAAATGACCTGGAATTCCGGAATCTGGCTACAATATTCCTAGGTTTCTCTTTTTGGATATCTTTCAGGAGGTGGTAAATGAATTCTTTCAACATTTATTTTACCCTCTGGTTCTAGGGTATCAGGGCAATTTTCCTTGATAATTTCATGAAAGATGATATCTAGGCTCTTGTTTTGATCATAGCTTTCAGGTAGTCCTATAATTTTTTAAACTGTCTCTCCTGGATCTATTTTCCAGGTCAGTTGTTTTTTCAATGAGATACTTCACATTATCTTCTATTTGTTCATTCTTCTGGTTTTGTTTTGTAATTTCTTGGTTTCTCATAAAGGCATTAGCTTCCATCTGCTCCATTCTAATTTTTAAAGAATTATTTTCTTCAGTGAGCTTTTGAAGCTCCTTTTCCATTTGGCCAATTCTGCTTTTTAAAGCACTCTTCTCTTCACTGGCTTTTTGGACCTCTTTTGCCAATCAAGTTAGCATTTTTAAAGGTGTTATTTTCTTCAACATTTTTGGGGGTTTCCTTTAGCAAGCTGTTGATTTGCTTTTCATGATTTTTCTTGCATTGTTCTCATTTCTCTTCCTAATTGTTTATCTACCTCTCTTACTTGATTTTCAAAACCCTTTTTGAGCTCTTCCATGGCCTGAGACCACTGAATTTTGGAGGTTTTGAAAGCAGAAGTATCGAGTTTTAGGTCTTCTTCTGATGGTGTGCACTGTTCTTCCTCATCTGCAAGTATGGAAGAAATTACCTGTTCACCAAGAAAGTAGCCTTCTATTGTCTTTTTTTTTTTTTTTTTTACCCCTTTTTCGGGCATTTCCTCAGCCAATTACTTGATTTTTGAGTCCTTTGTCAAGAGCAGTGTATACTCTGGGGACCTGTACTCCTCTCCCTGGTCTGTGCTCTTGTCTGTGAGCAACCACAAGCACTCTGTTCTTCCCAGGATCTTCAAGTGCAATTCCCTCTCCACAACTGCCTCCAGCTCCACCATGACAGCACTCTTCCTCAACCCAGGAGAGATACTCAGGGATGAGATCCAGATCAGCTGCTCAATTCCCCCAGGTGCTTTAGACCAATGGCTCCAAAAATGGATGCGGCTGCTGCTGGGGGGGCAGACCCTGTTCCCTTCTCACGCAGGTGAAAGAGCTTTCTCATTGACCTTTGAAGCTGTTTTTGGCATTTGTGGGTTGAGCAATCTGGAACCCACAGCTACAGCTGCGGATTCTGCCCCCTGAAGCCTGTTCTGCTCCTAACTCTGCTGTGCCATGGCCAAGGGCAGGCTGTACTTTGCTTCATGCCTGGTGCAATAGACCTTTCCTGTCAGCCTTCCAGGCTGTCTTGGGCTGGAAATCTCTTTCACTACATTGTTTTGTGGCTTCTGCTGCTCTACAATTTGTTTAGAGTAAATTTTTACAGGTATTTTATGGGCTAGGGAGGGGAGCTTCTACAGGTCTGTCCTATTCCTTCATCTTAGCTCCGCCCCAGGATTCATGATTTCCACAATTTAAAGATTTCCTCCGATCACCTTTGAATCATCAGATTCTATCATTTTGCAAAATTCTAGAATCCTACTATGAAACTAACTAAAATGTTCAAACTCTTTGACCCAGACATCCTATGGCAAAGAGGTCAATGGAGGAAAGAGGTCAAGAGGCAAAGAAAGGTCCTATAATAAACCAGTATGTTTTACAGTATTCAAAAAACGAGGAAAAAAATAAGCAAATCACCCTTGATTGGGGAATGACTGAACAAATTTTGCCATGTCAATATCCTGGAAGGTTATAGAAATGATAAATATGAGAGAGAGAGTGAACTGCTGCAAAGGAAGGCAAGAGAACCAGGAAACCAACCTACACAATGGCTACAACAATGGCTATGCCAAGAATAACAAAATATCAAAGCAATGTTGGGAAATTATGAAAAGACACCTCCCTCATCCAAAAGGTAACAAACTCGCTCTCCTCTTCAATCTCTTCTCTCCTCTGACACTGGAGCAGGCCCTCATCACCACCACGCATCTGGACTCTTTCCAGAGGCTGATGTACTCCCTTTGCCTCAGGGTTCTCCCCACTCCTGTCCATCCTGCTCTTAGCTGATCTTCCTAAGAAGTAGGTCTGGCCACATCCCTGACCTAGACAGTAACTCCAGGGTTACTGGAGGGGGAACACCCTCTGGAGGGTGTTCCAAGCCCTTCATGACCTTCTCCCCTCTCCTTCTATCCCACTCCTCCCTGTCTCCCAAGTGTTCCTAGACCTTCCTCAGTGCCATGTACTGTGATCCACTGACATGGGCCTTCTGCTCCTCCTTGCGACATGTTCCCTGGCTATCTCTCCGACCTGGAAGGGTCCTTCCTCATCTCCTCTGCCTCCTGGCTTCCCCAGCTTCCTCCAAGTCCTTCAAGAAGCCATAATACTGGTGCCTTCCCTTTGAGGCAATCTCTAACTTGTCTTCTCTATCTCTTCTTTGTAGACATTGTGAGCTCCTTGAGAGCAGGGATTGTTTTTGCCTTTCTTCTTAGCACAGTGCCTGACCCATTAGAAGAGCTAAATAAATGCTGCCTGACTCAGGGACTTCCTTGGGTACTATGGGTGTGGAATACTTCAGAGAATGAGGTCAGACTTGGCTCCACTTCCTTTTTGTTCCTTGGTCACTTATTACTTGCACAGATTAAGGCAGCTTTGGATAGTCCACACGCTCCCTGCTACTCCCTACCCTTTTCAGCTTCCTGATATGTGTGGTCTCCCCCAATTAGATGGCAAGTTCCTTGAGGGCAGGATCTGTTTTTCTTCTTATTTCTATCTCCAGCACTTAGCACAAACCTGGCATACAGTAGATACTTAACAGATTCTTACTGCACTGAGGTATATACTATAGGAGAGGTCTTTCTGGAAGAGGGGACTTATGGGAAATGAAGATGATGCAAAAACCACACATAACTTTAAAAATACACTAAACAAATCTTTAGAAAAGATGCTATGCTTTAGGCAGGAAATGTGCAGGTGCCACCCAACAGAAGAAATTGGCCATTACCCAGCAGTCGGAAGATTAGGTGCAGTTCATCTTCCACTGTAGAACCTGGAAAAAGAGGTCTTCCAGATGCCATTTCAAAAAATATGCAGCCAACACCCCTTTAGCATGTGCAATGGAAAAAAGAAAGAGAAATCAATCAACACAAGAGAAAACATGGCTCATAAGTCTTTCCCTTTCTATTTCTGTCAGTCTCCCACCCAGATTTCTTAGCTCCAAGCACACTAAGCTGTCTCCTGGACATTTCCCTCACATGCCTGCCCTCCTTCCCCCCCTGCCTTTGGCCTTATTGCTCATCTGATTAAAAGCCCTCTCCAGTACCCTCACTGCAGACCACAATGCCTTTCCTTACCACACATGCCACTCTACAGTCACTGTACTCTAAGAGTTCTTACTTGGCAAATATGGTTGAATATTTTTCCTTCTAAGTGCTCATCCTTTAGTATGTTGTGTGTACTCTGTCTCTATGACCAGCTTGTCAATTCTTTTTTAAAAACAGATTTTTATTGATATATTTTGTTTTTATATCACCTATATTTTCCCCTTCAGCCCTCTTCATCCAAGAAAGCCATTCCTCTTAACTAGAGACACAAAAATAGGCCCCTACCTTAAAAGAATTTATAATCTAGTTGCGATAAAAAACAAACAGCTAAACAATAATAGGAATAAGATTTAAAATAATTGTTCAAGACCAGATAAAAAAGACTTTAAAAGTCCAGATGATTAATTCATTTCATCCAATGAGTACCACAGACAATAAATTTAATAGAAGCACTGAGAAAGGCAAGATTCCCTGAGGCTGAGTATTCAGGAGGACTCACAGAGGCTGCTCCAGCACAGGAGGCACAGGACAGGCAGATTATGAGATGAATGCAGTATGTGCATAGATCATCATAAGCAAATGCACTGTGGCAGGAGAGCAGGTGACATTTTCAGAGAAGTGAACAAATCAGTCTGAGAGGAGCAGAGAGCTCCCTTAAGGAAGCAGTGAGAAAGAAGACTGAGGCTAAAGTCACATAGGAAGTCTGGACTAAGTCAGAAGGGACATACGGTTTTGTGAGTAGAGGAAAGCTAATTAAACATAATTACCTTGAATTTCATTAACATAACAATGATACTGAACATAATTTCCTCCAAATGAACATTCCGATTCCACCCTAATGTTCTGCTCTGAAGCCTGATCACAGTGTGGAGGTGACCCTGGGATGTCAATGGAGATCTGCATCCTTGAAAGGAAGACTCACACCAATGAAATTTACTGTAGTTTTAAATACACACTGTTACCACCAACAACCAACATGTTGAAAGTGGCCTAAGACATGATGTGTCTGAAGGACGTGAGCTGGCCATGGAAGAGCACCCACTAACAGAGCACTTCCAGGTGCTTTTCACATAACTACATGTCATTGGATCCTCACAGTGAACATGAGTCAGGGGATTACTCTGCCCACTTAACGGCTGAGGAAGGAGGCTCTGATGTCAAGTGTCTTGCTTAGGGGCACACAGCTGGTATCTCAAGCAGGAGCAGAACAAAGTTTTCCTAACTCCCAAATTTGGTCCTCTCCTATGAAACAACCCAAGAGGGAGGCTGCCAACACAGGGGGCTGGTCCTCAATGGAGGATTCCCTAGAAAGCATGGAGAAGAACAACACAAGGCAACAAGACAGAGAGAGAGGGGGACCTGAATGGATGGAAGTTATGCCCACACCAATGAAATACACAGTGTCCACACACTCACCACATATCAATCTGGGTTGAGTACTCTGAGGAGCCCAGGAGAACATCGGGTGGCCGGTACCAAAGTGTGACGACTTCATTTGAATAGGTCTTTGTGGGCACTGACTTGGCTCTTGCTAGTCCTTTATAGGAAAAATAAAAACACTTAATATTTTAATAAGGACTAGGGATTTTAAAAAACCTTCATTCCCACTTCACAATCCTAGTTTTTTAAGTGAGCTACTTCTGATGACTACTCAGAGCTACTCAAAACTTACGAGAAGCTTGTTAACAACGAAGCTGAAAAATGTCAACTCTTTCCATATCTAACGAAGATGCTCATTTTTTATGAAGCACTCCTTTCTTCATGAAGGGCCACCTAGACAATTACTCCTTAAATGGGATTATTACTACACCTCAATATGACAAGTACATGCAGAGATATAGATCCGATGTGCTCTTTTCATAAGCCTACTCTCCTCTCCTACTCTATTTTGAATTTATTTTGCCAGACTTTGGAATGATCAACTCACCAACAACTATCACTATAAAGAAGACTCAAGTCAGTCCAAGTAATTTCTGAATGGCAGTGCCATGGAAGTCCCTGATAAAGGCAAGACCCATGGGGATAAATAGAAAAGTTTCTTTGTTTTCCTATTATTCAGGTAAAAAGGTTTCAGCTTGTTCAGACAGACACATCTCTCTGACTAAAGAAATTCAGACCCCATCAATGTAGCATGAGCAAAAGGCAGGTATCCCAGGGCTGCTTCTGTTGGCACTTCTACTGTAATACGGAAATTCATTGCTACTGAGAAAAGACAATTGGAACTTACACATCCATTTCTCTGAACTTCTATTACATGTGGCACCATAGTGGACAGAGCGCCAGGCCTACCATCAAGAAGACTGCTAAATTCAAATCTGGCCTCTGACACTTTTACAACCTGTATGACCCTGGGCAAATTACTTCACCCTGCTTGCCTCAATTCCTCAGCTGTAAAATGAGCTGGCTCCAAATGGAGTCATGAAGAGTCAGATACAACTGAAACAAGTGATCAACAATACTATTAAATTATATAATTTTTATGTATTTGGAAAGGAGTAACTTGAAAAGATATTTGAGATGTAAGATATATGTGCATGCATATTACATGTGATTTTAAAGGTGCCTAATTATCTATCAAGAATATCAAGAATCTATCAAAAATATATGTATGCACATATGTCTATATATGTGTAAAGGTTCAAAAATATTTCACTAATTCATTCAACTAAACCAGTCAGAAATTTTCAACAACTTGAAACATACCCATTTTGTACAATTTTGGTTTTAGGTCTTTATCTAAACAGGATCATGAATCAGAATCATGTAAATGTATCTGCTTATTTTAAGCACCATCCCCACCACCATCTGGGCACAAAGAACCATCACATCATTTCTCCTCTTTATACTGTTCCTTTCCTGCTCAGGAAGAACAAGCAGAGGGGCTCATAGCCACCTGACTCTCAGAAGCTTGAAGGTGAAGAAGCAGCATCTGCTTTAATCCCAAAGGGTCAAATTTAAAAAACCACCAACTTTAGCTGCTTGCTAAAGTTGAAGAAGATGTAAGAGAGAACTGGCTAGACCTCTGGCTATGCCTCCTCCCATACTCTATCTCAATCTCCTTGCCAGCTCCCATGACTAGAACAACAGGGTTCTCATTAGGGACTGGCCAGGAATGAATTGTGAGAGCTCTTATTGAGCAGGCTTGTTGAGAGAACCAGGACATTTATTGGACATTCTGAACTGCAACCCCTTGAGGAAGGGGCAGTGACCTAAGGCAAGAACAATTGGCTGGTCTTTCTTTTGATGAACCCAAGTTGCTTCATTATAAAGACTAGGTATTCTAAATGCAGGACCACCTTCAGTCACTCTGCAGGCCATCTCCCTCTTCCTCTTCTATCTTATACAAGAGTTTGAACTTTATCATCCTAAGCATCATCACTAAGAATCACACCGGGACAAAGGAAAGAAGAAGTGTGAGGAGAAGGGAGATTTTAATGATTTTTTACTGATTACTGAGGAATTTGTATGACTCACTTTCCCATTACGTGGAAAAGAAAATTCCAAAGATGAAGGAAGAGGGCTGAAGATGACAAGATAGGAAGCAAATGTTTATGAAATGACTACTCACTTTGAACCCTCGCCCTTTCTCTTCCTATGGTCATATACCTGAACTTCTTTCAGAGGATTAAGCAAGCAATAAATGGCTATACTATAACTACTGAAATAGGTCTTATTATATATGAAGAACTCAGTCAAGTTTATGAGGATACAAGTCATTTTTCCCAATGTCAAAGGATATGAACATGTAGTTTTCAGACAAAGAAATCAAAGCTATTTATAGTCACCTGGGAAAATGCTCTAAATCACTACTGATTTAAGACACAATCCTGAGATACCACCTCACATCTATCAGACTAGCTAATGACAGAAAAGGAAAATGGTAAATACTGGAAGGGATGTAGGAAAACTAGTGCCTTGTTGGTGAAACTGTGAACTGGCTCAACCATTTTGGAGAGCAATTTGGAACTATGCCCAAAGGGTTACAAATCTGGGCATACCCTGTGACCCAGAAATACCACTATCAGGTCTATATCCCAAAGAGCTTTAAAAAACAGAAAAAGAACCTATTTGTAAAAAAATATTTATAGCAGCTTTTTATGGTGGCAAAGAATTGGAAATTTAGAGGATGCCCATCAACTGAGGAATGGCTGAACAATGGGATGTGATTATGATGGAAAACTGTGCTTTTTACAAGAAACGATGAGGACGGTTTCAGAAAAACCTGGAAAGACTTACATGAACTGATGATGCAAAATGAAGTGGGCAGAACCAGAACACTATACATTGTAAAAGTAACACTGAACAATGATCAACTGCATAACTTAGCTATTCTCAGCAATACACTGAGCCAGGCTATTTCCAAAGGATTCATGATGAAAAATGCTATCCACTTCTAGAGAAAGAATTAATGGAGTGTGAATGCAGATCAAAACATACTACTTTTTATTTTTATTTATTTTTTGGGGGGGAAGGGTGTATCTGTGTTTTCTTTCAATATATGACCATTATAGAAATATTTTACATGACTACACATGTATCTGTTTGTTAGTGAGAGAACTTGGAACTCAAAATTTTTAAAAGAATGTTAAAAATTATTTTTACATGTAATGGGCAAAAACATTATTTCCAAAAAAAAAAGTCAATATAGTTCAATTTTCAAAATGTTCTTTTTATGTATTCTAGACCCTAGAATGATAGAACCACCCAAATTTAACAAAAAAACAGCCATGAGATCCTAGGTTGTTAATCTAAAGTTAAATATTTTTTAGAACAAGGTGACAAAAGAAAGAAGATATTGAATTTCACATTATATTTTGTTCTTAATTTTTATACACTTAAGAGAAGAAAAGCGGGTGAGCATCTAACTATGTAATGGTACGGAAAGCTCTATTATAATCATGGAGTAGCAGGCAAACAAAACAAGTGCTCTCTTTGAAAAATTAATCCTATGCCCAGTTCTGGGGTCACAGAATATCCTCACCCCTCCTTCCCCAAGCTCCTAACTCTCTGATAGCCTGTATTTTTGGTCATAGGGAAATGGTCAAAAGAAAACCATTAATGACTGTCCCTATAGACAACAATTTAACTGCTCTTATGACATTTACAAATACTTTATGTTTCATACCAAAGTCTGCCAGCTTTAATTCTCCTTTCTCATTAATGAGCAGGTTCTGAGGTTTCAAGTCCCGATGAAGCACCTTCCTCCTGTGGCAGTAGGCCAGACCACGAAGAATCTGGTATAAAAAAAGCTACAAAACAAAACAGACATTCATTTATAAACATCCCATATAAACAGAAGTCATTCTTATGGTAAATATACATTCCTTGATTAAATGTGTAACTTTAAAGCAATCAGATTGTCTTGTAGAAGGAAAACCCACATCTGAGGCTGAAAAGCATTTGGCTTCGCCATGTTCTCAAATTCACTGTATTGTTCTTCTTGGTATAAGAGCTTATTCGTAAAAAGACAACATTAGACAACATTCCAAAATACAGTAATGAATATTTTAAATACCTTAAACATCTGCTCTTTGTTATGGGATATAATTTCAGATAATTAAGCTACACATAATTTAGCTACATACCCCTCACCCCATCCCCAAACATGCTTGTGAGGTTAAATTTGTTAAAAAATAGAACTAGATCAAGGATGTCAGGGTGAGGGGAATCTGTGGGTCAGGATGGAGGGTTGTGAGAGAGCTCTTAAGAGGTCACAAAAACAGAAGCAAGAGAATGATGGAAAATAAGGTTTATAATTATAATATATAATTATGCTATATAAAGGAGCTGAGCTAGTAACATGCAGCTAAGGCAACAGAGAGTCCAAAACTCTACAGTCTATAATTATCTTCTAAGGCTGAAAAGTTTTGAAAATGATCACTTTAAAATGACTATGCTCACCAACCATTCTGCTAAGAGAAATGGAGGCTGGTGCTAGATTCTGCCTCTCCACCCCCTCCAATTCTCTTTAAATCACTGTTGACAGTTTATATGGCAATCCAGAGCAACAAACATTTGTCACTTGTGATGCGCTAGAAGCACAAAGACAAAACAAAAACAGCTAGAATGTAAGCTCCTTGAGGTTTTGTTTTAGGGAGGAGAGGGAAAGGTAACATCTATACTAGTAAGTATAGTATAAGGAAAACTGGACTGGGAAGAGAGAGAAAAGGGGAGAGAGATGAGATGAGAGAGAGAGGCAGGAAGTGAGGGAGAGAGGAGATGAGATGAGAGGGAAAAGAGGGGAAGAGAGGAGGGAGACACAGAGAACGAGAACACGCATTATTAATGGGAGTGGGAGCAATGTGTATAGTGAAGCATTTAGGGGCTAAGGGAGGGTAACAGAGGAACAAAAATTCCATGGTGAAGGTGAGTTCTGATTTGGGCCTTAAAGAAAGACAAGGATTTTGCCAGGCTGAGTTGAGGACAGTTCCAGGCGTAGAGATGGGAGTGTACACAGGCAGAGGGAGTGCTGAGTTCAGAGAAGGGAAGTGCTTTGTGGCTGGAATGTCGTGGTCATGAGGCTGGAAAGGTATGACAGGAATAGCGCAGCCTGGGAAAGTCTTCAATGGTGGCCTGCTAATGGGAAGCATGGAGGACTTTTTAGCAGGGGAGCAACATATCCAATGTGTGCCTTAAGGGAACAGCACCTTTGTGAAGAACAAACTGGAGATGGGGCAAGACTAGAGGACGGCAGGGAGTCCAATGAGAAGGCCACTCTAGTAGTGTGGAGGAGATGACGGATCTGACCTAATAAGCAGGCATGAGAGGATGAAGACAAGAGTGGTTATGATGACTCCACAGAGACAAAGCTTAACTGACTAAGGGTGGGAGGGCCTTCATTGAAAATAAGGAAGCCTAGAAGAGAAGGGATAATTGTTTCGTTCTTTTTCTATGATTTTTAATGTGAAAATAGAAGGAAAGTAAAAAGCATGACCCAAACAAAACCCACAGGGAGGAAGGCAACCCTTTTGATGGAATGTAGAGAAAGCCCAAGTGCATCTGGGTGCTCATCAAATCTCACTGTCACTGTATATTCTGAGCTATCTTTTACTAGCTCAGATTGATTCTACTCCGCACATACCATTTTACTAAATGTAACTAATAAAAATAACAAAGAATCAACTCAGAGTTCCTCCTACCTGAAGAATGTGTCAAATACAGACAAGGTGCTACCTATTTGCACAAGGACATTTCTTAATAAATAGCAGCTGAATGGTCTTGGGTTGGCTCATACAAATTTTAAGGAGTTTTGATTTTTTTTTTGAAGAATAATCAATTTCTTTCAGTCACATCACCATTCTTTCCTGAGTTTTGCACTCTATTAGCACTGTACCAAATTTGACATCACACAATGTTCCTTTCATCCTTGGATTTACAGATGACACAACTGAGACGGGTGGGATGCTTAAGTAACATTTCCTGCTGACTATATACAGACTGGAGGTGAAACTGGAATGATCCATCTTGCATACTGATCACACCACTGTCGCTATCCTTATGTAATGGATCCCATACTGAGAAATGTGTCTGATTCTGTGGGGGTAACTGAATCACTTTTTCATGTACTAGAGAAGCTCACCATTTAAAGGAATACTTTGGTGACATTCACCAGGTTTGGTTTTCTTTTTTCCCTTTTTTTATATTTATTTTTAACATTCATTTCACAAGGTGGTAGTGATACAAGAGAGAAGAGAACTTCCTTCATAATGGCTGGACTGCGTTGGAAGTCATGTTCTCGTGGGTTCCCGGCACTCACCTTCACGTTGTGCATGCTC
Organism: Potorous gilbertii; assembly: GCA_028658325.1. NCBI lineage: Eukaryota > Metazoa > Chordata > Mammalia > Diprotodontia > Potoroidae > Potorous > Potorous gilbertii. The sequence goes on from CM053770.1 coordinate 223,335,367, forward strand.
ATGATGTTGCCACAGTCATCCATGTACTGTTTTAAATCTTTGTCCTACAAGAATATGGCAGCAGAACTTAGTATATGACACAAAATGTTCAGAGTCCAACTTCTTTTCAATTATTGCATTTAAAACATAATGAGCTGTTCCTCCAGGCAAGGCTACCAAAACTGGCTCTGAGATTTCCTTGACTGCCAGCAGGCACCAAGAAAGGCCAGTGTTTCTGAGACATACATCATCACACACATGTTCTGCTGCAATGAGGGGCTTCTTTCTAGTTCTCCAGATCCAATCCTAACACTACCCCTAACAAGAATGCCTTCTCTTCCCTCCTTTCCCCTCCTAAATGATCACATACTTCTCTCATTCATGTGCCCAGGCACAAACACTTAGTACGTGACAACTCTTCGGCTGCTTAGCTCTATCGAGGCTAGCTATGTCCCTTCTCAAGTGCCCCTTTCCTAATGCCCTTTGGGACAGCTATCTATTCTATGGAAAATAAACAACCCAAGTCAGACAAAACTGAATGACTGCACAAATACAACAAAAATATCCTTGACTTCTTTAAATATTCCTTTTCTTTTCTCCTTCCTTGATTCAGCCCCTTCCAAACAAGCTATTCTTTTTCCCACTCCACTTACTTCCATAGTCACAGGAAAGAGTTGTTCTCATTCCTTATACTCAAATCACTGTTTTTCCCAACAACCTCCAAAACAACAATCTCATCTCTGAGCTTCCCATTATCAGCCAAAGATCTCCTTTTCTATTTTATTTAAAAGATCAAGACCATTAAGCAGCCAGTTCCTCAACTATTCTCCTTTTTCCCTCAAATCCAGCCTTCTTTCCAAGGTTAGTTCTTGTAACTGGACTCCTGGGCCCATCCCTTTCCACTTCTTCTGGAACTCTACTCTATCAACTATCCCCTCTTACTTCTGAATCTTCAGAATCTCTCAATAACTGCTCCTCTCCATCTACTTACACTACATCTATTTAGGCTACTCTAGCCTAAAGCAGCTTCCTTTGATCCGCTACCACTCTGGGGTGAGGTTCTATCTTTCTCCTATTTACTGTCAAACTTTGGAAAGTAGGCATTTCTGCTCCTTCAGGTCATGGCTTAGTTTTTTAATGTGTCTCCATATTCCTGGTGACTGGCACACCAGGTGCTCAATAACTATTGTCAAAGTGAACTGCTCTAAGCACTCCAGGTCACCTAAGTTACTCCCGCAGGTCTGCTTGACAATATGGCCTGAAGGTCGCTTGGGGCCTACCCAAGTGGCCGGGGGGAGGTATGTTGTGCAGGCCTATTATACATCCTCTATGTTTTTTGAGGGCCAAAATCCTTTCTCAGAGGCTGAATGTTATACAGGCCTGCTCTAGCCCTTTGGTCCTGGCTTTTCCTGTCCTAGTAACTTAATGACTCAGGAGTCTAGGTCATGCTCTAGGCTAAGTCATCCCATCATACTTCCTTCTTGTTTGGTAATCCTCAACTAGATTTTCTGCTCTGTGCTTACCTGATCACCTCCAACTACCCCTTTAAGACTGATTTTTTTGGGTCCCCTGCTCCTGCTCTTCTCAGGTGACAAACGGCTCTCCATCCTCATACCACCTAGAGGAGACCTGATAGGTGGGATGAGGCATTTGCATCCAAGTGCTCCACCTTTTGTCATCTGCCCCCTATTTCCACCAGAACAATTAGTCTTCTTTCTTCTCCACTTCTCCTCCTCTGTGGCAGCTCTGCTGACCCTTCCTCTTCTCCAAATGTCTCCTGCCTCAGCTTGTCTGATATTCCACTCTGCTTTTCCTTCAGTGTTCTCTGTCAAATTCTAAGGTTCCTCTTCCTCTCAGCCCCTAAACCTAACTATGGAAGGCCAGTTCTTGAATCTGTTTTGTCTTCAATTCTTTATTCCTCAGAAATCTCTGAGTCCTCCCGCACTATTTCCTTTACAAGGCCCCCTCCTGGAGCCAAATACACACTGGGTTTTTCTAGTCTCGATGGTTTTTTCAAAATAGTCTCTTTTACCAAATTGTCAGAATCTTACCTATCTTGATATAGCCTAGCTAAAATCCCAGCCAGAAATCGTCTTCACCATGCTCCCAAGCACAATATTTTAAAAAACACTGCGGGGTGGGGTGGGTGGGTGCAATAAACACATATTATTTCCCCAAGGGAGGCAGGTATCATGCCTCATTGGTATTTATACCCCGCGCTTCCCAGGATGGACTGAAATATTTGATGACAATGTGAGCGAGCTTCTTTTCCCATGTTATACATACGCTTAGTAGCAGAATAAAAGCTGCATGATTAGTGGGACTAAACATATTCAAATGTAATTCAGCTTTAGGTTCTGAGGCTACTAATTCTTTTAAATAAATATGAATGCATTTCTATGGCTGAAGATATTTCAGAAGTCACTATAAAAAGCCTTCTAACAGCCCACAGGATTAGGCAGGAAGGTCCACATGTCCAGTGACACTCAGTCTTGTGCCTTTTTCATCATAAAGTTTGTGGAGAACTTTTCATTTCAGGCAAAATGGCTCTTGTCTACCTTTTGCTTCTACTACTTCAATGAAAATGATCATTCACATGCTGAAGATATATGGATCTATGAATACTTTCGTTGCACACACTGGACAGCATACTGCACATGAGGCCTGACCAGCAGAGAGTAGAGCAGGGCCATTAGATGGTCCTTACTCTTGGGTGCTAGGATTCTCAATGCAGACCAAGTCTGCATTGTTTTCCCTTGGCTACCATGTCATACTGATGACTTATCCTGATATTGGACAATCCCCTAACATTTCTGGTCACTACTTTACGAGCATCTCTGAGGCTTAGGAAACTCTGCAGCTTGTCTACTAAGGTTACAGATGGCTTATGATCTTCACCACAACACATCCCTGACAATGAACTGAACAGCTGAAGTCCAAAAGAAGCAGTCTGTACACAACAGTACATATGTACATACTTTGGAAAGGACAACAATTGTACCATCTGATTTAGTTGTGACTAGACTAGCCAAAAAGTGAAAGAAAAAGAAAACTGAAAAAGAAAAACATTCCAAGTGCCAGAGCACTGCCTCAATGCCAATGCTTCCCAATGCAGTTCAAGTGTCTATAACAAAGATCTAACAGCAACTGGGGAAGAGTATGAAACTCAAAAAACCAAAAGTGATCTCTGAACCCCTGGCATAAAGGCAAGGAAAATAACCCCCACACATTGTACTCTTCTACCAAGTGACTTGTCCAACATCGGTGCTCAGTGGTGTGTAACTCAGTCCTCTTTCTAGTATTCATGATACAACAGAAAGTGACCAAGTCTTTCCTTGAGCTAGACTCCTCACACTGCCTTTTTGGTTTTTTTGTGGGGGTGGGGTAGGGGAATAAACATGAAATAATAAAACAGAAAGGAGTTAAAACATTTGTAGAACATCCTCACTCCTACCAAACCATGCCTGCATACACAGTGGCATGGAAACACAGCAAAGGTTCCTAGAATTTCCATTTCTAACCATTAAAAAAAAACACCTTACAGGTGATTTTTTGTTCTTACCTCTTACAGCGTTATCCATTTCTCCCTTGTTGTTAGAGCTATTTGGATAAATGCATGTTCTCTCCTTGAGGGAGGGCAGGTACTGTGTCTTATTTGTAACTGCTCCTTCCCCCCTCCCCCATTCCCCAAGATGGACTTAAATGTTTTATGTCACTGTGTGGAAGCTTCTTATGGAATACACTTGGGAATAGAATAAAAGTAGAATAGAACAAAGAAAATAATGCTTACCAAGTACTCAAAGACCAGAGTCAAGGATTTATCTGTGTGAACAATGTCATGTAATGTAACGATGTTGGCATGCTTTAGATCCTTCAATAATGAAACTGGGAAAAAATAAGGAAAATCAATTAAAATCTGTGTGGGATTAAATTGATCAAAAATTAATCAATATGCTATTAAAAACTGATTTAAAATAGAATTTATTTGAAGTGAATATAGGCTTTAATTTAAAAAAAAAAGTCAACTCTGCCTACATAGTAAGATTCTGACTTCAAAACAATACAATCCCATATCCATGATAGAGTCATGGAAAGAACCTGCAAACAAACTACAGTCATAAGATTTAATAAAATATATTTATTTAGACATTTGTTTTCAGAAATGAATTTTTTTTAAAGGATGGAAGATGACCTTTAAATTGTTTCCTCTTTGTGCATCTCTGAGCCCTTTCATTCACAGAACATGAAATCTGTATATCAGGAAGCTCCAGGAGTACAATTCTAAGCATGCTAAGGATTCATTTCTCATAACAAAGGAAGCCATCATACCTTCTCTTATGGCTGTACATGGTGCTCCCTCTTCATGCTCTAAGCGGATCTCCTTTAAAGCTACCAAGTTCTCTGTCAATTTGCTCCTTCCTTTATATACAGTTGCATAGGTCCCCTAGGATCACATTCAAAAAGAAAATGACACACCAGGAAACCCATGAAATTATATCTATGCCATGGAAAAGGCCTCTAAGGGTATTTCAAGGCTCGATTTCATTCTACACAGAAAACATCAGTATGTTTACCCTTGGTTTTCCTAATAAGCCAACAAGATGTGTTAAGTCCCAGCTGCAGTGCTTCAGTACCCTCCTAATACTTAGCTAATTGTCCATTTAAATCAAACATATGCTACATGAACCTTTTAATTTTTAGTTTCTTTCTGGCTCTAAAGGTGTTCCCATCCACTAAGTGCACACTTTTCTTTGGTTCACTCGCCACGAGAGGTGAGGTTTTTCTGAAACTGGTCAGTCATGGTGGAAAGTTCCAGGGAACCATGTTCAGGACTTGAGCTTTATAACTTCATTAATAGTAACTTGCTGTTACGTCCTAATGACATGTGCTTTTATTACTCAGGGCACCACTTTAAATCTCAAGGGTCTGAAGTCATGCTATTTACTATTCCTCACATCCTGGCACAGAGAACACTTCCATTAAAATTTCTAATTCAACTAATAAAGAAAATTTTATATCCAAGTCAGCAGTACTTTGAAATTTCAATAAAGACTATTATGAGAATGCCAATCCTTCCCTCATTCTGGGATCTATTTTTTTTAACATTATAAATTTCTTCTCTTGAGGGAAAAGCAATCTCACATTTATATATCACAAAGTATCTACCATCTAGGAAAAGAAAGGCAATGTAAAGTGTTTTAACAAGGAAGGATTTTTTTTTAGGGTGATAAAAATAGAATGCTAATAGGGCTTTTGCTTTTACAATGTAGAGTGTATGGTCAAATAGACTAGTGTACTCCTCAATGTGATAGATACCACACACCAATAAAGAATGAAAAATATGAATATATAGAAATATGTGGATCTAAACAGAACAATGCAAAGCAAAAAGAAAAACTGAACTAGGAATGACATATTGTCTAGGACAATTTTTTGCAAAATCTGTCTAAGTATATATATATATAGAAACACAGAATCTTAAAAATCAGGAGGAGGTACAAAGTGACAATATAGATAAGCTAATTGATACTTGTATGGTAAAATATGCTTTTTAATGCAAAAAAATAACCAGAGGAAAGAAGCAAGTTGTATGTGAATTCCTCACCTCTCCAAGCTTTTCCAATTTAATATAGGTCTCCATTTTCCCAAATCCAATCTCCGACTACAATTAGAGAAAACATGAATTTTAACATTTCTTCTTAAAACATCAAATTCTCTGCTGCTTGTGATAATCTGTTATGCTGCCAATGAGCACAGCAGTCTAGTCCGATTTAATTTCCTGGGCAGCTATTTACAAGGTTAAATTCAAGAGGCATGGAAACATTAAAGAGGTCAAATCAAATTAAATCACTGTTAAATCTGTCCTACATCTTATATAAAATGGTACTTAAATAATATTCTTTACTCAAGACAAAATTATGTTCTCTTTGAGCTGCTGCTCTTTGGAGAAATGCAAACTGTCTTCAAGATAATGAGGTCTTTACAAAGACAAATACCAGAGCCTGCTGGAATACAAAGAAAGCACTTCCCCCGCCTACCACCTTGCCAGCTATTCCCTACTGGTCAGGAGAAGGGCATTCCCAGCAACCAGAAGGAAAGTGCTACAATGTCTACACCAACAAGTACGGAGCATGGCCAATGCTGAAGATCATCCTCTGGTGCTGCTCAGGAAACTGTAGGTGAAGAATGTGGGTCTAATTCTAGAAAAAGCAATGTGCAAGAATTATATGGAAAGAATCCACAAGCTTTCAAAAACTGTTTTACTTTTTTCCCATTCTTTCACATGGCCCAATTTTTTCAGATATTTGGATCTAGGAAACGGGGTACCCAGATATTCCTTTGATTGGTCCAATAGGTTAGAGATCCACTACTTGGAGGAACTCAAAGCAGCTGACATGGAGAGATTCAAGCTCAGAAAGAGCTGGAGAAGTCGTACAGAAAGAGTGGGAAAAGAAAAAATGTGGATAAACAGAAGAAAGGAAAAGGACTCCATAATCTAATGGCATCATTTCATTATCCAGGAGTGGCAATAACTCTATTTTCCCAGGCAAAGGAAAGGATGATGGGAGGCAGGGAGGGAGGGTGAGAGATGTCCTGAAACCTGACCGTCAAGGACTTTCAACAGCCTTCTAGCAACTGCTCATGGTTAACAGAAGAAGTACTGGTGGTTATCTGTGAAGGGAGCAAGTTAGAGAGCTTTACTGTATTGCTTCTTTTATATAAAAATAAAGGAGCCAGGGAGGAAATAACTGTTCCTTAAACTGCAATCTTGTTTCACAAAAGACTATAAACCAGGCCAGGCTGTCAAGGTCATCCTTTGCAATCTCTTTGGTTCACTAGAGGTGAAAAAAAAAATCACTTTATCTAATGGTCAGGAATGATGTTGCATCATCTTTGGAGGATGAAGTACTTTTTTCCTGGACAGCTAATACAATGCTATACAAAGAAGACTCTTTATTCTCCTACAAGTTTCCTCCACTCTCTCCTCCAGAAGGCTTCAATATCACATACTTTCCTGAGGAAAGAGAAGGCCCAGGCTATGAGAACCCTCTTTACCCCTACTTTCTATGCCTTAGAAGCCCTGGACATTACCTTCTTCTCTCCTTTTTTCTCAGGCTCTGATGAAGAGGAGATCTTTTTCCTCACCAAGTCTCATGCTCTATTTGGTCACTTCTCTCACCCCCAACACTTCTAAGCTTCCCCTCATCACCCATCTTTCTCTAACCACAATGGCTCAAATATATGCCTACAAACATACCCTGGTGTCCTCCCCCAACTGACCCCACCTCTCCACGCTCACCTATGGCTCTCATTCACCTTGCAGCCCCTCAAAAATCTGGTTTTCAGGATCTTCCTTCCACTGAAACCGCTCTCTCCAAAGTTACCAATGATCTCAATTGTCACAGCCAGGGGCTTTTTCACAGGTCTTACTCTCTGCACCTGATAGAGGAGCACCCTGTGCCACTGGGATGCTCCCTCCCTCTCATACTTTGGAATCAAGACCACTGGCAGCCTGAATTCAATAAATATACCTCTCTTCAAATATTAAAAAATGTCTGCCTTCCTCTATGGCGTAGCAATATGGAGTCCTGAGAAAGTGTACATGGTTATGGGTTTTTCCAGGGTCACAAAACATAAACAGAGTATTGAGAAATGCCACATGCTAGCAAAAGTTATCTCACTTTCATTAAATTTCAATCCTACTGCAAACATCCCCTTAGCATGAGGTTCAATGTCTTTTCTTTGCAAAACTGTTAGAACAGGGCATATTTATTGCAGAAAAAATGTTCACAATTAGTCTAGTTTAATGTTTATACATTCATCTAGAGAAATACTTTGAATACCCAACACAAAATGACTTTTGTAAAATTTCATATTAGAAAATAATTTCCAATACTACTTTCTAGATTATAGCATTATTTAACTGCTAATATGGCTGTCAATCATGTTTCAACCCCACTGAAAACCAAATCACATACTCTTATCTTTCTTTTATAGCAAAGTCTTAAGAATCATAAATACAGAGTGCATTTGTCTTACCCATAGAAAAATAAACTGTCACAAGCCAATTTACCCAATAATAAATCTATTAACTATAGGTCAGTACTGCACATGACATTAGATAGCATTACTAAAAAAGTTTAGATTCTTTCCTTGTAGAACCAGTACCTCTGTTAATCAATATAGTGATATTAGATGTATTAGGTAACTCCTTCCTATCATGGTGAAGGCTCTTCATTCCCACTGACACAAAAGGCACAAAGGCATCAAATGCAGCCTGCCACGCACGGTAGATCATGCCAACCTAATCTGGAGTAGCTCTTGTGTATGGAGATGCATTTTGTGCATATCCTATAAATGTATACATACACTTCCTTTCTGCTACTTGTTGGGAATTTTATGCAGCCTGCATGCCATTTTAGAAAATGCTGTATCTAAACCACAGACGGGAGGTATGATTACTGTGAGTCTATCTGTCTAATGCCTATCAGTAGAGAATGCAGGTGCTTGACTTCACACATGTGTGTGCACTCTAATTTTCCCAGGACAGAAAAAAAGGCCTTGTGAGTTGCTTTCAATAAATGTATTAAAAGTCAACTGGGAAATATCAGAAAGCTACAACTATTAGTAAAAAATTAGCCAGATTTGATCACCTACTACAAGAAAAATAGGAAAGAATAAAGCCTTCTTAGTAACCAGAAACCTAAAGATTTTTTGGGCAAGTTCTTTAAATAACTATGTACTTGAAATATCAAAAGCCCTCAGTCTAATAAAAATTGCCTGATTAAATGGTGGAGTCTGCTTTAAAATACACACACACACACACACACACACACACACACACACACACACACACTTTCAGATCTATAAAGGTAAAAATATCACTGCTGCCTAATGACAAATACATCCAATAAAGTGAATATATACAGTTCCTCTGCTAAACAGAAGAACTACATCTAAATATTCAAAATTACAAAGAAGAGTCAGTCCTGTTTCCAGCCCCCTCACAGTGGAATTCAGTGACATCATCAGAATTTGCTGTACTCATACTGTTGAATTTAGATGTGAACAATGGGTTATTAAATGAAGTGAGTGGCACTTTCACTTACCTCCCATCCAAACCAAAAAATAGGGAAGACAAAGGGTCTTGCTGATTTATAAAACTCAGCAACATGAGTGGTTTACCTGTCAGGCTCTATAAAGGTGAAAAACTTTCCCATCTTCAAAAGTTTAAAAAACCAACATATTTTACTTATGAAAGCCTAAAATGCAAATTTGGGTGAGTATGGTTATTCTCTGCAAGTTATCTGTTCAATAGGACAAAACCACCAAGACAAGGAATGACCAACTTACTAACATTCTCTCCTTAGAATATTCAAGAGCCAGAAGACAAAGCTAAAGGAATATCATTCTGAATGAACACAGAAACTAGAGTGTTGGTATAAGCAACTCAAGTTTTGCTCACCTTGACGGAATCACTTCCATTTATTCCTTATATCTATATGTAGAGTACAGTTTTACTTTTAAAACTACCCACAAATATGATACTAGCCTTCTTGTGGTTCAGTCCAACATGTTTTGTTAAGTAAAAAACAGGAGAGAGTGTTTGATTCTGGGGGGGAACCTACACCCACACAGTTGAAATGGTTCCTAAAGAAATAAGTTTTGTCCCATAGTTGTGAAGACAGATGAACAAGAGTATGCAGTTTCAAATAAGTTCAGAGAGGCAGTTTTCTAAAACAAGTTAAGTAGAAGCTTTCTATGACTTTCTCGCAGCAATGATCAAAGTTGATGACATGTCATCACTGTCTTTTCCCTAATTCTGCGCACCAGGTGGGAAAATTAAGTGTTAAGCAACTCCTGAGTTTGGTGTCCATTCTCATGGCAGAAAAGTTAGTGGTATATTTATGCATTATGGGAGGAATTTTGCTGCTGAGAAATAACTAGGTATAATAGAATGGTTATTAAGTAACAAGGAAAATGGCTACAGGTAGTGAAAACACAGTCATTCTTGGTCTAAGGCAGCTCTCTCCAAAGTGTAGTGTGCAAGATGACCCACTGGGCAATGGGAAGAAAATATTACAACTTCCATTTTGGTGTATTTTTATCTTAAAATAGAAATTATGTTGTACAAATGAAATTTAATAGAGAGATTGACACTGGTGCCCTCATTTGGTCTATTAATCAGATGGCCAAATATCACTTCTGGCACATGACACATCCTGAGGGACAAGTTAGAATTTTATAATTGTGGAGGATAGCATTCCACAGCATATCATGACTAAAGTTTACTTGTGTCAAGTCAGTTTGTGGATAACTAGTTTTAATCGAACAAAAGTCAAGACACAGCTTAAAAAGATGCCTGCAAAGAAGGATACCATGGATTGGAGATTTTTAATAATGTGAATTTGAGCACACAAGAAGGAAAATGACAGTGTGGATATTTCTCCTAGTATGGACTTTTTGGTCAACCCTGTTACCAATTAAAAACAATAACAATTTAATTAGATCTGACTGTAGGTCTTTCCAAAATGAAAATAAACAACACTACTTAAAACATGGATTTACATAAGGTAGCAATGAACCTCATCCTTTCTATATGGTGTATCTCAAATGGTTAATGATAGCATGAAGTCATCATGATTATTAGCAAGACATCTGAAAAGTAAGCTTCTGTTGTTAAATAATGATGGGGTTTCCATTAAAAAGCCTCATATCTATAACTTGAAAACCTAGAGATGTAATTTGTCTAACCTACTTAAGAATCTTACAAATGAAGAGTTAATTGATGAGTTCTGAACCCATTTGTTAAAAATAAAAAAACATAACTTTGTCAATCAGTTTGTAAGAACAACTAACTAACATGAAGGAAGATGGAAATTTACCCAGTTCAATTTTTATATGAATATCTAGATGGGGGAGGGAGAAGAGAATAAAAGAGAGAAAGCAAGAGAAATACACTTGGATTCAAAAAAATTAACTGCACAATTATAAGAACCCCCCTGCTACGCATGCACAAGCATGTGCGAGGTTTTACTGGGCTGCAAGCAATGTGATATGGAAGCCAGGAGAGTTAATACACGCATTCAGAGAGGCCGTGTCCAAAACTAACGAGGTTACATGACAGCCCTTCCATATCTGGGCACACTATTTTAGGAAGTTCTAGGTGTCCAAAAGGCCCCCTGGAAGGTCAATTATGAGTTCAAGTCATATAAGGACTTATAAAAAAAAAAGTGAGGTTATTTAGCTTGGAAAGCTTTGGCATGACATCTCTGTTTTCACGTATCTGAATTCCAAGAAGGAAAGGGCTTGTTCTGGCTGGCCCAGAGAGAACAAGGAACAATTCTGGATATATAATGTGTGTCCAAAAGGCAAGCTTGGCCTGGAGATCAGGAGAAGCTTGGTAGGACCATTCTGTGGAAGAAGAATGGAGAGAGGCATTCTCCTCTACAAGTGGAGATGGCTAAGTACAAGTGGGACAGATAGATGACCCATCTGGGCTCTGCCCTAGAGGTCAGTTTTGGTCAGGTTCAGGTTTGGACCAGGATATTTCTGAGGTCCCTTCCAAATCTAAAGTTCTGTGATCCAGTTTCATTACTTTAGTCATACTTTTCATACCTGGCATTTACATAAATTCCACTGGAGATAAGATGGAACTATGGCCAGTGCTTCATTTCCATTTAAGACTCATCTGCCTATACATTCTGATAGTCTTTAGTCCTTGGTTTAATACTTGAAAAAAAATGTTCACTTCCATTTTATGTCAAGAATAACAAGTATTTATCTGGCCCATCCACCATAAATGTCTATTAATTGAGATACCAGTACCAAATAACTGATGAACTATAAGATCTTGAAGTCTCTTCAGAAAAAACAACATTTATGAGCACTGTTATGTTTCTTTTATCACATTAAGATACTCTAAAAAAAGATAATTAGGTATGTGTGGCGATTATTAATCAAGATATTTGATTAACAAAATACTCCATTTCTTAATCACCCCACATAATGTTGTTGCATGTAGTTTCTATGATGTACCTTGTTTTAAAAGGCAAAGTGAGGTGGAAAAAAAAATACTTGCCACCTGTGTTAAATTAATTTTCCCTTAAAAGGTACTGAAATCACCAGAATTCAACTATAGTTTCTTGGTGGCCTAAGTTCAAAAGCCAGACCACAAGAAGGCAGGAGTTCTCCTTGAGGACTGATTAGTATTTCCAATGTGGCTGGCTAAGAGCCAGAGAAGACAAACTCAACTCAACCAATGCTACATATCCTTGCTGAGTATTCCTTCCAAACTAGGGGTAAGTAAATGATGATCTGAACCATTCAGGCCTCACCAATCCTGTCTTCTAACAGAAGATATATCCAATTTCAGAGAAGTGTGTAATTTTCTAGAAGCCATCTTTTTAAAACAAGAAAACACATCCACGCAAATTTTAACCATTGAGCCCTGCAGCTTACGTAGGAATTACATAATATAATGCTGTAGTTGTCAATACGTATTTGATCCTAACCAATAAACTACAGGAGAAAGGCAATACTAAATTTTTTAAAAGATAAATTTAATATTCAAAGTCTTTTAAAGTATGATTTTCCAGCAGTTTACAAAAAAGTTCAAGTTGAATCTAGAACCAGAGGCAATAAGCTATTATCAACAGTTGTATCCATACACTGTAACTAGCCATAAACCCAAGGTTCAGTTTGCACAAGCTTGGACATCGAGGTCCTACAACATAACACAGAACTGTGCAGAAATTGTAACAGACTTATCCTTACAATCCGAAACACAGCCAGCAATCTTCATTTTAGGTACCAAAGCTATGACAATCAATTTAAAGCAAGGAAGGGGAATCAACCAACCTAGGCTCAAGCAATCTAAGGTTCCATTCTCAATACACTGAAAATTCATTAGAGGGCACTGTTTTCCTTAATTTCATCACAGAGCAAAATAGAAGCTGCAAATGATAAGTTATAGGTCTTTCACTTATATCTGGCATGAAGCTAGAACAAATTTCAAATCCATTGTTTTAGTAGTCTAAGTTAGTTCTTATTAAAAGTACTCAGAACTCTCAATCTTGGATAAAGCCCCTAGTACTAGAGGCACAGAAAGAAGTTTTAGCCCCTTGTTTTCACCTGCTGTTTTACTTCTATCAGTATCACACTGTTAAACCTTTTGAGTACTGACCAATAAAGAACATCTTCAGCTAGGGAATGTCTTCCCAGTTCCCCACTCAAGTCCCCTCCACATGATCTGCTTTCCTGCTTCTCAAAAGCATAGGCTCAGCCTTTCTGCCTGCTACACCCACTCCCCCACTGGGGCTGGTCAGGATACATTCTCTTCACCCCTTCCCTCTGTAAGTTTGTCTCTTTAAGCCTTCTTTCCCTCTCCCTAATCTTTCCTCATCCACTTATTTGCTGCTTAGAAACAAGTGCAAATCTCCTTCCCTGAAAAAGCTTCCTGGGACCTTCCCAAAGAACGAAATCTTCTGGAAGTGGGGACTGTTTCCCTTTGGTCAGCAGATCAACACTGATTAAGTGCCTACTATGTGCCAGGCACTGTGCTAGGAGCTGGGGATATAAAGGCAGTCCCTGTCCTCAAGGGGTCAACAGTCCAATGAAGGAAGATGTGTCACCCAAAAAGAAGCTGAAAAAAAGGAGAGGAAGGAGTAAATGTGAGGCAAATGTTTGTTCATTGATCCTACATCACTTTTCCTTTTCATAGTTGAATTTCCAGGAAACTCAAATCTATGCTCATGGGCTCTACTTCCTTTCTATTTCTTATGGTCTGTTTCCACCTCCAATGCTCAACTGAAATGGTTACTAATAATTCTTTCTTGCTAAATCCAATTGCATTTTCCTGGGTCCTCAATCTTTGGGACATCCCTGCAGCTTTCATACCGCTGAAAACAATGTCCATCTTAGTTCTCCCCTCCCTACCTGACCAGACCAATCTTGACAAGATTACTGTCCACATCCCCATGTCCATGGCTGACATCTCTCTCTGTACTGGTGCTCTAAAGCTCTCAAAAGAATTCAACTATCACTTCTAAACTGACGACTCCCAAACAGATTCACACTTCATCTTTTATCCTGAGTTCTACTTCTGCCTCCTGAGCTCCCTCATAGTTACCTCAAACTCATTACAGCCAATACAAAACTCATTATCCCCCTCACTCAAACCATTGCAGCCATTTTCCTGTTTCAGTAACGGACACCACAATTATTCCAGCCACTAAGTATACAACCGAGGAGGGACTCTTGCCCTTCCTAGCTCAGGGCCTAGGTAGGAAGGCTGTCCTCCTGCCTATGTTCTCTCTCTTTACCTTGGCCTCTTACATTTGGACTCCAAGCACCTCATAGCAGGTACTTAACAAAGGCTTGTCAAATAACTGACCTTTCAAGGTATGATTTATAAGGTCCTTCTAAACTTATTTAAAGTTTGATTAATTTAAAGTTTAAAACAAAACTTTATAGTTAGTTTTTTCTAAGCATCATCTTTACAGCAACTCTATATTAACTGAGGAGAAAGGAAACCCGACCATGTGGTATTTAGAGACATTCTGTACTTTAGTTAACATCTCTCTAATAAGCTAGTAATCACAAAATCTTAAAAACACTCCAAGATGCATAATGACACAAAACTCCAAAGATCATCAGCCACCTGGGTCTTAGAAGGTGAATCTGGAGAGTTTCTGTACCTGAAGGAACCCCCCTGAGGCCACACTACCCAGACCATCAGGAGGGCTAGGAGGTTGCACTTGTGTTTCCTGATCAAACATTCTGGTGGGCATTTCAGCTGAAGCACAATGGCCTGGAAATTTGGGGACATTCGTCCTTCATCCTGAAAAGCTTACGAAATGAACTGAGTTGACAACCTCGTCAGTGACCTAGAACTCAATATAACTTAAGTCTGCAAACACTTAGAAGAACCTACTTATGTAAAGGGTATGAATGACAAAGCAGAGCATCTCTGCCCAAATAGGACATATGTAAGCCTCCACGTGGGTGAGCTTAGTTTTCCTTCCTTTTTTTCATCCTCATAGCTTCAAACAGAACCCAGTCCACAGGAAACAACTTTTTCTGTTATTGTTGAAGAAGTTTAGTTCCACCAGGAAGATAAAGTTTGTACACAATTAAAAAGTGTTAGACTTGATTCCACTGCCAGAACTGAAGTGCAAATATGGCAGTGCATCCATGGAACAGCCACATAAGTGCCAGGATCTTTCTTTGCCCTGCATCTGTAAGACACTGAGGGTAATTACAAACTACAAAGCTCAAGATGAAGAGATTGAGTAAAATGTGGGGGTAATAATATGAGACAGAGCCACGAAAACAATCTATACTTCTATATATTAGTACCAAAAATAAAAAGCAATGAAAGAGAAATATCTTTTACAGCAATGAGAAAATATAGCAAATACATGGATATTAACAAGAAACTTGAACATACAATGTTCAAAAATTATTCTGACAGGAAGGAAGGAGGCAATGAATATGGAGGACTATTACTTAATCTGTGGTTGGCTTGAACAAACATAGGAAAAAATAAACTAATTTACCATGGTATTTGCCAATACAACCAAAATTTACCTGCACTAATAGGGCTTGTTTTTTTCTTTTCATGATTTTTTTTTTTTTGTGATAAAAGTACTAGCACCAGAATCAATGCTTTCCAACATATTTGCCGTAGCTTCATCAATGTATGAGTGTGTCTGCCTTCCCAGGGCACCTTATATCTTGGACTGTTATCAGTTTTTCCCTGCTTCTGTCATTCTAGTGGGTATAAGGTAACAAGTACAAAAATTTTTCTCAATGGCGCCATTTGCAGTAGAAAAAAACTACTATTAAACCTGGAAAACAAATTACAGGTCCAACACTTGATGAATGGCTAACTGAAATATTAACATGATTAAATATTTTCATCTATTCATGGGATTTCACCAATAAGGAAACCTCCTACACTAGTGAAGACCAACAATTTAACAGTAATGTTCTCCAGGAGCTTTCCATCTAATGGAGTTAGAAGTGGGGGAAGAGAAGTGACCTACAGGAGAACTCAAAGGAGGAGGCAGTGGCCTGAGAAGTCAAGTAGAGACTGACCTGACTCAGAGTTGGACGGTTCTGGTGGGAGAGGGAAGGGGAGGAAGAAGGATGCTGACCAGAGCACAGGCAGCATGGTTTGGAAATGGTTCATTCAGCTTCAACGCTTCTTCCTGGATTTCATATGCTTTTTGGTTATTTACTTTTAATGATGGTTACTAAGTTTACATTGAAACTTTAAAAAAAGGAGAGCTGCATTTAGATGTCATTGGTAGAATTAGCTGAATACTTGGGTCTACCCACTAGAAGGAGCCTAAAAAAACTAGCTACCATTAGCAAATAGGACAAGTGAAACAGAAAAGATCACAGAGAAGATATGGGAAAATCCATGGTTATTTTCTCTTGGAGACAAAACTTAATCATGGCAAACTTTCATTTAAATATGTTAGTCAAGACTGGGGTGTGTGAAATAATTGATGAATAATTTCAAGAAAATTTAGTAGTTTATATGAAATGAATAAGAAATCATAAAAAAGAAAAAAAAACAAAACATGTCAGAGAGAAACATCTATTCAACTCAGCTTTGAGAAGTCTGGAGAGGGTCAAGTTCATGGACTTGCCTTGGTATCAAAGCCTATTTAGATTACAGAGGGAATTCATCCCCTCCCTTAAATGTCTGATGCTCTTACCAGACCTAACCCTAAATGCGCTCTTCTATTAGGCCCCAGAAAGAACACAAAGCAGAGGCTAGAAGAAGGAGACAAACTAATATTTGTGTATTATGATAAAAAAAAAAAGAGATTCTAAATCCTTTTGTATTGTATTGGTGAAGAGATTCTAAATCCTTTTGTATTTGTATTGGTGAAGCATGCAGTTTATTTTGGAATCTGGTTTGGATTCCATTAAAAAGGATTTGATTACACCTACTCTAGTCTCTAAATTTGCCACCTTCATCAAAACCAGAAAATAGAAAGTAGGCCTGGAAGTGCTCTATAAACCAGGAACGTGGCTCCTTCCCTGGTTCTCTAGAAACAGAAACCAAGACCCATGTAATACAAACTCGAAGTCATGATTTCTCCGGAAGAGTTCTAGACACACAGAATTTCTAATAAAACTCATATTGGGCTGAGCACAGGCCATACTCCTAAAATGAGATCTCTTTGCAGGGAAAAATACATACACATACACATTTGAACAAGTTCATTATAAGACCAATCAGGTTTTATACAAATCAGATTTGGAGGGAGAAAGCACAGTCCACACATATGTACAAATTTCGTTACAAAATTAATGGGGAAAATCAGAAACTAAATATGAATATATGCCTTTAACAGTGCATAATAAATAAACTATTTTAAATTAAAACCCAAAGAAAATTTCTTAAATTCCACAGAATTTAAACGTAACATTAATAGCAATATGTATAATTTCTGAAATAGTATTGTGCATATATAGTTACCACATCCAAGGAACTAAAATAAACCTAAGAACTCAGAGAAGTTGCACAAAAGATATACAGAAACATCAGCCAATCCAGCTCTAGTGTAGGAAAGCAGAAAGCTACCCAGCTTCCAGGGCAGGCGGGCACCTTCTCAGCCACCTGAGGTTTCAAGGAGCTGCTGTCAGCTCTGTCACAGAGCAATGAGATGTTGTGGGCAGGCCTTGGTCTCAAGGCTCCTGGCTCCAAAGTCAGCTCTCTCTCTACTAGGCCACACTAGCTCTCATTAGATTGAGTATGTTGACATTTCAAAACCTGTATTCCTAGGAAGTCAGAGGTGAATTTGATTGCTGTTGGGGAAAAGGGATCCCTCAAAAACTCACCAAGGAAGCTCTCCGAGAGCGCCGGCTCATTGGCTGATCAAATGGAGGGCTGTTTATCTGCAGCTTTTCTAAATAACCATCAGGTATTCTAATGTCTGCAGGAAGTGACAATCGCTTATTTAAATCCTGAAAGAAAAAAAAAAGAAAACTCTAACTTAAAAACAGATTCTTTTGTGGCTTTTCTTCAGGACTTCTTAGTGATGAATTGCTAGACATTTGTTTTGGTTTACACAATATACTGAGACCTCAAGAGCTATTAGCCAATGAAGGTTTCTGAGATGAGGAGGGGCATAACTCATCAAGCAATAGTGAGAATTCCAGAAGACTGGAATTCAACCTTCTTTACTCCAACCTCCACCTACCATTCTAATTTTTATTGGTGTCCTTCAAGGACTCTGTACCAGTCAAAATAGCCTGTTAGCTACTCCCTCCACTTCCTGTCTTCAGGTCCTGGCCAGTGTTACCCAGTTGGAAAGTGTCTAAGGTCAGATCTGAACTCAGGAAGATGAATCTTCCTGACCTCAGACCCAGGGCTCTAACCACTGCACCACCTCACTGCCTGCTGCCTACAGAGGGTACTTAATAAATGCTTGTTGAAATGGATTGGAAAGAATGAAGAGAGAGGGTAAGTAAGCCGGCTAGGAAGCTAGGCAGATGGCACTGGGGAGCTTTACTGAGGTATTCTTTATTAAGGCTGTAGGTATTCCTGGTGGGAAAAGAAAGAAGAGGAAAACCGATAACATCTGCTGAGGGCTGCTTTACCCCAACTGAGCCCTTCTTCCTTCTTGAAGAAGGCCTAGGGAAATGTGGCCCCCATGACACCCAATGTGTGTGGAGGCACAAGTCTTATGACTTCATGGCTCCAAGTGTCACCTTGGCTAATCACTACAGCCCTCCCTGCCACCTGAGTTTCAGGTCCACAGTCCTACTGGACAAACATACTCAGCTACCACGTGAACCTCACTATGTCCAAAGTGGAGTTCTTCATTTTCTCCCCCAAGCCAGCTGTCCATCCCAAACCACTCTTTTGTGAAACTCTTAAGACATCTTGGACTCCTTCCTAGCCCTTGCCACCTGAATCTACTTGGTTACTACATCCAGTTCTAGATCCACACTCCGAGGACCCTATTACTCTGCCTTTGTGACACTCCTCATATTTACCTCTTCCTTTCTCATCTCACAATTACCAGCCCACCTCAGATATCATCTACTCAAACTTAACTTGTTTCAGAAATTACTTTTCTACCTCCCAACTTCCACTCATACAGTTGAAGAAGCTGAGGCAAACAGATTAAATGACTTGCCGGGGACGTACTACCAGTGTCTTAGACCTAGTAGTTAGACCTTCAAATTAGACTTGAACTCAGGACTCTCTGACTCCAGGGACTCCCTGGGCCTCTATGCACCTTAGTGCACCCTAAAATACTATGGCATACTGGAAGGGGGAGGAGCTATTTACAGGTATTAGAGATACATGTCAGAGAGGGGATAATAAGCTCAGTCTAAGGCACTGGTGTGAACAAGCAAAAGAAAACAGGAGATATCCTCTGCCCTGAGGATACTCCTTCAGGGTCTCTTGCTCCACGCTGGAGTGAGTCCAAAGAAAGAAGAGAAAGATGGTGGGAAGATCAACAAATATGTTCTTGGGAATATTTTCTCACTTAATGATCTTAGCCAGTCCCCTGGTCATGATCATCTGCATGTGCCCACATATGTGCTTCCTGAATCTACAATCCCAACCCTGAAGATCTTTCCAGAAGGCCAGTTTTATGCCTGTTTCTTTCTCTCCAGCTGGAACAATTACTCACATCTCCACCTCTGTTACTTTTCTTGCCCAAAAGTAACTCTGTCTAAATCCTCTCCAACTCCCTATGAAACCTTCCTTAATCACCTCCTTTCTCTGAACACTCCCTGTGGCATTTATCAAAACAAGATTCCGAGGTCTCAGGATATCTTGTACTGTCACTTATCATTTCATGAGGATTTTTAAAGTCTTTCTAATTAAACTGTAAACTTTTTGAGGACAAGAATGGTTGCTTATGTTTCATAGCACATACTCAAAAAATAAATGACTATTTACTACTGATCTAGACCTAGCACCATACCAGGTTACTTAAATAACAAACAAGAAAAAAATGAATACAAAGAACAATTCTATATAACAAAGTAATTTTTATATCTCAGCTAACAGATCACAGAAACAATGCTTTCTCTGTTGTGACACAACAGATGTATATAATAAAGAGTCCTATACAGTATCTGATTCCTGCCATCCACATGAACTGTGTATCTGAACCACACTGATGTGAATGAGAAGAATGTCATCTGCTGTAGCTAAGCTCCTTACCCTTCTGTGGTCCTCTCTGACTCCCTTCCCATGTGAAATATCAAAAACACATCATCACAAAAGCCCCTTAAACCAAAATCAGATGCCAACACCAAGCAATATACGAAAAATCTAGAGCTATAATGATAAGCCTCTAGAGAACACTAATGACACTTCTCCAGGTTTGGGGTAAATGGGTCATATATAAAGAGAGCTATTACAGGGGCCCATGGAGCTTTGTGGAATGAATGATGTATGAGAACCAGTGTTTTACGTGATGATTCTTGGGGTAACTTTTCATAGTGAATTCTTCTAGAATCTAAAACTCTTTTCAGTTTATGTGTTCAGTGATCTAGGTCTGTTAGTCTAATTCTTATCAAATGACTTGAATAGGAAATCTCAATCAGTAGAGGTAGTCTCTCCAGGGATTGTGGAGCCTTTCCTGAGCCAGCTGCTGCCACCTTGTCCAAGTGCAATCTTTGGTGCCCACCATCCCCCTGGCAAGCAGCCCCACCCTTCCTCCCACATCCTCCCACTTTGGACAGCACTAATTCACTCTTCAGAAGTTTTCCCTTAAATGCACCCTTGAGTCATTTCTACTCATTTCTTTAAATTCTGTCCTTAGAGCAGAACAAGTTTGATTCCCATCAAATACTAGAAGACAGTTATCTTATTCCCCTAAGTCTATCACAGGAACAGAGGAGGAAGATTTTAGATAAAGGTGGGACAGTGGGGTGGGAGGAGGAGAACCTGCACAGTAAGCCTCATGCCTCCTTAACAGGTTCTCTCAGGATTCTCCCTATGTCTGAGGCCATCCTCTAAGGATGCCATACCTCCAGCAGATGCCAATCCAGAGGCATCCCGATTGCTTAACCAGTCACTTACAGCAATCCTGTATCATATTATCACTTAGTAAAAATACAGAAAAGAAAAATTATCTATGGTTTACTGATTCTGACCAAGTCCAATTAAGTTAAATAAAAATTTGTATCATCTAGGTAAATTCCACTATGTAGACTAACATAATCTAAACATATGCACATTCAAAGTGATGAACACTCTTCCACACAGATAAAACAGTTTTCTTTTGACAAATTAGCTCAGAGGACAGGAATAGCAGAGGCAAGGGGGAATTCTGCATCAATGATTCTGTCAGCACAGGGAACTTTGGTTATGGAGACCCCCTTGCCACTGATGATGATGGTTATAACACAACAGTGATGAGACAGCAGACAGATGAGTGCCTCCAACATGGAAATGTTCAATCACCTGTTTATATCATAAAGCTAGCAGATGCCAGACTTGCAAGGAATATGTAGCAAAATTTGAACTCAATACCCTTCTAATTTCCAGGGAGACTCTTCCTTCACCATGACGCTCTTCATCCATGATGCCACTCGTCACCCACCATGCCAGCAGGTCAGCCCTCTATTCACTATGCCAGACTGTATTCCCAAGCCATTTTGTACCATAAAATGGTTCACAAAAAGGAGGAGTCTGGGATAGACAAAAACTATGATTATGTTAAATGAAGGTTATAGAGGAACACATGATGGCACTTTGACAGCACACCTATCTTCTTCCTGAGTTTTCATTCTCTACACAAAAATCCCAGAGACAAGGGACTTGAAATGCTAGTGAAGCTGGTCAACCAGTGAGCCTTAATAAATATTAATTAAATGCCTACTATGTGCCAGTCACTGTGCTAAGCACTGGGGATACAACAGAATGCAAAGACAGTTCAAGCCCTGAGAATCTGACAATCCAAGGGGATAGAGGCCCACAGGAAACAACAAGCATGCCAGTAAGAGCCGACTGTCTTTCCTTTATCGAGCAAAGTGAGAAGAGAAAATGAAAAGACCCGAAGAGAACACCATCTATCTCTTCCCAGTCCTACTGCAGATGGGGTTATTGGGGCTAGAGTGCCATCTGAGCAGTGTGTGTCTAAGAAGCAGGGGGCCTTTAGGGCAGCTGAAGTACAATAATGAGTCATTATAGATCAAGTAACTTTGGTGAGACTGTTCCACTTTAACAGGTTTGGGAATTAGGCAGGAGAGAAAACAGGTGGGGTAGAAACTTTCTCCTCATTGGAAAAGAATCCTGAGAGAATCTTTAGTCTGTGGATGTGCTAATCAACAGCCACTCTCTCCTGTGGGTAAGTATGTCAGTAAAAGACCAGGGAGAAGGACGAGCAAACAGAAGTTTAAAAAGCTCTCTTCCACAAAGCAGTCTGCTCATTTTGTTTCCAACCCTCTCTGTTCAACCCAAGACTTCTCCTCTGTCAGGAAGCAGTTCCGATCCCTCCAGGAAGTCTTTTCAGTGACAAAACAGCACAATGAACCCAAACCTCTGACATTATTATTTGTACTACTGTTTAGCTTCTTTTGTAATTATCCCCAAATCACACAATCTCAGCAGTCAGTCCAACCCTTACCGGCACAAGAATGTCTTTTTAAACCCACCAAGTGGCCATCTAAGTTTGCTTCAGCATAGTCCCAGATGAGCATATACATGATCACTGGCAGTGACATCATCAGTTAAGCAGCCAATTCACCGTCTGGAGTTTTCTGACGGTTTTAAACCTAGCAAAGTCCCTAGTCTCATGTCCTACTGGGTAGGGGATCCCTTCCCCCTCATCCCAATGTCTACAATAGCTTTCTACAACAGCTGTAAACACAGTATGTGTCCAGTTTCTCTTGTGCAGGTTAAGGACAAGAAATAAGGAAACCTATACTTGCTGCCAGGCCCAAAGCATGTTTCTTGGAAGATCAAAGGGCTGGCTCCTTTCCCCCCAGCCTTATCTGAATTCCTCCACTGTGAAGATTGGGAAAGGGAACTATATCATGTGTATGTGGGCCTCCTGTTGATAGCATCATCCCCTTATCTAGCAAGACTGGAGAAACCTGTCTGATCCTAAGAGGCTCCTCAAAGAATCATTTAATGGACACAACATTAAGAGGGACAATTGCTTCTCCTCTTTGAATAAACAAATGAGTACTATATAAAATAGTAGTGATAAGTTAGAAAAATGTATACCCATTTTAATTAGTAGTTCTTCCAAGGCACTACTTCAAGCTAGTTTGGAGGTGATACTCAATTCAGCCTCAAAAGCTAAATATGCTCAAGACTTTTCAGGTTGCTTTTTTGCGGGGAGAGGGAAGGGGTATGGAAGATCAGAACCGAGATTTCAGTGGTGTAAAGAATATCTAGTGACAAAATTCCTTCTTTAATCCAAAGTACACTGGCACCTGCTTTGTAGCTTGTTGTCTTAAAGATGGGCTCGGTGACTTGCCCAGGGTCACACAGCCTATATGTATTTTCTGAAGCCACACATTTCTTTTGGATTCTACAAGACTGTTCATATACTGTGTGGTTATGCCTTTTAAAAGGCAGTCCAGGATTTTCCCAGAATACTATTATTACAAGAGCATTGTATATAGTGTCACTTGATGAAAACAAGGTGAAAACCAAAGTTTACTCTCATTGCTAGAAACTCTAATTTCGTATTAATTTGCAGTTAATAATGGTCATCTTAGCACTGAAAATAAAAATAGTATAGAAAAGCCTTCTATATCTAAATCCCATGATTCTAGAAAATTTGTAATTTGGTTCCTAACTATAACTTATATAATTCAGGAGCCAATGAAAAATGGGCATTATCTCCAAAAACTAAGTCTACTGATTTTTGTGACATCTTCCCAAAACAACCTCTTCTTCTCTCTCTGTCTCTCGCTTCAGGTCTCTGTCTGCATTATGAGAACATAAGACAAGTTAGTTGCTTGGATAAACAAACTAGAAAAGGAATGTGGTATTGTCATAGCTCTCTCTTCTAGATGGGGAGATAGATTTTGTCATCATTCCAAAGCGATGTTACAAGTGAATGATGACAGCAAGCAAGAATTGGTCCTAAAGTCTTAAATGACTTTTTCCTTTTCCTGAATCAGCATATGCTTTTCCTCCACCATCTATGATTTCTTTCCAATTATTCTGAATGACAATATCCCAATTGTCACTTAGTATGACAATATCCCAATGCCCAAATGTCAAGACGTGGGAAGAAGATACATTTGAACATTCCCCTTCTTGTCACGTTCTAATCCCAAAGAACTCTCCTCTGCTGGAGTAATAGTAAGAGACAAAGATGCATCCATCACTTCATCTCCAGAACAGGCTGGACCACATTTTGAAAGACAAAGAAACACAGTCTCAGATTCACTATGACAGTATTTTCTTGGTGCTCTCCTTCCCACCCCCTGATGCTTTCACATTTGGATCTTTAACAAAGCCAACAAAGCTTGGAATTCTCCCTTTTCAGAATAAGAGCAGAGACAGAAAGCTAACTCGGCGCTGCCTGGTTCTAGAGAAGGGCTGGGATTGAGCTGCATCTGGTTCCAAATGAAATCTGTCAGTTCTAGTTCCACATGTCTTGGATTTCTAAGACTCTCCCACTGTGGAGACTCCTACTAAGGGACACACTAAGCAGCTTGAGTTCAGAAATAAAAATACTAGCAACCGTTAACAGTTTTAGTTTCATAAAAATTCTAA
Organism: Potorous gilbertii; assembly: GCA_028658325.1. Taxonomy (NCBI): domain Eukaryota; kingdom Metazoa; phylum Chordata; class Mammalia; order Diprotodontia; family Potoroidae; genus Potorous; species Potorous gilbertii. Next base: position 223,360,079 of record CM053770.1, read on the forward strand.
AAGTACTCTTGTTTATCAATGCCCCCCAAAACACTGTTCACAATTCAGTATAAACTTCCAGAGCTAGCCCCGGAGATGTCTTAATTACTAACACAAGAGACAAAAAGACTTTTCCTTCTAAAGTCAGTTGATATCAGTCTGATTGGCCACATAATTCATGAAAGGTCAAACAAAACTGGTTTGTGCTTTTGGAGAAATATCTTTCTGAATAAGTTATCTCCCCCAGCTTCTTTGCTGTCTTCAGAAAGACAACATATCAGCTGCAGTCACAAGTGACTCATTAAGAAGACTGCTACACAAGTACTTTTGTTCCCTGGAGAACATTTAATGACACCAAACCACATTAATGTCTCTACAGTTTAAAATACATGACAAATTGGCCTTAAATCTATCTATACCACAATTTACATGAAGACTTACATGAAATGTCACCTGACTTTATATATTATGTATATTTAGGAACCATTTAATTTCAAACAACATCTCATCCCATACCCTGCCCCATTTAGATACTTACTGAGTTTGAGTTGACTCTCAACCATGACTTTTCAAGAAAATGGCTTCATTTTTATTATAACTTAGATAAGATTTCTGGGAAAATATTGTTAGAAGAATATAAATTCAAACATAGTCAAAAGACTACAAAGAACAAAGCTATGAATATGCAGGGGAGGGTCCTGGACTTTCAACTTGTAGCCTGTCTGAGCTGTTGCCACATATTCTTGTAGAAAGGAAATGCTGGTAAGAGTTTCTAAGATTTAATGGTTCCCAGAATGACAGAATATTTCAGGTAAAATACCTACACAGGAGAAGCATGGGTGACCTCCTTTTTCAGAATACCACAAATGCAATCTTTCAATGTGAACAGCCTTACTAAATTTACCTAAACATCCATAAAAGTGAATATGTTCCTGCAGTCAGAATGGAAATTTACTATGGCTGAAAGAATACTAAGAGGATGGCATGATAGTGTAGCAGATAACTTCAGGTAAACCATCCAGTTGTAATGATATTTGAACACTCTATCAATTTTCAAGAAAATTTTTCAAAAAAAAAAATTTCAAAAATTTTGAAGAATTTTAACATTCTTCAAAAAGAGAAGGAAAATTTAGTGTGGAGATATGTTTTCTAGTGCTTAAAGGTGAAAGGAGAGTGAAATCACACTATTCTATTGTGCAACTATGAAACCCATCTTGTCTGCAAATGAGGTTCAGTGCGTGTTCGAAGATGACTCATGTTTTATGATTTACTAATACACGGCAAATATCATTGTGCCTCACCTGCTGCCAACAAACAACAAGGATGCTTCTTTTTAAAGGAAGTGAACGAAACATTCTACATTTAACTGTTTAAAGCTGGCTATTGTAAAATAAACCATGCAGTATTATTTCACTGATGCCAGTAGTTACACCGACTGCTGTCCTATCCAGTTAAATGCTATAAAATGAAGGGACAGAAGTTGTTTTTCAAATTAGGCCTCTACTTAAATAATTATCCCAAACCACAAGATGATCTGAAACTATGAGTCTTTCTAACTACTTTTAAATGCTTTTAATTAACCATGTCAAACTTTGAGGTTTATTAAAGTCTCTAACGAGTAAGAAGGGAAAATTTTTAAATTTCAGGTCAAGAAGGTGATTCATCTTTTTTTGAATATTCTCGAACCTACTTAGACTTTCCTACACCTTAATCACCATCTAATCTGCATTATAATTATTTATATGTAAGTCTCATCTGACTTCAAAAGTTAAATTCAATTCCTTGATTTCTTACATTTCTTTTCCTCTGGAAAAACTTAATCAGCAGAAATTATATCAAGTTAAAATCACAGAATTTTTTATGTAGAAAGAGTCTTAGATATCCTCTAGTATTAGAGTTCAATGCAACTTTTATAAGGGAATGCTACTTTTAGATATTGAAAGCAAAGTGATGAGGTAAAATATCAGTGTTGAGGGAATCTTAAGTTTTTAAATAGGGAGAGGCCCAGGAATAAGTGATGCCAGAGGTTATTTAATTCAATATAATGCATATTTATGAAATGTTTACTCTACAAAGTCATTTAATCTGATATCTCCCCATGGCTTGGGAGTGGCCCTGGCTCTCCAAGACTATGTTTGTGGGGAGCATAAGTTCTACCATACAACCTATATGCAGATTAGTGAAAGAAAGGGAGTAAACAGTCCTTTCAATAGAAGGAATCTGCTTGTCAGGATCAACCTCACTAATTACCAAAAGACTGATCACGAGTAAGCTGTCCACTTGGTGATGAATTCCTAGGTTACGGCAACCCCCAAAACAAGGAAAAACATAACATCCCTCCACTCCACTTACAGGAAAAAGGACAGGAGAGGGAGAAGAGTCAAAGAGTTTTTAAACTGTCTAATAACGCTGACTCAACTCCTTACAGGGTAGGTTCTTGACCAATGACCAGTGGGCAGACAGACTAAAAGAACTAAAATGCATCAATCTTGGCATGCTATGTGTAAATAAAATCTTCAGACAGCTAAAAGAAGGATGGTTCACAGATTCATTTTGGACAGACAAAAGGACTGAGTAGAGTTACAGTTTCACCATATGTCTAAAGGCAACAAGGAACAATGACATTTAAACATTTTCCTATTTTAGTAATCATATTAAATATTTGCAAAAAGAATACCATGGCAGCAAATTACATTATGTATACCAAGATTTGTGGAGGAGCATGAAGAGTTACAGAAATACTACAAAGAACACAAGCCACTCCAAACTGAAGTTACATACTTTGGATGGTGATTTCAACATAAAGTGGGAATAGGCACGGTTGGCAAAAAAAATAAAAAATAAATCCTAGTTTAAGGGCTGAGATCAAAGCATTGTAAACTTATCAAACAGATGGCAGCTACTCACTTTTAGTAATCCATAAGGGCATAAATGAAAAAATAATGCCAATGATTAGGAAGTCTTTGACATGAAAGTGAAGACCACAGGGGCAGAGGCTATGTTTTCCTCACTGTTGCACATTTGAATGCAAGGTACACAGAAGAGGAAAAATTAATTTGGAGTGTGAATAATTACCTAAAAGATGGTATGAGATGGGGATTGAATTTCTGGACAACAGCTGGAAACACAGAGATGACACAATCCTTGGCCAGAGAGAGTGTGAGACATCCAGGACTTCTCCAGAGCCAACATCCAAGAAAGGATTCAATAATAAAGCCCGTAGCTTCAAATATCTACAGACAAGGAAGGTTGGAAGGTTTGGGCAACAAATAAAAAGCAATAGTAGAAATCCTAATGCAAGGAGCCAATTTTGACCTCACAGGGATCACTAAAACCTGGAAAAAGGAAAACCTGAGCCATTGTTTTGAAACGGTATGCTTTTTCAAAAGAAACAGGATAGGGAAAAGGGAGTGGAGTCAGGTTGCACTGTAGGGCTATAAATAAATAAAGTATAATCATGCTAGGAAATTCAGGAACCAAAGGAGAGAGGAATCATGACTGAAGAGTATTTGGGCAATGGTCCATGAAGGGAAAAAAGAAAGGGAAAATGACACTGGAATGTATCATCACCTGGACAGAAAGAGGCAAAAGATGAGTTCAGGGCAAAGACCTCAAGTCTTGCCCAGAGACATGATGGAGTCAAAAGAAGGAACTTCAATTATCCAGGCATACGCCGAAGGTCTCTCTTTCAAAAATTGAAGAGCTAAATCATTTCTTCACTTGCCTTAGTGATAATTTCATCCTTCAAAAGGTGAGGAAAGTAACAAGATGGAATCTGAGTCTGGGTGTGACTCTCACTAACAACATGGAATAAACTGGTGACCATGGAAAAGGACGGGAACCTTGGAGGAAGGGCTGCAAGGGAGCACTCCTGCATAGTTTGCTACAAAGGATGGGAAATCCAGGCAAAGTCAGATGCTTGCCCTAAATTTAGGGAAAACAGAGTTCAAATGGTTCAAAGGAAAAGTAAATAGGATCCTATGGCCTAAAATGCTATAAGGGGGAGTCAGACGAGGAGAGAAAGATGCTCAAGAATGAAATTCTCAAGGCAGACATCAAGGGAAACAAGTTCACTAAGGCAGACACAATGAATTTATCTGAAGACAAAGATGTGCCTTCACACTATCAACCAATTAATATGTAAGAAAAGGGAAGCACCTAAGATGGCAGGGACAAGGCGAGGCAAGGTAACAGAGGATGAATACAAGAGCAAGGCAAGCTGCAGAAAGGGGGCTTTTTGTTGTGGTGGTTGTTTACCGCTAGCCATTCCTCTTGCCTGAGAGACCGCTTCCTTAGTCTCCTTTGCTGGATCACCATCCATGTCATGCACTCTACCTACAGCTGTTTCACGAGGCCTGCTCCTGCTCTTTCCTGGTAATCTCATCTGCTCCCATGGACTTAACCATCACTTCAAGCAGATGTCTACAGCAGTCTGTATCACTGAATAGACGTCCCAAAAGCAGCTCAAACTCAGGATGTCCAAATCATCTTTCTCGTTAAGTCTATCCTCATTCAAGTCTCCCTATTTCTATCAGGGACACCAGACCTGGCTGTCTCACTCAGCTAGGGTGGCTAACTCACTGCTTCACAACAATCTTCCTTGATATAATCAATTGCAAATCTTGGTCGATTCTATTTCTACTACATTTCTCACATTCATCCCCTTCAGTCCACGGACACTGCCACTGACCATCATCATCACTCACTTGGACTGTCTTAAGAGCCCACCTCCCAATTGGTATCTCTGCTCACTGAAAAATTCACGACATACTCATGTCAAATCATCTTTTAGAAATGCAGATCCTACCCCATCCCTCATCTGCAACACACTTCCTATGTCTCCCCAAAAAAATGAACTTCCTTCAAGGCTCAGCTTTCCAGATTGCCTCAGTCAGTGATTTCTCCCTCCTCAAATGATCATTTTGTACCCTCCAGGGAACTTTTGTCTGTGGAGTGCAGTGGAGCTGGCACTTGTAGGCAGATGAAGACCCCAATACAGGATGCACCAGGAATTTGCCCAGAGGCACAAAGGCAGTTCAGGATAAGAAGAATTGAGTGCATTTATACTATTCTGCTTCCAAAGTGTTTCTCCCTAGCAATCCTATATGGTTGATATCTGCCTCCCCCTCCCTGTACACATGAGGAGCCTGAGGGTTATGTGCCTCATGTGTGGCCACATCACTAATAAGGCTGGCTGGGATTCAATCTCACTCTTAAGTCCAGGACTTCATTTACTAAACAGCCAACAAGGTCCAGGGTTTCCTTCACCTCAAATTTAGAATGGGAAGTCAAATGAATTGAAGGGATTTTTCTACAATTCATCAATCTTCAATAAAAATCTACTTTTCACACTCCTACCACAGGAGCCTCAATAAATTACATTTTCCCACGAGCCTAAATAAAAGAAGACTACGTATGGGTTTCCTCCTAATTACTGCTTATTAAAAAGCAGATAAAGCAATTATAAAGTACATTAAACATGATTTACATTGGTCAATATTTGCCAGTACTAAAATGATCATAATAAACAATTATAAGCGTCAAAAGTGTAGCTGTAAAAGACTAATAACTGAGGGAACTTCAGATGTCCAGCTGGTCAAAGAGAGCTGATTTTGATTTTATGTCTGTCAAATAAAACTCACTCTTCTAAAAGATACAAAGCCTTTTTTTGCTAACCCAGTCCATAAATCCTGCTACCTTTCAATGATGAGAAAGCTTGTGTGAACAAGAAAACTTTTTATAAATATTAAATAATGAATTTTAATGTATAGTAGATGACATACAAAAATGGTCCTTTAAAAAACAAAACTTGGGGGTAGGCAAAAACAAAATATTTTCAACAACATTTCAGATTTTTTTTTTTTGAGCAAGGACAGGAGATGCATGCCCAAGGAACAAGACTGTAAATACTTCATGACAAACTGGTGTTCTGACAGGAATAGTACACAACCATTTCAGTCATCTAAGAACTGGATTCCACAAACACGAGGCTATTCCCTTACTTCTAAGACTAATGGAGCTTGTAATCAAATGGGAGAAAAATGTCTACCATGAGTTTTGGCCCAAATATAGTTCCATAAAACACCTGTTCTGCCCTGTACCCCACGCCCACCTCTCAAAGAGGAAGCTTGGATTTAGGTCACTGCAGAATATTGCATTTTGTACTCCACCACAGGCTTCCAACCCGGACCCCGATACTCCCCCTCTTTGCTGAACCATCGTCCTCTTTCTTAGCCTTTTCCACCAAACCTCGAGGAAGACTAGTCTACCCTTACCGTTGTGCCTTAGGTATCACCCAGTTATTCTCTCAAACCCCCACAATCTGAGCTTCAGCAGTTAACGTTTGCAAGGTTACCCAACCCTGACCACTGGCTTTTCCTCCATTCTTCCTGGATCACCAGAGAAGTGGCAGCTTTGGCCAGAAATCGCCCTGTTATGATGAGGAGGAGCTTCTGGTCCAAGCACTGTGCTTATTGACTTACTGAAAAAGGCCCAGGCAGCAACATGACTTTGCTCACAGCAATATAAAGTGTTTTTAGGCAGAGCTTGCCAGACAGTGCACCACCACCGGCTACAGCTAAATTACCTATCCTGCTTCCCACTGCCAGCCAAATGAAACAGGAACTCCTTAGCCTTTTCCATCTTCTAATATTCCCTTATACATATTTCATAGACCAATCAAATACACCTTACATTTACTTCCCCATGTCCATGCTTTTGCCCACACCTTTCCTCCTGCTTTAACATCATCACTGGAAGAAATCCTCCCTATTCCTCAAGGCTGGACTGCTTCAGTCAGAAGGGACCCCTTTCCCCCTGAAATTCTTAGAGGACGTCCTTTTCACCAGCAGGAGAGAACACAGTCAGTGTCTGTTATTTCTCTCCATGTTTTTACCTCCTTTACTAGAATATATGCTAACTTGGGGGCAGGCACTGGGCTAATACCTAACAGGAAGCCCTTGTCCCCCATCCCCAGAGCTTTGGTTCAATGATTATTTGTTGACAGGCAATATTAAAAAAAATCATCCTGATCACAAGGACCCTCTCTGCCTGCCTCAAGTGATCATCCTAGATCTCTTATACTTGTCCAGAACATCTCTCTTCTCACCATCCCCTTCCTAGATAAGCTCCTGTGATGAGGCCTCTGTCCCCACCACCCTACAGTATTACTTTTTCTCATGGCTCCTTCTGCAGGTGTGGCAAGGCTGACAACCCTTTACGCTTCCTTGTGGATGTAGGCAAGTTCTCTCCTACCTCTGGATTCCAACCTCTTCTCTCTACTCATACATAGGTCACATCTATCTTGGCTTAGGCCTGCATTGTCTCTTGCCTCAATGACTGCAAAATCCTCCTAACTGCTCTTCTGGCTACCTCAGGTTTCTCCTCACTGCAGTCTATTTTCCACACAAGCGCCAAAATGCCTAAACCTCAATCTGACCAGATTATCCCCTCATTCAATATCCTCCAGTGGCTTCCAATGGCCTCCAGGATCCAACAGACACCGCTTTATGTAGCACTTTTTAGCTTCTGACAATCTGGCTCTGAGGACATAATTACTCCATCATGATCTAGCCAAACTGGCATTTCCCCTGTTCCTCACCAACAGCCCTTCACCTTCTACTGGACACTTTGGCATGGACTATCCCCTGAACTTGGAACGCACTTCCTTCCTCATACAGCCCCCTTCCACATGACACTGTGTATGTCCATACTTGTCATCTCTGGTGTTAAGAAGCCAGCACCTTCAGAGGGGGAGTTGATCATTTCCTTCTGTCTTCTCCTCATCTGACTGCCAGCTTACTAAGACCCTCTCTTGATCCTCAGTCTTCACTAGCCAGAAACCCCTATCCTGAGTTCTCTTCTTCACTCAAGCCTCTCAGTAATCTCAACCAGATTTCCATTACAATCTCTCTATTCTGATGAATCCTCAATCTGACTCAAGCCCTAATTTCTTCCGAGAGTTCTCTTACATTTCCAATCACACACTAGAAATTAATGGCTGGATGTCCCAACAAACCGAATACATCCAAAGTGGAATTTATCACCTCTCCCCCTAAACCAACTTGTCGGTCCACCCACCTTTCCTAATTATGTGGATGTATCACCCTTCCAATAACCTAAGGTCAACAATCACTCCTTATATCCATCCAGTCTATTGTCCAGTCAACCAATCAACTGTCACCAAACTTGATCAAGTCCTCAGTGCTCTGTCATCTAGATTATCAAACCAGCCTCCAAACTGGTCTCAGAGTAGACCTGGAAAGAACAGTGGATCTAAGTTTAAACCTGTGACACAGGGTAAGTCTCTCGACATCTCCAGACTTTGGCTCCCTAATCTATAAAATGGGGAGTGGGCACTACGGGTAACTTGAATAGAAAATCTTTCTGGTCCCTCCCAGCATTAAATCTAACAGTTTTATGACTCCAATTTTTGCCCCCATCCTTCACAAAATGGCTAAAATAATCTCCAGTGCAGATATGTGTACAGGTCACTCCTTGCTCAATATGCCTTCACATGCTGCCTGCTGTCTACTGCCTACAGCAATGGTTCCCAAGGGTTCTGAGCCTAAGGGCCTTTATGCTATCTGTATCTGTATAAATCCACCCTATGTCCATCCCATGTCACCAATTGCCTACCTAGGGGACATTTCAGCCGCTCCGATGTCCCAGAGACCTCTGAAACTCCCAACTGAGCTCACCATCTTTCCCCCAACACTCTCCTCCCCTACACTAAACTTCCCTTTTTCTGTTGGAGATGTCATCATCCTTTCAATCTTTCAGGTTCTCCTCCTTCACTTCTCATTCTAACTGCTGCCCCTCAGCTCAGACCCTCCTCATTTCTTGCCTAGCCTCCTAATGAATCTTCCTGATTCAAGTCTCTCCCATTTCAGTCAATCCTACACACTGCTGCCAAAGGTATTTTCCTTATGAGCAGAACAGACTGTGTCACTCCCATATTCAATCAAACTCCAGGGTCTTCCCATTGCCTCAAGGATCAAACAAAACTCCTCTATTTAGGTCTTTAAGCCTTACACAACCCAGCCCCAAATAATCTCTGGAAACTCAATGGACATTATTCCTCCCTCTGGCCCACACGGACTCTCTGGTCTGCATTCTTTTGCATCACTCCTCCCACAGGTCTGGAATGCACGGTTCCTTTCCTCAGCCTCACAGAGTTCCTACCTTTTCCTTTAAGACACAGCTTAAGTGCCATCTTTGGATGATCCTTCAACAGCTAGTACCGCTGTCCCGCTTTTTAACTACTTTGTGTACATGTGCATCTATTCACCATATATTTGTGCATGTACTTCTTGTCTCTCCCTTTAGAATAAAAACCTCCTTGAGAGTAGGGACCATTTCATTCTTTTATACTTGTATCCCCCAACACCTTCTGCCAGGCACAAGGCAGTTTCTTAATAAATGTTTGTTGGTTAACACAGAAACACTTCAAAATATTTGCAAAAGAAAGTCTCTGTGTTTGCTTGCCTGAACCTGTGATTCTACTGGTTTACCAGAGCAGATCTGGAGTGAGAGAATTGCCTAGATGGCTGAAAGGAAGTGACTTGCTCAGTGTGACAGAGACTGTGCTGGGATTTGAACTCAAGCCTGCCTGAATGAACTGGCTCACTAAAAAAAGTATTGACCTGGAGTTAGATGATCAGGATTCAAATCCTGCCTCTGACAACTGCAATCTGTGTGACCCTGAGCAATCACTTTCCCTCCCTGGATCTTAGTTTCTGGATCTGTGAAATGGGTTTGGCCTACATGGTTTCTGACATCCTTCCCAACTCTAGATCTGTAAGTGTAACTCACAGGTCTCTGTATCCAGTCCTGGCCTTTCTCCTGGTTCCAATTTTTAATCCCCAACTGTCAGGCCTACATATGTATGCCTACATATCCTGAAGGCATCTCAAATTCAACAACACGGTGCAGTGCAGCATCTTTCCTCCCTCTCATACCCACCCACTTTGGCCAATGGCAATATACCCCTTCATCACAAAGCATTCATAGCTGTGGGGGTCATCCTCAATTTCGCACTCTCACTCACTTAATCGCACATCTTAGACTAAACTCATTATCTTTCCACCAAAATCCTTCCCCCTTCCTGGCACTACTGCCCTCCAGTCACCTGGCTTCTTAGCCCAGCCTTTATAGTCAGTAGAAATGGTGCTGGAGGTAGAGTCCACAGGCTTGGCTTTGAATCCTGTCTCAAAATGGGGCACACTGGTGCCTGCCTAGAAGCCCTGCTATGGGCATGGGGCTCAGGCCAGTCCATTTCTTCAGCTGCAGTAGCCCAAAGTGACTGGGAGTCTGAACTGACCGTTCAGACTGTCCATCTCACCCCCTCTCCACTCCCCAGCAGAGGCTGCCTGGGGCATGAAGTCAGGTCAAAGCTCCCAAGCAGACCACAGTGGGACTTAGCCCATGAGTAGCACTTCCAGCCTGGATGAGATAAGGAGATTAATCTTCAAAAAAATGTTTTTTAAGGATTTAGACTCTGCCACTACCTGTGTGATCTCCCTCAACCTCTCTGGTCCACACTCCATTTCCTCACCTGTAGAAGACCTCAAAGTTCCCTTTCCAGCTAAGAACAATTCTTTCTCTACTTGACCTCATCCTCCACCATATACAAGACTTGTTCTCCCCACACTCAGTCACTCCCCTTCATGTATGCTACTTTGACTCAAAATCAGTGACTGATCCTATCAATTATGCAGCCCACTTCCATGTCTGAAATGCATTACACTTCCTCCACCCTACCCAAATAAAACTTTTCCTTTCTTCAAGAACAAGCTCGGCTACTACCCTTCAGCAGAAAATGATCTCTGCCTCCTCACATCTTCCTAGAAGGCTCTGAATCTCTGTTCCCTATTTCTGATATCTAAACAGGAATCCTATTTATTGGGGCCCACGCTACAGCCACCCTTCAGACTATGACCTCCCAGAGAACAGAGGTTTTGTCACTATACACAAACACGTCTCCTTAGCACCCAGTACGGAATCCTATGCTTAAAAGTACAGACAAATAAACAACCTTTGAATTAAGGTAGGACAGATTATCAGCTTAAGAGACAGGGTCAACAGAGAGTTGCTTTCAACAGAAATTACAATTTCATCCCTAAAGTACATATTTGCAATGACAATTACCCTCATATTAATCAGATGCCAGTTTTATCTATACCTCTAAACAGTAGTCTGTCATACTGGGTTTTTACAGAAATGAACAACTTTCAGAGATTTGCAGGCTAGAAAAAGGGTGACATAAATAATTTAAAAACAGATTTGGAAGTTTGAGGAACACATCTACAATATCACTGAGAAGGAATAAATCATCTGTTTGGGGGAAAATTCTGTAACTGCTTCTTCTCTGCTGAACCTCCATCAGAAACAGCACTAGAAACAGAAACAGAAATCAAAGCAACTGATTTAAAAAAATGCCCCTGACAATTTGAAATGATTCAGTATTAACAAAGTACAATTATTCCAACATCTTACATGAGTTGTTCATTACTTCATTATAGAATAAGGTGAACAAGATGAGATCAGAGACCTAAATGGTCTGGCTTAATGGAAACTCTGGTTTACAGGAGTTTAAGAATATGTGTAAAATCTTTAGGATATAAGCCAATAAAAATGGCACTGCTATTTTCTTATGAAACGAGGTGGCAAATAATTGTTTTCATGAGGAAAATACTAAGTACAACAACTGATTTTCCACATTAAAATGTTGTTTTTGCTTGGGGTGGAGAGATAGGAGATAAACCGGAACGATCATGCCATACTGAATTTGGTTGAAGGAACTGGATATTTCCCCTAGAAGAAGAAAAAACCCTAGGGATGACTGTCTACAAATACTCAAAGGCTGTGATGTGGAAGAGCTGAATTAAGACTTGTTTCTCTTGGCTCCAAATGGCAAAACTACTAACAATGAATTAAAACTGAAGAGAGGCAAATGTGGCTACAAGTGAACCATGAGTATGGCCCAAAAAAGAAACGGCCAGCCTCCGAAGGCATGGTGTCTCCAAAGAGAAGGCTCAAGATGGTGGACAGGTGGATTCTGAAGTTCCTTCTCGGTAAGATCCCACAAGGAAGAGTCATGCAGTGAAAATGCTAACTCCAATGCAGGTAGGGTGGGCATATTTCAAAAATATATGACAACCACAAACAGGGACACACGAATAAATCTAAGAATCCGCCTCTAATGTCAACAGTAACAGTCCTGTGGGGCAGGTTTTATTATGATTCCCATTTTACACATGAGGAAACTGAGGCTGGGACAGGCTAGTGTCATATTGCTGTTGAACACCCAACAAGAGGCTTAAGCTCACGTCCTCCTGACTGAAGTCTGTTACTCTGTTCTGTGCCTCATTATGACTAAAAAGAGCTGTTCACACAAGGAGTACTCTAAAGTAAATTCCTTTTCTCCTTGCACATTTCTAGTAAACACAATGTATTTGTAAATAAATCTATGCATGTGATAGAGTATGCACCTTTGAAGATTCACAATATGAATTCAGACTGGTCTGAAAACATGTTCTATCTCAAAGTATAAGAAAAATGCTTCTCTTCTTTTAGAAAATAAAAAATACAAAAAAAGAGTTTTTCTTTCATTTACTTCAACTCAAAACAGCTACAGACCAAGAACAGAACACAGGATTCCGAAGTCTACTTTGTACTTAATAACATAATATGGTTTGAACACTCATCATTTTAAGAGTCTGTCTAGGATACTCCTAAGAGGCAATGAATCAAATTTTCCAACAGGGAAGGCAATTTATTACAGACCAGAAGCCTGTTCCTTCAAGGAAAAGATAACAGCATACATAATCAAATCAACAACCTGATGTATTGTTAGAAAGTTAAACCACAATTTTTCATTGTTTTAGCTAAACTTAAAATCAAGGTGCCTTATCAAAAGCTTACTGTGTATGTTGAAGGATGCTAGGAGATAAGTCTAACTTGTAGGAAGTCAAATGCCAAGCTTGTCATTAATACATCCTTTCTACTTATATAACACTATTAAACTTAGGTGGTCCATGTTAAATCATGACTTTCCTACACTTTATCTTGGGTGAAATGGGAATAAAGACTGTGAAAATGGCTTACATGAAAATGCTTGAATTTCAGAGGAAACAACTCATTTACTAGAATGAGTTTACTACACAGGTCAATGTAGTATTACATTTAATAAGTTCATCATTTGTCACAGTAACATCTACTTAATCATCATTTCCCATATTCTTTTTCTTAAAAATCTTCATTTGGACAGCTCTTAAGGCTAGTTACCTTTTCAAAAAAATTTCCGAAGACTAACTGGCAAATTTGACTTTAAAAATTTCAGCCTTTCAGTGGGCGTCTATGAATTAAACAGATGTTAATCTGGGTGAGGAGCACACAGAGGTACAACCAATGGGAAGAGTAATACGTTGGTGATCACTAGAGATAAGAAACAAGTGAATTTGTCTAAAAAAGATGAGAAAGGTAGGACAGTCATACAATGAGAGCTTTCAGAACCGTGGAGTCTAGTGGAGGTTTTGGAAAGATGGGGATAGTTGAGCACGTTTGAAGGCAATAAAGGAGGAACAAGATGGGATGAAGGGCACATGTAGGGAGGCCAGTCTCAACAAGGTAGATGTCAAGTGGTTAGGAAAAGAAGGGGGAAGAACGGAATTAATGGTGAGCAACCTCAACTTTTCCAGGAAAATAAGAGGCAAGTTTCTCACCTACAGCAGAGAGCCGCAGGGGCATGGAGAAAGTCTGGAACATCAAGTACAATCAGTTATTTCTGCAAAAGCACTGAGTCTGTCTTGCTACAGTTGTTTAAAAAAAACCTATTCTGAAGTTTAGCCTAAAGATAACTGGATATTCCCTGTTTATACCACACTAACCCTAAATAGTTATGATATAAATTTGATTAAGGAAAAGAAATAACCACCTTATTATTCTGAATGGAGAAATATGCAAATACTATATGGGCAATGGAGCCTGGTATTTGATAGTAAGTCTAAGATATAAAAGAAAGTACATCTACATTTATTTATCAAGTACTTAACTTGTTCTTTTGTTTTATGTCTTAGAATATCTGCTTAAGTAAACGGGGAGAATCTAGGAAAGAGTCATACACCCTTACTATGGTCACATAAAACTCAGTCCATACAGAACGAAGTAGAAGAGTCAGATTGAATTTTCAAAAACAAATGTTAGATTTATTAAAAAGAATCTGTTATATCAAAAGGTCCCCAGTTACAAAATACCTTTGTACTATGAATACTCACTTGGATTTTCTGGGGATGTCCAACAAAAGGCAATATTCCCCTTCTCTATAAGTAGGTGACTCATATTTGCTAGACTACAAACATTGCCTTGAGGTTGACAGAGTACCAAAACACACAAACATATAAACAACCTATGACCGCAGTTTCTCCAATCATGTAATTATATTGATTTTGGAATGATTCAATAGACATTATTTGATATGCATTAAAGAGAGAAAGTATTACCTCCATTGAGATTCGTCTGTGTATCCGGTTTCGGAGACAAACACCTGTAGGAGACTGGACTTCATCTGATGAAGTCCCTGAAGCTTGGTCACTTTCTCCATCTGATCCCATTTTTAAATTTTCATGAACAATATCTGAGCCATAAAAAAAAATGCAGATTATTTTCCTTAGAGGATGGATTAAACCTCTCAAGAGACATGTTTTCAATTATTACAAGTAAAATTATAATTTAATTTTAACTAAACTGCAAAAATTATGCAATGAAGTTTTGTTTAAATTCTAAGAACTATGTCTATTAGTACAGGTACTTCATTAACTGAATACAAACAACATTTCTCAAAATAATTCTAGTTAATAGTTCAGTATTTTGAAGTCTAAAATGCAGGTTATAAAGGACCATTTCTAGAGTATTCTTTTAATGTTGGAGAAAATTTATTATATATGCTTTAAAAGAAATGAATACTTTATCTCAACACTATGGAAAATAAAATTGTACACCTCCTCGAGCCTGTGAATACATTAATTATCTTCTGATTTATCTATGAATAGCTGAAACAAGGAATGAATTCTCACCAGCCTAAATTAGTTTAAATTCAATCCTGACTAAATCAAGGCAATGCAGTAAACCACTTTGCTGCTCCTGTTCTGGTCAAGGCCCAATCTGGGCATGTTCTATACCTACTGACCCTATCTCTCTCTTCTACCTGCTCCTCACCATAGGCTTTTCACCCCCATTGCTGTCTTTAAGGTCATGCCACACTCCCTGACAAGCTCCATCATGCTTTCTCAGTCCTTCTCAAGTCTGATTCTTGGCTGCATTTAGCACCACCCACGCTCCCTTGCAACACTTCTGGTTCTCTGACTGATTTTTTCTCGTTTGGACTGACTTCTTGAACCATAAGTATGCATGACATAAAGTTCTAACATCTGCCCTCCTCTTCTTTCCTCTTCATAGGTACACTCTGACACCAACTATCTTCTCAAATAAGGATTATCAAATTTCCAGCCCTGTCTCTTCAATTTATAATCCTGTATTTCCAAAAGTTTTTTATATTTATATTTTTAAAAGTTGGCTCTGATTAATGCTAAGTTATTAAGTTGACATTTTTTATTCCTTACAAAAGAAGTTATGAGTGACATATTAATCACTCCAAGTGTTTTAGGAATTAAGTGTTTCACAAGATTTGCCCCAAACAGAAGATGAAAATACACTTCTATTTCTTCTGTCTCATGACAGTGGTCATCAGTTGGATTGGACAGATCCCTGCTCAGGAAAAAATAAAGTAGAAATATACAAGTTAATGTTAATGACCCAACAATAAGTTATGGAGTCACTTAATTTTTTAAAGTTACAATGATCTAATGCTGAAGTATCTAAAACAAATGTGTTAATTCACAACTTTGGTACCACTGAAGAAATGAGAAAATTGTAACTTCATAGGAAAAGGTCTGTTTACTTCTTTTTGCTGAAGTCAACTACATTAATAACTACAAAAATAAACTTTTTGAAAAATTTCGTTTAAAGGCAAATGTGTGTCTGTGTGTGCATATCTATTCAGATGGGTGTGTATATAAATCAATAAACATTTAAAATGTCCTTACTTCCCCCTCCATGGCCACCTGCCACTATCATTGTCATAACCTCCTAATAGGCTGTCTTATATCCACTCCATCTCCCTTCAAATCCATCTTTCATAGCACTGCCAGACTTTACTTACTTTCTAATACACAGATCTGGCCATGACACTGCTTTGCTCAAAAATCATTCACAGCTCCCAGTCACTACACCTTGCCTCCTATTCAAGCATCATCAAGTCTGAAGCCAGCCTATTTTCAAGTTTCATACAACCTTTCAAGTACTCTATGTTCCAGGCAAATTAGATTTCAGATATTCCTTTAACTTTCCTATTCCCATACCTTTGCTCTCTCTGCCTCCTCTGCTTAGAATGCAGAGCACTCTTTCACCCTCTTCACTTAATTTTTATCCATCCCTAAGAAGCCAAATGAAGATTTCCCAGGCATTCTCCAGTAGTAAATGACCCTTTTGACTTGACATCTCCAAAAGGCACCTCTGAGTGCCTTTCCCCTAAAGCTCTTAGCACCTACTGTAGTCCTCTGTATATATGTCTCATTCCTCTAACCGTTAGTAACGTACGAGGGCAGAACCCCATTTAATCTAAACTTTGCATGTCTTCCAGCACCTACCATGTCTTTCTACACCAGAAATACTTCATAAGGGCTCTTATTTCTCCATATAGAAAATTATCATAAGTGAAGAAATTTATTCAAAAAACGTGATGTAATCCAAAAAATGGAACGAAATTTTAAATAAGGTAGTTATTCCTCTCCTAATTTGTAAATGTAAATTAAAAATCACAGACTGGTGATAATAATCTATGTTTATGTCGTTGATTTCCCCCCTATTTTTCACATCTATGAAGTTTTTCATTAATTGTCCAACAAAACATCTTTTAATTTTTATATTGGCTAACAGAACTATCTTACATTTAGCAATATAATTCCATTTCTTTTTTTCCCTAGAAATTATGAATACAAATCTTAGGCTAGTTAATAAAGTACTTCATGTAGTTGAAAAACACACTTTAAGTCAGTTAAAGTCTCATTAAAATGATCATCTTAGCATCTTTGGAAATGTTCAATACATATCCTGTTTAAAAAAAAAAAAAAGCAGCAGCCTAAACTAGCATAGTAGAGAGAGATCCAGTCCCAAAGTCAGGGGAATGTGGGTTCAGGCTCTACCACTGATGGAGACAGCTGCGACCCTCTCAGTGAGGGCTCACCACAAGTTGGAGGAGAGGGAGAGAGCTGCATCAGGAGACTCCTACAACAATGGAATCACTAGTAGGGCCAAAAAACCACAAAACCAAACAATTTCTATAAAAAGCAAAAAAAACCTGCCTCAATATCTAACAAGAGAAATCACAACCTGACATTCAATACTTCTCCAAACTAAGTATTACAGAGTGGCAGCTCTCAGGAGGTTTCGACCTTCTGCTGGGTCAGAAGACCAAGCATCCAACTAGAAAACAAATTTATCCAATTATTCCTCAAAATTACGCTGGTAAGAATGAGTAGAGAAGTCTAGAATGTGACAGACTTCTAACCACTCTTTTCTTAATTAGACTTGCTTATATTTAGAGCTAAGAGAAACATAAAAGAATTCAATGTAGAAACTAGTCTGATCAGCCAGAATACAAAGTGGCCTACAGTAAAGTTTAATACTATTTAATAACTGCAAAAATCAGCTTTTGTCCCTAAAGAGTATTCATAAATACCAAGATAATGGTTAAAAAGCTAACTTATATACATATATATATATACCTACCATAATATAAATGTGTATATGTATAAAATACAAAAATATGAGTAATATAAAAGTGTGATCAAAAAACTGAGATTGAGCTTTTTAGAAATCTATGAAACTTTTAACAACCAGTAGGCCCTTAGTTTTTCATCATCAATATTCAAGGACTTACAGTGTTTTGTAACTAGCCTACATTCCAAAATGTGAAACTAATTTTGTGTAACACCATGAATTATAACATTACTCAAAAACTTAAATGAGACGCTCATTCTTTCTTACAGTTGTTCCTGTGGTTATCTTAATAATTAGTAATCCTTAGTAATGAATTTCCAAAGCTTACTTTGAACTCCGGAATCAAAAGCCACATATTCAATGTGAAAAATTAATATGTATTATTAATTAATCAATTATTAAGGAGTGAAGCTATTCCACAAATCTAGTTTCCAAATAACTAATTTTAGCCCTTTAAATGAATAAAACTTTAGAAATTACAAACCATTTGGCAGAAATCTTCCTAAAACATGGTTTCCCATTTCCCCAGTTTCTATATGTCTTCCACTAAAGTTCTCCTCTAGTGCATCACAGCAAACTACGGGACCACTAAGGCTATGCCCTCAGTGCACAAGTTCTAATAAGTCATGGGAAACTGAAAAATTAGCCAGGATGGGTTCAGAAACGAACTCTATGGGTTTGTCATATCCAAGGTCTGTCAGAGAGGCTTTTCACCAGAAGGCTGGTCACCAAGTAATGCATGTTGAGGGTTTCGGGGACACAGCACCTCTCAAAGATGACTAAGACAAGGAGGAAAGCTACTGATCTGTTCTACAGGAAGGAGTACCCAGGCCAATAAAATCACAGGTGACTAAAATCCTGGGATACAACATTACTCAGTGATAAAGTGTTGACTTCAAGGTTACTATTGTGCTACACAGTACAAGGGTCTGAACTGCAGAGCCTTCAGCTCAAGGGTACCTTTTAAAATGGTTTTTCTTTTCCCATGCTTTCTGGCTCCTTCCTCAGTAGTAATGAAGCTATTACTTATAACTGTCACTGCACCTACATCGGGTAGTCAGTCCATCCCTTTCCTTAGTCTAACTTCCTGCTGCTTTTCTCTGCACTGGGCTGGGAAATGAGGTTCTCAAACTGGATAGTTCTGCTGGACAGGTTCACATAAATCAACAAGTGGCACTGTGTTAAGGTTTAGACCACAAAGCAAAAATAAAATATCAACAATAAATTACCAAGTCTGCTTCCATTTCTGGGCATTGCCATGAAGGAACCGAGACTTCCCCCTATCACACTGTGTGGTCTCCGCAGTGGGGGCTTCTTGAAAGAGCCTGTGTACTGATGGAGGAAGGAGTGCATGCTGTGTGACGCTGGCGGCCTGCCATTCTTCACAATGGGCTCTATCATCCCGGGGTCAAAAATGTCATTCCATGCACATCCCAAGATCCAGGAGCACGTCAGAGGATTGAATAAGCAAGAAACAACAAAAAAAACACAAGAAAGTTACTATGCAGATCTCTGTAAATAACTGTGTTTGTCAGTCTCCTTAAGGAACACACCGAAATTAGGACTTCTCAGTTACAGTTTCTGAGCATGACCCTTGTAAACTTCATTAAGTACATACTTCTTGTTCAAGTTAATCTGGAAAATTTGATCACATGCTTTTTAAAGCTCCCCAGAGTTTTGTTCCCGTTAAAAAATTTACTTTAAGGCTTTTTAAATTTTTTCTTAAAAAAATCCTACTATGTGCTTTTCATTTCCAAATCACTTGAGCATTATCTACTCAAAGGTCTGTAGTGAGGAAAACATTTTGTTAATCTTGTGAAAGTACTACACAAACAGTGTAGTACACTACACTAATGCATGACCCTACTTGGGTGAGGATGTACTAGCCTAACACTGAAGGAAACAGCAACCAGGTCTGAGAGAAGACTGGTGGATCCAGCCACGTACGGAAACTCAACAACAACGCAAGACCGTATCAGGGCAGCATCAGATGAACAGTAATTGGGCACAGACTGGAGGTTTTCAATTGTTCTGAATTCAGAAAACTTTTATATTAAAAAAAAAATTTTATACACACACACACAGACGAGAGAGAGAGAGAGAGAGAGAGAGAGAGAGAGAGAGAGAATGACCCTTGGTCAACCAGTAATGATACCTTCATGATTACATGTTTAAAAGTACAGTAAATGGTAATAATGGAGCCAAATATATACTAGTTTGTGACAAGCCAGCCTGAAATAACAGCATGGACAACGTCCACAACATCAACAAGGACAACAACAATAACTACAGTGTTAACTTAGCAGCACTGTGGATATTTTTTAAAATCTCATTTTTATGCTTTTTTAAATTTAAGTCATGGTAAAAACAAACGGGCATATACACACCGGGGACTAGTCTTAGCTGGTTCCATAAAAACAGAGCTTTTGGTGCATTGATGGATGCTAGGGGTAGGAAGACAGTTTGGCAAACAACTATGTATACACATAATATATACATGGAAAACTGATAATCTCAAGAGGAAGGCACTAGCATTAAGGGACTGAGAAAGATTTTTTGAGAAGATAAATTAACAGAATAGGATGTAGGAAAATGCACAATTAGTAGCCATAACTGTGAATGTGAATGGCATCAACTCACCCCTTAAACAGAAAAAGAAAAGCAAAATAGATTAGAAACAAGAATCCAACAACATGTTGTCTACAAAAAACACACATGAAACAGAAAGACTCACAGAGGTAAAAGAAAGAGCTAGAGCAGAATCTATTATACAGCTTGGGCAAAAAAGGCAGGGGTAGTAATCATGTTCTCAAACAGAACAAAAGCAAGAACAGATTCAACTGAAAAAGATAATCAAGAAAACTACATTTTACTAAAAAGTGCCGCAGAAAACGAATTAATAGTAATGTTGAATACACATGCACCAAATGGCACTGAAGTTTTTTAAAGAAGAGTTAAATGAGTTATAGGAGAAAATAAAAAGCAAAAACTATAATTGCAGGGGATCTCCACTTCGTAAGGCCTAGATAAATTTAACTATAAAATAAAAAGTTAAGGAGATGAACAGAAATTTAGAAAAGTTAAATATGGTAGGCCTTTGAAGAATACTGAATTGGAATATACCTATTTCTCAGGTGTGCCCGGGAAAGGCTTTTTTGCAGAATTTTAAGAAAGTCAGGAGATATATAGAAGGCAACAAAAGGAAAGAAGGAATTCCAAGCATGGGGATCAGTCAGAGAAAATATCTGATCCTAGAGGAGATAGGGAGTCACTGAATAAGGGGAAGAAAGGCAGTGGTGACATGATTGGACCTTCACTTTAGGAAGATCAACAGTAGGTAAGTAAAGGGAGGATAAATTAGATGTGGAAATGGTTAACACAGGAAGACCAACAAGTAGGCATAAAATGATGAGGGCCTATACTGGGCTGCTGGCAGTGTCAGAGGAGAAAAGAGGGTATACAGAGATGTTACAAAGGTAGAACTTGACAGCTGATAATGCAGGGAGCAGGAAGGCTATGCAAAGTTGATGACGACATTGAGATTGAGGGCCTGGGTGACTGAAAGGATAAACAACAGGAAAGTTAAGAAAAAGGGAGGGATTATGGGGAAGGATACTTAAGTTAATTATAAAGAATAAACAGGAAGAGAATATAAATAAATACAAGGTAGTTAAATAAAGAGCAACTAGGAGGCTTAGTGGATAGAGTGCCAGATCTGGAATCATGGAGAAGCATCTTCCTGAGTTTAAATTTGGCCTTAGAAATCTACCACTTATGTGAACCTGAGGAAGTCATTGAACCTGGTTTACCTCAGTTTCCTTATTGTTAAAATGAGTTGGAGAAGGAAATGGCAAATCACTCCAGTATCTTTGCAAAGAAAACCCCAAATGGGGTCACAAAGAGTCAGATGTGACTGAAAATTACCAAACAATAAAAAGTCAAATAAAAGGTAGTCCAGGAGAGAGGGCATGAGCTGCTGAAGGGATAAGGAAAGGCTTTGTGCAAAAGAAGGTTGAAGACTTTAAAATTTAAACAAAAGGATGTTTTTATTTTATTTTTTTTTAATCCTAGAAGCAACAGGAGGCAAGGGAATTTGTTGAGCAGAGGAGTGACATGTTCTGATCTGAATTTAAGGAAAATTATTTCCTGAGTGTGGAGGATGGGTAGGAATAGGAAGAACAGGGAGACCAAATGCACAAATCTAGGTATGAGCTTATGACAACCTGAACCGAGGTGGTGGCCATATGAGAAGTGCTCAGAAGCAAGAATGGAGGAGTAGAGAAGGGGAGGGGACAACAATGGGCAAGATCTGGCACCTGAATGGAATAGATGGGGTAAAGAAGCGTTAATGAGTCAGTAAAAATACGGAGTGTATGAACCAGAGAGATGGGAAGAACTGTAGTGTTTTGCATTAGAAATAGCAAAGTTTGAAAGAAGGGTAAGGTTTTAGGAAAAAAGGTTTTAGGAAAAAGTTCTGCTTTAGACACTTGTGTCTAAAATGTCTGAGAAAAACCAGTGAAGCAGGTCCTATTTTTGGAGATAAATTGACTTGTGAAGGGTCATACAAGTGATAAAATGACTCAGGCAGGATGCAAACCTAGATCTCACTGACTATAGGTTCTATACTCTAATCACTATTCCATATTGCCTTTTTACAAAATAAGGAAATCTTAAGCCATAATTTCCAGAGTAAAGTAATGCTTTGTATATAATTATATAATTCAGAAATGGAAGAAAAAATCAAATGAGCAATTAAATTATAAATTAACGTCTAACTTTCACATTTTATTCCAGTAACTGAACCTACATTCTTATGGCAGACTAAAGCAACTGATTAACGTCAAGTTTCTCTTTGGCTTCTACATCTGAACCTGGATGATTCCCAGAGCTGGGTGGTTCAAATTTGAATGCATTCTTTATCGTCTGTTGATAGCTAATTTAACATCTACACTAAAAATAGTTGAGATATGAGAGGCAATCCTTTTGTTACCACAAAGCCCAGCCTAAACTGGCCACAGAGATCCCAAGAATTAGCCCAATGGTTGAAGGGATTGTGGTGGAATGAGGCAGTTGTCTGCATTAAGTAACAAAATTTGAAAATTATACCATCTGAAGTACCGTTCACAGGAGAATGAACCTTCATCAGAACAAATGTGACTTGAGCAAATGAATATGAGCTATGAGGAACAGAACTTTCTGCCACTGAAACATTATACGTATATATTTGTGTGTTTTTATTCCAAACTTAACACCAAGCAAAATGGGCCTTTTCATGTATGAAGAACATAAGACCGTATATGAAACTGTAGGATTCTCTCATATACAACTTGTACTTCTTTTTAAGCAGATATTAACTTCAACCTATCACTTCCTGCTCATCAGTGTTTCTTTCTGACCTGTCTCTTTTTTAAAAGGATGACTTAACGAGCCCCTTTTTGTCTTCTCTTTTAGCTTCTCTCTGTCTCTGGAAAAACTAAAAAAGAAAAACAAACCCCTTTCAACAATTATGCACAGTCAAGCAAAGTCAAGTCCCGCATCAGCTAGTTCTCAAGATGCACACTCTGCTGTGTATCTTGAATTCATCACTTCTTTGTAGGAAGTGGGCAGCAGTGTGCTTTACCATCAGACCTTGCAATCAAAGCTGGTTCTAGCATTGATCAGAGTTCTTCAGTCTTTCAATGTTAAGGAAACATGCTTATTTACCAAAAGTATTTTAAACATAGGTGTCAATCTTGGCCGGCAAAGCAATTCCCTGTCCTAGTCTTGCCCTGCCCAAAGGGTTGAGAGAAAGGAGTGACCTTATTCCCTAGAAGTTTTAGTTTTCTCTTCTGTATAATGAAAGGGTTGAGTTAAAAATGAACTCTAAGATGCCTTTCAGTCTGAAAAGGCTGCGAATCTGTGTTCTTCCTTCCTTAAACATAAAAGCTACTTTTCGTTTTGGATATGTGGTTTGTTTTTGTTTTTTGAGGAGGGCACAGTGAGAAAGCACTGAGGGGCAGGGGGCCGAAAGCTGCCTGCACTTCTGGAAAGACCTGGCCGATTACAGCCAACAGGCCTGGTGTGTTAAACCTCAGGAGTTGCAGCACCATGACAGCAACAAACAGGGAGAAGAATTCTCAAAACATTATTCTAGATTTCTTACTTCATCTATCAGCAACACTGCAATGCCATCTGAGTTGTTTTGTATTAGACAGAACTCAAGGCACTAACAGAGTAAGTTCTCAAAATGCCTGATGAGCAATTTTATGTATATATAATCCTTCATATTATCAATTTAATCTTTAAAACAGTTTTATGAAAGACTCTTAAAAAGACATTATTCCCATTTTAGCTAAGGAGAAACCAAGGCTAAGACTGATCACCGTGCTTTGCCCAAGGTCACATATCTGCGACTTGAACTTGGATCTTTTGCTTCCAAAGTCTAGAGTTCTTTCCATGACCTCTCATTGCTTCTGGGAATGGCTTGGGGTGTGCTGGCTATGGAAAATTTGTTCTCTGTACGTATCACAATTAAACAGAATTGGATCTTTTCTACATGATACATCAGACTTGACTCATCCAAAATTATCATATATTTATGTGATAATTGAGAATAATGAGACTAGTTTTCACTATAATTTTAGGCTTACACATTCTGTAAATAAAAAATGTAATGAATGGATATTTTATTTCAACTCTTTATGGCTCAGTCTTTGTTCTCAGTGCTCCAACACCATTGGGCATGCTAAGTAAGAAATTTATGTATTGAATTATTAGTTATATCCAAACCATTTGTTTGAATAATGATGATACATGGATTCTACTCCTAACAGGGCATTATTTAGTTATGTCCCTGTGCTTATGAAGTTATATTTAAATGATGTTCGTTTACCTATAATCAATTTGCTCAATAGTATTGGCATACTCTGTATGCGTCTACCAGGCTTCAACAAAAGCAATATCTAGTTTTTCAGCCCTAGCTCAGGCATTCTCAATTTCAATTTAATGTTTTCATCCTGTTTAGAAGAAAAAGAAATCCTCAGAGAGTCCTCTTAGCTAATCTTCAAAATAGTGAAAATAACTCAGAGTAACAGAGTTATCAAGTTAAAAGGAAGGAGAAGAAAAAATAAAGCAGCTGAAAGTTATAAGGAGAATTCTACATAGTTCAGTTGTAAATACTCACACTAAAAATGGGTTGGTGTATTAAAATTAACAAAGTTATGTTTTTCAAATCCTGACATTTGTTTCTTTTTTAAAAATGTTCAATTATTGACCCAGAAGACATGACAAAGTGCTGAAACATTCCACCTACTGAATTATACCAACAACAAACATGGTGTTTCACCCATTCTGAGGAGGCAGAACATGATCAGAGCCTGAGAAGGTCTGGCTGTCAGCTCCTCACAAACGTTACTAAGCTTTCAATGTCCAGGAATGCCAGCTTGGGGGTTCGAGTTTTCCAGATGTAAAACTGGCTAAGTCATAAGACAAAACCACAGTTTACACTGGTCTAGGAACTTTTTCAATCAATTAAAAAACAAAGTTTCCTGGGCAGACAGAGTCAGATCTGCACTTCAGGAAAATCACTATGGCAGCTGAATAGAAGAGGAACTGGAGTGAGAGAAACATGAGGCAGTGAGACCACCAGCAGGCTGTGTAATAGCTCTGGTAACAGAAAATGTAGACCTGAACTGTAGGTGATGGGCACACGAGAAAGTGTTGTGGCGGTAGAACTGAAAAGATTTGGGAACTTCCTGGGCATGACGGGTGAGAAAGATGGAGGAGGAGAGGAGAACTCCAACGTGGCAGAAACATGACAAGAAAGATGGTGGTGCCCTCAACTGAAATGGACAAGTTAGGAAGAGGGTGGAGTTTAGTTCTGTTTTGGAAAAGTTGAGTTTTGAGGGGTTTAAGAGATATGACTTTTGAAATGTTGGGGTGAAGGCCATGAGCATCAGCTTGAATGCGGGATGGGAGCTCAGGAGAGAACTGGTGACTACATATATAGATCTGGGAGTCCTCTGCATGGAGACTGTCACTGAGCACTTAGAAGCTGACAGACCTCAGAGGGGGCAGGTCTCAGAGGTAAAACCCCTGACTATAGAGTTAAATGTAATGAAAACACGACCGAATCAAGTTAGTGTAGAAACAACTTGACAAAGAAAAAATTTTTTTCCAAAGAGTATTTCAATACTTTTTAAAAATTTACTTTAAAATAATACAAAATTCTTAAGTGATTTGCTTAAGGACTGCATCTATAATAAATATAGTTAATAAAAATTATGAAAAGAGGGATTCATATTTCCCTTTATCATTCCTTACCACACATATCTTTCCATGCAATTAAAAAAATACACAAATTTTATCAAAAACCGAGGATAACAAAACAGCTTTCCACTTTTTAAATTTATATACATAAAGGACTCAATACAGCCAAAAGAACTGTATCATGTAAGCCAGCTCTTAAAATAAAATAAATGTGCTTGAGATTTATTCAGAGGTAAATGTTTCTAAAAATTCTCAGATTTGTTAATTTTTTAAGAGTTATTATTCCAGTCCCAACAATAGTTCTTTTGTCTCAAATTCAACATTTATTTCTAATTCAAATGAAAGAGGCAGAGAGTCTGGATCACTTACAGTAAAATCTATGTTATGGAAGCAAAAAAGGGTGGAAGGAGAGAATGGAGGAAAGGGGTTCTACCAAGCCACCTAAATTACTAACTTCTGTGAAGGGGATTTCAACCTTATCCCTTAAAAAGAAATTGGTGAAGAGGATGCAGAATTCTACTGTTAAAAAATGCAGAAATGAGGGGAGGACACTAAAACAGTGCCAGGAGAGGAGACATTCCTTCCTGGAGCTCTCGACACACTTCCATGAAGTCCTCTCACTTTTCCTGGCTCTCTTGGCGGCCAGCAAAGCTTTCCCATTTCTTTCAGCAGCCTATTTGGCTCAGTTCCTATGCCTTGATCTGGCTCAGAAGAAAGCAGCTGTTCAGAGGTGGATGATGAGAGGGCCTTGAGAAAATGGGATATCATAGGGCCAACAAGACCGTTGTCCTCATCCAAGTGACCATAAAAGCACTAATTACTTGTGATTTTATAAACAAAGAATACCTATCCTTTCTTCAAGACCAAACTACAAGATGAATAAGAAAGACTGGGAATTTCAAAAAAGTTGGAGGGTTTGCTTTTATATCAGGACTTGCTTTTATGTAGCCATACCTTTCTTTCACTCAGGGAACTGGCAAAGGATGATATGCTAACAAAGAAGAGGTAGTGCATTTTCTGTTAGTTTCTTGTAGATTTAAGTTAGGTTTCATGCATATTCAGCAACACTATGTAAGACAGTCTCTTTAAAAATGCTAATATTAAAGTTCTACTGGATCAGTCACTTTCAGCCCAAACAGAACTAAACTGTGCACTGAGCCACAGAAATGTTGGCTACTTGCCTGGAGGTCATCTAGATCAAACTCAAACATAAAGGGATCCCTACAGGGTATATACTGACTTAGAAAACCACAAATTAATTAAATTAAATCTACAATGTACTGAATTTTTATTTATTGTTAAACACTTCCCAATTACAGGGTCCAGATGTGCAAGCCAGAAGTAAGGAACCCTAACACCTCAGATCTAGATCTTTCCCTTCAAAGGAAGAATCTTTCACAATATCCATAAAACAACAGCTACCCAGGCTTTCTGTGAACACTTCCATGGACAGGGAGTTTAGTACTTAACAAGGCAGACCTTTCCTTTTCAGTTAGGAAGCTTTTCTTATGCTAAATTGAAATCTGATGCCAGGTAACTTTTACCAGTAGGTTCTAGTTCTGTCCCCAGGCCAAAACAAACCAAGTCTCATCCTTCTTCCACCACTCAATCAATGGACAAGTACTTATTACCAACTACTATGTGCCAGGGGACCAGAAAAACAAAGAAGCCCCTGTCCTCCAGGAGATTACTTTCTACTGGGGAATAAATTTAAGGTGGGGGGAACAATCACAAAGGGTCTTCAGTAGAAAATGGTCTGAAGCAAACTGGGGATTCTAGGGATATGAGAAGGGGGCACATTCTAGGCATGGGGAATATTCATGCAAAGGCACAGATGGAATTTTGTTCTGTGAGGAATAAGAAGGTCGGTATGGCTGGATCATAAAGAACATCAAGGAAAGCAACACAGAATAAGGTGGAAAGGTAGGCTGGAACCAGGTAGGAAAGTGTTTTAAATGCTACACAGGAGTTTGTGTTTGATCCTACAAGTATTAGGAAGGCCTTGGAGTTCATCTGAACTAGGAGAGTGACAGTCATACCTGTGCTTTTTTAAGAAAATGACTGTCGGCTCAATGGTGGATAGATTAGAGAAAGGTGGAAACCTAAGGCAAGGAGGCTAATAGTTAATAGACTGAGTAAGAGGTTACCCTAACAAGGTAAGAACAGAAGTAGGGAGAAAGACATACAAAAAAGATTCTGAAGGGGTACAACTGTGAAAACCTGGAATATGACAGTATATGATGGATGAGAAAGAATGAATCCAGGACATTTCAAGGTTATGAGCCAAACAGGAAGTCAAACAGAGAGCTAAGTTTGGGAAGGAAAAATGAGTTAGTTCCATTTCAAACATGTTGAGTTTGAGATGCCCACAGGACAACGACTCCAAATGTCCAGTATCTAGGAGATTGGTAATGAAGGACTAGAGTTCAGGAAACAAGGAGAGGATACATAAATTTGAGAGTCATGTGTATAGAAATGTTCATTAAACCCATGTAAGCCAAATAAGTCCACAAAAAAAGAGAAAAGAATCCCAGAGCCATATAACAGACTTCCAAATATTTAAAAAGTTATCATGTTGCCTCCATGTTTCTTTAGGTGGAATAGTCTCTCCTCACACCACAGGGTTTCCAGGAAGCTCACTATTCTAGCTGACTTCTTCTGTCCTTCTCCAGTTTGTGAATGGCCCTCTTACCAGTGCCAAGAATCCAACACAATAACCCATACATAGTCAGACCAGGCAAGGTACTGTGAGACTATTATTTCTTGTGATCTGGACACTATAGTTCTATTATGTGGCCTGAAATTACATTAGCTTTTTTGGGGCAGCCCTGTCACACTGCTGCCTAAAAGTCTAAACAGTCATCAACTAATAGACATCTAAAGCCCTCAGGGCTTTCACTTTAACTACTAAGCCAGATCTACCCTCATCCTTCAACCAGGACAGGTGATTTCCCCCTCCCCCACAAAGTTAAATGCAAAACTTCATTACTTCTCACTGATACTGATCTTATTAGTTTTAATTAATAAATGTGATCATTTAGATTCTATAGTGCTTTACTCTTTAAAAAATGCTTTCCTTACCACCACCACTATAGGAGGTTCAGATGTTGAGTTGCCCATCACATCCTTAGAAAATGAAAGTGCTAGGGCTTCAATTCATGATGTGATTACAAGGTCAGTGCTCTCTCCAGTGTACACACTGACTTGAGATCTCAATGAAGGGTAATTTCTGTTATCCAACATTGCAGGTCTGTGTCACCTGACAATGTTAAGAAGTATGTTCATCCAATTTTTTTAAAAGGCTGAAAGAAGACACATCAGACCAGAAGTTCCCTTCTCCAGGCTGACATAGGACTCCTGACTGCAGGCCCAACATTCTCCCCACTGCACCACCCAGCGGCCTAGATACAAGTTCTACAGGGGAATCAGTTGCGCCACACTTTGCCCCCTGTGAGTATGAATGTGTTCTGATGATCTTTCTTCCACCTCTGCACTCCTGAATTCCAAATCTGCCATTCTTTCTCAGAGATTTCTACTGTATGGATGATTTTCCACATTCAAAATTATCTATTTCTTTCACTGAGAGCTCTAATTTCTCTTTGTTTTCTATCTCTTTATCTTTCTTTAATTCCTTTTTCCCTTTCTCAAACAAACTTTGAGATCTGAACAGCTCTTTTCATTACCACATCCAAGGAATCTCATAGTAGATATTGAAGAATTTTCCTTCACATATGGGGTTTTCAAATCATTTTCTTTACTTCATAATATTCACTGTACAGGTGCTTTGATTTCTTTTTCATCTCCTTTGCTAACTGTTGATTTTCCTTTACTTGGGCATATTTCTTGTTATTTTAAGATGGTGGCAAGCTAAGCATGAACATGGTCTCACATAGGAAACACCCTGCCAAACATCCTGAGTGCTTAATAAATGATCAAACATTCTCTCTGTCTGCAAAATTTTACTCCAGAAAAGAATGCTCAATTTTGAAACTAATTTTTACTTTATTAAGACGTACACTCTAAAACTGACCAATCTGCAAATTTTTACCTGTTTTAAATTTTATCTTAGAGCCTTAAAAAAAATTTTGCTTTTTATTTTATTTAAATTTCTTATTTATTTTTAACATTTTCTTTTCAAGTCTATTTCCAAATTCTCTCCCATCCTCCCCTATCCACAGAGAAAGCTAGCTTCCTTGTAGCCTTGGGGGCTGATGCTCCTGCTCCTCTTAGCCTTGGGACTGTGAACAGGGCCCCTGCATCCTTGTGACCAATCACAGGCGCTCATTTCCATCCTGGAAATGCAACCGATAACTGCTTATTGGGTAAAAGAGCTGCCAATCAGAGCCAGATTTACCCAGGGACATAAAAGGGCCCCCTGTAATCTTTTTGTGACCCAGTTGTCTGATTCCCTTACTATCTTTGGACTGACAGGTCCCAAAGCTGCTGCTGCCACCCCTACCCCTGTTGATGTGGCCGCCTCCAAGACCTACAACTTGAGCTGCCTGTTGTGCTCTGGGTGGGTCCCCATCTCTGTGTTACAGAGCACTCCTGCTCACCTCCTAAGTTGAGGTAGGCTAGAAAATTTTCTCACTCTTGATCTTTTGTTGGCTCGGCTGCTGCAAAATTTGATTTGAGGAGTTATATTAAATTTGTTTGGAAGGGAATATTGGGAGAATTCAAATGCAGGTTGCTCCCTATACTCTGCCATCTTGGATCAGCTTTAGGAATTTTTAATTACTTAAGTCCAACCTGAAAGTTTCATTGTGATCCTGCATGTGATCCTCAGCTATAAAGTATAAGCCCATGAAACAAAAGTTTTGTTGGGTCTTGAAGTATAAACAGCCTGTTTTGGGCACAACACTGGAAAAGACTGAGCACACTTATCCAGCGATTTGACCACAAAGGATTGTGACCAAAGAAAGGTCTTATATGGCCTTTGTAAGAATACTGTCTATCTGGGAAACAAGGAGGCAAGAGAGTGTGACCTAAATATTTTCAAGACTACTCATACTAATTTAATGCTGGTACTCAATCTGCAAATTCAGTCCAACAACTAATATGCTACTGGAGAAATTGACTATAGTCTTCTTCTAGTGATAAATGAAATTAAAGTAGTTGTATCTGACTAAAAAAAGGAGATGGGATGACCACACAGTAAGATCTATTCAAGGACATCAAAAATGGCACACTAGTTCACTTAAACTGCACAAGGTATAAGGAAGACTCCAAAATGCTGCAAGTAACAGAGTACAGTGGGAAAAGTACTTGACATGGACTTGATTTACCTGGTTTTGGATACTGGTTTTGCTACTTAAAATCTGCATGACCTCACACAAGACACTTTAACACTCTGAGGCTCATGCTTCTCATTTATAAAAGGAATTGTCAGATTAAAAGATCTCTTTGGTCCCCTCTAATTCTATATCCTGTAACAATAGTAAAGAATGAATAATCACACAGAACAAGGAGGGAAAGAAATGTTGCTATTTGTGGAAGAAATATCCACACCATGAGTTAAGATAATTTTTAAAAAAGGTTTTACTGATTATATAAGTCAAGTCATATCTCTTTTTACTTAGGAAAAGGATGCACAAAAACAACTTTCCTTCATTTTAACCACACTGTCTGCCCACTCTCCAGCCCCACAATTAACCCCCTCCCTCCCAGTAAAGTCATCTGTATTCATTCCTGAAGGGACTTTAAAAAAAGAGTGCCTTCCCTCTCCTCTCCTCTTCTCTTTCTTCTCTCTGGTCTCCCTCCTTCAAATATCCCGCTATTCTGTCACCTTCTTCAAAGAGAAGGCAGAAATCATGGTTTCTCTGTGACATTTAAGGATTTTCTTTTCCTTTCTCTGATTCAAGGCACTTCTTATTATCTACAAATCGTCTTTGGATTTTACCTTATTACTAGCAAATCAAGTGCTTGACAAGGTGTTGAGAATAAATGGGTTCCAATTTGGCCTCTGGTACTTACTAGATACAAATAACTAGGCACACATAAACCATTCCATTTCTGAGCCTCAACTTCCCTATGAGGTAGAAAATACAAAATCCATTTTACAGATAAGAAAACTAACTCAGGGGTCAAATCGCTTGTCAGTAAGCCTCTGCAAAAGTCTATCAGTACAGGGCTGGTGCCCCATCTACAATGCTATGCTACTGATACTGAATAGTGCTTTCAGGAAACAGAATGATGAAGTAGTTGGTTAGAGAAGGGTTTAAATCTCACTTCAGATACTTCCAACACCTCAGTGACTGGAAGAACGGTGACACCTACCACAATTGGGGAGTCTAGGAGGGATTAGTTTGGAACATACAACATCAGAGAGATTTCTTTTAGTGACCTCTGCTGTGTATTCCATGCAATCAGCATATCATGCACAGAACTGCTTTGGTAATTACGATATTTGTGATCCCTCCATTTGAATATTCTTCTTTCCTTCTGTATTTCTTTTAAATTTATACGTGGTGAGTCAGTCTCCCAACCTCACCTTCTTAAATGCCACTTCCACACCCTTGTGTGTGACATCAGATCTTAAGAGTGTTAAAGTCCAAATATAATGAGGTTTTGTATCACTATTTATAAGAAAAGAGCATGAAAGAACCCATTAACATGGCTATCCCACTGCACATTCACTTTCCTCTTTTCACTATCCATTACAAATGCTCATGAAGTGATTCAGCTGTCATAGATTTCATATCAAGCTTTTTTTCAACCTTATTTTTCCAAACCATTAGTTTTGTTGTCTTCTGAATCAATACGGTTCAGAAATTAGTTCTGCCAAGAGAACTCTTTAAACTCAATTCTCTTTCATCACTTCAAAACAGGAAAAAAATGTATCCAATAAAATAAAGTTACAACAACAACAAAGGATTTTATTTCTTGCCTTCTTAATGGTTGAGGGAGAAAGAAAATTTAGAAACTGAATATAAGAACAAAAACAAAAATGAAGGAAAAGAAAATCTTTAAAGAAAACTTATTAAAAGGAAGAAGCATAGAAGAGGGTTATGAATACAAGAAATACTCAAAAGGAAAGAAAGCACTGAAAACTAGACCAATAGCAAAGAGAAAAAAACTTGCAAGAAATCTCCAAAGTGATTTAGAAACTTATTAAGAAATATAAAGGAAGTTCAGGCATGTATGTCAGTAGAGAAAAGATTGTTGAAAGGTAAATACAGAAAAATGCACTTGACAATCTGAAAAACAATCTGAAAAAGATCAGGGAATGACTGAAAACAGCAGTTTTTTCTGAGGAACCCAGAAAGGCACAAAAATTTTTTAAAAGATAACTAAAATTCAATTCAGTTAGGTGTACCAAACATGAATGAAATATCTACAAATGTACAAAACAGTGGAAATACAAAGACAAAACCCACAAAGATTTTATATTGCACTGAAAAATCCTTTGTGATTTCTCTAAACCAAAAATCACACGTGGCTAGAATAATCTCAGGAAATTCATCCCGAAGGATGAACAGGTGTGGCAACATTTCAACAAACTATAAGAAAAAAGCCTGGCAATACTGCAAACAGAAGAAAGTAGATAAACTGAAAGGAGACATGTAAACACTGGTGAAAATAAATCCTAAATTTATTCACTGCAAAATGCTGTCATCAATTTCTAAAGTTTATGGTAGGAGAAGAGAATTTATTTAAAAACAATTCACAAAACAAAAAGCACTATTCCAAATAACTCAAGCTGATTTACTAAAAATAAAAAAAAAGTCAGAACATGATATGCTGAAAAGAAAACTGATGTGCATCCCCAAACTGTATATTCAGAATGGCTAGATACTCCCTTTCATGAGAAATAATAACCCAATGATGTCAGTAAATTTTCATTCTTTCCTGCTAAACAATTTCTATGGGGTCTTTGACATGCAAGTCAATTGAGTTGCTTCTTGCAAACAAGTAGAAGATACCTTTTGGAGGAGGTAGGGAGTATGTGAAAATTAGAAATAAGTAAATTATTATTTACATGCCCTATGATTACTGTAGTGTGAAAGTCCCATCTTATATGATGGTCACTGAGAACAAAGACTTCAAATGAAAAATCTCACAGAAAGAAATTAACATAAATTAGCTGGAAGATTGAAAGAAGGTGGAAAAGTCAATTATTTCTAGATAGAATATGCCAGATTCTTATCTATTTTTTTAGATGGAAAGCAGCATCAGTAAAAGCTGGGTTTAAGACTCACCTGACACATACTAGCTGAACATAGGCAAGTCACCCCACTTCTCAGGGCCACAGGTGATTCTCTAAAGCATGTAAGTTACAAAGGAGTTGCTGATCTGAATCAATGGTTAGGGTATCCCTACATATTCCCTGAATACATAAAATCATGGGTCCAGATCTCTACTCCCATCCTCACCCTTGTCCCTAAATATCAGAACTAGGCAAGTAAGATTTTTTTTGAAAGGATCATATCAGTTAAAGTGGAATACTTGGATCTGGGTTTGATTTCTACAGGAGAAAGGTGATATCTACACATAAGGACAGGAATTAGATTGATTTAATATAAGCAAAAAGATTGTTATCTTATGCTCATAAAAGTAATATCAAATTTAAGAATTTTAATCTTGTATGTTAATAGTCTGAATTCACCCACAAAATGGAAATAAACTTAAGAATGGATTAGAAAACAAAATCCAAAAACAAAAACCTGCTATAAGAAACTTATCTAAAGCTTAAGGACCAAGAGACTGAAAGGAAAATGTTAGAATAAAATCAATTACACTTCAGACACATCCAAAAAAGTAGAAGCAAAAATCAAAATTTCAGATAAAGCAATAGCAAATATCAGTATTGTCAAAAAGCAAAGCAGGCAAACTACATTATTGTTAAAGGTATTATCAATAACAAAAAAAGATGAACTTTAAATATACACTAAAGATCAAGGCCACTAACTTTTTAAAGAAAAAGATAAATGAAATGAAAAAAAAATTGGGCAAGTCAAACACTAGTTTAGGGATAGCATGGTATGTTTAACAAAGAATGAAATTAAAGAGAAATTTAATTGGGAAAACTAAACCTGATTACCCCATGGAAACCACTAAATGGAAATCTTGGTATACTTACTTCTCAACACTCAAGCTAAGCACTGGAAAAAATTACAGTCATGGGTCCTGATCCCCTTCCAGATCCCATTCAGTGGATCCTGTCCTTCACCTTAGGCTGCCCAGATCTCTTCTAATAGACCCACAAAGAACAGACACCCCAAGAAGATGTTCCCTTTCTTCTAATCTGACTTTCCCTTACCTGGCTGAAAGTTGTCTTTTCATTCTCACTTGTGTAGGAAGGAGCCCATTCTCCACTACCCAAACATGGGGGCTTGGCTTCCCCACTGTCCTCTTTGCCACCTTTGCCCTGATGGATATGGCTGCTCACAGTTTTAATTAGCTGAGCATCACCAACTAAACCACCTGCTCCACTACAGGGTCCTTTATTACAAGACTACCAACTAAACCACCTGCTCCATTACAAGATCTGCCCACCTTACCACTGGCCCTGCTACCATAACTGTTCATCAGACCAGAATATACTATCTGTCACCCTCCTGAACCTCAGACATTCCCATCTGAATTGCCAATGAAACATAAGAACCTGGGTCTTCCTATTCATCATTCAGCTTCACTCATAGGATCATAGGATCCTTCCATATGCCCAGCAGCTAAAAGGACCTATATGTGTTGCCTCTTCCAAAAAGAACATGAACTACTCGAGAGCAAGAACTGTGTCATTCTTCTATTTATATATCGCCAGTGCTTAACACAGAGTAAGCATTTAATAAATGCCTTTTTATTCATTCAGTCATTCTCAGGCTCACATAGGACTTTTATAAAAACTGATCACATACTAGGAAATAAAGGACTCAAAACAATGTAAAAATACAGATATCTTAAAACATGTCTTTGAGAGCCCCTAATTTGATAAAACCATAATCAAAACAAAGGAAATAAAATAACAACTCATAACCTTTACAGCATTTTAAAGTTTGCAAAAACTTCATTATATGTACCATGCAAGGTAGGAGCTGTTATTATTCCTACTTTTTTGAAGGAATTTGGGAAATTTCCCCAATTGATAAATGATCAAAGGTATGAATCTTCTCTTTTCAGAGGAAGAAAGCGAAGCTATCAATAGTTAGGAAAAATATATTCTAAATCACTAATAATTAGATGAAATGCAAATTAAAACAACTCTGTGGTACTACCTCACACCCATCAGACTGGCAAAGCTGCCAAAAAGGGAAAATGACAAAAGCTGAGTGTGCTGTGGGAAAATAGGTAGACTGAGGCTTTGCTGTTACAACTGTGAACTGGTCCAGATGTTTTGGAAAGCAATTTGGAAATACAAACATGATACTGTTAAACTCTGCCTATCCCTTAACCCAGTGATACTACTAGGTCTGTACCTAAAGATATCAAAGAAAAAGACCCACAGGTACAAAAATATTTACAGCAGCTCCTTTACTGGTGACAAAGAATTGGAAAGTAAGGGGTGTCCAAAACTGGGAAATGGCTGAACAAGTTATCTTATACATATGGAATGAAGCAGGAAAATTTTTCTTTAAATTTTGCAAATAATTAGATTTTAAAAGAAAATTAAAAGTAAAGAAAGACATGATGGAGACAGTCTGATAAAAATCTGAGAAGACTTCTATGAACTGAACTGAGCAGAACCAGAACAAGTGAAACAATAACAATACTATAAAAACCAACAGCTGTGAAAGCTCTGACCAACACAGCTGGATGCAATTTACGTGGGAATCTGGCTTTCCTTGACTATACATATTTCTAACAGGTTTCATTTTTTTTGCATTCTCAATGGCTTAGGGAAGAGGAAGGTGGGAGAGAATTAGAAACTGAAAATAAAATAAAATTCAACTTTAAAAAATTATTTCTATTTTGCTAATGAGGAAACCAGGCCCAGAAAAGTTAAGTAATTTGACTTGTCCAGAGTCACAAAGCTAGAATGTGTCAAGGCAGGATTTGAATCCAGATTTCCTGACTCTCAAGTCTTGCACTCTTTTGACCACCATCATGTTATCTCTCATCTATAAAAAGAGTAATACAGATCTAGAAACTAAAATGATATCCTAAATAATGAGTGGGTCAAAGACCAAATCAAAGAAACAACAATTACAAATTTCCTAATAGAGAAAATTGTATCAGGCAGCTAGGTGTCTCAGTGAATAGAGTGATGGCTCTGGAGTCAGGAGGACCCAAGATCAAATCTGGCTGCAGATACTTGCCAGCTCTCTGACCCTGTTTGTCTCGATTTCCTCATCTGTACAATGAGCCAGATAAGAAAATGGCAAACCACTCCAGTATCTTTGCCAAGAAAGCTTCAAATGGAGTCATGAAGATTCAGACACAAATGAACAATAAAAACAGAACCTTAAGTCTCAGAACAGTATTATTAACAAAAGAGAAGAGAGAAGTAAGAAACTGAATAATTTTAAAAATATGAACTTTTGCAAATGAGCAAATTCCAAAAATGTGTTGCGCTTAGCTGCCTTTCTGATGAGATCAAGTGCCTTAAGGATCATATTATTTCTTGGGTCTTTTGGTTTTCTCATTTCAGCAATTATTTTAATCAATTAATTTCTGTAAGAAATGATAATATTAGTTACCTTGAAAAAAATTCTTGTTTTAAATTGGTCAACAAAAATTAATTAGGAAAAAACCAAACATCTTTACCATTATCCTTGCTACTGTTTTCTTCAATAGTCATCTGTTCAGCCAGCTCAGAAAGCGACTCATCAATAGTCTGGCTTCCACGAAGCGTGAGGGATAGTCTTCTTTTAAACTTTTTCATTCTACCAATTTATAGTCTGGCTTGAAAAAGCCTAAAAAAGAAAATAGAAAATAAGTTATAGTCAGGATTACTTGGATGTTCAGGAAATAGCCCCTTCCTGAATCACTGACTCACTGGAAATCTAAGCAAATGTTAGTTAACAGTGAAAAATGAAAAAGAGAAGTGGATAGTTATTCAGCAGCTTTGGACAAAACAGTATATGGAATGTTTTGGTGTGTTTGCATGACAATTTCAAGAGCTCTACAGAAGTTCAGGGTTGTGGGTAGGGAGGCGCCAACATTTTGTAAAACAGGTAACAGGATGGATAAAAGTCCAAAAAGGTCACGTGGCAGACCTAGAAGGATTAATGGACTAGGTTAATATTATAGAATGAATCTCACATTTTCCCAAATGGCTAATTAAGAAGGCAAAAACTGAGTGGGATGAACCAATGATCCAGACACTGAGAAGAAATGGAAACAGCAAGAAAGATCATCACTTCTGTTACTTATTTATTCTAATCTTCTCTCTGAATGGATGAGTAACTGCAGAATAAAATATTCTAAGAGTACTTTTTTAGAGACTCATTTAAACACCATACGTTAGCAATAGTTTAATCAGTCTTTGTACCTCCTCCCATTCAGAAGACTGGTTGAGATGACATGGGAGAATAGGCACACTAACATACTGCTAGTGGAGCTGTGAGTTAGTCCAACCATTGTGGAGAACAACTTGGAATTACTCTGCAAAAGCTGGGCCCAACAGTACTGCTACTAGGTCTATACCTCCAGGAGATCAAGTAAAAGGGAACAAGGTCCACATGTACAAAAGCATTTATAGCAATTCTTTCTGGGGTGGCAAAGAACTGGAAATGGAGGGGATGCCCATCAACTGGAATGGCTGAACAAGCTATGGTTTATGACTGTGATGGAATGTTATTGTGCACTGTAAGAAATTATGAAGGAGATGGTTTCAGAAAATCCTGGAAAGATTTATATGAACTTATGAAAAGTAAACAGGACCAAAACGATGCATAAAGTAACAGCAATATTGTGAAGATAATCAAACTATGAAAGACGAAGTAACTCTGATCAATTCAATGATCCCCCAAACTCCAAAGGAATCATGCTATAAAATAATATCCACCTCCAGGTAAGAGAAGTGATGGATTCAGAATATAGACTAAAGTAAAACTATTTTCCCTCTCTTTTTCTTGCTTGTTTTTTCCAGAACAAAGCCAATTCAGAAATATATTTTGCACAATATATAATGGGTATGGTATTTCTTCCCCTCTCAATGGGTAGGGGAGAGTCTGGAAGAAGGGAAAAATTTTGGAAATAAAAAATAATAATAATTTGAAAATAAAAATAATTTTTAAAAAAATCATCTTTGACAGAGATCTTTCTGAAACATATGATTCCCTGCCTTCTTACCCAGTAAAATGAACCTTGATTACCTTTTCTAGTGATAGATAAAACAAAATCACAGAAAGAAATCAAAGAAAACTGGAAGTAATTTTGGAGATTCATTTCATTTAATCCCTCAAAGTGCAAATAAAAAATGAAAATCCTGAGTGGTTAAGTGACTCCCCAAAGATAACAAAGTGAGCTAATTAATGGCAGGGTCATAACAAAAGCCAAGGAAATTGGACTTGATGACTCTGCTGGTGCTGTTGCCACTAGCAGTTATGAGGATGTTGATGGCCACTTGACTTATGGCATCAGACTACTTAGCACTTTCAGTTTGAAGAGCTGTATAACTGTTTTTGGTAATCTTTTTTCTATCTTCAATGTGAAGTTGTTAATTGTCACTTCAGGCAGTTATCAGTACACCTGTCTCTAAGTCTTCCCTTAAAATCAGACTTCAAAATCCCTATGGTTTTTTACAGGAACTCCTGAGGTCATCTAGTTGAATCCCTACTCAGATCTTGCATTCTGGATGTGAGCAAATGGACATCTAACCTCCAATTGAAGATGTTCAGATCATGTATAAAATCCATCTCCAGTTACCTTGTTCTGCTTACTGCCCACTGCGGTCATGTTTTATAGGAGCGTGACAGTCAGCAACATGACCAGTTCAGTTAGAATGGCAAATGTAGAAAAGGGGGGAATAATCTGTGGTGCGGCTGCAATGGTAGATATGGGGCAAGTCTGTGAACGTGCTAGATGTTCAATGTCCAACCAAAGAGTTTCTATTTCTATTGGATCCTAGTGGGCCACAATAAGGCACTCGTCCACCAATCAAGACCTTGGAGGGAGGGGAGTTCTGGAGTTGAGAGGGTTAAATTCTCCAAGGCATGGTCTCTGGTCTTGGTGGTAAGAGGGCAGGGAAGTAGATTTCTTAATATAAATATGTGAGAACTGAAATGAAACCCTGAGACAATGGTATCCTGCTGTCTTCTAGTTTATTACAAGTAAGTACCAAGCCAAGTAGAGGCTAAACAGATTTCAAAGAATTTAGAGAAAGATACATAGGATCTCTTGGCCCAAGAATGGCTGATTTTTCAATTGAATCACATCTTTAAAATTTTTGTTAAGTACTTACACTGTACAGATTATTTGTGCTAGGCACTTGGAGAGCTACAAAGTCATTCCTTTGGGTAATTCTGAGTATAAGAAGAAATGACAGATGCTGAAATACAATCATGGAGGTGCAGCTAGAGGAGAACAAAACAAAATATGTTGGAGAGGAAAAGGGGGACAGAAAGAGGAGTGAAAATATTACAAAGAGAGATAGGTCAAGGAGGGAAATGACTCTCTCAAAACACTGAGGATAACCACAAATGACTTTAGATGGCTAGATGGCATACCTACTAAACCATGAATCAGCATAAAATTGGGGCAATGAACACAACAAACGACAGAATCAACACATAGACAAAGAAAATCTTAATAAGAAGGTATATACCAAGATACAGTATATACCAAGAAAATGAAGTTTAATAAAAGATAAATCTTAAGTCTTATACTTATGCCCAAAAAAGTCAACTGTATACAAGGTGAGAGGGAAGGGGATATAATCAGCAAGCAGTTTACACAGAAAACCCCTGTCTTAGTCAACCACAAACTCAACATTGTGATGTGCCAGCAAAAAAAGCTACTACAATCAGGACCAATTCCCAAAAGTGCAACGTGGAAAACATCCACAAAAATCTTACTACAGCTCCTTATTGTGACATGGGCACAACCCTGCCTCTTGATTCTCTAAGGATACACAAATGAAGCAGAAATTCTATCAAGGAGAATATATCCTACCAAGGACAAAACGTTCTAAGCACAAGTATAGTCAAATGAAGAAGCAACAAGGAAGCGCCTACACTGTGCTATGCATGAGGGGTACAAAGACATACAATCTGTGTTCTCAAGGAATCTGGGGTCCAGTGGGAGAGACAACATGCAAACAACTATGTACCAATAAGATAGGTGCAGAAAACTAAGGGATAATCACAGAGAAAAGGCAAGAGCACTGCAGGGAATCAGAGAAGACCCTGGGCAGAAGATGCAATTTTAGCTGGGACTTGAAGGAACCAGGAAAGTAAGGAGGCAGAGATGAAAAAGAAGCAACTATAAGGGCAGAGGATGTGTCTTGTTACTGGACTGAAGACTATGCAGAGGGGAGAGAGGTATAAGAAGGCTAGAAACGAACCTGGTTATAAAGGGCTCTAAAAGCCAGAGATTTTTATATGAGATTTTTATGTGTGAAGGGAGCCACTGGCATTTACTGAATAGAAGAGGTAACATGGTCAGACCTTTGGTTTTAAGAAGATCAATATGACAGCTCAGTGGAAGATCAATTACAGTGGAAAGATATCTGAGAAGAGGGAATAGCCGACTTACAATATCTACAGTAAAAGAACTAATCAACTTAATTAAAAGAAGACTTCACAGAAAGCTGACCACCAGATGCTGAATTTGGTTAGCCACAGTAATTTATGAAGACCATACCCTATGGTATGAAGGGATTATGATCTAGAGTGAAGGAAACAAACAAATGATAAAATTGCAGATTTTTGAAGCACCTGAAATACACAATCTTTGCCCAAAGATCAAGCTGGAATACCAGAAATAAACCAAATCTATACTGACATTCTTTCTCTAAAATAAATGAAAGATATAAATTGTAGGGAAAAGGAAAGGGCAGCTCACTGGTTAGAAAAGAACTTTTATTTGGGGTCATCATGTGCCCAAAGACAACAAGAATCATCTCATCCTGTAGTTTCCATGATGAGTGTAACTAGGCTACCATAAATAAAACTGAAGTTTACATGCCAACATCTGTTACTGAGTGGAAAATGGAGAGAAATTTTATTTTAAAAACCTCAAATCTAACAACATTATCTTGAAACTGCATGACTAATGTAAGGTGGGCACATGGGAGATGAATGCTATCTTATAAAAAATAGTTTGGGATGAAGAAATTTAGAAAATGAATAATTTATGGACTACTATGAAGCCTTACACTTAATATGTCACAAATATTATTTTCTTCAAGAGAACTGGAATATCCTGGATGTGGCAAACACTGAGCAACATGAAAAAATTTGTCTGACAAGTTCTCAGACAGGAAATGAGTTTGCAACATAAATTACTTCAGAAACAACTGTGTGAAATCAAGACTACTGACTGGTTAGAGCAAAGGTTAATATTAATACCAGATAAGGATAAGAAAAATTAATACCAGCTCCAACAAGATTTAAACAATTTGTCCACACCAAGAAAAAAAAGAAAGGAAAGGAAAATGGACAAAAAAATAAAAGCATTTACTATCACTATTTTTAAGATAAACTTAACCTACACAAAACAGTCACCAGTAAAAGTTAAGAAACCACTTCAAGCCTCACTGAATGCAAATTGACAATCTACTCCTGCCTGGAACTAACATGAAGTTGGGGAGATACTGTTTTCCTGCAACATCCATACTCTTAGTGACAATTTCCTATAGTCAAAAGCTTTATAAGCTTAAAACCAGATCTATTAAATTATAGATTGTTGGTAGGGGAACATCTGAGGTTAAGTCTAAAATTAAGATATTAGGCTTAGGACTTTAGACCAACAACAACAGGTTAGGGTACTTTAATTCTTAGTAATAGTGTGGAGACAATTAGGTCAAGGGCTTGTGAAGTTAGCATACGTAGTTATTATTTGTATTCAGTTGGTTAATGTTAAAAAAAATTCATTTGTGGTCTATACTGTAATGCTTTAAAAGAAGCATCACATGATCAGAAGTTGGAATTGTTTTATGTGACATGAACTGTGTTAAAAATGAAAAATTAAATTAAAAAAAGAAAGAAACCACTTCAACCAGCAATCACTAAATCTTGGCCAAGAAGAGAAATATAGCGATCAAAAGAAATGCTGATTTAGCACACATTAATCTGAACCTGAAAAGCATTGTACAGGACAAAATAAGATAAAGAGCAAAATGATTTCCAAAAATGATGAACAGTCAGAAAATGCAGGACAATAGAGAACTAAATCAGATCACAATCAAAATGTGGATGACCCAAAACATAACAGAAAGGTAATCTGTAGCCTATCATCAACAGTTTTGGCATAAGGACATATAAAAAACACTGATAAAGGTTTTGAACTGAAGATACCAATTTTACACCTACCAACAAAGGAAAGGTTAGTTCAAAGTTTGAGAAATGGACTGAGTTTTCCAAGGGACAAAAAAATATAAAATGAACAAAAATATGAAAATTGAACCTTGGAGAATGCTCATGGTTATGAAGCAAGAAAAGGAAGATGATTAGGAAATCCAGGACAGGTTAGTATGCAAGCCAAGGAGAAGAAACATAAAGAGCCAGTGGTCAGCTGGGTCAAACACAGCTAGGAGAATGAGGTAAAAAGAAACTGTCCCTGAATGTCAAAAAGAAGTCTTTGAGAGACAAGGTGTACCAGAATGGTGGGAATGAAAAAAGAGATTGTATGGAGCTGTGAAGGTGAGATGTGGGAATGACATTCTTTGTGCAGGTGGTGAGGAGAGGAGGGTGGGCTTCATGTAGTATTTATAAGTATTTATAAGATTTCTATATTATTTTCCTGACCTTCTGTGGAAAGACATGATAATGTGTTTAATGAGAGAGAGGGACAAAGAGTTACTTACAAAGTAGCCTTAAGTAAAAGGGCACTTTCAATCTCATTTTTTAAATGCCATATAAAATAGCATCTTTAACTTCATTTACCAAGCTGCAAAACGTGTTTTAGCTATATTAAGAGAAAAAAGAAAATAATGTTGTTTTTTTCCCTACATTTAGTAGTGCTATATTTGTTCCTTAATTTTCCTTTCGTCACTTCAACAAAACTTTTCATTTCAACTCAAGTGAAGCAGTATTCATTTCAGAAGAAGTCCCTTGGAAAATCCAGGAAGGGGAGGGAAGGCCAAGTCCAACATGTCTAAAACCACAAGAGAATAGTTCTCTGTTCGAACAGGACACACCAACTAAACCAATCTCTTACCCTTCTTGAGTCCACTAACCTTAGTTTCATTAAAAAAAAAAGTTATTGACTATATAACGGGATAACCTGCCTAAAGCCACATGCTATTTAACTGAAAACAAGGAATCTTTGCTCTATTTCTATATTCAATTTGAAAACATTTTGATATGAAAATATCAGGGGCTTCAAAATCAGGTGTAATGTAAAAGGAAAAGAAGTGGCTTTGGAATGAGGGCTCTCCTGCTGCCTACCTGGGTGACCAGAGGTGGGAAAGTCACTTTAGGCCTCAAAGATAGGAAGAGTTAGGCAACATAACCAAAAAGGTCTCCTCCAGTTTTAAAGCCTGGAATCCACTGAACTCAAATGCTTTATATTTGTTGAGTGTTTTATTTTTCATTCCCTCCTCCCCACTCCCACCCAGTGGTGGTCAGAAGGGGCAGGGAGGGTTGGAGGAAGAGAAAATCAGTGTCTGTTCATTAAATAAAATAAATTTTATTACACAAACAAAAACAAAGTTCAAATGCTTATGATACACCTTATATAAAGACATCAACTTAGCTAACTACAAGAGGTCAGATGTTAAATGAGTCTTTTACAGGAGGCTTAAAGAAAGGGTGTCACAGCTCAGAATAGGAGTAAAAGTCCAACAG
Source organism: Potorous gilbertii (assembly GCA_028658325.1). Classification (NCBI taxonomy): domain Eukaryota; kingdom Metazoa; phylum Chordata; class Mammalia; order Diprotodontia; family Potoroidae; genus Potorous; species Potorous gilbertii. The sequence continues at coordinate 223,405,033 of CM053770.1, forward strand.
TGAGCACCCTTTGCCCGCAATGTATTCTATATTACATTTTTCCTGATATTTGATAGGCAATAACCTGGAGGGCCTTAGAGACACAAACCTCAGCACTATTGCCATGTATATTAACCATGAAAGATAAGAAAACACTGGCAACCAAAACAAAGCATCACAGAGTTATGGTGTTAGTACTAATCCAGACTGGCATCTTTTCCTCAAGTAACTGTCTCTGAGCTCTTTTTCGGCACAAGGGCTGCCCAGGTCACACAGCATGATGTGCCAAAGATAGCACTGGCGCTCAGGTGGTCCTGCTGCCAAGGAATGGGGAGGGTTTGGGTATTGGAAATGAGGTGCTAGAACAAAATTACAAAAAAAAAAAATCAAGGAAATGGGGGGGGGCGGAGGACATTAGAAAATATAAGACACTGGATATCAAAAACTGACCTAGAAAATAGGTCGAGATCATTTAAGAAGCAATGGGCTCCTTGAAAATAATGATTTAAAAAAAAATCTGAACATTATTTCAAGAAGTCATTAAAAAAAAAACATGCCTAGAGCTACTAGAACTAAAGGGCAAAGTGAAGAGCCCTTAAAGAAAACCCTATAAAGGTCAAGTCCCAGAAATGTCACAGCCCAAATCAAGAGTTCCTACTTCAAGAAAAAAATCCTGCCAGCATCCAGAAAGAAGCTGTTCAAGTCCCAAAGAAGTTTGAGCAGCATCACACAATCCCTGAAAGTCAAAGCAGGAGAAACTGGCTTCCAAACAGGAATAACTTTAAAAGGCAAAGCATAATCCTCTAGAAAGGACAGATGTAACTTAAATGGAACAGAGGATTTGTAGGGATTTCTGATGACAAGATCAGAGTCAAGTAGGATGTTTGAAATACAAACACAAGAGTCCAGAGGAAACAAGTAAGACAGATTTATTGTGTACTGGAAGATGCTGCACTATGATGTAGTGCTAACATTCTAATGGGGGGAAAGAAACATGGGCCTTCAGAGCCTCATGGTCTTCTGGGTATTGGGGAAGTTTAAGAAGAAAAGGCCAGGCCCTGGGAAATTAATTGTGTTCTGAAAGCTTGAAGAAGGCAAAAGGAAGAGAGGTGGTAGGAGTAAACAGAATGTACTAGCAAAGAAAGGAAGGATGGATCAAGAACAAGAGAAAAAATATAAAGGGAGGAAGTGAAGCGGTCATTAGATGAACATGACTGATATTAAACTGAACTCACACGTGCGCACACACACATGCACACACTTGCACAGAAACAGACCAAACTCAAAAGGGAAAGAGAAGGCATGATCACAAGCGGAGTCATGCTGCTCATCCTGAAATGGGGATGGGAAAGGGAAAAGAAGACAACCAAATTCTAAGAGGAGGACTGAGACTGATGAGAAGACAACCAGGGAATGAATGGCACATGTACAAAATGGAACATCGCTACACTATATGAAAAGAGACAATTTCAGAGAATCCAGACAGCATGAATCAATGTAGAATGAAAAGAAGGATTTGAACAATAACTTTGTAAAAAACAAAACAAAACAAAAAACCAACCTTAAAAGATTCAAAACTTCTGATCACAGCCAGCCCTGTTTCCAGAGGACAGGTGGTGAAGCAGCAGGTGAGCCAGCTCCTGACAGGCAGGAGATGGACACAAGACAGAGACAGATATTTCTGTACGTGATGACTGGAAGAATTCTTTTTGCTTGACTCTGCTTATTGGTTACCAGGGCCCTCTCTTTCTAACTGTGGGCCAGGGAAGATAAATGAGAAGGGAGTTTGCAAGAGTGACACCTAAAAAGAGAAGGCCAGTGAAATAATTTTAAAATTCACCTGGAAGCGAAAAAACTTTAGGCAAACAGAACTGTTTTGAAAGTAATGAGCAGAATTTATTACATTATATACTTTTAAAAAGGTGATACAAAATGGAAATTGATGGATTGATGTATAAACCTTAGTGTGTACTGCTCTGTATACAGAAATGTTCTTTTTTGGTGCCTAGGTTGAGAATAAAAAACAAAAAAGGTTCATTTTTGCAAATCCTAAAATGACTGCAGCTAGGATGTAACACTGTTTGAGTACAGGGGACTTAAGGATCCCCAAATTCATTGCTGTATTCAACAAACATTTATTCGATGTCTGCTATGCACTGTGTACATGGAAGGAAAGTAGGAGCACAGATTTAGAGCTGTATAGGACCAAAGAGAACATCTAGTCCAATTCTTCAGATGAGGAAACTGAGGCTTAGAGAGGTTAATGGACTTGCCCTAAGTTGTACAGGTACCAAGCATTGAGGCCCAGGTCCCTTGACTAGCCTACTCAGCCTTCTTTCTAGACTGACACAAAATTAAACAGCTCTTTGAGGATCTCACCTTCTATTGGAGGGAACATGTACGCAAATACAAAAGAGAAAATAATTTTCTTGGGGAAAGGTAAAAGCAACTGGGAGGATGTAAGGAGAGGCAGCAGAGCAGGGCTTTAAAGGAAGTTGGGGATGCTTTACAAGGCAACAATGATGAGGGAGGGCACTCTAGGCATGAGAGATGCCTGTACGGACAAAGCTATGGGAGTAGGAAATGGAATGTCGTGTAAGAGGAGTACCAGTCATTATACACTGCAGGTTTGAATGGAACAGAGTGTGAAGCAGTCATGTGTTATAATATGCTTGAAAACATGGAAAAGAATGGTAATGGGGTTTAAATGCCAATGGAATTGGCATGGAAAGGGGCTGGCCCTCCAACGGAGACTTCAAAGCTGTCAGAGCAAGACAGTAATGTGATATGTGCAGGCCTATCAACTTGGTAACTCTGTGGATGGATGGGAAAAAGGTATGAAAAAGTGAAGGATAGAGAGGGAGAGAGAGAAGACAGGGAGAGATAGACAGCAACAAGGTCACAGCACCAGACTAGGAGGGAAATGCTAAGGACCTAAACTAGAATGTGGCCCCCAAGGGAAGAAAAGGACCCCAAGATCAGAGAGGAGCAGGAACCTATAACACATGAATGAAAAACATGGATCAAGCTCTTACTCTGGGCTAAGCAATGGCCTTTTGGACCAATTTCCTCAGTTTATGAATGCCCAAACTGAGGCCTAGAGAGGTTCAGGGATTCATCAGAGGTTACACAGGTGTTAAGTAGCAATACCAGGAGACATACTTCCCATGTAACCTCAGATGGTGAGAGACTCTGCAGAGACTGAACCTGTAAGATTTGGAACTTGACTAAATATGACATGTGAATACAATCGGGACTCAAAGATAGCCCTCTAGCTCCAAGCCTGGCCTGGTATTCAAAACTTTTCATAATCTGCCTCTCTTCCCTCTAACCTGCTTCAACTTTATCACTAAGTGCATTCATTACATATACTCTGGGCTCCTTGAGAGCAGGGAGTGTGCTGGTTTGGTTTAGTTTTTGACATTTCTTTGCATCCCCAGCATCTGACTCTGGTAGAGAGAAGAGGGTTAGTCAATGCCCAGGAACTATCCTTCTCCTTTAGGGTATTTTTTTTACTGCCCTACCCCCATCTCCCCCCCCCCCCGCCAATAAACCATATTTACTAATCTGTGTCTTTGCCCATGCTACGCAGAGAGAAGGTCTTCTAATCCAATCTCAACCTATTGCCGCCCCCTTCATGGCCCAATTCCAATCCTATTTTGTCAATCAAATCTTCCTCAGCTACTATAATCTATGTTCATCTTTCCCATCTCAATACTTCTTGAGTTTCTCTAATTTTAAAATACATGTTTTCTCCCTCCAAATACATTACAAGCTCCTTGGAAGTAAAAAACATTTATCTGTCATTAAACATTTATTAAACACCTACTGTGTGCTGGACACTGAAATAGGTGCTGAGAGGATTCAAATATGAAATGAGGGAGAGATCACTTCTGACTTCCATGAGTTTATGAAGGGGAATGGGGGAAAGATGGACTGATAATACAGGTAAGCAAATAAATATTTTTAAAAATTAGAAAACTAATCAGAAGTCTAGGATAAGAAAGAAAAGAGGGCTACAATGAAAGAAAGCTTTTTTAAGTCAGTGGTACCTTGAAGAAAAGAGAGGATTCCAAATGACAGAAATGGGACAGAAGCCATGCCAGGCAGCAGGGGTGGCATTACTATAGACATGTCGATGAAAGGGAGCAATACTGCATAAACACAGGATACCTGGAGCAGGCTCTTTAGGCAAGGCTGGAAAAGCGTTCACCTTGGAGCAGGGGTTTGGGGGGCCTGGAATGGCAGGCTAAGATAGGAGTCTGAAACTTCCTGGGAGAAGAAAACAATTTACAATAAGGAACCACTGATATTTCTTGAATGGGGAAGAGTTATGATCAGAGGTCACAGCATCAGGGATGGAGCCTTTGGAAGGAATCTTAGAGATTATCTAATGCAACTTCTCTGTCTTCAGGTGAAGAAAACCATGGTCACTCAGATAGGAAAAAGCAGAGCTAGAGTTCAAACCCAGGAGCTCACACTCTGAATCCAAAGCTCTTTTCTCTGCAGGAAGTGCCTTATAAGCCCCTCCAAAGACAGCGGGCAAGGAGGCTTGGTGTCCCCTTCAGCAAAAGGGGTGCCCCACCCCATCCTCAGTCAATGACTTCACTTCCTATTCTCACTTCTCATCTTCATTAGAAGATGATTCAGGGAAGAGGAGGAGGCCGAAGGGAAAGGGGTGGTCCTCTGCTCTGGACAAGGCATCCCTCAACATACAAGAGTTATAGTGAAACCCCTTAACATGTAAGTTTTCTCTATTTTAATAGTTCCAGAAAAAAGAAGGTTGTAGAAAGTAATTCAGAGAAGTTTAGAAAATGCTACTTGAATGAAAAGATTTTCACTCAGTTGGACAACGAAGCATAATTTATTTAAAACTTCTTTTCCCACTAGTAGACTTATTTCTGTTTGGCTCTTCTAATAAGTCTTAAAAAGGTACGTTTTGTTACTCTATAATATTTTATTGGAATAGTTTTAAATTTGAATATAGCCTGTTTGAAAGTAACATGATGTGTTAATAACCTATTAATGTTCAATGGTTTCCATGTAATTTTAATATTATCTTCCTCTCAACTTTTAAATAAAAATGCAATACTCTAGCACTCTTAAGCCAACAAGTATAAATACAGTAGCAACAAATCAGTACTTCAAAAAGTAAGGAATTCTCAATGTTAACTATACAAAATGACAACAGAATAAAAATCAAAGTAGCCATTTATTCCTAACAAATCTTCACCCCTTCGATTGTTCTATCTGATTTTTCGACAGGCAGTATTTATGCAAGTTCTCACAAACAACAAAAGGGAAAATATGAGTGGGAGATGAAGAAGGTATTTTTGTAAAAAAAAAAAAATATGTCTTCAGAGGAACAGTTTGAGAATGAATGCATTTTACTTCATCTGATCTAAGCACTGCCAATGTCCTATTTTCCCAGAGACTTAAAAAAACCAAAAATCAGTCCTCATCCTGATTTCTCTGCATCATTTGCCACCATCGAGCACTTTCTCTCCTCTCCCTCCTGAATACTGTGTTGTCCTCTCTCGTTTTCTTTAATGAGAAAACTAGTTTCTAACACTGTTCTCTCTTCCTATTGGTCTGCTCCTTCTCAGTATCCTCTGCTGATCCTCATCCATACCATTCTGCCCCAAATGTCAAGCATACCTCAAGACTCTACACTCCATCACCTGGTGCAATTATCAGCACCCAGGGGTTCAATCATCACCTCTCACTAGAGGCTCATATCCATACATGGACTTGCTGCCTTCTCTCACTAGACTGTAGGCTTTTTGAAAACAGGGGTCTAGTACAGTGTCTAACGTAGCATGCTTACTGATTAACTCTAATGCTGAAGAAGCTGGCTGAGCTTCAACTTGGAGAAAACTATAACTACTTGATTTGGTTGCCCTTTGTATGGCCCAGTATTTTAAACCTAAATCAAGGGAGCTAGAGTGAGAAAGAGTGTTTACTAGCCAGAAGTCCAGAAAACCATGGTTCTAGTTCCAGTACTGCCACCATCTCTACCTTATGCAAGTGACTGCTCTCTGGGTTTCAGTTTTCTCAACTGTAAATTGGGAGGGTTGGGTTAAATACTCTCTGAAGTTCTTTCTAGGTTTCTTACATCAATCTTAAACCTTTCAGAATTTCTTCTCATCTAGATTATATAATGATCTATATATGCAGGTACTTCTTGAAAACTGCTCCAACATCTGAAGATTTCCAAATAAATTTTTTTTAAAAAGGCAGTCTTTTTTTCTTCATCATTGGCAAATGATCCACAAGGAAAGAGGAAGAAAGTAAATAAAAGATTGGTGATTACCAAAAGAAGTTTCAAAAGGTCTGCAACAGACATGTTCTCCAGTGAGGCTTTTATAAACCACCAAGGCACTGAGGTGTTAAGAAAGAAAGACAGAATGAGATGGGGGTTAAAGGGCCTTTCCCCAATATCAATAAAGCACTGCTACTGAATCCTGCACATTTTTTTGAAACTAGGTAGAGAATGAGATTAGGTCATGGACTCTCCCAGGTGCAACTATTAGTCTTCATTCCCCAAAAGTCAGAAGGAGCCCTCACATTCAGCACAAAGTTCTAAGTTATTATCCCACACTACAAAGCAGATGAAAACTGGCAAGCTAAAACAAATACATGTTTCTTGGGCAAAAATCTTAAGCCATGAGGATCTCACTACATAGAATGATTGGTCTGGTTATCTATCCAGGTCTGGCCAATCAAGAAGTCAAAACATCCATCTGCTGAAAAGTGTGTTAAAGTTCTTTTCCGGGAGTTGGTTGTTAAAAAGGTTTCCTAGCACGTTCCTGGTTTCAGGTCAGTCTACAAGGGACACTGGGGGAAATGGATTAAGGGGGAACAGACAAGAGTGTCATGTGATCAATCTCATTCTCTTCACATAGAAACTCTATCCCATATGGATGACTCAGAAGAGAAGGCAAAGGATGCTCTACCAAAGACTTCAAAGACAAAGGTAATATCTGAGCAAGGACTTAAAAGATAAATAGAATTTAAACAGACTGGTGAAAAGAGTAGGGGGGATGGAGAGCATTTCTGACAGATAAGAACAAGATAAACAAAAACAAAGAAAGCTCAGCACATATTTAAGGGAACAGTCCAATCAGTGTGCTCATAAAGGAAGAGACAGAGCCCTAAGGCTAGGAAGACATACTGGAGATAGATGGGAAAAACTATTACTTGGATTTTATTCACTAGGCAATGGTTGCTTGCTTAGAGTCTCTCCAAATGTTGGGAAGACTTCAGTAGGCCATACAGTGACTTGAAGACTTAACAAGTAACATTCCTCTTCTCTTTCCTATAGCAAAGATTTGATTATCAAGCAAGCACAGCAGTATTAGTCAAGTACAAACAACTGCTTAAGGAACATTACTTAGTAAATAGAACTGAAAAATGTAAATCACTTAATATCACTACAGGGATGACTCGTTACTGAGGCTAATTCTATGGGGAAACTTGAAATTTTCCATTTCAGGCCCATATGGAAAATTTCCTCTCAAGTTGTATCTACTCTGAAATTCTGGGGTCTTTCCATGATGCTCAATTTTACATTTTTTTTCCTTATGAGCCCAGTATTAACATTTTGAGAAGATAAATGAATAAACAATGGAAAATATTATCATAGACTTCTAGTTTATTCTACTATTAACTTTGTAATAAAGTAAATTTATTCTACTGGCTCAAGTCAAATGACGAAGACCTCTGCAGAGTGTGAACGAAGTCAAACAAAGAACATGCTAAGATAGAAGGTTAGCGGTTGCAAGGGCCTTATCTTCTTATTTTTTACTGTCTTCATTTTAAAGACAAGGACACCTGGAAGCCAGACATTCATCCAAAACTCACACCATTACTAGTTAGCAGGATTCACAACTAAGTGGTCAAGCTCTTAAACCAGCTCTCTCCAACTCACCATACTATCACTCCTCCAAAATTCCCCCTTGATATTACATTGGAAAAGTAATTTATCCATGTTTAAGTACTGCTCAGTGAGTTTGTTTCCCTATAACTTTTTAAGTTAAGACTAAGCTGAAAAATGTTATTCCTTCCCTCTCTTCCCCTTCCCCCACAAGAAAAGGCTAGGACACTTTGAAATAAGAATAAAGGATTAAAAACAATGAGGCAACTTTGACCTGTTTTACATCATTTTCCACAAGGGTGTAAAAAGATTTAATGCCATAATAAATTCAATCACAGCATGTAGTAGGAAAGGCAATACAAAACCAAATCCACTTTTAAAAATATATGCAATAAGGAAGCTTGGGATAGTGATATAAACATTATTTAACCAAAACAAATAGTTATCTCCACTCCTCAATAAAAAAAAAACCTACACTATTTTAGAACTCTGAAGAAACCTACCACTAATGTAGATTTTTAAAAATCTTTTAAAAATCCTTTGTTTCGGCCTACACACATTACCTCTAAGTGCACAATCATTTCTTTGCAAAGAAAATAAGAGAAGCCCTAGGTGATTCTGGCCTCTGACCCACACTGAAGGAATAAAAAATCCCAGTCTCTCACTCCAGAAAACACTAAATCAATATATCTGCATTCTATAGTCTGTCCTCCCTGACAAGTTAAGAAATTATTAAAATGTGTCTTCAAAATCAGCATTCAAGCATTTAAATGTTGCTTAGTCACAAATCCAACTCCCCCCACAAGTACATCCCACTGTGACAAAGTCATACTCCAGAGAACAATGAGCTTCACACAGCGGTCAGCAAGAAGCCAGACTCAACTTAGCCCACTCCTGACCGCCACCTCTGCCTCACACTGCAAGGTGGACACGCCTAAGTACAATCACAACCTAACAAAGGATCAAGAGATGTTCATGGAACTTTCTGAACAGTAACAAGTCAGGACAACTATTCACCCAATGATTCCTTGGGAAAGGCATGGCTATCACTTTTCTGATTTTAACCCACAGTGATCAGTAAAACGCTAAAATCTGCCTCTCCTGCAAATTTGCCTCTTTTGCTTCATCTGTCTGATGAAACTTTGCTTCCTAAAGAGCTCCACCAAACGTAAAACCTAAGAAGAGAGTGCCCTCATCATCACAGAAGAAAAGGCACTTTAGTGACTTTCAAGTACAAGAAGTTTCTCCTTTTAGGCACAATGTGAGTCACTGCAAGGTAAGATCCCACTGTCACTTGTCTTCAGACAGCTGGGGACACATGAACTGTGAGTGACAGGAGCTAGGAAGCAAGAGGCAGAAACATCGTCAGCAATGAAGGAGGGGCTCTAAGACAGGATGTGATGACTACACTATTTTATGTCCATCAGTGCTGCTAAAGTAACTTGGGAAAGTTGCTCTCCTACTTCAATATTCCTCCAAAAACCATTTATACTTTTAATCTGTGTAACAGATGCTCTTGCCCTCATAGAGGACAAAGACAAAATTCATCCATATGTGCATAAATTATGAGCTGTCAGGAAAAAAACAACGAAGTTCTAACTTACAGGGCTGCACTAAGGCTTGAGACATCCTATTATAATAATAATACTGAAAAAAAAAAGGTTCAAGCCTTATTTTGATGACTTATGTAAGAAACTGAAATTCAAACACCCTCAAATGTAATCTAGTTGTCAACAAAACTAAAAATAAATACTAACCAAATAAGCAAATGTGTTTAGAGGGCCCTTTTTCAAAGCTGAAAACACATACCAGTAAAGATACATTGAGACTGACAGATAAATTATGGTCTTCTTTGTCATTTAAAAAACAAAAACAAATAGTCAAATTCTCATATTCTGTGAAGCTCAAAATATACATATAGGATTCCAAAAACATGACATGGAAAAATATTTATATTACCCCTTTGTTTTGTGTTTTCTCAAAAGCTTAGCTCTGTAAATGATTGTGTTTGAGGGCTGGTGATTTATTAGTTCAGAAAATGAGCAGCACAACAGCGGCCAGGGTCAAGAGAGGGACCCTATCCCCATGAGAGCTCCCTTGGAGGTAATTCACTTCACCATTAACTGCTGCTACAAGTAAAAAATGCTGCATAAAACATGCATGATTTGTTTTATATATTATAAATCACATGTTCCAGATGCCTTTTCGGAACAGTACGAACCCTTAAGTGAGAAGGTACCAAAGCACATCTTGCTATTTGAGGGCAGATAAAGCTGTAATCATTAGAAGTACAAAAGTCTTAAATGTCATTTTCTGTGAAATGAGGTAGAACGCCAAAGAAACAACGAATAAATGATTCAATGTGGCTGCCTAGCAAAAGACAGTCCCTGTCTCCTTAAACAAAACCTGGTGGATGTCAGTGGGGCATTTGCAGGAGCCCCAGGAGCCTGCTGCCCATCATCGGCTCCCTGCTGCCCATCATCAACTCCCTCCAACCTTCCAGCTGATGACTCATCCAGACCTTTGCTTTCTTCTCAGCATTCACTTGACACAGTCACCCAGGCAGATATGGCCTCATTACTCCACTGTGGGCCTACTGCAACAGCCTGCAGGTGGGTCTATCTGCCTCTCCTTGCTTCCCATTCCAGTCTATCTCCTACTCAGCCACTAGAGTGATTTTTTAAAAGCTCAAATCCGACTATGTCATCCTCCTACTCAATAAACTCCCATGCCTTCCACCTACTGACATCTAAGATTCCTTTAGGTCTCAATTCAAATCTTACCTTCTACAGGAAGTTCCCCGCAACCCATGCTAATTCCAGTGCTTCTTCTAATTACTTTCTATTTATCCTTTATATAGTTTGCCTTGTATATATCTGTTTGCTCGTATCTCTTTCATCAGAATGTAAGCTCCTTCAAGAGCAGGGACTGTCTTTTGCCAGGCAGCCACATTGAATCATTGATTTTTCTCTTTTTAATTCCTCTTTATAAAAGATGGCTCTCTGGGAAGGAGCTATATATTTAGTAAATGTAAGCAATATTAAAAAAGATCAAGAAGACTCTGAAATTTGGGCTTAATTGAAACAACATACAGTTTCCAAAATGCATTCAAACTCTGTCTCCTTCTCGATTTTAGGCACCATTCCTTGTTCAGATGCAATGCTTCTCCAAGATACTCACACTACAGGCTCAATTATGGCCATGTGCCATAATTTAGGGGATATTCATTCTAATCCACTTTGCCTTTCCAACATGGATGACTAGTCCAATCACTCTCACATCTCTATGAGTTCTGCCAAAGAAACTATGGTACTGAAGAAAGGCTTGAAACAATTATTATATTATGTCATTTGCCAAAAGGAGCACTTGTAGAACCTTGTTAGCAATGGAAGAACTCCTTTGTTCTGGAACTGACATAAGATGTCTTCCACAGCAGTGAAGCGTACTTGATGAATATGCATCTCCCTGTTTTAACACTTCACTGGATTGTCAATAAAGCATAAAGATATGGTCAATCACCTGCAAAAGCCTACTTGCTGATTCTAGCTTTCTTCAAGAATGTGCTTGGTATATGCATATGCTTTTCAAAAAATTTATGAAGAAAGCATGCAGGTAGATCAGCAGCTGCTAATACCTTGGCAATTATGTTTTACCTATCTTGAAAATTAGTCATCAAGTGTTTTTAAAATCGTGTTATCAAGAGAAAACCAACAAATAGGCCAGATGTTCTACTGCTGTCCTCACACTGTCAAAGGAGGTCCTAGGCATATTGAATAAACTCCCTGCAACAGGAAGACCTGAACAGAATGCACAGGATGGGCTGCAACAAAAATCGATGGAAAGTATCAATGAGGTTGCTTATCTAGGATGATCTGAATCATCTTCAGAACAAATTTTCTTCAGTCTGTTTTTTTCAGGTTCAAATCACCTGAATTCATCTTCTTGAAAGATTACATCACATAAAAAGGTCAATTTGCTAAGCCATATTGATCTCTCTACACAATATAAAATTATGTAACACAACAAATAAAGCACTGGACCTGAAAGTCAGGGAGACTGAACTTCAAATTCTAGCTCTGAAATTTATCAACTTTCAAACCACAGGCAAATCATTTAACCTCCATCTGATTCAGTTTCTTCATCTGTAAAACGGAGAAAACAAAATAACAGCACCTACCTCCCAAGGCTGTCATGAGCTCATATTTGTGAAGTGCTTTGCAAACCACAGCTACATAAATGCCAGCTGCTATTATTACCAGCCCGTACCAACAACGTATAGTAGTTTTCTCCAAGCAGTCCTCCCAGTTTTCTCCCTCTTATTACCAGTTCCATTTTTTAAAACACAAGATTCTCTACTAAGAAACTACTTTTGGCCTTAGTGACTCTTTAACATCCCCAAAATAGCATCTATAATGCTTGACCCAAAAGGGTTTTGTATCATAACAAGTGCTAAGAAAGATTAGCCTTAAGTAATTGATAATTTGTGTAAAAATGTCTTGGCATACCACATTTATGTCTGACATTTGGTCATTTAACCCCAGTGCTGGAACAAGAACCTGATTTTATTAGGTTTCTTTAGCACTGCTTATCTCATATAGAAATCATCCAAATCTTGAGTTTCTTCATCTAAATAAGTCTAATTAAACTAAATATAATCCTTGCTAAACATCAACTACCAGGAAGAACATTAGCAGGAGATCTTGGAACAAAGCCCATCTGCTAACACCAAAGTAACATTCTGTAGTACATGTAAGAACAAGTGTCAGTTAAGGACCTACTCTATGAAGGGAGCTGTGCCCAGTACAAAGGATACAAAGACAAAGGCCAAACACTCCCTGCCCCACCATAAGGGACTTACATGTCATTGGAGGAATACAACATGTATACAGAGGAGTACGTTAGAATAGGTGATTAAAATCTCTCCTTATAGATACCCAGAAAAGGAAGTAAATATCATGACACATTATATACATGCTAGTTGCTATTATTATTCAGAACAAGCGATACCTAACTAACCTCATTTCCTCCCTGAAAATTATCAGAGAAGTAAGTCAAGGGTAACTGTCATATACCTGGATTTCAATGAGACATTTGGCAAAACATCTCAGAATATCCTTGCCAACAAGAGAAAGGGACAGAAAGCACAATTCTGCAGATTTGTAACTGTTAGAATGACTGACCCCAAGCTGGAGTGGACGAGAGCAGAAAGGATCCCTCCGGAGTTTTCTTCTCTTTAGTTCAACAATTGTGTCAATTACTTGGATGAGGGCACATGTGACATGTGCAGCAAATCTGGGATGAGTATTAAGCTACAAGGGATAGTTAAGAGGTTGGATGGTATAATCAATCCAAAATACCTCAACAAGCTAGAAAGATGGGTCAAATCTAGTAAGATAAAATGTAAGATGTGTAAAGCCCTAGATACAGATTGTAAAAAAATTAAATGTATAGAGAATGAGGTATGACTCAAAATATTTCACATGAAAACGACCAGAGCAAGGGGAGAAGAGAAGGGAAGAAGCATTTATTAAATGGTCACTATGTGCCAGACACCATGCTAAGCACTGGACAGACACTATTATCTCAGTTAATGGGGTAAGGGGTAACAGACTCTAAGATTCAAGGGTAAAACCAAAGGCAAAAATGCTAATGCATGATGGTGCCCTGGGAAGGAAAGACGGTCCCAAGAGCTCCACTAGTCTGGTCCCATCTGCAATATTTTGTTGAGAACTAAAGTAAACAAAATCTGTGAAGGTCAGTCACAGAACAGCTGGAAGGTGACCCATTGTGACCAAGCTGCTAAGGAACCCGTGAATCATGGCACCCACAAAAAAGTCCTATTTGAAGACACTTAGGATACTGAGCTTGAAGAAAAGAAGAAAAAGAAAAGGCAGACGTGAGAGCTGTGTTAAGTATTTTAGAGGTTACCATGAGGAAAGAGGATCATCTTCTATTTCTTTCCATTGCTTTCTGAGTTACTCATAATTCTATATGGTCTTATATTGTGATGTTTCATGATTCAAAGTCTTACAGCAGCACTGGGAGAACAATAGTGAAAGAGCTTGTCTTACTAAGTGCTTACTATGTTAAGTGCTGAGGCTTTAAACAGGGACTAACAGGAGAAGATAACATGTAACTGGGGCTCAGAAAGGGCTAAGGAAGTGAAAATGGTGCCTGCAAAGGTGAAGGCTACTACTGAGGAGACGGTTGGCCAGTCATGAAATGGGGATCAAGGCCAAAGCCTCTTCCCCATCAGAACAACAGTCCCTAAGCATTTGGATCCTCATTCCTACCTCCAATGCAAGGAGCATCTGCAGACTCCATTTTCTCTCCCTCCTTTGGAGACAGATAGTCCCTTTTATCTAATTTGTTTCTCTAGAATAAGATCAACTCTTTCAATGCCAGATTCTTGCCATGAGTCACATCACAATCTCAATTAAAACTATCAGGCTGTCTTTACTTCCTTACAGTAAAGTCTCTACTCATTTTATGTCCACTTGCACAGAGATCAGAGGCCACAAAGCATCGCTGTCACTCTTGGCAATGTTCTCTCTTGTGAGTTGCTGCCCTTCCTTGGTAGCCCTGAAGAACTGACTACTCTGAGAGAATGTGACTAACAGACACAGCCATCCAACACTGCCCCTCCCAAGCTCCCTAAATCCTTTTTCAATACACCTAATTTCTGGCCCCAAACCCATCATTCTTTTATCTTAAACCCTAATTCAGAAATGAAAATTCCATCCTCCAGCACCACCCTTTGAAAAACAGATTTGATCCATTTTGTTTTGACAGTCTATATTTCCCAGCCCCTAACTAAGTACAGTCTCTGCAAACAGGGAAGTCAAACCATGGCGGGTGGGGCAGGACTGGTCCACATCACTTTCCACTTTTGAAGTTTACTGATTAAGAGCAAGGAAGGAAGGAAGCCTGTGTGCTTGAGCTCTGATAGTGGTCACTGTCTCTCTGCACTGACATCAGTTCTGCTGCATTTGAGGACACTGGTGTGGTCTCTGGGCTTATCACTCACTTGGCCTCCCCCAGACCAATTCAGAACTAGCCAGTCACTTCCCAGATCTACTTTTTTCATTTGAAAGTCCTATCTTCAGTTAGGTGAAGGGATATACATACTAGTTCTACATGTTCTGAGGGTTTGACCTGACTGCCCAGGACTTCAAAATCTTAAGCAACTGTTGCTACAGATGGTCAATCATCCCTTTGGAGCTGTGAGGCAGAGAAGGCTCTGGACCCTCAGCATCTTGTACATCTTGTAATGTCACCCGGCATTGGTAGCACAATCTCTGCTGGCCTCCAAGCCCAGGAAACACAGCTTCAGAGCAATCAAAAGCTTGATCTGCTGCTGGCTTTTTCACCTTCTCTCGCATCACCGCTCCACTTTTTCTCCTCTCCTGATCCTCAGCCAAGGCAGCTAGGTGGTGCCAGAGCACAGAGTGCTGGGCCTAGACTCAGAGTTGGTTTGACGAGCTCAAAACCAACCTCAATCGCTTACTAGCTGTGTGACCTTCGGCAAGTCACTTCACCCTTTTTGACTCCATTTCCTCATCAGTAAAATGGCTGGCGAAGGAAATGGCAAACCATTCCAGTATCTCTGCCAAGACAACAGGGTCACAGAGGGTCAGACACAACTGAAAAACAACAACAATTCTCAGTCAAGTTTGAACAATTAGCCAGGCCCCACCGACGTCCTAACATGAAAAGAGCTTTCTGTGACTGATGTCTCAGAGTCAAAACCCAATTTAGTTATTGCTGGATTCTTCCTTTCTCTTCCTCCTAATTACATTTCCATATTATCTCCCAGGTGTTCTAGCATCTCTTATTAGGAGGCATGGAAAGAGTACCTTATCAACAAAATCAGAGATCCAGGAAAATAACAAAAAAGTGAAGTCATGCTTCTTTAACAATTATAACCATTTCTGAACATATCTTGAATATCTGTAAAGAGAGTATGAGATAAGCATCCCCTTCCCGGGAAGTATGACTCTAAGCTCAAGTGTCCTGGCAAATCACCATTTGAAATTAATTGGAAGACAGTGTTTAATTGGGAGAAGTGGTTCATGATTGATTTTCTCTACTGAATAAAAGTTGTAACTGGTCAGAAAAATTAGAATTCTAAATCTTAGATTTAAAAAAACCAAGTAAATTTCATATAAAATGAAATTTAAAAATAAAATGCAAAATGTAAAATTTCAGAAACTGTGTTCTAACCAAGTTCACTAGCTATAGGGCTAAATAACATTAAGGTCATTAATTAACATTAAGGTCACAGGCTGATCCTTTTGTAGGATGGTTAGCATTACTCTACTTCAAGACCTTACCTTTCCTCTAGCTAAAAAAAATTTTCACCACTGGTCACAAGACAGACAAGGCAACAAGAGGATGGATACAAAAGGAGGGAAGAAATGTAGTTTATGTTGTCAAAAATGCTAGGGTCGGGGTCAAAGTACCTGGATTCAACTCTGCTCTGCCACTTACCTATGTGATAGTGAGGCACTTCACCTCTCTGACCTCAGTTTCTTTACCTATAAAATGGGGAGACAGGCGAATGAGATGACCTCTGAGGTCCACCTTCCATCTCTGTCTATGACATGTTCTGAAAGAATATTGGACAGAGAAACGGGAATGCTGTAATGATTAATTTAGGTTTGATGCAAGGAAAGAACTTCTACCCATAAGAGCCATCCCAAAATGGAATGAGCTGACACAGGTCTTCAAGCAGAGGCCAGATACCAATTGTCAAGGATTGCATAATGCATATTCTGGTTCAGGTACAGGGTGGGCTAAATGGTCTCAGAGGTCCCAGCAACTTTATCTAATAGACAGAGTGCTACTCCTGAAGTCAGGAAGACCAAAGTTTGAATTCTGCCTCAGAGAGTTATTACTTGTGAGAACCTGGGTAAATAATGTCACTTCCGCCTGCCTAAATTTCCTAATCTATAAAATGGGAACTATCTCCCAGGGTTCTTGAAAGGACAGAATGAGAAAATATTTGTAAAGTGCTACCCAAGTGCCAGTTATTATTATTAACGGCCACTACTACTTTCATTACTCTGAAAGGCAGCTGTAATCGGTACTTCCAGGCCTGTCACTAATTTGTTCCATAACCTGGTCAAACCTCTTCCTTCTCTGCATTATATAAGAACAGATGATGCTGATGATATTGAAAATCTTCCATGCTAGGCAGTATACACACAATATTATTTGCTTTTAAATTTCCCAAAAAAATACCGGTGTAAAATAGTAACCTTTAAGTTTTCTTTTAAAATAGCAAAGATTCTTCAGCATTTAACCTTTTTAAAAGTTTATGGTCATTCAGAAAAACCTGGGAAGAATGAGATCATTGTTCATAGTAACAGTAGTACTGTAACAATGACAATTATGAAAGACTTGGCTACTCTGAGGAGACAAGTTCCAAAGGCCTCATGATGAAAAATGCTCTCCACCTCCAGAGAGAACCATTGAACTCTGAATGCAGACTGAGGTATACCTTTCTTTTACTTTACTTTTCTTGCTTTATTTTTTCATCTGTTTTTCTTTTGCAACGTGACTAATACAGAAACTGGGAGGGAGAAAACCTCCAGATCATACCATTTGAAGACTTAACTGAAAGAAATGGGGATGTTTTGCCTCAAGAGAAGATTTGAGAGGAAAATGATCACTGTCAAGTACTTAAAGAGTTAACACTGATAAGAAGAATTAAATCTGTTCAGCACAGGCCTGAAAGAATCAAGGCCACAGGTAGATCCTCAAGTGAAATGAGCTACCTGGCAAGTCAAATAGAAAGGAGATCCTTACTCAGGTACAGGTTAGACCAGATGGCCTCTCTTGGAGAATCTGTGATAAATTGCTCCTCCCTTTCATTCACTTTGACAAGAGCGTGAATGAGCCTTAAACACTGCCGGTTCCTCCTCTGAACAGCCTTTGGCATTCTGGAAAAGTGGCCAAGCTTCTTTGTGAGCTTGTATAGGGAGCTGTGAGGGCCTTGTTGTGGGTAGGAGCTGGTGGCAGGGTATGTGAGCTCAGAGCCTGTAAAAGCTTTAATTGTTTAAAGGAATAGCAAAATGTCAGAGATTCAAGCTGTGCTTATGTAACCCAGGATTATAAAATGCCAAGCCTCGTGGGGGAGGTGTTTGCTATGGATAGAGAAGGTTAATTAAGAGACATGCTTTAAAAATATATTAATTTTTATGACAGTCCTATAGTGGTTAACAATTTGCAAACCTTTTATTTTAAATATCTTTGTTGCCCTTTTATAAGATCAGCTGGATGTATTCTAAATCTCAAAGTACTTTTGGTTCATCCCAGATTACACCATCTGCTTTTTTGGGAGGAGAGTATGAGGAGCTGAGACTGTAGAAAACAGTATATGAACGTAATGGATGACTAACTTCATCATAAAAATAGTGACCGGGGATAAGTCAAAGAAATATGGGGAGAGTCAAAGGAATGAGAGCCTCGTATTATTACTTCAGCCACCTTAATGAAGGCAACACTAAAGTGCAAGAGATTTCAAGTGAAATACTCAGTGGATCATGTAGGTGCTACCTCCTCACAAGTGAGGCATGCACACTTGTCTGAACAGAAGGAGTGGCACTCCCCAAGAACAGGACTTCAGGGGTCATCCATCAGAATCACTCCTTTTTATGTGCTTTTTCTAACTACTTGGGGAACATGCTTTCTGGGCTGCCTGGATTTATCTACAGTGGCAAAACAAAACTGATCCATCAAAAATAAAAATCATCAATCAAAGGGCAGCTAGACAGAGCAATGAACAGAGCACTGGCGCTGGAGGCAGGAGGCCTTAAGTTCCAGCTTCAGACACTTGACATTTACTAGCTGTGTGACCCTGGGCAAGTCACTTAACCCTGCTTTACCAAAAAAATTAAAAAATAATACCAGTCAAGTTCATATACGAATAACTTTTCCCTCAAATTAGCATGTTACATTAAATATATCAGTGGAATTAAAATTTACTGAATTTTAAAACTGAGAACTTAAAAGTCAATCCTTACAATGTCATGAAACACTATCTACTCATTTTTAATGTACACTGTCTTATTATTGCTTCTTCTGCACTCCATCAGGGAAGAGCCTAAATGTTATCTAAAGGTTCTGTCTCCAAAGCCTAGCTGGTTTTTTCTAAATGTTTACTGTACTGAACTGAGTTACTGTACTCCAAATGCCCCAAAATGAGAATGGCAGGAAGAAAGCCACTAAACTAATTCAATTCAGCAATGGCTTTATGAGTTCTCACTATGCATTTAATATTGTGCTTGGTACTCAGAAAAATACACAAGATATTCTCTATTTCTAACAAGTTTACAATGTAGTTAGGGAAATCAAACTTATACATACAACATAATTAGCAAAAGAAGACAGAGATGAATCAATTAAAAAGTATTTATTAAGTACCTATTTTACATTAGGCACTGCAAATACAATCTCTTCTCTCAAAAGACTAGCCTCTATTAGGGAATATATTATGTACATATCATAATCAAAGAGAATAAATAAGGTAGTCAGGGAGAGGACTGGGTGAGGGAAAGGATATGAAGAGAACAGAAAAAGTTTCATGTAGAAAGATGGTGGTGCTTGGGCAACATCTTGAAGAAAGTGATCTAAAAAGGGGAGGAGAGAGGGCATCAGCATTCCAGACATGAGAGATTCTATGCTAAGGCACTGGGATGGGAAATGAAGCAACATGTATAAGGCACAGAGAGAAGTCTAATCTGCTATATGACAGAGTATGAGGAAGGGTGGTAATATATTATGATGCTGCAAAGATATGTTGGGTCAATGAAGGGCATTAAAAGTCAGAGAGAAAATCCGTATTTGATCCTAGAGCTATCAAGGAGCTAACGGATTTTACTGAGTTAATAAGTGTCAAGGTAAGATGGACCCTCAAGGAAAATCACCTTGGATACCATGGAAAGAGACCTAAGACAAGGAGACTAATGTAGGCAAGAGGTAACAAGGGCCTCAGATAAGATGGTAGCTGTGTGAATAGAAGGAAGAGATCAGCTGTAAAAGATTTTGTGAAGATACAGCAAAATTTGATAACAGGTCATCCCAAAACTGAGAAATTGGAGGGATGGTGGTATCCTTAACAGATATAGGAAAGTTCAGGAGGAAGTTGGGGGAGGATATAAGAAGAAAGAGAGTTCTGTTTTGGATATGTTGAGTCTGAAATGCCTTCAGGTCATCCAGTTTGAAATATCCAACAGGCAGTTGCTGATAAAGGTGCTCTTGAGAGAGCGAGACATGAGTCAGATATATAAACGCATAAGTCAAAAAAGCAGCAACCAACCATATGTTGTTTAAAAGGAACGTTTAATTTAAGAAAATTTAAAATAAAAGGCCAGCCTAAAATCTGTCACGCAGATTGGTAAAAGCAGGAAAGGTCATCATATCAGAAAACAAGTCAAGACCACACCTACTGGCAAATTAAATGTAATCATGTAACAAAATGCAAGGTCCTGACAAGTACTATTAAGTGGTCAGGAAGATGAAAACAATATTGGTGAACTATCAGAGAAAGTATCATGGAGGTACTGAAATTGTAATTTTTGAAAATGGGTCCTACAGAATTTGGACTTAAGACAAAGGTAAGGATGAGCTTGCTTGTCAACTGTAGTCAAGACCACCCTGACTAAAATGGAAGAAAAGATTGTAATTGAATCAAGGGAGGAGGAGAGAAAGAAAGAAAATTAGAATACAGAAGAGTTAACAAACCAATACCTAGAGACCCAAAAGAAAAAGGGCTAGCTTGCAGCAAACTAATCCTTACTAACAAAAACTCACATTTGTACTGTACCATAATCTCAGTACCAAATATACTATATGAAATTGTGGAAATGGCACTTTTTATCTTTATCACTAAGTTGAAAAGAGTCTGGACCAAAAAGGTACAGATTTTGGAGGCAAAACAATTTTAAAGATTCCCAGGAAACTTGATCCTTAGGATCTCTGAAAGAACAGAAATGATCACAGAGCTTTTATCAGTAAGTGGCACAGAAAGACATCAGCAACTATCAATCTCAGTCTTTCTCATTTCTTGAAAAATCTTTAAATAATGAACATGCATCAATACAAGGGCCTCCTTAATAAGAACATCAGAAATGATGACCCAGGTTTTGCTGGTGCTCTTGTAAAGCAGGGTTTACAAATGACAAAGATAACAAAAATTCCTGCTGTAGCTCTTGGTCATTCATTTCAAGTAAGTATCTGATTCAGCATCACAAAACATAACCTCAAGAGCTCTATTCAGAAAAGGAATCTCTCATAAGTCAACAATCAACAAATATTTATTAAGTGAATACTATATATGAGCCAGGTGATAAAAATACTAAAGTAAGGCAGTCCCCTCTATTCAAAGAGCTTATAATCTACAGTGGGATGTAACACATTACAGGAGAAAGGATTGTGTACAAAATGATGGGGGTAAGAAGGAGATACTAACAACTGGGGAAGCAGGAAAATCAAAACCCTTTAGCACTACAAGACAAATCAGACTGGGGATAACTTTGTTCAGTAATTCAGTAAGTGTTAATGTCAAACAAAGTATAAATAAAAGTGTTATCACTGTCGTGGAAGTTGTCGTGCATAAGGTCCTCTTCCTCCACTTAAAAAATGAAAACACAACTTATTTTCTATTGGTGACAAGCTTCTAAAGTCCTGTATTCACATAAGATGATATACAGCACTACAATGCCTACTTTTAAAAAACCCATGGCAAGATGAAGGCGAGTTGCCTAACTAGCCTTACCAGACAAAGTGGATAAAGGAGTCACATTGCTTAGGGGATAACAGCAGGTTTGGCAATGAGCCCACTGAATGACTCCATCGATGGAACTCAGGCAAGCATGGAGGAAATAATAAACTGTATCAATCAGACATCAGATTTGGGTGTGCAAACTTCCCATCACAGAAATAGTCCATCTCTCTCCAACATGGATACCTGCCAGGGATGCTATATGGTTTCAATTCATGGAATGCCAATACCTCCGAATTAAAATGACTGAGAATCTCTCACATGGAAAGAAGCAAGATGGGAAAAACCACATTATCAACAATAATTTGTATGCAAGTGTCATGAAAGACATTACTGAATCTGTATATGATGGAAAAAGAAGGTAGGCTAGACATGGAAGAGAAGAGATCAGCAAGAGTCATTACAGAAGAAAACACTTCAAGGAATTCATTAACTTATCAATATGGACCTTTTCTTCAGTAAGGCAAAAAACAAGGCACTCACTACTTCTCATCCCTTGGGCTCTGCTCCATGTCCCTTCAGAAGGGGTCCAGCCAATATGCCGAGTCTATCTCTACACAGCAAAGAGGCATATGTGTAGGGCTTGTAGAGAAGAAAAGGACCACAAGAGCAGAGATCTAGGGTTGGAAGAGGACTCAGCAGTCATCTAGCCCTGTACCTCTATCTTAGAGGGGAGGAAACAAGCTCTGAGCTCTAATTCCCAGGCCCTTCCTTCTGTTGATGACCCCCAATTTGGCCTACACGGGCCTTGTTTGTTCCTACTTGTTTTCTTGTTGTCTCACCCATCAATAATGAGCTCCTTGAGGGAAAGGATGATCTTCTGAATTTCTTCATATCTCTTCATATCCCCAGCTTTTAGCGCAATGCCTCGCATATAGTGAGTGCTTAATACTTACTGAATAACTGAATTCCATGTGTAACAGTTACTGCATAAGAGACCTTCTCCTTTTATTCCTCTAATATTTACTTGGGCAAATATTAATTTAAAATCATTTTTAAACATTTTCTACAACTTCAATAATCACAAATGTTTATTTAATAGGTTTGTATAATAAACTGAGCACGAGTGTACAGAATCAAACACTAGTGCATATATGGTCTCTGAATATAGCATTATAATGCTTCCTACTTCAGTCCTTGAAGGATCCCTGATTTCATCAGAGTAGGTGCTTCCTCCAGCAACAAAGAATGCAACTGTTCCACGAATGTGCAGGTGATCACTCAGTGAAAGTCACTGTGGCCAAAAGATATACCATTTGTGCAGAATCTGGCAATAAGCTCCAGACCTAGAGCACAACCTTGGACAAATATTCTGCCAACAGGCCCCACCCCTCCCCCCAACCTCCTCCCAGCCTCTCAGTACAGCAGATGGGAACTATCAGAAATGACCTTCCATGGACACAGCCACACCAGAAGCTAGGCAGACAGCAAGAAAAATACATTTCCTTCTCCTAAGATAAAGTATTTTAACGGAACAACAGGATGGCAACAGGATGTGATCACAAAGTCTGGATTCTAGGTCCTCACTTGGCTATTCCCTCTTCGAATCTTTAAGTCAAGTTAATCTCCTCTTTGGTCTGTTTCTTCCTGGGTAAAATAAGGGAGCTGAACTAGATGACTAAATACTTTCCATCAGTCTGTGAAGTCCACTGAGGGCAGTATACTTGTTGTTACTTCATAGTCTTATCTATAAGTAGCCACAAGGAAAGTGCCAAGCACAGTGGCATTTAAAGAAGGCTGGATGAACTGGATTCCAGCACCAGAACTCCAAGAACATTTAGGTCCTTCCAATCATCCCAAAATGGTACTAACAGCCATAAACCAGACTTGTTTTATTTATTACATTTATTAATGTAAGTGTGATTTTGAAGGTTCAATTCCTAGCAGAGCATGAAAAACAACCTGGTAAATGATGATTATGAAGAAAAATGAAAATGTGATTTTATAATTGTAATGAAAGAATTTTTTTGAATAGATCGAAACTCTTCATAAAGCCTGTATTTCAATATACTATGGATAACATTTTAGGAGAATAAATCCCAATGCCATAAGACACTCATCTGAACAATAACAAAACTGATAAAATTTAGGAAAACAAATAACTTTTCTAAAATACATTTAATATCTGAATGTCTTAATGAGTTCGAGGTGTCCTGTGTTTTGTTTTTTCCAAAATAATCAGACATTTTCTTAATAGCTAAGCAGATTGCTAGATCTGGGGGGGAAAATCCTCCTTATCAATCATAAATGCAAATTCCCAGCTCAGTTCCCATAGGCATGCAGAAAAACTTTCAACTATTTATGGTCTCAAACTGATCCTTCTGAGAGCAGACTCCCAGAAGGACAAAGAGGGGTCCATGCAGTCACTGCTGTTCAGCTCTTTAAAGTTATCTAGGATCCTTAAAAAGGAAATTAATCCATTTAAAATTAGTAATAAATTTTTCTCAATACTAACAAGAACTAGGTGTCCTATCACAGAGATCAAGTCCATCAATCCATCATGTGAATACATACTATCTTCCAGTGGTTTTTTTTCCTCTTTGCTTTTAGGTAGAAAGTAAAGACTTTCTAGTCTCTATATGCAAATGAAAAATAAGTAGTATTACTAAGTTTCCATGTATATTAATATCATTACTTAAGAACAGGAAAAAGAGAATTTTTAATTAATTGAACAATGCTGTTAAAAAAAATCAGCTAAATGTATATTCTATACTTAATGCTAAGTTTTAGGCCACAACACTGACTTTAAGTCACTCCTGCTTTGCCAAGGACAGTAGCTAAAATACTGGTCCTAGTGTCAGATTATGGGACAGAATCCTGGCTTTCCCAATGTGATGATGTTGGGGAAGTCACAACCTCTTTGAATCTGATTTTACTGCTGCAGAATGGAGATACTTGAGAGATCTATATTCTCATTCAAACATAAAATCCTCCTTACAATAATATAGTGACTGCTTGCTGGCTCATCATGTCCAACTTGTGCTGATGTTTACTTTTCAATCTTTCATATATGATCAGCCAATATGCTAGGGACCTTCTAATGATTTTGACAACCGTATACATCCTAATGGAGAAGGGAAACTCATTCATATGGCCCATCTCTTTTTCTGGTCCTATATCTGTTTAGTCACTTCTGTACAATTCTTCATGAGTGAAATGCTGTTCACTGCTCACTCCTACCATATAAGTCTCCATTACCCTTCAAAATTAATTCTTCAGAGACTGTGGTATTTCACAACTTGCCACCACACAACAACACTGAGAAAATACTGTTATTAATGAGATGGGCCTTTGTTTCAGAAAGTTTGGAGTCTTTACAGGCACTGCAGAGTCCAAATGGGAGGACTGCCTATAGTAAAGCAGGTCCTTCTCTCCAGATGCTCATCTGCAAATAACATTGTATTGACTGTACCAAACCCAAACGACTGCAACAACTCCTACACAAGATTCATATTCACTCAAAAGATTTTGGCC
The DNA here is from genome assembly GCA_028658325.1 of Potorous gilbertii. NCBI lineage: Eukaryota > Metazoa > Chordata > Mammalia > Diprotodontia > Potoroidae > Potorous > Potorous gilbertii. The sequence continues at coordinate 223,430,148 of CM053770.1, forward strand.
TAACTAAATAAAAAGAAAAAAAAAGTAGATGGACAATGCCTATTTGATTGTCCAGAATGTGATAGGCAGTCAGGTGGGCCTACATAAAGCTGGCCTTTAAGATGTGTATCTTGGTCAGACATAGCACATGAGCTAGGACCTGCCCCCAAGACTGAATAGGAAGAAGAGACACAGGAACAAAGAGGTATGTCTTTAAAAAGAGCTTACAGAGCCTCAGGATGGCAAGCAAGGGCTGCTGCTTATCTAAACTCTGCCCTTCCCCATTCCCCCTCTCCACAGCACCTAGTACAGGTATATTTGAGAAACATTTGTTGAATCAATGAAGAGTTGAGAAATTAGCCTATATTGATTATAGACATTTCACGTTTATGAGTGCTTTATAGACACTATCTTATTTCATCTTTAATAAGAACCACGTAAAGTAGGCAAAGCAAATATCATCCCTATTATACAGATGGAAAAATTCACGTAAGGAAATTACATTGACCAAGATGAAAATATATTGACCAAGCTCAGCCTAAGAGGGGAAATATAAGAAGGCCCCTCCTGCCCAACCCGATTCTTTGCAGAAGTAGGAGGGAGACTGGACACTGAACAATGCACAGCATGGCAGGCTTTTTTGTTGTGTTGCTTAGTTTGTTGAACTTAAATGTGTGTTGAACCCAGAATAATGTTTGTCATCTGCCATAAGTCAGGCAAGATCACAGATGATTCAGCTCCACCACAAAACCTTAAAAAAAAAAAAAAGTTAATGGTATATGTCTGCCAACATATTTAAAGACCTTTTTTAAAAAATTGTTAATGCTCCTTAAAATTTCAAAATCTTGCACATCCAACACCTTGCACAGTTGCCTTGTGAATAGCAGGAATTTAATTAGAGCTTGTTAACAAACTGAATTAAATCACTATCAGGGTTTCTCTCTATGAATACAAAAGAATAAAATATAGTTCAACAAAGAGCATTAAAATGTGAATTTTAAAAAAAAATTTTTTCTGGGAAATTTAAATGTCACTGAACCTAAAATAGGGCCTAAGATCTGAAGATTCTAAAATGATTCCTCCGCTATACTGTCTTACTTTCTCCCTCTTCTGACTCACAGATCTCCTTTCTGTAGAGGAGTTGGGGTGATGGCCTCCAGTGCCAGGCACAGTGCCCAGAAAGGGGGCTCCCTAAGGAGCAGCTGACCAAACCAGCTGCAGAGCACATTAAAGTGAGCATGGCTCCTTTCATCTTAGAGGATGTCTGTATAATCAGGAGCCAATTTAGAAGCTACTGGCCCAAGGATAACCTCCCCTACTAAACTCCCTACTTCTTTTCCACCTTTGAAAGGGAGGAAGCAATGAAATGGACTTGGGATCTCCACCCCATCACACATCCTTAGGCACAAATTGTGACCTCTGAGCATTATAAAAGAAGGGTAATCTCAAAACAATCAATTCCTTTTTTAAACATCAGGAGCAAATGCTTCTTGCCATTATCCTATGAGTGTAAGAAAGAGATAATTATACTGCCTGTTCTCAAACTCCCTCTCCCATCCAGACTACGTGGGAGGAGGTATATACAGGGAGGAAATACCAGGTTATTCACATACTCCCTTTATCATGTAAGCCCAGTCAGGATCAGGGAACTATCACACTGGAAAAGTCTATTTGTGCACCTAGAGGTCACTGAGCTACAAGTGACTGGAGATTATCCGGCCCAGAGTTCTAGCACAACCATATGTAACAAGTAAGTCTATCTGCGTATTAATTTATCTCATTAAACCTCAAACAGGTGACATCTGCCTTAACCAGACCCAGAATTTCCGTTCTCCTTACCCCCCCACCTGCCCAAAGCAAAAAGCCCCCATGAGAGGTCACAGCGACCACTCCTTCATTAGTGCTATTTGTCAGACCACTGTCTCCCTCCAGAACTTCCTTACCACCTCTTCCAACCACCTTCATTTCTTTCTCATTTGTACTCTCATTCCTTTAGGGCCAGATGCTCTCAGACTTCCAAGGCAATAAGGGGTAAAGGCTACTGCTCCTGGAAGGTGACAGTGCAGAGTGTCTCTTGTCTAAATCCTAAGCCAGGCAAGAAGTTTGCTCAGACCAATAGAACTGGGTAAATAAGGGAGATGCCAAAGTGGGAGTAGAATCAGGGCTTTATCGGGATGGAAGCAGTCTTTTGCCAGGAGTCAATCCGCAACGTATAAAAGGGAATACGGCCCATGCCAATAGGAACGATTTGCCCAGTTAGGGTGAAAAAAAAAATCAAAGAAAAAAGACAAGTTACAGTTATAGAAAAGGTCAACAGGGCTGCAACACATGAGACACTCCAGGTGCACAAACACTGCTAAGAACACACTCTTTTTCATGCCTGACCCCCCTATAAAGGACTGATAGGTCATAGATGACAAATTAAAAGTACTTTGGAGGCTGCTCTCCTCTACTTCTGAGGCCACATATATATACATTATAATGTATATACACATTACAAGGAGGACCTTCTGGAAAAAACGTTTGTTCATTGTATTCTATTGTGGTGACTTGCAAAAATTAAAGAAATAACTTTCAGGAGGGTGGTAGAAGCTTCATACTAGAAATACAACATCCCACTTGGGAAAAGGGTTTATAGTTTAGAAACTTCTTTTTATTCAAGTGTCAACTTTAGTTTGTACTTTTACTACAAAGAAATTGGCTTTCTACTTTTCATTTACTTTATGAAGGTGGACTCGCATGAAGTCCAGAAAGCTAGGAAAAGGACTAGGAGGGAAACGAAATCAGGCTGGTCTGGCCCCTTCAAAAAAATCTGGGTTCTAGGAGAAGTTCCAGGAAGAACTTGCAAATGAGACAAGGGGAATATGCCGTGGTGAGCAGGGCACAAGAGGAGGGGGATGATTCAGCAGGAGGAAGTCCCAGGAGGTGAGAGAACATCAAGAAATTTTCTGATGGGAATTCCTTCAGTAGAGGAATGATCTTGAAGTCTAGAAAGTCAGAAACAGCCAGGAGAAGTAATGGCCAGCCTGGCCCCTTCACAAAACAGATGAAATTTAAATCTTGCTTTGGCTATGGAAAATATTACTGTATTTGTAACAGTTATCTTCAATTATGAGTGATGAGCACTAAGAGCAGTCATATTCATATTATTATGCCAGAACAATTAAAGTTTTAAATTTAAAATGTTAAAATCTCATTCTAAATCTTCTCTTGCTTATAGAGAATGTATTCACAACCATAAAAACTACAGGGGTCACTGATTACCAATATACATTGTTATACCGTGTATTTTATTATCAATTTCCTTTATACTTAAGAAACTCAGTGAAATGTGGCAAGATGTTATCTAATCACAAGTGACACAGTTGCAAGTTGAAACCTTCCCAATTTGTGCTTTAAGGAATCTAACCAAGGAGTGGATACTGCAGATATCAAGTTCATAATCACTGATCTACCATTAACTCCTTATGGTCTCTAAAATTTTCATTGGGTTACAATAGATACAGTATTGTCAAATGTATTCAAAGAGATAATGAAGAATTTCTGCTATCATCGCTAAAAAAGAAAACAAATATTTCCTTTTATTAAATGACATTTTACAAATGTCAGAGAAATGAAATATTGAGGTGGGCATAACTCTTTAAAATGTCATTTTAAATGTCTACGTTTACTAAATTCTACATAATTTCAAAATCCAAATTTATCTTCATGTCAAGTATTCACAGTGGTAAGTTCCAGTAAAGAACTGTTTTTAAAAAGAGGAACTTTTCCCTCAAAAGAATAAAATTTCCAAATATCTCATTTACTGCAATAATGCTCTTTAATTTTAAAAATGGAGTAAATATTGATCTCTCTCCACCTCACCTATTAAACTGAGGTTTAATAGCTCAGTTTTTGTTCAGGGTACCATCAGTCACTGAATAATTAAAAACAGATCAAAGTCTCATTGTAAAATTAAATCTATAGGACAGGTATGCAATTAATTAAATCAGATCACATGTTCTTAAAACTTACTGACAAACTATACAACACAATGGATCACAAAAGTGCCAGTTAAAGCTTTCAAAAAATGTGCCATTCAAACATGCCCCAAGAATATTTAGTAAAAAAATTAAAAAAAGACTATGGCATGGCTTGTGCACAGACCAAGGCAGTCTTAGAGTACGAGTGCAATCAGTCACCAAGCATTTATTAAGCACCTACTATATGCTCAGCACTGGACTAATAGTAAGCACAGGGGGAGACAAAGAAAAAGCAGAAACTGTCCCTTCTCTTAAAAGAGCTCACATTTTAACGGGAAAGACCCACAAATGACGCCAACAGAATGATAGCAGTTTACAGGCAGTAGTGAGGGGCCAGGGAAGACATCCTGAAGGAAGGAAGTAAAGGCTTCAAGAGGTGGAGATGGAGAAGGAGAGTCTTCTCTAGCCATGTGGACAGTCAGGGGAAAGATCCCCAGGTGGGATTTTGTAAGAGCACCAAACTGTGGAAAACTTTAAACTCAAGAGAAGAGTGCATACTGGATCCTAGAATAGGGAGCATTGGAGCTTATGAAGGGAAGGAAAGGCGACATCCTATCATCAGGGGAAACCCTACAGGGAATCCAACTAAAAGGTTATTGCAATTATTCTAAACACAAGGTGATGATGGATTAGCTACATGGAAATGAGAAAGGCCTGGATTCAAATGCTGCTACTGACACAGATTAGTTTTACAATGGACAAGTCACTCAAACACACAAGACCCCAAGCAACTTTCAGACACTAAGTTACAGACTGCTTTATAAGTCTGCTCAAGGGGGGAGAATTTATATACTCATTAAAAGTCAAGTATAGCTCTCTCCCCTCTCTGCCATAAATGCTTAACTTATGAGATAATGCAAGATAAACTAAAACAAATATAAGAAAAAATTTTTACCTCCAACAATATACTTTTGCTAAAATGCTAAAGAAACAAAAACAATGGAAATTTTGAGTATGTCATCAAGCTATTCTTTGCCAATAGTACAATATTATAGCCAAATTTTATACATGTGTATGTTTATCTAGCAAAATGTTTTCATACCATTCTCTGTTCAACTCATTTACAAATCATATTTATTTGTCAGAACCATAGGAAACTTTCAGAAAACCAGGTTTCATCAATCAAAAAAAAAGGCATACAAAGTTTCCACTGGGAAATATTTATGGCAGTTCTTTTTGTGTTGGAAACTGAGGAGATGCCCATCAACTGGGGAATGGGTGAACAAGCTGCAGCATATGATGTGATGGAATGGGCTGTAAGAAATAATGAAGAGGACAGTTTTAGAAAAACCTGCAAAGATTTGGGTGAACTGATGCAAAAAGAAGTGAGCAGAAATAGGAAATCAATGCAGTAATATTGTAACAATCATCAATTGTGAAAGCTTTTCCAACTCAGATAATGCGATGGATCTATGACAATTCGAAAGGACTCAATGCTTTCCCCAGCCCCAGTCATTTCTGCCCCTTTAGGACTCCATCTGGGGTTTTCTCTCCGGATGAAAAATACTATTCCAGAGAGAACTGATGAACTGAGAGTACAGACTGAAGCATACAGTTTTTTCCTCCTTATTTTTGTTGTTTTTTTTCTCACCACATGGCTAATGTAGAAATATGTTTTACATGACTTCATGTTTATAATGGGTGTCATATTTCTTGTCTTCTCAATGGGTAATTGGAAGGGCTGAAAGCAGAGAATTGGAACTGAACATTTTTAAAAATCAGTAAAAACAAAAACAAAGTTTTCATTTGGTCTCATAGTTGGCTGTTTTTTTCTGTATTCCCTCTAATGTGAAGTCTTGTCTCTATCATTCTGAATCAAAGTTGAGTCCAATGAAGTTTACCTGAGGAAACCTCTAAGTCAGAGGTACATGAAAGCCATTAATTTACAAACCAAAGATAAAAATCAATTCCAGCCCTTTTTCCTTCAAACTAAGCTTCTATTTATGACACATAATCATTCTTATTATTTTGCTGTCAAAAACGAAACTGCTCAATTTCAAAGTTGCTAGTATTTTACAAAATCTGCTTCCAATTCAACATCTAAGTCCCAAACTCCTTATCAAAGCATTTAACAGCTCAGGTTTACAGCAGGAGGCTCTCCTCAAGCAGGAAGAACTTGGCAAAAGTGTTAACCAGAGATGAAGCAACTCACAGGTGAGTGTCAAAGCTCGACATTCCAACTGCTTCACTTCCTACCACATCTTCTGCCTCCACACCCAATCCAATGATACCTTTTATTATCTTTACCTTGAACTAGAAACTCCTTCCAGACAAACTTACTCTTCCAAAAATTAACTGTTAATCCCTGGCTTTACCTTTTTGTAAGTTTTTCCCCACAAGGAAATTGCCCTTTCTCTCTCTCCACCTTCCCAAACTCTAGACATTCTTTATAATGCCTTTGTAAGGTGGTTCTTGCTTTATGGAAGTAGACCATTCCACAGACCTCTCCATAAAGTGATTTTTACTTAATGAGAATTTGTCTATGGATTTCAGGAAGGGAGGGAAGGAGGGCAGCAGGAAAGAGGTCATGCACCTGTGGAGGGAGGGGGCTGACGTCACCCAAGTGAGAGCCTGGCCCCATCCAAGAAGGATGCCTGAACAGACACATGGGAACTCGATACAGGCAGAAAAGGAAGAGTCAGAAAAGAGAGGGGCCAGGGACAGATACAAAGTACCCATGTGCATTTGCAGGGAAGATAGCCAAGAAGGCCCTACAGGTGTCTACGCAGGTCTGTTCTTTCACTTGGAGGGGCTTTTTAAGTTTTTTCTTTTTTGAGGGGAGGAGAGGGCGCAGAGCACCAAACCAGGGGAGGGGGAGAGAGAGCATAGCGTAGTATACAGTAAAGTTAACATAGGTGTCTTATGGACTGAAGATTTCTTTCCCTAAAGTCAAATTTGCATAATGTGAATTTACATAAAATGAGAACTATCTGTACAAGTTAATGTTGAACTAGAGGTTGAAGACTCTTTGAGCCTACACTGTGACCTCAAGGATGTAAGGACTTCCTCTATGGCGTCACCAGCCTCGTCTCTCCATACCTCATTCTGAAGAGTTCTCAGAGCATCTGAGAGTCAGAAAGGACCTCAGAGTCCATCTAACCTAATCCATGCCATGTATGGTGATAAGCATGTGTCATATATATGTACACTACTACTGTGCAAATGTAATCTAGATTCTGTCTCATTCGTGGCATTTAGTGAAGAAATTCAGCATCACTTGCAGTCTGAGAAAATGAGTTAGACTAGTTTGGGCTTTAGTTTCTTTTCCAACTTCCTGGTTTAATATGAGGTTTTAGTATGAATGTCCTATTCACAGTACAATGGAAAGTAACACAAGGCACAACTGTTTAAAATAAGTATTGGATTTCCATTTTGTAATATTGTTGGGGCTAACACAAATTCTGGTTTAAAAAAGAAGCTACAGCAATTGCTTCAAGTATTCAGTAATTCCCCAGACAAGAAGAGAACTTACTAACTTGTAGATGGGGTTAAGAATTATACTTCCTATTACCTTGTATTTTCAAATTTACAGATGGCTATGAATAGACACTGTTAGATAATATCTCCTTAAACCTTCCTTGAAATTCAGCTTAAGTATACAAAGTTTCATCCAAAGGAATGGAAAAAATCCAGTGAAAATAGCAACACGCTAAATTAAATAACATTTACTAAGATGTGCTGCAAGGAGCTTTAACCGCAGTTTCTTGGGCTAGAAAAGGGAGTTCATTAAGTTGGCAGGGACCAGAACATTGGAAGAGGTTACCTTTTTTCAAAGAACTGTGAAAGATCTGAAGAGTACTGCAAAAGCAGTGACATAGACTGGAATTCAAATTGGGGGGAAAAAATTGACAAATGCAGAAAATAATAATACTCTAGAAGAAAACAACATAACTGAAAAGAATACAGGTTAATAATGGAAAATGACCAGCCTGCAAGTTAACAGTAGGTAGCATGTTAGTATTTTTAACGCTGAAGTCTAAAATCTAACATGATTGTGGGGCCCAAAATACAAACCATCATTCAATATCCAGGAATCCCTTGTAGACCTGACTAAAACAATTCACACTGCAGTGAAATAAATGCTTATAATGTTTTCTAATAGACTGAACTTTTTTTTTAAAAGCGTCATACTCAGGAAAACATACCTAGCAACATTTTCATGAAAGCCTGTTCTATACTTGTGTGTGTGTTTGTCCTTTGTTGCTGAAGAAGACCATGCCATCAGAGAAATGATGACATGACTTACACTTAACTTTGTTTTGAGTGAGGGAGGGCTGTGCAGGTCACCAGTCTCACTTCTCCTCTAGAGCCATCTGAATCCACTGACCAGATATTCCTCAGGATGACTAGAGATGACCCAGGATGAGGCAATTGTGGTTAAATGACTTGCCCAAGGTCACACAGCCAGTGAGTGTCAAGTGTCTTGAGGTGAGATTTGAACTCAGGTCCTCCTGACTCCTGCACTGGTGCTCTATCCACTGTACCACCTAGCTGCCCCTATTCTATACGGAACCATCTAAACAACATGACTAAAAAGTCCTTTGTCCATTTCAACACCTAAGGGCTAAAAAGATGTCAATCAGTCAGAAGGAAACAGATGGCACCGTGCAGAAAGACAACTGGAAAGACATCCCAATACAGTGAAAAGACAAATGGATTTTGGAGTCAAAAACTCTGGGGGTTTAAGTCCCTCATTCCCTGGGAGAGCAATCAGGTTCCAAGAAATGCTTTAATGTTTTTGTTCACAACCACGACGTGAGGTTGGCAATACAACAAGTACATGGGCTGTGATTCCTATATTTACACATAAGGAGATTCATCAAGTGACTTCTAGGTGTAATCTAAAGCAAAAATTTAAAGCAATTTAAATTAGGTAAATTACCAAACCAGCATCAATATGAGGAATAATCTGTTTTAGAATGGTTTACAACACAGCTACCTATAAAAGGTGCACCACATTTATTATAAGTTCCTCCCAGTTTGATGGAAGTTATGTGACTGTGAGCTTTTCTGTCATAGGACTGGAGAATTCAGGACTACCTCTATACCACAGTGAAGTACTCATTGGAGCAAGACTTTAGTGGAAGTGATCTTGGGTTTTCGAAGACTGTGCCAAGTTGAGCACAAGTTGTGGCAGGTCCTATCAAGGGGGTAAAGATTCAAGTTCATGTCCAACAAACTACCTTTTTTTCCTCCAACTACATAATTGAAATAGTCTACTGAAGAGTAAAGGAACCCACAATATATGTTGATGGAAAGAACTACACATTGAAATCAGGTGTGAGTTGAAAAAGATTGTTGTTATTTTGGGGGGTTTTTTGGGGGGTTTTTTGTGGGCTGACTTCAAAATCTATCACTATGCACTGAAAGAGCTTTGTGGAAAATGTATGGAGGCAGAAAGAGTCGATACTTGCCTAGTTCCAAGCCAATAGAGGGGGCAAGGTAGGAGATGCAATGGAGAACTTGCAAGTCCCCTGAAGAGTGGTAGATGGTTATGAAGGCGCGCAAATACAATCATGAAAGTATACAGAAACTTTAAATTTCAGAAGTTCTGTAAAAGGATTATAACAAAGACACAAAACCCAATACGGCTGAAAATGAGCTTACCTACACGTGTCTACGCACAACTTGTCTTCAAAATGTGCATTTTTCTCCCTTTTTCCCTTTTCTCTCTTTTCTTAAAACAAATGTTAGAGTTGGATGTCCATTCACTGGAGATCAGCTAGACCTGTTATGGTGTATTCACGCAATGGAATATTACTGTGGCATAAGAAATGATAAATATGAAAAACTCAAAGAAATATAGGAAGACATGTATAGTAATGCAGAGGGAAGAAAGAACTAAAAGAAGATACAAGAAATACAACTAAGTAATTGAAGGCAGAGGGAAATAAATCAAGATTAAAAACACAACAAAGAAGTTCCAAAAAGTGGTCAGAGAAAAGGTGAAAGTTAACATGCATGATTTTTTAATAAAAAATTAAGTTTGCGGACATGTAAACAATCATTTTAGTATTTTACTTTTTCCTATTTTCTTTTCTTTTTATACAGTTGAATACATGTGCTAACTTAGCACAATGCCTTGCACATAGTAGGCACTTAATAAATGTTTATTTGCCAGAACTCTTTCCTGAACTCCAAATTCCCACTGCTAGCTGCATACTGTATTATTTTCATCCCATCATTTTGTCCTGGATCCCTGATTCTCTTTCTGACTCTCCTATCACTCTTAAATGCATCACCATTCTTCACAGTCATTGGTGTTTATGACCTACTTGTAGTATTTAGCCATCCTATTTCCCACACACTAACTCCTATCAATCTAATTCCATGAAGCTTTCCCTGATTTTCCTAGTTGGAAGTGATTTCACTGTCCCTTCTTCATAGCACTTTATATTTACTCCTCTTATGAACTTCAATGTAGGTAGATACATGTGTATAGGTGTGCATATACATACATACACATACATATTTACATAGCGAGAGAGAGATCTCCCTACTAGACTGTAAAGAGCTTAAGAGCATAGCCTGTCTTACTTATCTTTCATTTTCCCAAGTATCTAATTGGTGCTTATTAATGTTTGTTGATTGAATGGTGAAGTACTTAGGAGACTATTACTTTATGTAATGGCTAATACAAACTGAATGTATTACTTTAAAAAGGAGTAGAGACTAAAAATAGGGGATCTCTAAGAGAGGTTTATTCATGGGTAACAGTCATGACTGAAGTTGTTCAGGTACAGCCAGAAAAAGGATATACTCTATCTCTCTGGGCCACTAATAGAATTTCATTTATACAGCTTTATAAAAAGATCGATCCTTGGAGTCAAGAAAACCTAGGGAAGCCTTCCTTCTGACACATACTAGCTGGCTGTGTGACCAAGACAAATCAGGGCCTCGCATGGCCCCAGACATCTCTCCGAACTCTAAGTTTCACAAAAAAAAGTATCAGTAGAGAGGTTCTTCATGCTGATAAAAGCAATGAAGTTCATAGTATCACAGCCAGTACCCTTCATGTGGCAAGACACTGCACTAAGTGCTGCAAAGAGTATCCAACTTTGTCACTGACCTGAAAGACAACAATTAAACTCCAATGATCTTGATAAAGGCCCCTCAAAATGAGACTAAACAACCCGAGGAGCAGGCACTTGGGGGAAAGCATAAAACAAATACAAAAGAAGATGGTAAAGAGCAGCCTCTACAAAGAAGTGTCATTACTCATGACAAGCTGAATAGGGAAGACATACATAGTGCCACTGTTCAAAGTCATTCCAATATCACTGAGTTTTCCGATCAATATGGCATCTAAAGACTAGGATATAACCTTGCCACCATAATTGTATCCATTCAAAACAAATTAAGTTCTGATCATCAAATTTCAAGGAAGACATTAAGAAACTGCCAATAAAACATTTTTAAAAATTTTTTTAAGTTCCAAAGGATTAAAAAAAATGTTAAAAGGAAAATTAAATGTACTGGGGCTGCTTAACCTGTGGAAGAAATATGACATACATATGTAGAATCAGTCATTAGAAGAAAGCTGAAGTTATTCACTGCATCCAAGAAAGATGGGTTTAAACTAAAGCAAACAATTTTTACTGGCTGTAAATGGAGGAAGAAAGTGCATTATCTATCCCTAACAGATCTTTAACCGATAAAAAGTACTCAATTCTATAACCTGAATTCAACCAACATTTATTTCCCAAACACTTACTATGTAAAGCATTTTGCTAAACACCAGTGATACACAGACAGTGCCTCTCTCAAACAGTTTACATTCTAAGGGAAGACAACATGTACACAGATAAGTGCCAAAATTTTTTTATAGTAGCAATAAACTGGCATCAAAATGAGAGCCCATCAACTGGGCAATGGTTGAACAAACCGGAGTGAACAAATGAGCCTGAGTGACCTCATCAGGTGCCTTGTGTTTAATCAACCTGCCAATGACTTCCAAAAACTATATCCAGTCTCAGGCTCTCTCCCCTCATCTCCAGCAGTAGTACCACATCAGCAGCTGCCTATTAGACATTTAGAGTCATATCAAATACAACAAGGACAAAACTGAACTCACTATCCTCGCCTCCCACCCTTCTTTCACATTTCCTTCTTGCTATAAGGTGACCACCATTCTTCCAGTCCTTCTGAGTTACAACCTAGGGATAACAGTCAACTTCCTCACTCTCACCCACCCTATATAATCAATCAGTTGTCAGATCTTGTCATTTCCTAGGCTTTCAGATTGTATATATCTATGTCTTAGTTTGCATTAAATGACCTCAAAAGTCCACAATACTGTGATTCTAAATAAAAGCTATGGTAAGGCTGAGTGACTAAAGGTTGCAAAATCACTAATCAGACATAGACAGAGATGATCCTTTCAGACATTTTCCTTAAACATAATTGTTTATTTCCTTTCATTTAATTCCTTAAATAAATTTATCAATAATGCTATCTATAGAAAAAGGGTGAAGATGAAAAAATAGGAACATTCATTTTAACAAAGTGTCAACAATGAAGATGCTTCCACAGTAGATGTATTGCAAACTAACAGATACATTGTTAGTAAGTCTCATACTTAAAACACACCCACTATAGAAAAGGTATCATTTTTAAAAGTTAGCTACTCTTTAGAGACAGTCTTTTAAAAACAAGGACCATAAACTAGGTTCTGTATTTAATGACTATAATCCAATTTTTTCAAAAAAAAGTTACATTACATACACACACACACACACACACACACACACACCCCTTTCCAAGCAAGAAATATTGCATTAGAAGGTATTGTTCTACTTTGCTTGCAAAGTTCAATGATACCGTTAACTTCAATGACTGTATTTGAGTACTACAGCTGTAAAACTGGATTTGATAAGGCATTAGAATTCTACTGACAATGAATGACTCATTCCAGTGCTCAGAGTTCTGCTAATGCCCTAAATGGATATCGACATTCTATTACTCATTCTCACCTACCAGACTCAAACACAAGAGGACATTTGAAATCTCTCCCTCTCATTCATCTATTCCTCTCTAAATCAAGGAAACTTCGCTGCTGTTCTCTAATCATCTTGTATCTCAGGTACTCCAAAAGCCTCGATGTCACTGTAAGTGATTAAAGCTCCATGAGGGGAGGGAGTCAATCTTATCTAACATTTCTATTTCCTCTGACACCAGAGGATGTTCCATGTCAGCATCCTCTGAATGGAACCAATCCAACTCCGATCCAAGCTTCAAGGTCCTCCTCCACTGCTCCCTCTTCTGTGACATCTTTTCCTACCCACTCAAGGCCTCAAAGGCCCTCCTAACACTGACATCACTTCTAATATGCACCATACAATTTTGCATATAATTATATATAATTAAACTTTGACTATCTGAAATCCCAGAGAATAGCTCTCTCTATGAAAGTGTTCCAGGTTAAACTGAGTGTTTACCATTTCAAGTAACAATTTTTATTTTACCTATTTTTGGAAGGACATGTATTAGGCAATAAGAATTTATTAAGAGCTTACTTGTATCAGGAATTATGCTAAGTCCTTTTCTGTGATTGCTAAAATAGAGTATGGCAAACATTAGATTTTGGTTTGTTGTTGTTATTGTTTGCAAAGCATAATGACTTTTATACTGGGAATGCCAGGGAAAAAGGACTAACAGTGAGTGCCCGAGGAAGGTAAAGAGCTGTCCTCAATGTATGTAAGTCCTTAGCCCTGAGAAATATCATCAGACACGGGAGCTCCAAAGACATCACACTGTAAATTCTCTACACCAGTCCAATCTACTTAGCACATCTAACCCATATCACTAATTTTGTTAGTTACAGGTAAATTACAAATAAAAGGAGGATGAGGAGCTCTCCTATGAGCAAATTTCACCAGTTTTAATGTGACCTGGTTATGTCTACTTTGTCTACAGAGAGTCTCGTTTCTCTTTCTAGTTTTTGGCTAAGTTCCAGAGAGGTAAGACTCATACTGATGAGTAATAAATGGGTGAAGTCTGCTGTTATTTCACACTATAAAAAGTAGGCTCCTTGAAAAAAAGAAATCATGTGTTCTTTATCAACTCATGGTGGAGAAAGAATACAGAGTTCATGGAGTTGCTCAAGAAATAATTACTGATTAAGTAGAACTCTAATCCAACTCATTTTAAAAACAAAAAAAATGGATACAAAGGATGATCTCTTAACAAAAATTAAAGAAATGGCATGAGTGGTTGTTTATGATCTAAGCCTTTCTTGAAGAATTTAAAATCTATTTTAACAACTAAGTTCAATGAAAAAAAAATTATCCCCAAACAGGGTAAACTTGTAGATGCTAGGGAAACCATAATGAATATGCTCACATATTAACTAGTTTAGAAGAGAGTGTCCCCCAAATCTGAAATAATGCTTTTTGATGGCATTATTATCTAAGCACTTCCTACAAATAGTGGCATAAAAATTAACTTTGATAACACAGGCATTTGATACGGTTATTTAGGTATTCTTCGACACATCAGTGTGTCCTGATTTCATTCCATGGAAATAACATCTAATGATCTAGACTGCAACCCAAACCACGCTGTCCATCCTGGACAACTCCAAGTCATGGATCATCTTTGGTAACCCCAACCAAGAGGCAGAGGATGGGAGGATGGGGGCTGTGAGGGGGGGGGGAATGGGAGGAACATCCTGCTACTGCATGAAAACCAATGGAATTCACAGCTGACCCCCTCAGCTTTCCCTCAAGCTCATTTTATGTTCACTTCATCTTTTTTTTTCAAGTCCCATACAGTATGTCTTTAATGTCATCTTTTCTGCTGCTCTAAGGAGTAAAAATCACTATCTGGGCATAATTCACACCCACACCCACACCCACACTCTCTCTCTCTCATTCCTCATTTGGGAACAAAAGCAGGGATCCAACACGGTGCAAGCCCATAAGGCCATCCACCATCAGCCCATACAAATCCAGTTTGGAACAGATCTCCATACTCTAATGAAATCATTGGTGAAAATACTCCATTTCAATAAATGTTCCCTCATGTGTCTTCTTTATACTACTAGAAATTCCATGAGGCCCAGGCACTGGCATTAAATAAATATATTTCCTCCAGCACCAAGCACTGTGCTCTACTGAATGAATTTCACATAGTATAATTGAGTGTATTATAAGAAATTTATCAAAAAATTTAAGATTAGCTTCATTTTTAAAACTATTAATCTTCATGCACTTACACAGCAAAAAGTAGAGTGAAACTTTTACCACTATCTTCATTTTGCTTATTACAGATCACAAAGTATACTAAAGTTCAAAAACTGGACTTTAAGCATCAGATTTCAAGACATCATCTGTGATGGGTGATCAAAGGTCTAACAAGTCCTACTGCTACTTTCACCTTTTCCCAACCTGCCAAAGTACATGTTAATTGATATGATACAACATTCTAAAACATTGTGGTATTTATTATAAAGGGAGCCCTCAACCAGTACAGAATGATCTCTCAAGATATCTCAGAATCGGAGTTTTAACCCTGGAAGAAAGGTTAGAGTAAATCTTCATCTAACAGTTTGCCAAGGCTGGTGACCCTTTCATCTTCTCAGAGGTGTGCTAGAATTCCCAGGGCACTCAGGTGATAGCTGTGAACTCTTCACATATTCTGGAACATTACTAGAAGTCCTATCTTTCCCTTACCCTCCCTAAAAGCTCCAAAGAAATGAAAAGTTCCCCCTCATAAAAAGGAAAAAGAACATCCATTCTGATGCTAAAGTATAGTATGATTAAAAAAAAAATCTACTAGATTTGGAATTCAGGGACCCCAGTTCCAATGCAAATCTCTTCTTACTGGCTCTGAGACTTGAGCCTCAGTTTCCTCTTTATAAACAATATATATACAGATGATCTGGATGGTCCTCGTACAAGTTCCACATCTTGTGATCCTATTTTGTCCATTTATTAGCATTTTATAATAAATACTTGGTAGGAAACAAGTTTATGAATAGAAGTTTTCAGAGGGAAAAAAAGAAAAAAGTTTAATAGCTATTCTCTATTTCAGTTTTGAAAGGAAATATAAATCGCACACTTAGACTGAAGGCAACACTTCTCCATGTGTGACAAGAGTGCAACACCATCAGTATGGGGTACCACCCTTACAGAATTTGAACCATCCTTATCATTTCCTTATCCAGGAACACTCATATCCTTAACTTCTCCAAATTCCTTCAGAAGGCCCTCCCAAAGTGCTAGGGATCTTCCATAAGGGCCCCTGATAATGCATGGACACCAAGAGAGCTGGCAGATTGCCCATCTGTTACCTCTCTGTCTCCCTTCATGACTGACCTACCACCTTCCTGACTCCTGAATTTCTTGATTATTTCTCTTACCCGCTTCTCCTGAGCCATTCCTTATAGCTAATATGCCACTACCTACTGGCAGAGATGCATTTCTGATTCTTGGGGTAACTCGCAACTTTATTTTTTAGAGACCAAGACTGCCATGCGTCACAGAGAGGTAAGACTCATACTGATGAGTATGCACTGAGATTAGGGCACCGAGAGGCAAGTAATGCAGGAAGCATCTTGGAGTCATTACAAATATTGAAGAGTTTCTCCAACATCACTCAACCCAGTCTCCTACTGCTCCTGGTAACTACCAGCCATCTACAGGGTCTGTCCAAGATTTGTGTCCCAAGGGACCAGCTGTGTGAGTTGTCCACCCAAATGTACATTCAATTCAATAAGCATTTATTAAGTACCTGCTATGTGCAGGGCACTTAGGGGCTGGGCATGCAAAAGCAAAAACATTTAGAGTAACCCTACAAGCCCCTGCCAACAATAAGCTTACATTCTATTGGGATAATTCAACATATACATAAAATAATTACAGGGGTGAAGTGAGCACTAATGAGGGGCTGGGAGTGGGGAACAGGGACGGACTCATGAAAGCAGTAAAGAGCATGATCAAGCTAAGCCTCAGAGGAAACTATGAATTCTCAGAGGTGGGAATGAGGTAGATGCTTATTCCAAGAATGGGAGATTACTTGGGTAAAGGCACGGAGAAAGAAGATAGCAGGCTAGGTTTGGGAACAGCTAGCAGGGCCACTGGGCTAAAAGAAACGAATACTATAAATGAATGAAAATAAAGGGGAATAATAGGAAATGACTGGAAAGGCAGGTGAAAGGTGGTTAAATACTAAGCTAAGGAGCATTTTATTCTAAAAGCAAAAAGGAGTCACTAAAGACGTTTTAAAGCAGTAAGACAGCATAGTCAAGACTGTGTCTTAAGAATATTTAAAATCTGTCAAATGTGTGGAGGATAGATTTGAGAGGAAAGAAAATGGAAGCAAGGAGCCCTGAGAGTTGGGCCAAACTCTGCAAGATTATGGATCTAACTTTGGGGGCTCTGCAGGCTCTTAGTCTGATGTCATCTGCAAACATGACCATCTGGAAGACCTCAGCATCTTCAGGGAATCCCTCTTTTATCTGGACTCTGTGCCCTACATCCTCAAACACTGGCCCTTTGGTGAACACAAGTTTTATTCTGTGGCCCAAGGGTCAAAATTCTTTCTGTTGTATTTTTCAAAGAACTAGAAATGACTAACAATGATATGGAAGACAAGTATGATAAAAAGTAAAGCAACTAAGAGGCTGTTTGGTGTTAACTGTGGAAGCTATGTCATGATCATGAAGTAAAAATGTACATGAATAGAATTTTTATAGTAAGTTCCCCATTATCAAAAGCTACTTGAAATTTCAAGATACCTAAAACTCCTCTCCTTTACATAGGAGAAGAAAAAAACATTTCATCTTTCAGTTTAATAAAATACTTTTACAAGTCAGCAACAGCCCCATTAAAGTTACACACAGGGAAATATAGACATGTTGATGCTGCTACTGAGCTGAACACTTGGGCCTCCACTGGGAATTCCCTACTAAGATTTAGGAATCTCAGGAAGAAAGCAAGATTTAAATGTCTTATAAATATTCATTACTACTACCCAATAACAAAGAAAATGTTATACTGGAGAAAAAAATTGTTTGGTAATCTGAGAATTAAATATAAAACACATTTACGAAGCATTCATTATCACTTTAACTACCAACTAGTTTATGGTCCTACTGAATGCTTACTCTTCATAGTCAAATGTTTACATGGTTTTTCTGATAATACTCACCCTCAGTTACAAAGGTAAAAGGTAGAGAAAAAAATAGTTGCAAAAAGAAGGCAAAATAAGGGAGCCCAGAGAGAGAAAAAAACCTTGTTCCTAAATGCTATCAACTGTCCACAGCAAGGGAGCATTAATATTTCAAAACTAAAATATCATTGCAATAAATAGTTATGAAGCACCTGCTAATGTACAAGGCAGACAGCAAGAATGATTTGCTTTTCCTATGAGCTCTCATGCTGCAACACAAAGAAAACGAAAATTCCTCTTTCTCCCATTATTTTCAAGTATATATTTTAAAAGCCAATTGTTATAATATAGCTCAGGATTCTGAATCTTTCTTGAATAAATCTCGTTTTAGTCAAATGACAGATGCACAATTCAGGCTGGATTGTTTAAAGTACCAGACTAAAGCTCAGGGCATTAGGTTTGGTTCTAAGGAAAAGAATAAATTAAATATTTTTTTACTAAAAGCCTAATTGTTCCATTTAGTAATAGGCAATTTAAGAAATTAGCATGTCTTTAACTCTGACGATCCATCAACCAGAAGAAAAACTATGTTCTAATCTACTCTCAAACTACCACTTTTCAACACACACACACACACACACACACACACACACAAGTAACCCTGAACATTAATATCTCCTAATCTGTCATATTAATACAAACCTTAAAATTGGGGAGCAGAAGGGAGGAAAGAGAAATTATAAAATGGAAGAGAAAATGAAATTCTTAGGTTGAGAAAAGCAGTTAACAGATCCCCCAGGCTAAAAGACAAGCCAATTTTTTTGACTAGGCTTTTGAAAGACTCAATTTCTTAAAAGCAACAAACAGTTACATAATGTAACTGTTTTCGTATTAATGTCAACAACATAGTTGCTTCTGTACTTCAAAAAAGGTCTATCTAGAGATTTTTTAAAATGTCTTTTCCTTTCCAGTCACATTTGGGAAATCAAGATATTAATATCCTTTTATCTTGTGAAATATGCTGGAATTCTGAGGGTCAGGTATGATTTTACTGAAAGCTATGAACTAAAAATGTAAGTCCTTTCTGCCTGAGGTGCCATTTGGCAAGTTAATGTAAGGCGTTTGTACATCATGCATTTTATCAAAATCCTTTCTAAAAGGGAAAAAGGATTCTTCAACACAATAGGAAAGTCTCTTCTCCAAATTCATTCATGTTTTCTTTGTATCTTTTGGCAGAATCAGGTCTGCTTATTTCAAAATATGCAAATGTTACAAATCACAAAGACAGGATGATTTCAACAAGAAGCATAGTACCCTCAGTTTAAATTGTTATCTTCAGGCCATTAAATAAGCACAGCAAAAACTGACTCCAATTTACCTTTTAAAAAAAAAAAACCTACTTAATCTGAATTCCAGTTTTCCAGAAGGTTTTATCCTACCAAAAAGAATAAAAAGTTTTTAATATTCTATTTAAATTTTCCTCCTACCTGATGGGCACCAGCATTTTCTCATTAAATGAAGCAATTTTGCTGTCACTAAAACTTGGCTGCCTTTAGAAATATCTAAGATTCAATATAAGCAGTACCACCTCTGCACCTTGTAAAATTATTTGACTGAAGTGGTTGATAGAGCAAAGCCAAAGACATATGGTTCTGGGCCATCAAAACAGGCACAGAGCAGATTTAGATCAAAGGATTAGCAGACATTTCTTTCCAGAAGATCTCAAGTGCAGAAGGGTGTTGACCAACTGATCAGGAGATTACAGGGGTCTCTTTGCTGGCACTGAAGCAGGTCTCTTTTTCTTTGCCCAAACCTGGATTCAGGTCACAGTCCTGAGTGGAAGTGCCAGGGAAAGTAGGAACACTAGCACACCAGAGGTTGTGGCCCCAGGGTAGCAGGGACTTTCATCACAGAGCAGAGAAGAATGCTTGTGGTCACTCAAGATCAAAAAGCACAGGCCAGGAGAGTAGTAAACACACCTTTCCTTAGATCATAACTCCCTGGAAGAACGAAAACTTAATAGGTCGCTAAAAATATCTCTGAAAAGTTGCACAAAACCCTTGAAGCTTGGGCCAGATAGACAATGTGCCCTCCACCCTGGAAACAGAGTCCCACTTTGACAAAGAGCTAAAAATGAAGACACTGAAAAAAATGAGCAAACAGAAAAAAATTCTGACCATAGAAAATTACTATGATGACAAGGAAGATCAAAACATATACCCAGAAGCAGATAACGAAGTCAAAGTTCCAATATCCAAAGCCTCTAAGAAAAATATGAACTGGTCTCAGGACATGGAAGAGATCAAAAAGGATTTTGACAATCATTTAAGGGAGGTAGAAGAAAAATTGGGAAGAAAAAAGAGAGTGATGCAAGAAAATCATGGAAAAAGAGTCAACATCTTGGTAAAGAAGATACCAACACAAACTGAAGAAATTAATACCTTAAAAATAGAATAGGTCAAACGATAAAAGAGGTACAAAAAGTCAATGAGAAGAATGCCTTAAAAGAAGAACTGGTCAAATGAAAAAAAGAGCCACAAAAATTCACCAAAGAAAAAATTTCTTCAAAAGTAGAATTGGTCAAATGGAAAAGGAGGTACAAAAGCTGAAAGAAAATAATTCCTTAAAAATCAGAATTGAGAAATGGGAAGCAAATGACTTCATAAGAAATAAAAACAAAAAACCATAAAAAATGAAAAAAAAATAGGACATAACATGAAATATCTCATTGGAAAAAGAAACTGACCTGGAAAACAGATCCAGGATAATTTAAAAATTATTGGACTACCTGAAATCCATGACAAATAAAAGGTCTAGACATCACCTTGCAAAAAACTATAAAGGAAAACTGCCCTATTATTCTAGAACCAGTGGGTAAGGAAAATGAAAGGATCCATCAATCACCTCCTGAAGGAGATCCCAAAATGAAAACTCCCAGAAGCCAAATTCCAGAGCTCCCAGGTCTTGGAGAGAATACTGCAAGCAGCCAGAAAGAAACATGGCAAGTATCACGAAGCCAAAGTCAGGATGACACAATTTAACTGCTTCTACATTAAAGAATCAGAGGGCTTAGAATATGATATTCTGGAGGGCAAAGGAGCTAAGATTAAAATCAAGAATCACCTACCCCGCAAAACTGAGTACAATCCTTCAGGGGAAAAATAGATAAATGAAATAAAGGACTTTCAAGTGTTCTTGATGAAAAGACCAGAGCTGAATAGAAAATGTGACTTTCGGATACAAGTGACTCAAGTATAAAAAGGTAAACAAGAAAAGGAAATCATAAGGAAATTAATTAGGTTAAACTGTTTGCATTCTGACTTGGCAAAGCAATACCTCGAACTCATAAAAAACTTTCTCATTAGGGCAGTCAGGAGTGTGTGTATATATACATATAGAGACAGACAAACAGCAGACAGACAAAGGGCATGGGTGAACAGAATATAATGGGATGATATCTTAAAAAATAAAATCAAGGGATGAGAAAGAGGAATGTGCTGGGAGAAAAGAAGGGTTATTGGGTTAATTATCTCACATACAGGAGGCAAGATAGGGGACATGGGAGGGGATGGGGAATGAGTGAACCTTACTCTCACGTGAATTGGCTCAAGGAAGAAATAACATATACACTCCACTGGGTATAGAAATCTATCTAACTCTACAGAAAGGTAGGAGGAGAAGGAGATAAAAGAAAGAGGGGGGAGGGTGACAGAAGTTAGGGCAGACTGGGGCAGGGGGAGTCAGAAATAAAACACTTTTGAGGAGGGAAGGATAAAAGAGAGGGAACAGAATAGGGAGGGTTGGATGGAGGGAAATACATTTAGCAATCCTAATTGTGACACAAAATTTGAAACAGTTTTCTCTGATGAAGGCCTTATTTCCCAAATATATAGAGAATGGAGTCAAATTTGTAAAATTAGGAGCCATTCCCAGCTGGAAAATGATCAAATGATATGAACAGTTTTCAGAAGAACTAATCAAAGCTATCCATAGCCATATGGGAAGGTGCTCTAAATAGCTATTGACTGAAGAAATGCAAACTGAAACAATTCTGAGGTGCTACCTCCTTCCTATTAGATTGACTAATGGGACAGAAAAGGAGAATAACAAATGTTGGAGGGAATGTGGGGAAAATGAGACATTAATGCACTGCTGGTGGAGTTGTGAACTGATTTAAACATTCTTTAAACCAATTTGGAGGTCTGCCCAACGGGCTGCAATGCCACAACTAGGTTTGTATCCAAAAAGAGATTAAAAAGCTAAGGGAAAAAGGATCTATACATACAGAAATATTTACAGCAGCTCTTTTTCTGGTGGCAGGGATTTAGAAATTGGGGGAATGCCCATCAACTGGGTGAACAAATTGTGCTATGTGATTGTGATGGAATACTATTGTGCTATAAGAAATGATGAGCAGGATGTTCTCAGAAAAACCTGGAAAAGACTTACATACACTCATGAAAAGTGAAATGTGTACAAAGTAACAGAAATATATTGTTAGATGACCAGCTGTGAATGACTTACTATTCTCAGCCAACAATGATCCAAGACAACTCTGAAGGACTTATGATGAAAAATGCCATCTATCTATCCCCAAACAAAGAAATGATGGTGTCTGAATACAGACTGTAGCATATTTTTTTTACCTTATTTTTCTTGAGGTTTTTTTTTCAGTCTATGCTTTCTTTCACAACATGACTAATATGGAAATGTTTTGCATAACTACATATGTATAGCCTATATCAAGTCCATGTGATATTATAGACCTCAAAAAGGAAGAGGTGGGAGGAAAAGAGTTCACAGAGGTTCGGGGTCAGTACAAGCAGAAGCATCCTGTCATTAGCCAACCTAAAGCTCCGAATGCAAAAATACTGCTCCACAAGGAGTCAAGGAGTGGGTGAGGACAGAAATAGGAAGGAGAAAAAGGAGGAAAAGTCCAGATGAGAACGGATATGTCAGCGTGTGGGAGGTTGAAGAGGAGAGAGGGAATCTGGAGCTTTTATAAGGCACTGTCTCTTAAAAAAATAAAAATAAAAAGTAACTGCGGCAGAGATCGGGGGGCTCTGGCAACAACGCTTTGAGCCCTTTCTCCGCACAGCTCCCTAGGCGTCCCCCAGGTCTGCCCCAGGTCTGCCCCTGCCTGCTCCCGGCTGGGACACAGGGCTGGGTGAGGGGACCCTCATCTTTGTCTGGGTTCTCTCTCCTCCTCCTCCTCCTCGGGCGCCCAGGCAGCTCTCCGGTCTCCAGGGCCGGCCCCGCCACTTCCTTTCTTTCCCTCGCCTCCGGCTCGGCCCCGCGGCAGCTGCAGCGCCGCCGCCGCCCCCTCCTCCTCCTCGGGAGGCCAACGTTGGCGGTCTCGGGGGACCCTCCGGCTCTGCCTCCACCTCCCCACGGCCCCCGAGGCGGGGAGGGAAGGAGGAAGAGGAGGCGGCGGCCGCAGGGGAGGGGAAGGAAGGACCCCAGGAGCTGGAGCTCAGTCCGGACCGCAGGGATCGGCGGGTCCGGCCCCGAAGGGTACCGAGGAGGCCAAGCGAGGGGGCGAGGGGCAAGGAAAGTGACAAGGAAAGAGACGCGGAAGGGGAGGGGCCGGGGGAGGAGAGAAGGCTCACGCCGGGAGAGGCACGGACCGACCGACAGCCAGACCGCCGGCCCCACCCCGCCCCCTGCCCCCGGAAGCGCCGGGGCCGCGGCGAACAAAAAGTGCCCCCCCCCGGGCGCCAGGCCCGCGGCGGACCCCGGACTTACCAGAGCAACCCGGGCGCGAGGGTCGGGGGGCAGCGGCGGGCTGCAGTGCGGGCTGTCCGGCGCGGCGGGCGCGGGCCCCCGAGTCACGCCGAGCGGAGCCCCCGGCCCAACATGGCCCCGGAGCGCCCGAGAGCGGCGGACAACGGCTGCGGCGGCCGGCGGGCGCTCGGCTCCCCGGGAGGCGCGGGCGCGGCGGCTCCGGCTCCGGCGGCTCCTGCGGTGGCGTCAGCTCCGGGCTGCGCTCCGGCCCCGCGTCCTGGGCCCCGCTCGCGCTGCGCCGACGGACGGACGGACGCCTCCGCCCGCTCCCCCTCCCCGCCCGGCGCGAGGGCGGGGAGCGGGGGGAGGGGGAGGGGGAGGAGGGAAGCCAACCAACCAGCGGCCGCGGCCCCGGGAGCCCGAGCGGGAGCCGCCGCGACCAGCGCGACCCCTAGTGGCCGCGGCCGCGGAGCAGGAGGGAGGGGCGGGGCGGTCTCCCGGGTGACGGGAGCGCCCCGCCCCCAGCGCCGCCTCTGCCTGGAGCTGGGGACGGAGCCCCCACCCGCTACAGACAGAGCGTGAGACCCCAGTCCCCTCTTTTTTACAGATGGGGAAACTGAGGCCCAAGTTACGTGGTGTGTTGTAAAGGGCTCACAGGGTTTTCATCTTAAGGCTGGTAGAGTCTCCAGAGGCAACGTAATGCAAGCCCTCCGTTTTACAGTTGCCCAAGATCACAGAAGCACTAAGTTCCGAACCCAGGTCCTCTCCCTCCAGATCTAGGGGCCCTTTTCGCTGAATAATACAGGATTCCAGGTGGGGAAGAGATTGCCCCTGTTGGGGGCAACCCCTCTGTGGGAAGGACTGATGTATAAAGGATCCTATAAATATTCGTTTATATTAATTGATCAGCAAGCCTTTATTAAAATTGGTAGAATAAGAAGCAACAGGGCCAGGTTCAAATATTTCCTCCTACCCATACTAGCTATATGACCCAGAACAAATGCCACAAACCTTCCAGTTCTCTAGGAAACTTTTCAGACTGTAGCGGAGAGAATGTGCCAACCTACACCAATGAAATAACAAATCTAGTCCCTATGCCTATATAATGTTATCTATTAACATGCATTAATTAAGCACCTAATAGGTACCCAGGGTGCCTCTACAGACTGAAATAATCCCTTGTTCAGTGACTAACTAACAAGCTTCTGGTTCATTCTAAAACAGAATCATAGTTTTAGAGCTGAAAGGGACTTCAGATGCCAATTCTTCATTTTACAGAGTAGGAAACTGAGGTCCTGAGGATATTAGGGATTTGCCCAAATTCCAGCCGAATGTCAGTGGTAGAACCAGACAGCTTCCTGAGACCTCCCCTGATCCCACCCACTGGAAGGCTATTAATACTATCCTGTTCAATTTTCCTTTCACTTTAGTTGATAAATGCTTGTTGAATTGCCAAGGTGACAGAACTGTGGAAAAGAAAACCATTAGAGTTGGCATAGAAGACCTGATTTCAAATCCATACTTACTACCTGTCTGTCTTTGGACAAGTCATTTTACCACTCTAGGTCTCAGTTTCTTCATCTGTGAAATGAAGTGCTTAGTCTAAGCTCTAAAGTCCATCCCTTTTAGCTCTCCTTCTGCTATTGAATGAGTGTTTATCTGTTATTAGATCTCTGTAAGCAGGAAGTGTTATCTTTTTTAATGTTTGTAGCCCCAGTGGCCTAGTGCAGTGCACATAGTAGGCATTTAATGTTTGCTGAAGTGAATTGATATGCAGAGTTTAGATCGGGTATTATAATTCCTACCCTCCTCCTGAAGTTTACAGTGTAGTGGAAGGATAAGATACAAAACCAGAGAGCCATCATTGGTAATAGCGCATAACAGTATTGTTAGTATTGAACTTAAAGTAATTCCTGAGATTGAAGGTCACCTTTGAGATCATACTTTCTCTAGTCAGAGCTTACTCTAATTTCCAGGCAAGACAATTAAAAATTAATGAGTTCTTCCTTTTTGTAATTGTAGTAATAAAAAGGGAAATCAAGGAAAGGGTGGGATGAATGGGCAGAAAAATTGAACAGAAGGAAGAACATTGGTACAACCTCAAATAAAGAATGGGCATCTAGGTGGCCCAGTAGATAAGAGTACCAGGTCAGGAGTCAGGAAGACTCATTTCCCTGAATTCAAATCGGGCTTCACACCTGGGCAAATCACTTTACTCTGTTTGCCTCA
>CM053770.1:223462106-223481787 GCA_028658325.1 Potorous gilbertii
AACTTTACATTTATCTGGATTAAATTTCATCTTACAATCAAAGGCATCATGCCATAGTATAGGAAACACTGCACCTGGAGTTCAGAAAACCTAAGCTCAAATCCCACTTCTGCCACCTAGGTTCATTAAGATTCAACTTGGATTTATGAAGTGAAGAGATGAGATTCAAATGTAGGTTTCCTGATTCCAAAATCCATGTTCTTTCTCTTAATACTTAGCACTTTTATGATAATAGCTAGTATTTATATGGCACTTTAAGGTTTGAAAAATGTTTTATACAGATTAACTAATTTTCTCTGGCTAACACCTCCAGGCTGTCCCCATACCATGTTATACTATAATCTACTAGACTGTTACAGATACTATTACTATTCCCATTTTACAGATGAGGAAACTGAGGTAGAGAAGAGATAAGTGGTTTGAGCAGAGACATGCAGCTATTCAGTGTCTGGGGCAGGATTCAGACTTAGGTCATTCTGACTCCAAGTCCCATGATTTATTCACTGGGATACCTAGATTAGTTGCCTATAGCTGCTACAAGGCTCAATATACAACACTGTTCCCAAGGATGTAGAACACAAAGAAAAGTAAATACAGATTATGTAGGGAAAGCCATTCAGATCACAAATCATATTCACTGCTCTGCACCTGACTCCAGAGTTCTACTTCCTATCAATACCCTTATGTCTACAGCCATAGAAAAGACTAGATTAAAACATCAGCACAGTGCAGAAGTATCAAACATGCAGCCATAACACTCCTGCAACATGCAGCTCACACCAAATTAAAATGCAATTGGGAAATATTTAGAAAAATAATAAAAACACAATAAAACATAAATAATGTTAATATGTGGTTTTCCACGTCAACATGTAGCTGTCAGGAATCTGTATGCATAGCTTAGTGGCCCCATTTCTATTTGAGTGTAACACCACTTATCTAGAAGGTTAGAATCTCCCTCTTCTTATATTAAAACTATAGGGAACTCTCTATTGAAAGAGGGGCTTATTAGGGCACCTGGAAACAATTTCTTGCTTTCACAGCTCAAATACCCTGCCCTTCTGCTTGTGCTAACATATGGAGAAGATGACAGAAACAAAGATATAGAGGCAGGAATGGACAGGTCAAAAACAGAGGAAAGAGAGTAAGCTAGTTTAACTGAAATATCGAATACTTGTGAGAGAGCTAGGGAAGTATAACATATGTTGGGAAAGGTAGGTGGGAACCAGATTGTTTGACATCACTTCCTGGAAAAATTCTAACATAAACTATTAAAAGGATGGTTTGTGGACATTTACAGAAGGAAGCAATGCTCACTAAGAGCCAACAAAGTTTGTCAGTAATTAGTCATGACAAACTTACTTCACTTCCTTTTTGAATAGGGTATTAGACCAGGGTAATGCCATCTGACGTAGTCTAAATACCAACATCCATCTTCAAACAATAGAATAGGTCATGAGTGGCACTGTTACTATAGAGATAATATTGATTTACAAGGTGGAAGTGGTTCCCAAAGTAAAAGTGACAGGAATCTCAGGAGTAAGAGTACTCCATACATGGAGGTAAAGGCCAGGCACATACCCATACCTTAGCTTTGGGAGAAAAGAGATTGCAAAGAATAGAGAGAAAAGATTAGTGAAATCCTACCCTTCTATGGGGTAGCTAGATGGTCCAGTGGATATAGTGCCAGACCTGCAGTCAGGAAGACTTATTTTCCTGAATTCAAATCTGCTTTCAGACATTTCCTAGCTGTGTGACCCTGGGCGAGTCACTTAACTCTGTTTACCTCAGTTTCCTCATTTATCAAATGAGTTAGAGAAGGAAATGGTGAACCACCCCAAGGAAAAGCTGTTTAAAAGAGACAAGTGGAGATACTCAGGAAAATCAACTACCAAATTTGATTTTTAATACCCTCTTTTCTCCTCTGACTGCTATCACCCCGATACAGACATTCATGACCTCACACCTAGTTTATTGCAGTAGTCTGCTCATTGATCTGCCTGTCTCAAGTCAAGCTGAATAACTGTCAGTTTGATCTTCCTTAACTACAGGTCTGATCACATCACCACCACCACGCCCTCAATAAGCTTTGGTGGCTCCCTATTACCTCAAGGATCAAATAGATAGAGGTGCAGAGAGTGCTAGGCCTGGAGTCAGGAGGACTCGAGTTCAATTCTAGCCTCAGATGCTTACTAGCTATCCCTGGGCAAGTCACTTAACTTCTATCTGCTTCAGTTTCCTCAACTGTAAGATGGGGATATTAATAGCACCTACCTCCCAGGATTATTATAAAGACCAAATAAGAGAGCATTTATGAAGTGCTTAGCATAATGCCTGGCACACAGTGGTGTTTAATAAATGCTTGTTCCCTTTCCCTCTATCACAGTTTCAAGGGACAGAGCCCTGGACTTGGAATAAAAAAGACATGGGTTCACATTCACAAGTCATATGTTTACAAGCTTTGTGACTCTGGGCAAATTTCTTAACTTCCCTCAACTTCAGTTTCTCTGTCTGTAAAATGAAGGGGTTAGACTCCCTGGCCTCAAAGGCCCTTTCTAGTTCCTAAACTATAGTCCCATGTAATAGAGTTGGTGGATTTGATTGATGAACAGCTTGAGCTCTGAAAAGTTGTGAGTGAGAAAAGTGCTTGTCTTATGAATGGAGGCAGGAAAGGGAAGAGAGAAGAATCTTCAGACACTAGGCTGGCAAGTTCGAGATAATTTCCTGGAAAAAGTACTAGAGCATATTATTGAAAGGATGGTCTGTGGGCATTTCTAAAGGGAAGTGATGATCACTAGTGAGTCAGCACTCTCACTTAGCACACCAGACATTTCATTTCCTTTATGAATAGGGTTATTAGGTTGAGACCTAGCATATCCAGAATTCAGCAAAGCTTTTGATAGAGCCTGGTATAACATTTGTTCTTGAGGACAAGATGAAAGGAGAAGTAGGCAAACAATATTCTAATTCAATGGTTTCAGAGAGAGTCAAAAGATAGCCCCAGAGCATTGCTATGTAACAGACCTGTGTCACCTGAGGAGAATGTCTCTAGCGGAGTGCCCCAGGGGTCTTTTCTTAATTGTATGAAGTTCAGTGTTTTATCAATGACTTGGATGAAGGCGTAGGGAGCATACTGTCAGATGTACAGGTGACACGGAACTGGAAGGGATAGCTAATAAAAATGGGGGATACAATTGGTATCCAAAAATATCTGGATATGCTATGCTATGATGATGATTGAATTTAATGATAAATGACATTTTATCAAATGTTGTTGTTGTTAATATTGTGTATTGTTGTCCTTTGTTTTTGAAGAAGACAATGGCATCGCAGATCAGCTTGTGGAATTTTAAAGACGAGGTGGAATAACAGAGAGAGAGCTGGCCTCGGAGCCAAGAGCACCTACCATCGTTGACACATCCTGGATCCCTCACCCTAAGCAAGTTGCTTATTCTGTCTGAGCTTTAGGCACCTCTGTAAAGCAAGTCACTGAGCATTTACCTAGCAGCTACTCTGGGCCAGGCACTGGGAGTACAAAGAAAGCCCATACCCTCAAGGAACTCGGAATCTAAGTAGAATAAGAATAAGGATCTCTAAGACTATTTTTTTTCTTGCATAGATGGTGCCAACCTGAATTGGTGGAGGGAGTTTCTTCACAGGGGAATACACTGTATCAGTGAAATCACAGATCCAGTTTCCATTCTGTCTCTTTTAATATTCCAAAGTGTTTTATACATGACCTCATTTGATCCTGTGGGAGTAGGTGCCACAGTTACTATCTCCCTTCTAATTTTTATAATACATGATATGCTATGGTATGATGATACTATACAATATAACATAACACAATATAGAACATATTATACAATACAATATAACAATATGATACAATGTAACACAATGTAACATACTATATATGATGCGGCATAATATAACATTGTATAATGTAATATTATAGTTATTTTTATCCCATAGAGGTAAATGGTGGTTCTGTGGATAGTGCTGACCTAGAATCAAGGAGACCTGGGTTCAAATGTAGCCTCAGATGCTCAATGTCTATGATTTCCAGCTAGGCAATCCTTCCCATAGTGGCTCACTATCCCCTCCTCCACGGTGGTTCTCCCAAACCTTTTCATCCCTCTTCAAACTTTCTACGGTTTTCTCTCTGTCTATTCCTCCAGTGGAGAACCTTGCCTCATGTTTTGCAGAAAAAATTGGGGCCATTTTCTAGGAGCTTCCCGTTTTCCTCTCTGCCTCATCTCCTATCACTCAGGTGCCTTCTGTTGCTCTCTCCTCGTTCACATGATGAGGTGGCCTTACTCCTTGCCAAGGCTAAGCGTTTTACTTATTCAAGTGATCCCCTTCCATCTTATCCCCTCCAACAGATTGTTCCCTCTGTGATTTCCCCACTCTCTTACTTATTTTCAGTTTTCCCCTGTCTACAAATATGCCCATGTCTCCTCCATCTTGAAAACACCTCACTTGATCCTTCCATCCCTGCTATATTTCTTCTGTAGCTAAACTCCTTGAAAAGGTTATCTACCAAGGTGCCTCTGTTCATTACAATTTGGCTCCTGAGCTTATTATTTCACTGAAAATGCTCTCTCCAAAGTCAGCAATGATCTTTTAGTTGCCTAATCCAATGACCTTTTCTCAGTTCTCATTCTCCTTGACCTCTCTGTGGCCTTTGACGCTGGGGATCATTCTTTCTTCCTTGATTTTCTTCTCTCTAGGTTTTGGGACAGCCATCTCTCCAGGTTCTCCTCCTTCCTCTCTGACTACTCTTTTTTTGTCATTTTTGTAGATTCTCCTGGATTTTGTAACCGCAAGTGTCTCTTGGGTTTCTGTCTTGTCCCCTTTTCTCTTCTCCCTCTATACTACCTCACTTGCTGATCTCATCTCCCCCCATGAACTTAATTGCTATCTTTATGTTTATGATTTTCAAACCTACCTTTCCTTCCCCAAACTCTTTGCTTGACCTCCAATCTCACATCTGCAATTGCATTTCAGACATGTCAAACCAGATGTCCAGAAGACATCATGAGCTCAAAATGAGCTCAGTATGTTTCTTCCTAAACCTGTTCTCCTCTACTCTTACTTTCCCAGTTACTCTAGAGAGCAACAGCATCCTCTTCTCCCATCCTCTCAGGCTCATAACCTTGGAATCATTCTAGATTCATTAATATCTCTCACACATGCCCCCTTCCTAAATCCAAGCTGTTGCCAAGGTCTGTCCATTTCATCTTTGCAGCATCTCCCAAATATGTCCCCTTCTCTCCTCTGCCATGGCCACTATATAAGTGTGGCTCTTCATTCCCTCATACCTGGATTGTCAAAATAGCTGCTGATGGACCTGATTGTCTCAAATCTCTCCCCACTCCAATCCTTCCTCCACTTAGCACTAAAGTGATTTTCTTAAAACACAAGTCCAGTACTATCTTCCCCTGACTCAATAAACTTCTCTATGAGCAAATATAAAATGCTGTATTTGGCATTCAAAGCCCTTCATAGCCTATCCCCTCCTACCTTTCCGGTCTTCTTACACCTTACTACCCTACATGTTCTCTTTGATCCAGTGATATTGGCCTTCTGGCTGTTTCATGGAAAAGACACTCCATCACTCAGGTCCAGGGGGATTTTCTCTAGCTGATTCCCATGCCTGGAATACTCTCCTTCTTCTGCTTCAACCACTGACCTCTCTGGTTTCCTTTAAGTCCCAACTAAAATCCCACCTTCTACAGGGAACCTGCCCCAACTCCTCTTAATTCTAGTGTCTACCTTCTATTAGTTATTTCCTTATTTATCCTTTATAGAGCTTGCTTTATGTATATTTGTTTGCATGTTATCACCCCCATTGGATTGTAAGCTCCTTGAGGACAGGGACAGTCACTTAACCCTGTTTACCTCAGTTTACTCAACTGTAAAATGAGCTGGAGAAGAAAATGCAAATCACTCCAGCATCTTTGCCAAGAAAACCCCAAATGGGGTCATGAAGAGTCTGACAGATTCAACCACAAAGTTAAGCATCTACACTGTACTTTGCCTCAGGGTTACCAGGACAAAGAATGAAATGATTCCTACTCACAACAGGCCCTATGAGAGCTTGGGCTTACTTGATATAACCTTTAAGAATCTATAACCACCTAAAGCTATATTGTTAAAAAAAATATTTCTACAAAGTATATAATTTTAATGTATAGTAATATTATTGAGATCCCTTGTGGAATTAAATTGCTGTGATTTTTAAAAAAGTATTTCATGACATAGTAGGATATATCTGGAACCAAACAGTCCTGCTTCTGAAGCTTGATGTTCCATCTCTAAGCCTCAGTTTCATTTTCTGTAAAATAAGGGAATTAGTCTCTGAGGTCCCTTCTATTCTAGGTCTAGAGCAATAATTCTTTAGCCCAGAGATTGCCATAGGTATGAGGAACTTCCTCTCCAATGCAGAGTAGCACCTTCTCTACCACAACTTATATACCTGGGTCATTGAGTTTATCATTTAGGAAATATATTTTTAGACAATATACACTTACAAGAGAGATATGTTATTAAATGGATATTATCAGATTATTTTGTCTTATCAGCAAACATATACATATTGATTATTCTACCAAAAGCAGTTCTTGGTCTGGTTAAATTTCTGAATAATTATCAATTATTCAAAAATCAGAGTTGTTTCTGAATTTTAAAAAAGGAATCAGGTTGCAAAGAGGCAACACCTCCATAAATAAGTCAATTTTTAATGAACTGAGCCACACAAATGACCTATCCTTTACATAAGCCAGACTGCAGCAGTTTAAGACTTCATTATTTGAATGTCATTTTGACAAAATCATAGGATCATAGACTGAGATCTGGAATTGACCCTAGGAGCCAATGTAATCCATCCTCATTTTTGCTGAACTCAGGTATATCATCCAGGTAAGACTCTATTAGAGGTTTTTTTTTTTTTTTAAACAAAAACTGAATTCTTAAAAAAATTTTTGAGAAAATAAATCATTTTTAACATATACTAATGTTATTCAGCTTCTTTGAGGATTTAATTTGCTATGATATTTTTTAAAGTATTTTATGGCGTAACAGGTAGAATGATATATCTGGAACAGAAAGGTTAAGTGATTGTGCAAGATGACACATTAGCAAGTGTCATTATTGTTGCAGTTTCTCCTTTGTCCTCCACGAGGTCCATGACGTCAGAAGGTGATAGTATGACTTGCAAGCAAATTGGATCTAAGTGAGGGAGCACTGTGCAAAGTCATGAACCTCACTTTCTCCTTTGGAGCCACCTGACTCCGGACATAGATCAGGACAACTGGAGATGGTCCCAATGCAGTGGGAGACACAGGCAGGATTTGAATTCCAGATCTTCTTAATTGTCAAACCCAGAACTCCATCCACTAAACTATTTAACTGCCTCACTACAGCTACATTGCATATTTCGCTAAGATAAAAAAAATGTGGAAATTGGGAGCTGCCCAAATCCCAACAGAATAACTGTGACCTGCTTTGAAAATCAATGCCTGACTTGGCCCTAATATTTGATTTTCGTAATTGACTTTGCAATCAGTTTCACAGATGAAATATAAGAGAAGTACAAAATTCTTGGCCTGGACTCAGCCTTTGAAAACAGCTCTGGGACCACTCTTCTGAGATAATATTGTTTTTCATAGATTATCTCTTGAAGATTAACTGTATGGCTTTTATGCAGCTAGCTTTACCAATTAGGAAACCACTGACATGCTATCTTCCAGGACTTAAAAGTTAGATTAAAAAAACAAATACTGAAAAGGGAATTCCTCCCCCTCTCCTCCTTTACCTGTGAAATCCCAAGTGGAGGTTGGTTGGGTTTTAACTGCAGGGGTTTGATATGCCAAACAGCTGCTAACATCCAGAGAGGCTTAGTTAGGAAAGCTGGCTGGGAGAATGATGTCATCAATGCATGGGAGGAAAATGAAGCCAGCAACCCAACTCACTCTTGGCAATTAAGAGAAGGAAGCAATTTTCAAAAAAAAAAAATTTTTTTTTAATGCAATTATTCACTGTTCAGTGATAAAATGCTTAGGGAATGTTAATCTCTAAATATTTTGCAGGACACTGGAGAACCTAAAAAGAGGTTGCTGGGATCTAAGGAAAATCTAATTTTTAGATTACAATCCTAGGGGACCCTCTTTATTACATTGGCTTTCCTCTGTTTATTAGAGAAAAAAAGAAAATGAGTTTTATCATTAGGGTTCTAACCTCTTCTTGTTCTTCTCCTCCTCCTTCTATTAGTCCCTTGGTCTCTTTCTTGGTACAGATTGGCAATTTCAACCCTAATAACCAGTGAAAATGCTTTGAGTCAGGAGAGGGAGAGTCTTGTACAAGAAACACTATGGAGGTCAGTGCCAATGGATCTCAGAGCTCATAGGGAGGAGTAAGGTAAAAGAATATTAAAAAGGTAGGAAGGGAACAGGTTATAAAGCCTTTTATATTTTATCCTGGAGGTAATAGGGAGCCATTGCAATTTACCAGATGGGGGAAGGGGGTGATATGTTTAGATATGTGCTTAAAGAAAATCAATTTGACAGCTGATGGACTAAAATGGGGCGATAACTCAATGTGGGGAGGTCATCTAGTGGCTATTACAATTGCTTAGATATGTAATGAAGTAATTATACAATTAATAAATTTAATAAAAAGTACAATAGCTTAGATAAGTAATGAAGACTGGCAGTTAAGTGGTGGCAATGACAGAAGAGCAAAGGGGGAAGGTGTATGAGAGTATTATTAATATAGAGATGTCAAGCCTCGATCACTTAATTGGATATAGGGGGGTACAGAGAGTGAGGAGTCAAAGATGACCCCCTAAGATGGGAGTCTGAATGACTGGGGGGATTGTGGTATCCTCTGTAGTAAAAAGAAAGGTGGGAAGAAGGAAGAATGCGTTAGTCTGGGTGGGGGAGAGGGGATGGAGGGAAGATAATTAGTTCAGTTTTAGACTTGTAGAGCTGAAGAGTTGATAGGGGAGAGGAATTGTGGGAACATGGCAGAACAAGGCAGATAAATTGCTAAATTCCCCCACAAATAACGTGAATACCACAAAGTAAATTTTAGAGCAATAGGATCATTAAAAGTCGAGGTAGAGCAGTTGTTCAGTATTGGAGGACTTCAGGAAAGACTTGACCCCAGGGTGGTCCAGCTCAGGCAGCAGGGAAGTGTAGACCCCTCCAGACAGACACCGGTGACTCAATAAACAGCAAGTCCTGGGGGCAGCCTCAGCTTCGGGATCTTCTGCTTGGAGAAGGTCTGGGGGTTGGGTGACTGCTAAGGGGGGGACTGAGGTGGTGGGGTGGTCCCAGACTGTGGCTTGGGGGTGGGAGGAGGGGCAAATACACGTAGTGCACAGCTGCGGGGCTGGCTGCCCTCAGTGGAGAGTGAGTCTCTGACTTCCCTTCCATTTCCCATTTGGGTTCCAGGAATAGAGTGAAGGGCTGAAGCTTGTGGGCGCAGGGACTACTGGGAGCGAGAGCCTTTGTGGTGTTAGGGAAATTGTGGTTGGGGCTCAGGGATGGAAAAGAGTACCTGAGGTCCCTCATGGACCATACGTGGCCTTGGGTTCTAGAACATTGGAAGAACCAAGAAGTGAAAGGCCCCTAGAGAGAGCTCAGAAAACAACAGCACGAAAAGCCTGAGACTTTTATTTCCCTCACCTCAGGAACAGTGCCTGACCCTAATATAAGCTTAACTCTCAAGAAATAGACTATTTAAAAAAATAAAGCAAGCTGACCATAGTTATTGTGTCATAGTTACTTTGTTACTATGAGATCAGGGTTCTAACGCAGAAGACAATGAAGTCAAACAAGGTATTTATAGTTTCAAAGAAAAATGTTAACTGGTCACAAGCCCAAAAAGAGTTCTTAGGAGAGCTTAAAAAGAACCTTAAAAATCAAATAAGAGGTTGAGAAAAAGTTGGGGAAAGAACTAAAAGTAATGTAAGAAAAGCAAGAAAATTATAAAAAAGAGTCAACTAATTAAAAAAATTTTACTGAAAATGTATTAAAAATTAGAATTAGGCAAGGAGAAGCTAATGACTTCTTAAGATATCAAGTAATAATAAAGCAAAAGAATGAAAAAATAGAAAAAAATGAAACATCTCAATAGAAAAGCAACTGACCTGGAAAACAGATGAAGGAGAGAGAATATAAGAGTTGTCAGACTCTCTGAAAGTTAGGGCCAAAAAAAGGGGCGAGACACGATAAGAAATTATTATGGAAAATGGCCCTGAAGTTCTAGAACTAGAGAGTAGAAGAGAACTTGAAAAATATCCACCAATCACTGCCTCTAAGAGATCCCAAACAGGAACATTTGCTAAGTCTCAAAACTCCTAGGTCACAAGCAACCAAGAAGAAACAATTTAAATTTTGTGACGCTATAGTCAGAATAACACAAAATTTAGCAGCTTATACATTAAAACACCAAAGGACATGGAATATGGCATTCCAAAGAGCAAAGGAACTGAGATTGCAACCAATCCAGAAAAATTGAATGTAATCCTATAAGTGAAAGATGTATATTTAATGAACTAAAGGACTTTCAGGTATTCCTGAGGAAAAGATCAAACTAAACAGAAAATTTGACTTAGAAGAATTGGGAGAAATATAAGAAGGTAAACATGAGAGACAAAGTATAAAGGATTTCCTAAGATTAAACTGTTTACTTCTTATATGGGAAAATGATATTTGTAACTCTTAAAGATGTTTTTACTAGAAGGGTACACATAGATAAAAAGCTTGAGGTTGAATCGATTACCATGGTGGGATGATCCTGAAAAGTAAAGTTGAGCAGGGAGAGGTAAAATAGAGCAAATTATCTCAAGCAAATGAGGTGTGAATGAAGGAACTGTTACAGTAGAGGAGAGAGGACACTGGAGCAGTCGTGGGGAAACCTTATGCTCATGGAAAACTGGTTAAAGAAGGAATAAGATATTCATCTAACAGAGTATAAAAGTCTTCTTAACTTACAAAGAAATAGGAGGGTAAGGGGATAGGATAAGGTAGGGTGTGTGGATTAGGGAGACAGTAGTCAAAGTAAATTAGATTTCTGAGGAGGAACAGTAGAAAGAGAGAGAGAGAGAGAGAGAGAGAGAGAGAGAGAGAGACAGTGAGGGAAAAAAAAGGATAAGAGGAAATACAAAACTAGTAATTATAAATCTGAATGTGAATGGGATGTACTCACCCAAAAAATTGAAATGGGTAGCATAATGGATCAAAAACCAGAACCTGATAATATTTTACAATATGACACATTAAAAAAAAAGTGAGAGATACACATAGAGTAAAAATAAATGGCTGGAGGAGAATTGGTTATTCTTCAGGTGACATAAAAAAAAGCAGGGTTAGCTATCATGTTCTCAGACAAAGTTAAAGCTAAAATAGATTTAATTAAAAGAGATAAGCAGGGAAACTCTATCGTGTTAAAAGATACCATAGATAAGGAATGTGTGTGTGTGTGTGTGTGTCTTTTTTAGTAAAATAGGACTGTCATAATCTATGTATAGGCTACAGCCACAATTAGTAGTGTACAATACATTAACATAGTATGTAGAAAACTATGAGAAGCTAATTTCTGAACTGGAATTTTTTCCTTCCTTAGCTACAGAAAATGCCAACTTTTGCAATTCTTTATAAATAATAGGTAATAACTGTAATTATCTGCATTTTGTAGATAAGAAACAGGGATTAGGAGAAGTTACATGCTTTGCCCAGGATCATACAAGTAGTAAGTTTCTGAGACAGGATTTTATTCAGCTCTTCCCGAGTTAAGGTCCAGACCATAATCCAATACATTATTATACCTCATTAAACAAGTTTAGCTGAGGGGCATGGGCAGGAACCTAAAAAAAAATGAGACTTCTATGAAGTTTATACCTACACATTAGACATTCATTTGTATTAACACATTGCTTTTCAAAACCCATATAGAGGTAATATATTTTCAAATATATTTTCACTTACACCCAAGTATGAAATACTCTAAACAGTTAATTAAATCAATACCTAGCTGAGTACTCTAAGAATTGGGATTTTGATTTAGAAATTAAAAGGGAAATTTTGGAATTTGGCAAGTCAGGGGTGAAGGGGTACAGAATTTAAATTGTCAGTGGAAAACATAAGTATGTTAGATATCTGGTTTTAGAAGGGAATTAAGTCAAGTCAAGTCAACACACTGATAGGCAGCTAGGTGGTAGAGATAGAATGCTGGGCTTGGAGTCAAGAAGACCTGAATTCAAGTTTGATCATAGCTGTGTGACCTTGTGTGAGTCATTTAACCTCAGTTTCCTCCACTGTAAAATTGGGACCTCCCTTCCATGACAATCAAATGTGACAATATATGTATAGCATTTAGCGTGGTGCCCGGCACAAGGTAGGTACTATATAAATGCTGGCTACCGTTATTGTTACTATTATGAAATGTCTACCATATTCTAGTCACCGTGCAGATCACTGTTAGACAAAACTAGACCCTCCTCTCAAGGAACACGTAGCCTAATGGGGGAAACAACATGCAAGCAACTATGTACGAAGAAGATATATATGTAGGATAAATTGGGGGTGATCTCAAAGTCAAGGTACTAAAATTAAGGAGGACTGGGGAAGACTTCTTGCAGAAGGTGGGACTTTAGCTGATCCTTGAAGTGTGCTAAGAGGCAGAGATGAAGAGGAAAAGAATTCTGGGCATGGGGAACAGACAGGTACGATGCCCAGAGTCATAAGGTGCAGTTTCATGTTCCAGGAGGATCAAATTCAGAAAGACATTATGGTGTCAGGCAAGGCAGCTGTGGTAAGGTAGACGGAGTAAGGGCAACAGTCAGGAATATCTGGGTTCCAATTCCTCTTTAGCTGTAGGAACGTAGAATCTCTGTTTCCTCAACTGTAAAATGGGAATAGGGCACCATCTCCAATTGTCCTGATGTATATCTTTCCACTGGACCCAGATGGTAGCAGAGGAGAGAGTGAGTTCTGACACTTTGCAATTGATTTGCAAGTTACATCATCACCTCCCTGATGTCAAGGTCCTCTTTCAGAACAAGGGACAAAAACAAAATAGGAATACTAAGAACCCCAACTTCCATGTATTGTTGTGATGATATAATCAGATAATATATAAAACGCTTTGCAAATCTTCAAGTGGATATGGATGTGAGTTCTCCTAATACAATGGAAAGAGCCCAGGGCTGCGAATGAGAAAACCCAGCTCTGTCAGTTGACCCTCTTTAGGGAACTTCAGGGAAATACCAGATTCCTTCTTTCTCGAATATGACTGGTGACATCTGCCCTTCCTACCTCAAGTGGTTTTTATGGGGATAAAATAAGAAAATTGCAAAATACTGTACTTTACATTAAGTAAGATACCACTGGGAGGTGGAGGTCTTGTTCTGAAGGCAGCCTGGGAGCTGAGCCAGGGATGGTTCAGCTCTAGCAAGTTTGTCTGGTTGGGTTATTGGAAAAAGTAATGGATTGAGATTCAAATCTTGGATACATTTGGACACTTAGTGACACTGAATGAGGCATTTCATTCTGAGCCTTCATTTCTTCATGGGCTAAATGGGGGTGATATCTGCCCTCCCTACTTCATAGGGTTGTTGTAGGAAAGGATCAAATGAGGTAACATGCACAGTATTTTGCAAACCTTGAAGTGCTATATAAATGCTCTTCTTATTCTACTTCATTATAAATTACAGAATGATGTAAGACCTCAGCCTGAAAGGGCCAGGGTCTCCCATTGCATCCTGGGCCATCTCCAGCCACCCTGATGCATACCTGGTCACTGGACCCAGATGGCTCAGGAGAAGGAAGTGAGGTTGGTGACCTTGCCCGTCCCTCCCTCACTCAAATCAAAGACAACTGCAAGTCATGTCATCATCTTGATGTCATGGTCCTCTCTGAGGATAAAGGTAAAACACAACAACGAAAATAAATTACATCCTTATAGAAAAGTTGCCTGTTCTATCCAGAGGCCATAGTGTGTGAGGTTTTTGTGCAGGAGAAGGATCTGATCATTCTTGTGATACAGGGAGATTTATTTGGCAGTAGATAAGATAACAAGTTAGTGAAGAGGCTCTTGCAATAATCCAGGTAGGAGGTGATGAGGCTGGAATTTAAGTGGGGGTGGTGGGACTAGAAAGAAGGGAACAGAATCAAGACATTGTGCAAATGGAGTAAAGGAAAACTGGCAACTGATTAGATGTGAAAAAGGAGGAGTCAAGCACAGCTTCGAGGTTTGGAGCTTAGGCGACTGGGTGAATGGTCATGACTTTAATAAAAGTAGGGAAATAAGGGAAGAAGGAAATAAGCATTTATTAAGCACCTATATGCTAAGCATTTTACAAATATTATCTCATTTCATCCTCACAATGGTCCTGCAAGGTAGATGCTCTTATGATCCCTGTTTTACAGTTGAGGAAACTGAGGCAAACAGAGGTTAAAGTGACTTGCCCAGGGTCACGTAGCTAGTAAGTGTCTGAGGACAGATTTGAACTCAGCACTCTCTGATTCCAAGTCTAGCACTCTATCCACTGTGCTATCTAACTGCCTTCAGAGTTGGGAGTTTATTTTGGTGGGGAGGGCAATGAACTCAGCTTGAGATTCATAGATCTAGAGACGGCCAGAACATCAGGGGCCATCTAACCCAATTCCCTCGTTTCACAGATGAGGGAACTAAATTCCAAGGTAACTATGCCTAGCCCAAGGTGAGGAAGCTAGGTTGGCAAATCACTTAGCCACTCACTGTCTGCCTCAGTTTCCTCAACTGTAAAATAAAGATAATAATTACTCTTACCTTTCTGGGTTGTCAAGAGGACCACATGAGATAGGGTTTGTAAATTGCTTAGCCCAGTGCCTGGGATGTAATAGATGCTTAATCAATGTCGATGCTTAATAAATGCTCGATCTTCATTTGTCACCTGACTGCACTACTTTGGGACTTCCCCATCTTCCTCTTTTTTTGTATTTGTATCCCTAACATTTGGCACAGTGTATAGTGGTCACTTAATAAACATATAGTATATATAGTCGTCACTTAATAAACATATAGTATATATAGTCGTCACTTAATAAACATATAGTATATATAGTCATCACTTAATAAATGTTTATTGACCCTTCCCATTCCCCAAGGTCATACAAGTAATAAGTATTTGAATTCTGCTCTTTCACATGGCATGTACAACTCTGCTTCCTGAAGGTTAAAGCAGAGATGTAGTTTTAGGAGTCATTCACACAGAATGTGGGAGAGAAAGAGGTGGCAGCAAGAGAACTTATATAAAGAAACCAAGATCAGAAACTTGAGGAACTCCTCTTAGAATATAGAAGGAAGGAAAGGAAAAAAGGAGACAGAGAACAGATGGTTAGAGGCTGAGGAAGAGAATCCAGACAGGGCAATATTAAAGAAGCCAAGGGAGACACTATCAAGAGAGGAGGAGGAGGCAAGAATGTTACAGACGCTATGGGAGCCAGCACCTGTCAGTGATTAGTGCAATTATTGGACCAAAGGGAAAACCCTCACATGGGAAAAGAGATTTAGAGCAGGAATTTAAATGAGAGTGAATCAGA
Source organism: Potorous gilbertii (assembly GCA_028658325.1). Classification (NCBI taxonomy): domain Eukaryota; kingdom Metazoa; phylum Chordata; class Mammalia; order Diprotodontia; family Potoroidae; genus Potorous; species Potorous gilbertii. Next base: position 223,477,700 of record CM053770.1, read on the forward strand.
GGCTGGGCCTAGGAGGAATAGAAGTTTCTCAGAAATACTAAAAAAAAAAATAAGAAAAACCTGAGATATAGCAAGAATGAGGAGCCAAGGGATGCTGTGAGAGATGCAAGTAGAAAAAGCCTTCATGGAAACTGAGACCCAGTGGAGATCAGAGGTTTCCTAGTAAGTGAGATCTGGCCCCTGACTCCACAACTAACACCACCTCTTCTTTTTCCTGTTGTCTCCCTCCAAAAATAATCTGAAAATGGAGAGGGGTTAAGGATTTAGAAGAGCACCATCTTGGGGGTTTGATGCTAGGGGTGACTTTTGAAAGTGGAGTTTCAATCAAGTGTTAGGGATGTAGTGAGTTCATGTATTTGAATTCTAGTTCAGACACTAGTCTAGGGACTTTGGACAATACATTTTCACCTTTCACCTTCCATGGAAACCTTTCACCTTCCATGGAAAGGAGTGGAGGAATAAGGAGGCAGAGAATTCATGGTGGTGACTGAGTGAAGACAAATTTCCAAAGAGTTATGTGGTTAATGGAAAAGGGTAATAGATTTGGGGGACGGGGATGGTATAGTTGAGTCCAAGAAAAGTAGGACTCTTTTAGATTAAGATACATCTGGGAATAATTGTAGGCTAAGGGGAAAGAGTCAGTAATAGAGAGACTAAAGTTCAGAGAGAGAGATGGTGGGGTAGGGGTGTGGGGCAAAGAGAGACAGACAGAGAGATAGAGTGCTGATTGATAGAACAATTAGTAAATAAACATTTATTAAGCACCAATTGCCTACCAGGCACTGTGCCAACTGTTGAGGATGCAAATATAAAAATGAAATAATGTCTACTTCCAAAGAGCTCATGATCTATAACATGTGTGTGTGTGTGTGTGTGTGTGTGTGTGTGTGTGTGTGTGTACAGCGTAAATATGTAAACCTACTTCCGCCCAAGATTGCAGCACTTTTCCTGAGGATCAGACACCCCTGTGTACAAGTAGGGACAGGTGATTCTTAATTAGCCAAGACATTGGTCAAGCTCTAATGTCATGCATCTTCATGAAGGATGGACAGACAGACAGACACTTCAGGGGAGGCATTCTAGATTGTTTTTGTTGTGTCCATCCTTCATTTTTGAAGAAGATTATTCCATCAGAGAAATGATTACCTGACTTGCACTTAACTTTGTTTTGAGTGAGGGAGGGCTGTGCAGGTCACCAGCCTCATTTTCTCCTCCTGAGCCATCTGGATCCAGTGACCAGATACTCATCAGGATGACTGGAGATGGCCCAGAATACGGGAGAACTTGGCATTTTTAGGCTAGGCCTTTTCAGGTACTCACTTAGAGGGAGGTAATGCCCATTGAGTGAGTAGGCATCTTTAAGAAGTAGTCAGGGAATGACCCTTTTTAATGAGCAAAAGAAAAAACAACTACATCAAATTGGGAGGGAAAGAGAAACTGTTGATAATCATTTTAAGCCAGCTGTTAAATGGAGCTTAGGCAGGGACCTAGCTGGCATTCCAGATAGGTTGTCAAGAGAGGCAGGTGTGAACTTTTGGATGTTGAATTGGAGATCTCCCCAGAGTTCCTCCCCTTTCTACACACTCATGTACACAGAAACTGATTCCTAACATGTCCCTTGATTCCCAACAGCAGCAATCTTAGAAGTGGCAGCTTATCCAGGAAGTTCTCTGAGCTGTAAAGCAAAGGAGGTGAACCTAGAATGGGAATTATTTAATTAGACACTAGGGAGAAGTCATGGGGCTTGAGAATCAACAAAGATTAGAAAGTAGGTTCACTGGCGGCTGAAGATGGAAAAGGACAGGATTGGAGGTGAACTTCAGGGTTACAGATCTAGGACATGGTGAAATTCCAAGTGATAGTCAAATGTAAAGTATGTCCACTCATGAGAGTGGTCAAAGAGTCACATTCCCATTCATCATTTTTGTTGATTTGTTCAACTAGCACAGAGGTCATTGTCAGTGAGAAAACCAACAAACTTAGCATTCAAAGTATAGGAAGGTTATACATAGTAGGAGGTACATAATAAATATTTGAGTTGAATTAATCCACAAAACATACATTGGAATCTTTAAGCATGATGACAAGAAATAAAGCATTGAAGAAGACTATGTGCCAAGTACCAAAGTAGTTAAGAAGCTTTGAGAGCATATCCTGGAGGTGGCGAGTTGTCTATCACAAGGATGGGGAAAGGATGATATATTTGGATGGCATGAACTTTGTAAACAGCAAAGACCATTGAGTGATAGTGGTAGAACAATGATTTAGAAATATCAGTGGGAAACAAGGAATACGGCAACTGTCTAAAGTAGCAGTACTCTGGTTGACAAGTATACATTCTATAGGTTATTATAATACAAATTGCTTTGAATAAGAAAATGTGAAGAGCTAAGTCAATTTCCATACATGTGTATATGTACCTCTATTGAATACTCCTTCTTGTAAGAACCCTATCTACTAATTATGACAGTGTCATAATTACCAACTGAAATCTCATTACTTTTGAGCTAATTGGAATAGAGGATGTGACAAATCGTTCCTCCCCCTCTCATTTGGAACTAGTGCAACAGATCTTAGAAAAGTGACAATGTGGAGGAGGCAAATTTTAATAAGGATGGACCTCCTTGAATCAAAAATTTCTTGATTATGAAATGGCAGCACTCTCCACTGACCCTCAGAACCCATTTTTAGAAGTAAACAGGCACATCTGCCTCCTCTATGTTACATTTGAAGACCTGAGACCTAGAGTTTAAGTGACCCTCCTCAACATTACATAGATAGTAAGATTTGAGCCAGGATTTGAACCAAGATCCTCTGGCTCCAAATCCAGCCCTATGTTCACTATTTCACATTGCCTTGTTTGGAATTTATAATGTTGAACTTGTACTTTTAATTCTAATTCTTAAGGAATAATGCAGAGCAGGTTACACCTGCCAGTAGATAATTAGCTAGTATCTAACAAGAAGGGAAATAGTGGAATATTAAAATCTTTTGACTGGTTTTGTGTCTTCAGCTTTGAATTCCTTAAATTCATTCAACTAGGTGATAGTAGATTGAGTGCTGGACCATTAGTCAGGAAGACTTACCTTCCTGGGATCAAATCTAGCCTCAGACAATTACTAGCTATGTGACCCTGATAAAGTCACACCCTCTGTCTACCTTAGTTTCCTCTTCTGAAGAATGGGGATAGTAATAGCATCCACCTCCTTGGGTTATTGGGAGGATCAAATGAGATATATTTGTTTAGCAAAGTGCCTAGCACCTACTAAATGCTTCTTCCCTTCCCCCTCTAATGTCCCTCTCAGTTCTAAGTTTAGGATTATTCCTAGAGGGATGTTGTAAACAAAGCTGGAGGAAAATGAGGTCACAGGAGGGAGCAGGGCCCTTAACATTCTTTGCCTCTTTACTTAATTTTCTTTTCCCTGTCCATTGCTAGGCCTGATGAAATACTACTCTTGCCTCTATCATCAAGTGTTTCTGCATGAATGATCATAACTATTAACAAATGCATAGTGTAGCTATGACTGTAAAAGTCAGTGTCATAAATGGAGTCATTCTTTAGTATATGGAAGGAAATAACAAGAGATACTGGCTGCCAGGAAGATGGGGGAAGAAGCAGAGACCAGAACGTGCAGTATCCGGAATGTCATGGTGCATTCGAACTTTCCTGGGAGAGGTAATTAGGAGCCAACTAACATTTCTGAGCACATGAATAACATAACCATGAAGGATTATGGCTTGAAAGATGAGTGTAGAAAGTGTGGTGACAGAGAGACCCACCCCCCAAATGAAGCTATTGCAATAGTCTAAGGAGAAGGCAATGAGGATGGGGATGGTAGGAATAATGAGGGGGAGGCAGATATGACATCCTTCAGAGAGAATAAACAGGATCTTATAATTGATTGAGGGAAAGGGAAAAATCAAAGGTAATCCATGGAATTCCAAATCTGGGATTCTAAGGTGATCGCAGAGATAGAAACAGAGAAGTCAGGAAGAGAAGCATTTTTAGGAGGAGGGGGAAAGAGATTATTTTTGGACCAGTTGAATTTGAGGTGCTGATGGGACCTTATATCCAATAGGTGCTTGGA
>CM053770.1:223482287-223563129 GCA_028658325.1 Potorous gilbertii
AAACACCATTAATCTCCAAATGGAGGAGAGTGAGATGGAACAATCAGATTATTGGAAGCATTTGTGTCTGTCTGAAAGAAGTTTTCTCCTTCTTACCACAGTCTGGCAATCTGTTAGCTTCTTTTGAAACAGAGAGGGTCTCATTGTGCCTTCCTCCGTCAGAGAGCATATAGGAGTGTGTGAACTTTTATTTAATACTTAGTATTTTAATATTTAAAAGAATATTTTATTTAAATTTTTAAATTTGAGGTTTGTGAACTTTTTATTTAATATTTTGTAACTATTTCAGTTTAACTAGCTTCCTTTGCAATCCTAAGTATTTCATTTTATGTATTTAAAAACTCTATTCTGACAGGGATCCATAAACTTCACCACACCTCCAATGGGGGAAGCTGTGACACACAAAAAAAGGGTTAAAAACCCCTGATCTTGAGACATATGCAACAAGCCATCATTTACATAAACTACAAATAACAAATTATTTTAAGATGACTCAAGCTAAATTAAAATTCTCCCTGGGTGACTACAAACAAAAAGCTAACAGTCCAATGTTGGCACAGACATCATGGTCTTCCTGGCTTTGGCAGCCAGACCAGTCCTAGTTAAGGAAGTGAGCCATAGCATGGTGGTTCTGGGGAGCAGGGTTTATTGCTGCACCGAGGGCAGCAAGAAGATGGGATTTCTTTTTAGAAAAATCATCTGGAACTGAATACAGTCTCTGGAAGAGTCTGGAGGCCAGCTTTACAGCATGCACACCCTCCCTTTTAATTAGTGCCTAAAGGACCATCAGTGACAACCACTTTGGAATTCCAAAGGCCCTAGATAATGTCCCTATGTGACCTCACCTATTGTCCTTTAAAATATTCTATTAACTTTTAAAATGCAGAGATGTGTTATTTTGATTAAAGCAATTTTAAATACTTCTCAGCTCTGAAGACCAACATGTTCAGGAAACAGGTTTGCACAGCACTGACAAAAAGGAAAAAAAGGTCCAGCCATGTGGCAAGCACCAGTAACAACTCAAAAATGGTCCCACTGGGAATGTAGCCTCATTTCTTGGCCAGCATCCTGATGTCAGGACAATGGATGCAGGGGAAGAATGTGTCTCCTATCGACAAAAATACCATCAACATTTGCAGTGACTTAACAACAGTCAAGTTCCAGCAACTCCTGCAAGATAAAAGTCACATCAGTGAAGTTTGCTGGTGGGGGAGTGACATTCTAAAATAAAACTTCCTGGCACCCTTAAGATAGAGATTTGGTTACAGAGTCTGAATGCCCAGTAGCTGGGCTCAGAAACAGAATGATCAAGGTTCTAACCATGTCAGACACTTACCAGCTGTGTGGTCCTGAACAATTATATAACCTCAGTCTGCCTCAATTTCCTCATTTCTAAAAATAAAAAGGGGTTAGATTCTGGGGCCTCTAAGTTAGGAATTCTTAACCTTTTTTGTATCTTGGACCCCACCCAGATGGTGAAGCCTAGGGACCCTTTCTCAGAATCGTGTTTTTAAATGCACAGAAGAGAATTTATAGGATTACAAAGAAAAACAATTATATTGAAATATAGTAGTGAAAATATTAAAAATACAAATTCCCAGACCCCAACTGAGATTCTTTGTTCTATGGTTCCTTCTAGCTCTAAATCCAAGCTTCTGTAACCTGGATCTGGCAAAACTGCCAAAGTAAAAGCAAAACTATGAGAGGACCGTGGAGCTACTGTTCATCTCTACCATTAGCTATTCATGTGGGCAACCCAAATACAAAGTCATTATAGGTAACCCTGAACATCCAGTGATCTCAGATTCTATACTGTCAAGGTACATAAAGGACCTGTTAATCACAATGTCCAGCTACAAAAGAATTATAAATGTTATAATGGAAGACAACGCCATGTATGGAAAGAAAGATGGGCTGGTCAAAGTGGGGTGGGAGTGAGATCAACATAACCCAGTCAAGAGCATATCTGTTCCACTGACATCCTTCTGACATCACAAGAATTCAAGCAGGCTGGGGAGATCTCTGAGTGAACAAGGGTAAGAGCCCTGCAGACTGGGAAGGTAAAGGTGGGTTATGACTTGAAGGGGAAAGGCATAATGAAGAGACCACTGTTCTAGTGGGTTATTTGAGTAATTATAATATCTGCAATTTAACCTAGAACTGCCACTGCCTTTGGAATCTGGTGATAGTGTCATTACCTGGCCCACAGATATAGCCCCCACATTGCCCTTCTCTGAGACTCCCTTACGATGGTATGAGTCATTGGTACAGTGGGTCTATTAGCACTGACTGCACCAGTCTAGAACATCAATCCAATTCAGGTCAAGCAATAGGAACCACGAAAATTTGCAACTGAGTCTTACTTAAATATTTTTTAAACTTTCTTCATTTTTTTTTGTTTTTTCATATGCACGCACGCATGTGTGTTTGTGTGTGTGTGTGTGTTCTCTTTTGCAACATGGCTAACATGGAAATATGTTTTTCATGAATTCACAGGTATAATCAATATCATATTACTTGCCCTCTCAAAGAGTGGGAGAGGGGCAGGAGGGAGAGAATTTGGAACTCAAAATTTTTTAAAATGAATGTTTTATTATTTTTACATATAATTGGGAAATACTTAATGAAATAATTAAAAATACATATTTTTTAAAAATCAGTCATATTTGCAGTGAGGAATGCCAATGTGACTTGCTAAAATGACTGAGATACAAGAGATTTTTTTAAAGAATTACAATTTTATCATGTTCAATTATTTAGCACAGCCTTGGTGTAGAGGTAGGTGGAAGAAGGAGAAGGCTCAATGGTCAGAAGGCCTGGGTTTGAATGCTACCAAAATGGCTGTATATTGAACACACCATTCCATGAAGCATGCCCATTGATAAACTCTACCTCCAAAGTCATTGTAAAAGAAATAGATCTATCAGCACAACAATATCCAGAGCTGTTCTTTTTCAATGGTAAAAGATGAAAAACAACCTCTATTTTCAACAACCACAGAATGACTGGAAAAAAAAACACCATGGTATATTAATGTAATAGCAAATCATAATACTGTCATTAAAATTATAAATATAAAGCCTACAAGGAAATATACAGATAGACATGAGATGGCATAGAATAAAATCAGGAAGGAAGAAAGATCAAAGTATATAGAATTTTTGGACAGGTCTAGAAGAAAATATAGAAAAAAAAGCATCTTCTTTTATTGTTGGTAATTCATTTGGTTCTGCCTTGGTGGCTATGAGTTTAAAGTATGATTTTATCTCTTGCTTTATAGGTTTGATTATTTTATTGATGGTTGGGAAGGAGCATGGTATAGTGGATAGAGAGTGGACCTCAGAATCAGGAAGCACTAGGTTCTAATCTTACCTCTGCCACATCCCGGCTCTGTGACCTTGGACAAGTCACAATAACTTCTTAGGACTCAAAGACTATGCTTAAGATAAAGTGTCAACCTGTCATGGTGAGGGTGTTTCCTTTACCTGCAAGTGTCCTATAGTAACAAAATCACAGGCCTAGTATTTATCTCTATCAATGTTTGTTGCTTTATTTGAAACAAATTTTTTAAATTAAAAACTAAACATTTTCAAAATGTAAGCCTAAAAACAAACTTAGGAAATAATTGAACAAATATTCCTTTTTTTTTGTATTTGCTGTATTCAACTCAGTCTTTTTTTTTGTAAATAATATTTTATTTTTTCCAGTTACATATAAAGATAGTTTTCAACATTCATTTTTATGAGATTTTGAATTCCAAACTTTTCTCCCTCCTTCCCTCTTCTGCCCCCTTCCAAGACCAAAAGCAATCTAATATAGGCTATACATATGCAATCATGTTAAACACATTTCCATATTGATTATGTACAACTCAAAGTCTTAAAAGGAACTGGTTAGTTTAGAATAAATCTCTTAATACTTTATTTCCTACCTTAGCAGACAGCCCAATGATCATCAACTTCCTGCAAATTGTATAAATATGAATCGTACCTAGGTGAAGAAAATATAAAGTTAGCATCCTTTCCAGTGACAGTCATGATAGCAATCACAGACTAGAAGGTTTTGACTTGAATTGTGTTGGAGTCAATTTCAACTGACTCTGGAGAGCTGAATGTTAAATTTTCTATTTGAACATTTACACCTCAGAAAACAGCAAATTACAAATCAGGACCTAATTTATTATTCTGTTGATTGTCTAGATTCAAGAAAGTGATCAAGAAGATGTTAGTCATGCAGATGAAACTATAAAGTGTGTTGTAGGTAGTTTTTTTTCCCTGAGAGACAGTTGTTAAACATTTACCACAGCCCTCTGCAATAAATGACCTAGAAAACTGGTTACTTTGGAGAGATTTGACTTCTCTAGGCATTCTGATTTTCTAGAAATGTTCAAGTAAAAAAATTCAACAAAGAAATTTCAATGCAAATTTTAAATGTGCCAGTAGACCCAGTGATCTTTTAGTCTTGACTTTTTGGGTAATTTTGACTTGAAAACTACACTGAGTGAAAAAAAAGTATTTACAGGGACTTAAGTTATGTAGACCGAGTTTTTGTCAATGCCCATAAAAAGGTTCACATAATTGCCTATATTGTTTAAAAACTGGAAAGCCTCCATTATCTGTGAGATGATAGCAATATTTTATCTGAACAGTGGAATACAAGTAAATAAGGAAATTAATATCATTAAGAATAGTGCCTGCGAAGTATGAGGAACTATCCAATGGACTGTTAGGAGAGGGGGTGTTAGGCAGAGTGTGAATGACAGGGATAGGAAGGAGGACTGTTGACTATCATCCAAAGGAGTGGCATAGAGGGGAACCCTTCTAAAGGAGGTCATTGGGTGAAAAAGCTTGGAAATCATAGTTAAGAAAGATCACCCAGGGCTAAGAAATATCTTAGAAAACCAAGCCAAATAATGCAGAGCTTAATTTTGATTGTAATGTCCAGAACTGTTTGAGGAGGAATAGGGGGAAAGGGAAGGAGTGGGTCGGAAAGGTTGGAAAATAAACCCCCAGATAGTACAGACAGGAACAATCTAGTATCTGATACCTTTCAAATCCATATACCTGAAGTCACAGGCATTTAAATGTTTCTGCTTTAAAGAAGACTTTTATACCTAATCATATTTTGCCAAAAAGAATGTTCCCAAAAAATATCTATAATTGTAGACAACTATGGAGTGCTGGATCTGGAGTCAGGAAGACCTCAGTTCAAATCTGCCTTAGACACTCACAGTTGTATGATACTGGGCACCTCTTCACCTCAGTTTTGTCATCTGTATAATGGACCTCACAATCGCACCTAAGTCCCAGGGTTGTTGTGAGGATGAAATGCGATAGTGGATGCCAAGCACTTGGCAAGCCATAAAGTACTACACAAATGCTAGGTATAATTATTGTTTATTATAACTTCTAAATAGGAAGATCCATTGTTATAGTTCAATAGCTAAGATCCATTGAGAGTATGCAAAAAATATTTCTATGATCCAGAACTACAGAGAGCTGCCAGCTAGGAAAAAAAATTACTTTTTTTGGCTTTTTTCATTTTTATTCTCTTTTTTTACGCAATGAGTAAAGGTAGAAAGCTGGTGCTCTCTACCCAAACAGGAGGTCAACGTGGAATGGTATCTGGAACCAACCCATCCACCCTGTGCTCTCCCCATTTTCACACAGTTGCGTTAGGTCCTACCCAGGCAACTCTTTGTACATAGGGGGTATATTATAAATGTCCTTTCAGCTCCCCAGCTAGCTATAATGCAAGATTTATTTCCCCTGTGCCCCAGTTGTAATATTACCATTTGGGAGAAATCTTTTTCCAAGATGCCTCTACAAAATGTCACTAGCAGACAAAAGCTACTAATGTTGTCCTTCAAACATCAATGCTGCTATTTAGTAACTTTTCAGTCAGGTCTGACTCTTCATGAGCCCATCTGAGTTTTTTCTTGGAGGGTTTTGCCATTTCCTTCTCCAGCTCATTTGACAGATGAGGAAACTGAGACAAACAGGATTAAGTGACTTGCCCAGGTTCACATGGCTAGTACATGTCTAAGACTGAATTTGAACTCAGAAAGATGAGCCTTCCCAAAAGCTGATAATGAATCAAGGAGTACCTTGCAAGTATTTAGTAAATATGCTTGAAATAAGGTCAACAAAGTTCCCTAAAAGTTTGCATCTTCTTCACAAAGCTGAAATTCTCCACTCCTTTGCCTTTCCCATACCATTGTAGATGATCCAGCAGAGTTTTTCCTGGGGGAGGGCCACTTGCATGATGAGTTGCAATGAAGACAATATGTTAAAGCACTGACTCACAGATATCTCATTCTGGAGACGAGGGTCACTGGCACAGACCATTTGGTAAGTGCAAATGCATTTCCCTTCCAAAGCATGAAACTAAAATGCAAAGGAGAACAGAACAAAACAAAAAAAAAAATCAAAGAGGAAATTAATCAGCGGTTCCCTTAGTTTCACCATATTCTCTACAGTAAGAACTCACCCAGGCCCAATTTAGTTGGATTCCTGCAGGGATTAACATACAGCATCATCTGTCATAAATATTCTTCAAAAATATACATTTAGCCAAGACTGGCTTATTTTCTCATGGAATTCACAAAATAAATTCTACAGCAAGGGTCTTACTGAAAGACAGGGCTGTCTGGTACAAAGAGCTAGACATGTGGATCTGAAGTGGCTCTGACACTTACAAACTGTCTACATTTTACCCATCAGGGCCTCTGTTTCCTTATGTTTGAAACTGGAATAATAAAACTCACAAGACCTCTCTCACAAGAAAGCATTCTATAAATCTTAGAAGGATTATTGTGCGTGTTTGTCCTTCATTGCCAAAGAAGACCATGCCATCAGAGAAATGATGACATGACTTACACTTGACTTTGTTTTGAGTGAAGGAGGGCCGTGCAGGTCACCTGCCTCACTTCTCCTCCAGAGTCATCTGAATCCAGTGACCAGATATTCATCAGGATGACTGGAGATGACCCAGGATGAGGCAATTGGGGTTACGTGACTTGTCCAAGGTCACACAGCTAGTGAGTGTCAAGTGTCTGAGGTGACATTTGAACTCAGATCCTCCTGATGCCTGCTCTATTCACTGACCACCTACCTGCCCTTAGAAGGATTATCATTACCATAGAAAGAAAGCATCTGAATTAAACTCTGACAAAACCCCCTGAGCAACATCTAAAGCTCTTAATAATTCCAAATTAGCAGATGAATGTGTGCTGTTCTGTAGTCACGATTTAGCAACCCAGAGGAGCTGATCTGAAAGTAGAAAAGAGGTAAATGAGTCTGGAGATGGCCTGTCAGTCTCTTCTGATTAATAACATTTCAATTCTGAGCAACTCCTGTCTGAGTCAGTTGCAAAGGGAGAAACAGGCTACACATTAGTCTGAAAGGTACCCACATGAGGGAGTCATATTTTTGACGTATGAAATACACGAGAAATGTGAACACTCATGCTTCGTCCAAAAGTGAACACTTTACTTCTTTCACCAGAATCAGATTTAGTGGATCATTGGGCATTAAGTGGCACATTTACTCAAAAGAAACCAATGCATTTACTAATCTCTAAGATAAATAACCTACTGGTCTATTACTCATAAAGGTTTAATGAATAGCACTTGTTTATATAACACTCATAACATTGCTTAACCAACTAATCCCATGTACCCAGCCTAGCATTATGCAAAGTAAAAGGAGACTATGAGAATACCACTTGTGACTTTCAATTTAAAATCTAACCCGATATTTCCCATTTTGCTCATCTCCCAGGCTCTTACGGTTAGGTTTGAATGAGTGTTTTCGAGGCCACTGGGGAAAAAGGTGCTTTGGAACTGATGCACATCCATTTCTCTCTCCTCAATAGTGCAGTCGAACTGGCTAAGATATCTTCCATAGCATTGTAACAAGGCCAGTTTGTATTGCTGCAATGTGAAGAAGGTTAAATTATTTCTTTTTTTTCCCCATGTATTCCCTTTAAACAAGACTATTCACAGTCCTGAAGGGGTACCTAGAACTTCATTTAAAAGCATCATCTTGTGCAAACACTCTCAAAGGTTAAAAATCTTTAAGTGGAGATTTTGACTGAAAATTCAGAGGTGGAAAAGAAGCTTGAAGGATGAAAAAATTCATGTCGTTAATGATCAAGTGAGGCAGTGTGGCATAATGGATCACAAGCTGGCTTACAAATCAGAAAGGCTTGGGTTCAAGTCCTACCTCTGATACATTCTGGCTCTGGTGAAATCGAACACTCAGTCTACTGTAAAGCAACTCTCTGAAACCAGAACAAGGGTTCCCAAGATGGCCTTTTTTCCCCCCAATATTTTATTATGTAGTTCTGTATAATTGCTTCCTTTGCAACCATATATTTTATTTTATGCACTTAAAAACATTATTCTGAGAAGAGGTCCATAGGCTTTACCAGATTCTGCCAAGGGGTCCAGGGTATAAAAAATGATTGAAAACGCCAGCTGAAAAATGATGCCAACTTTCTCAGTGGAAGATGGAATTTCCTCACACAAGAAATTCCAAATATGAATAAAAATCTCAGGCACAGTCCCTTCTCTGGTTGACCAATTTTTCACAAAAGCGGGGACATGTCAGTTCTCTGAAACAGTAACTTACCAAATGCTTCTTAAGATCCATTATAATCTTTCATGAAAATGTCATATTATTTTCCCTTACATAAATAAAATGTCCATGCTGAGCAAACTCCAAGATCCCAAACATAACTTGCTTTGATAATTCACTAAATCATTTTCACAGGACTTGTACGAGACTAATACACAAAAGGTACCCAGTGTCCATGCATTATCACCATGCCAACCAAAAACCCAACATATTCAAGAAAATGCAACAATAAGGTCTGAACATACAGCATTTATTGAAAAGAGCAACAGAAACTTCTAGAATGTATTTCTCTGGAGGGTCTACATCATCGTTGTCTTTGTTCAGTAGTTTCAGTCATATCTGACTCTTCATGACCCCATATGGGGTTTTCTTGGCAGAGATACTGAAATGGTTTGCCATTTCCTTCTTCAGTTCATTTTACAGATGAGAAAACTGAAGCAAACAGAGTTAAGTGACTTATCCAGGATCACACAACTAGTAAATATCTGAGTCCACATTTGAACTCAGATATTCCTCATTCCAGACCTGGTACTCTATCCACTGTGCCACCTACCTACTCTACATAGATGTTAATTCTTTAAGTTATTGTATCTTGCATGCAAACTCTTGAAGTGAAAGATTGGTAGAAGAAATAACTCCACCAGTGACCAAGAGTTGTAGAAGTCAACTTCCCTGAGTTTGGTTAATGACAGATAGAAAGAGAATCTATCCAGCAAATCCACAAATGACCTTTTTAATGTTAACTGTTGGCTAGTCTGATGGGAGAAAACAAGAAGGAAAGAAGGAACTGGAGACAGTGTGATGGTCATTTCACAATTCACCACCTCTGACCAACTATGCATCTCCAAAATGGAGCTCACTCCCTTTTCCCTGAACCATGATCCCTCTGCAGCTTTCCCTTCTCTACGTTCATTCTTTGCATCTAGCCACTTTATAAGCTCCAAGTTTTCTTGCCCTCCTATGATGTATCAAATCAGTTGTCATGTCTCCCTGATTCTATCTGTGAAACCTCTCTCAGATGGTTCCTCACCTGACCGTTCCCTTAACAATACCCAAAGGCAAGCCCTCATTGCCTCTCCCCTGGACAATCACAGTAGCCCCTGTTGAGAAACTTTCATTGCCAAACCATCCTAAAAACTCCACCCAGATTAATCTTCCTAAAGCAAAGAAATGATCAAATCACTAGTCAGAAATCTCCAATGATTCCCCATCGGTCAATAACTAAAATCCTGAGCCAGTCTGAAGTCTCAAGGCCCTTTAGGATATCCCTCCAAGGCTATCCCAGCTTTGTTTCCTATGACGTGATCATTACGGTCTATGCTTTGGCCACCTCAAGGTACACACGAGCCAATACCGGAACGCATCTCACATTCCTCATCAGCCTGGTGCTCGCCACGCCCGAAGCCCTCCTGAGCCATGTTTCCTACGTACATTGCTGAAATCCTACTGGTTTTGCAAGGCCCTGCACAGCTGCCATCTCTCCCAGCTGCACAGAGGCTAATCTCTCACATGCCGGATTTCATTGAACTTTGGATTTCTTTTACTCACTTATCCTATTTTGATTTGTGGAATAATAAGCCTTATTATTCCTGCTAGAAAATAAGCTTCCTGAGGGCAAGGATCATGCCTTCATCATCATCTTGCCTTCCCTGATGTCTACCACAGTGAGAATACAGTTGGTCTTGAAGCCTGGAAGACCCATGGGAAATCACTTAACCTCTCAGTACCCCAGATAACTTCCAGAGATTATAAATACCATAGAAGATGTCAACTCACCCAGAAGTTTCCTATGTCAATAAAACCACAAGTCCAATCCCCAATATCTAGCATCTCTATGATTTGGTACAGTTCTAGAAATACCAGCCTTCGGCAGTCAAAACAGAACAAAATCAAAGGCATCAGCCACAAAGAGAAAGCAAGCCTATCTCCAAGTGCGATGTCATAAATGATGTTCTCAGAGAATCACAGAGATTCAGTGAAGAAACCAAATGCCTCCCATTGTGCCTACAGGAGAGAAAGGAAAATGGATTCAAGGATGATGGCTACTCTTGTAAAGCATTGAAAAGAGAAGGAAGAGCAGACTACTGCAGAAAACCTGATATGAGACCAAGCTAATCTAGATCATCTCAAAGGCATTCATAAGTGAAAATAAGAGGAAAACCAACAGACCAAAGATGGAATAGATTTGCCAACAGAGATCTATTTTTGCCCTCAGTGATATTTGGACTTGATACTTCAGTTTCCAATGTGTGATCTGAGGAAAATGAATTAAGAAGAAGATAGGGCAATGCTTGACCAAGTACACATAGAAAAAATCCCTACTGTAGGTGACTTTTAAAAACTCTGATGGGTTAACTTTTAAAATATCTGAAAGAAGAAATGATGCATGTGACGTGTTATGAAACTCAAAGGTGATCAAAACATACCACTAATAATAATAGCTAGCACCTATATGGTGTTTTAAGGTTTATCAAATGCTTTACAAGTAGTTTGTAGCTAGGCAGCTCCGTGGATAGAACGCTGCACCTGGAGTCAAGACCTGGGTCTGTATGACCCTGGGCAAGTCACTTTACCCTGTTTGCCTTAATCCACTGGAGAAGAAAATGGCAAACCACTACAGAATCTTTTCCAAGAAAATCCCAAATGGAGTCACAAAGAATAGGATATGGCTGAACAACAACAAAGATTTGCCAGGTATCACCTCATTTTTTCCTCACACTCTCCTGGGAGGTAAGTGCTATTACTTCTGTTCTACAGATGAGGAAACTAAGGCAAACAGAGATTAAATGACCTTCCCAGGGTCACACAGCAAGTATCTGAGGCCACATTCAAACTTGACATTTCCTGACTCCCTGCCCAGCGCTCTATTCACTGTGCTACCGGCTCTCAGCATGCATGCCTGTCTCCTCTTTATGAAAGCTCTGTGAGAGTGACTAGTAGACAAAAGAAAGATAGATATCTTAGACTAAAATATTAAAAAAGAACAGGCAGACCTTCACAAGCAAGTTTCTATCACACACTAATGAAAAAGCACCGAGATGTCATTTCCCAGGCTACATTTTATCAATTATCAAAAAGCATTTTACTTGGTAAAACACAGACATAAAGGCTCTCCTCCCTGCCCTACAGGAGCTTATACTCCATCAGGGGAGAATCCTATCAATTCGTTGTGGTTCAGTTGTTTTTCAATCATGTCCAACTCTTTGTGACCCCGTTTGGGGATTTCTTGGTAAGAGACACTGGAGTGGTTTGCCATTCCTTCTCCAACTCATTTCACAGATGAGGAAACTGAAGCAAACAGGGTGAAGGGACTTGCCCAGGGTCACATAGCTAGTAAGTATCTGACATCAGATTTGACTTCTGGCCTGGCATTCTATCCACTGTGCCACTTTAGCTACTTCTGCAACATTAAGCAAGCCATAAAAGAGTATGTTCTTCTTAAAGTCCAGATGGAAGGAGGCTTCCTCAAAGGTGTTTCATATGATATATTTACATATAATATAGAGCTAAATGCATTAAACCTCAGAATACTATTAGACTTCCTCAGCAAGATTCTCAACCATTCAAGACAGTGGTCTACCAATCTATACAGCAAAAACCAAATGGATGAAAAGTATGTGTTGTCCAAACTATGAAACCATTGGATGCTATGACTAATGCCTCCCTTTGGGTTGAAAAAAAAAACTTTTTTTCAACCCAGATCACTGAAATGCCCAACTACATCATATTCTCTTTGAAGCAAACTGGGCATGTGGTAGAACCAGAAATACAGGTGAAGGAAACCTGGAGCCTTCAGCAGAAGCCAAAACTCAGTCAAGCTCCTTCTGTACCCATTATATTGAATCCAGGAACCCAAACTACTCTACAGATCTGGGCACTGATGGGGAACTAATATGGGACATAAGAGTAGGGACCATCTGAAAAGGAGAATGCAAGACTATGAAAAAGCTGGGAACTGTAGGTATTGCCTCTACCCTCATTAAGTCTGGGCACTTGGCACTAGGGGATGCTTGCAACAAGGAAGACTGGGGGAGGGGTGCACCATGCTGTCTACACCAAGCCAGGGAGGAGGAACAAAACAGGAAGGGGTGTTCTGGGAGCCCTTTTGTATAAGGTGGGAACATGATGAATCAGCATTTCCTGCATGGAGTCCACCACACCCTAGATTAACCCAAGGCTGATCTCCTGCTGGTCCCCAGCCAGCTGTCTTTCATTGGCAGACATCTTTGGCCCCTGGAGTACCTCAGCCACAAATTGAAATAAGGCGTACCCTATGGGCCCCAATGGAGTTTTCATCATTACTCACCCTTTTGCTCTAATCAAAAAGATTTTTTAAATGTAACCAGTTAGCATATTCTGAAATACGTTAAACAAAAAAAATTCATTATGGAAATGAAAATAATCCTTTCCTTGTATTTTGATCCCATTTTTAATACCGGGGGTACTCACTTGCATTTGAACAAGGCTATCTCCAACCTTCAAAAGCTGTGCCTTATAATAGTCAGGTGGCAGGCGGGCCTCATACTTGTTCCAGATATCGAACAGGCTGCTGGCACTATAAAAATCCATAAAACACAACAACAGATCCCAGGTCAAAAGAAGATTCAAAATAGGCAGCTGGGGCCCTAGAAAATCTCATTTTAGATATAAAAAAGTCTTTTCCAAAGGGCCTCATCCTCATTATTCATTTGCATTAAGAACAAAACATCCTTGGTCTTCATCTATAAGGATCTCCCATAATCTCAGTTTGTCCCTCTGCCATCTGACACCCACATCTACTGGCCCAGCCTTTACCTCTCTCTCCTGAGCTCCATCTGTAGACATCACCACCAGCTGCCTGAACCTCACTGAGGCATCTTTCCCAGACTCAGTGTGTCCAAAACAGACCCAAATCTTTCCACCTGCCAACCCCACCCCTCCCCCTCACTTCCCTGTTGCAGTCCAAGTTATGACCACTCTTCTAATTGATTGGATTGGCAATAACTCCTAGCTAAGGAGAATAATCGTTCCAGTTTTGTTCCAGGATCATCCAGTTTTTTTCATACATCTTCAATCTTTCCTACTACACTATCTCCTGTCTCAGGCACTCATCAGCTGTGTGTGGGCCTGAGCAAGTCACTTCACTGCTGTCTGCCTCAGTTTTCCCATCTGAAAAACAGGGATAATAGTAGCACCTACCTCCCTAGGCTGTGTTGGGGATCAAAGAAGATAATATTCGTAAAGTGCTTTACAAACCTAAAAGACGAGTTGTTGCTACTATTACTGATATCATTTACATTCTGTCCCTGTTGTGGCTTATTTCTCACTGGTCCCCAAACACTAACAGCCCAATAAGAAAAGGACAGAGATCTAAACAACCACCACCAGAGATGAAAGCATGTCTCAACTCTTTTATAACCCAAGGAATAATGACTAATCACTGGTAACTGTGAGTCCCTTTCACCTTCCAAGAAGAGCCATCTGGCTTTTCAACTTGGGCTTCCCAAAAAGGGTTCCGTGCCTGCCCCCTTCTCTTCTTTCTCTATATTCTCTCCCTTGACAATCACATTTTCATCTATGCAAACAATTCCCAAAGCTCTCTCTCGGTCCTGACTTCTCAATGAAGTCTAGACCTACTTCTTCATCTGTCTACCAGCCATCTCCAATCCAGCCCAACAAGTATTTATTAAGTATCTACTAGGTACAAAATGCTAGTTGATTCCATGCATACAAAGACAAAATGAAAAAGAATTCCTTCACTCAAAAAGCTAACATTCTACGAGGGACGGATATGATAGAATTATTATAAATGACAACAATGATAAAAAATAGCATTTATATAACACCTGAAGGTTGGCCAAGCACTTTGCATATATTATCTCATGAATATATTAATAGATCTCACATTAACACTGGTCTCAAAACAATTTTATGAAGTAGGTGTTACTGTTATCCCCATGTTACATGAAGAGAAACCGAAGCTGAGATTAACTGCATTACCCAGAATAACACAGCTAATAAATGTCTGTCTAATGAATATACATGACTATTTAAGGAAGAAGAGAGCAGTGACCAAAAGGGAGGGCAGCAAGGGCCTCCCTTAGCATGTGGCACATGAGCAGAGCTTTGAAGGATGCCAGAGGAGTGTAAGGGGCAGAGGTGAGGAAGGAGTGCCATCCATGCATGGGAGACAGGCCATGTAAAGGCTTGTAAGATGGAAAGCAAAACACATGAAACAGCAACCAGGCCAGTTTGCCTAGAATGCAACTTTCCCAAGGCTGAAATAAGCCTGGAAAGGCAGGCTGAAGCCAGACTGGGAAGGGTTTTAAATGCCAAACAGAGGAGCTTGGAGTTGTCAGAACTGTTTTAAGGTTCTTCAGCCTGGGAGTGATCAGGCAAAACTGCATTTTTACAAAAACCACTTTGGCATATGTGTGGAGCATAGATTAGAGAGGGAAGACATTGGAGGCAGGGAGTACAGTTAGGGGCTTTTCAAATAGTCCAAGCAAGCAGGGATGAGCTCCTGAACTAGGATGGTGGCCATTGGCATAGAGGGAAGGGGGCCAATGTGAGATCCATTGGGAAGGTAAAATCGCTAAGACTTAGCAACCTAAAGGGAATGTTAAAGATGGAGGAACCAAGGATGGTGCCAACGTTGTGAAACTGAGTTGCCAGAAGGATGCTGGTATCCTGAACAGAAGTAGTTTAGTTTGAAAGAGGGTTTTCATTTTTGACATGTCAATTTTGATGGGTCTAGGGGACATCTAGCTGAAGATTCCAGTTGGCATTCGGTGATTCTAGAGATCAACAGAGAGCCATCTTCTCGGATGTGCCAAAAGCACATGGATACATGTCCCAAACCACATTCTACCTCCGTCCTTAAACTTGCTTCTCTCACAACATCCCTGATTCTAAGGCATCACTTAGTCTCTCACGTTCATGATCTTGGCACCATCTTATCCCTTCCCTTCATATTAAATAGCTGTCAGGCCCTGTTGAGTCCACCTCCACATCCCTACACCATTTTCTCCATTTCCACAGCCACCAACCACAAGAATAAGCCCTAAATAGCACATATTTGGACTATAGCAACATTCTCCTTACAGATTTTCCCACTTCCACTCTCTCTATTCCAATCTGTCCTTTATGCCTTGACCAGAATAGTCTTGCTCATACATAGATCTAGTCATATCAATCCTCTGCTAAAAATCCTCAGAGGCTCCTTCTATCCCCCAAGTAAAGTTCAAATTCCTCTGTGTGACATTCTAGGTGCTCCCTGTCTTTCTGGTCTTACTTCATATTACCTCCCTCTCTAGGACCAACTAATATGGAGTGATTCTTTGTCCCACCAAGCAAGGACGTGGCTCTCACACATCTCAGTATTTATGTTTAGACTGCTTAATTCACTTTGAATGCCTGCTTAGCCTACTGGGATCCTACTCATCCTCTAAAGTAACTACGGAAGTTCAAATACCTCCTCCTCTAGGAAGTCACCCCTAATATTCCAAGGGAGTAAGGATGGCTACCCCTCGGCCTTACATAGCCCTTTATTATGTAACTCTCTAATGAAGTCAGAAACCCAAAGAGTTCATAGATAGATTTCAAGAGGTCCCTGAACTTGGATGGGTGAAGAAAAAATTACATCTTCTCTTTAGTATGACTGTTTTCCTGTGTCATCTTACGGATTCTATTTTGCACTTTAAAAAACATGATTCTGACAGGTGTTCCTTGGGCTTCCCCAGACTGCCAAAAAGATCTAGGACACACACGGAAGGTAATCCCCAGATCTAATGTATTTATTATATAACACTATGTATTATGGTCATATATGTCAATGCCCCACCTTTCTACTAGACTATATGCTCCTTGAAGTTGGAAGCAAGCCCTCTGGCTAAACTTTGTGTCTCCCCCAGCATCTGGACCCCAGTACCCTGCAAAAGCAGATAAGGTACTTATTGCAGATGGCATATATAATGTATGTATGTATACTTGTAAAATAGGAGGATGGCACTAGATGGCCTCTGAGGTCTCTATGAGCTCTAAAGGTGTGATTCTATGTGTGACCTTCACTTCCCTGGACCTCAGCTTCCCCATTTGTAAAATGAAGTCAGTTCCAGCTCCAAATCTAGGATCCTTTTATTCCAGCACCCCCTCCCACCCCTCTCCTTTTCCTGTCTTTTCCCTTTCTTTGGGTTCATGCCCGCCCCCACCCGCCCCCGTCACCTAGCAACCACGCCCAGCATCCCCCGCCCGCCCCGGAGGCGGTCACCCGCGCTGCTGGACCCTCTGGCGCTCCTGCGGGGCGGCCGGGCCCTGCTTCCTCCGCAGGAAGCCCAGCACGCCCTGCATCTCCCTCTCGAAGGAGGCGAGCAGCGGGTTCCTGGCGTCCAGCGGCCCGTAGAAGGAGGCTCCGGGCAGCTCGGCGCTGTAGCTCGGCGGGCTGGGCGAGGCCCCCGGGGAGGGGCACTCGCCCTCCTCCAGGTGCGAATGCGGCGCCAGGTAGCGCTTCAGCAGCGCCCTGACGGGCAGCGGCCGCGTGATGCTCTGCGAGGGGGGCTCGACCACGGGCTTGGGCCGGCGCCGGCGGGCACGCGTGGTCGAGACCGGCGGGGCCGAGGCCCGCCCGAGGTCGATGCTGGCCGGCGGGCTCCGGTACATGGCGAGGCCCGCCGACACCACGGGGAAGCGGGGCACGGTCAGCGTCAGCATCGGCTCCGAGTCGCCGCTGTCGGTCAGCGACGACCAGCCCCGGCCCATGGACGAGTCCGACGTCGAGTCGCCCGACGACGAGCTCTGCATCGGGCTGCTCGGGGCCGAGGCCGGGGCTCCCGGGACCTTCAGGGTGGCCATGACTGCAGAGGCCCGACCCGGAGGACACCTGCTCCGAGGGGACGCTGGCGGTTGCCAGGAGACGGTCGCCTAGCAACCAGACAGCCAATCAGGAGTGGCGCCCGGGAGGGCGGGGGGCGGGGCGAGCCCTGGCTGAGGATCGCTGCCCGACCTCCCCTGAGGCCCTTCTGTGGTTGGGGGAGCTGGCAGGTTTGGGGGAGGGATCGCACCAAGGCCGGGGTTCTAGCTAGAGTACACCTTAGGGGCCATCGGCTCCACCCCTTTGCGTTATTATATCGGGGCAATATAATTTTAATATATAGTATTGTATTAGCTATACTAATTTATATTATTATATTATGTATTATATTGTATTACACATATATATTATGTCATACATTATAATGTTATGTTGTATTATATTGTTATGTATTATAATAGGTATACTATATTATATTTTATATTTACGTTATATTTAATTTATATTGTCATCGTTATTTATATTATAATGTATTTATTTGTTTACTTCCCTGAGGTCCAGGGAAGTGAAGTGACTTGTTAAAGGTCACACATAGGCTCACACGCGTAGAGCTTATAGAGACCTCAGAAGCCATCTAGTGCAATCCTCCTATTTTACAATTAATATATATAATAATATTTATTTATTGTACTATTTTTACCATTCACATATATTATATTTATTTATATTATATCTTCTATATGTAATGTTTCTTTATTGTATATTATATTTATTTATGATATATTTATTTGATAATATATTACAATATATTTATTTGCATATATTTATATTATGTTACATTTATTTATATTATAATAGTTATACTAGTCACAGTATCTTAGAACATTAGGCGTCATCTGATGCAACCTACCACTAATACATTGTATGCACACTTAGCATGGACTTAATAATAGTAATAGTTTGGAAAGCACTTTACATACGTAATGGTGGCAGCTTGGTGGCGCCGTGGTGCAGAGAGTCCCATGCCTGGAGTCTTGAAGACTTCCTGAGTTCAAATCCAGCCTCAGAGACTTACTAGCTGGGTGACCCTGGGTAAGTCATTTAACCGTGTTTGCCTCAGTTTCCTCATCTGTAAAATAAGCTGGACAAGAAAATGACAAAAACACTCCACTATTTTTACCAAGAAAACCCCAAAGGAGGTTGAACCCATGGAGTCAGACACTGCTAAACAACAAATTACTTAATCTCATCCGAGTTTACAACACTGCGATGCAAGATTACTAGGATTAGGGTCTTTATTTGGCAGGTGAGGAAACTAAGAAAGATGAATGACTTTTCCTATGGTCACAGAGTTGTTAAGGATAAGTCAAGATCTGAACCAACATCTCCAGACTTTCAATGCAGCATTCTAGACACTCCATTAGTAATCAAACTTCTTGGACTCAGGACCCTTCCCCACTTGAAAATATTGAGGACCCAGCCCAAAGAACTTTTGTTTATGTGGGTTATATCTGTCAATATTTACCATATACCCCCTGAAAGGGTCTCCAGGGTTTCCCTTGATCAAGGTCACATTCTGAGAAGTAAAATGAAAAGGGACTTTCATTTATTAAGTACACTGTGTTAAGTGCCTTACAAAGATCTCATTGGAGAACTGCAGCATTACTCTATTACATTACACTACATATTACTGAAGTATTACATTATTGCATTACATTACATATTATATAACATTAAAGAAATGCTTAAATGAAGGGAGACATTTCAATTCAAACATTTATCAGGCTTCTGGACAGGTGCAAATTCATTGTTTCAAGCCTGAGGATACAAAGAAAAATATCATATGTCCCTGTTGTCAAGGCTTTTGCAATCTGGTAAGAGAGCCATGGGATTTATGTACAGAAATAATTGTGATGGAAGAAAAAGTTCAAGGGAGGAGCCCAAGACAAACTAGGAGAAATCTGAGGAAGGAGTGTTGTTGACTTTCAGCCACAAAGGTAAGGAGCCTGGCAGGCTTCATGAAAGAGGTGGCCTCCGAGTTGGGTCATGAAACAAGGGAAGGAGAGGTAAGGTGAACTAAGGCAAAGAGACAGAAGAAAGTAAAACAAGAACACTAGATGGAAATAATCCAATGTGATTATGTTACCCATGAGTACTTACCAACCGCCACTAAAGGGGTTTCTAGTCACCAGACCTGAGTTGGATCTCAGTTCTGCCACTGACACTTACATGATTTTAGGCAAGCCTTTCACCTGGAGCCTCATTTTCCTCAAGTGTAAAAATAGGACAAGGTAGACTAACTTCAACTCTAGGTCTAGGATGTTATGAGCTCTGTCCTCGCTGCCCTTGGAGACCTTAGCTTGATTTCCCTGCCTCCTCTGCTTGTATTCCTCAGCCTCTGGCTGCCCAACAAGCCTCTGAGTCTCTTTTAACCAAGCTTAGATAAAATTGGTTTAAAGCTGTTATTAACTCCATGCATGTCATGCCCTGAATACTGAATTTAAAATAGCAGGAGACAGCATTAATTATCTCATTTCATTGTTCCCACTTGACAAAGCCTGTAGTGAGGGAGATGGAAGGAATCTACTTTTACTCCTTTTTTTTTACCTCCCCCACATTTCCTGGGTGATAAAAAGCCAGATGCTCTGAGTCTCTGTTTACTCATTCGTAAAATGGAGAGAAGAACACTGACATGACACAGCACTGTTAGGATCACAAATTGAAAGTCAGAAAAGACCTCAGAGGTCATCCAGTCCAATACCCTTGATTTATAGATGAGGAAAGTGATTTGCCCCATTAGAGTTGCACAGGAAAGAGTCAAACCTAGACCTTTAAAAAAACAAACAACAACAAAAAAGCAAAAACAACAACAACAACAAAACAAAACAAAAAAAAAAAAACCTCTGTCTGCCTCAGTTTCCTCACTTGTAAAATATAAAGAATCACAGCACCTACCTCACAGGGTTGTCATGAGAATCAGATGAGATGATATTAGTAAACTGCCTATCACAGAGCCTGGGCCATCATATTGTTAATGCTGTTAAGTGATTCCAGTCATATCCAACGCTTCATGACCCCATTTGGGATTTTCTTGACAAAAACACTCAAGTGGTTTGACATTTCCATGTCCAACTGAGGCAGACAGGGTAAAGTGACTTGTCCAAGGTTGTGTAACTAGTAAGCATCTGAGGCCAGATTTGAACTCAGGTCTTCCTGACTCCAGGCCCAGATGCTCCATCCACTGAACCACCTAGCTACAACATACTTGGCAAAGCACTTGGCAAACCTTAAAACACCACATAAATGCTAGCTGCCCCTCTGGCACGTAGTAGGTGCTTAATTAAAGCTTATTTCCTTCTAAATACAGCACCAATTCTTTCTGATGACATATCCTTTATTGCCATTTCTCCTGAGCAATTATTGATTAATAATCAATAACCTATTCTCAAGGATTATGAATAGCTAATTGCAATTTATTAGCATATTCATCTACATATATTTAGTAAGGTCTTGGTAACTTCAAAGAACCAGACTCATCACCAGATCAGTTTCAGGACGATGAATATCTTGGCCAGAGTAACTTCCTTTCTTTTAAATATTTTTTTATCATGAACTTTACAAACACAAACATTTCAATGTGCAAAATACACAGAAAAGAGTATTGTGTATGAGCCTTAACTTCTGTTAATATACAGTTTGTTTTGAAATGTATGTTATATTGAATAAGAAAATAATAAAAATTTCTGTTTGTCTCCCCTTCTGAACTTATTTTTATTTCCTTTTTTCTTTTTAGCATTTTATTGGTCCTCATCCTTATTTTATCTTTCATATCTCCCTCACTACTCTAGGTCCCCTTTCCTTCCACCCGAAGAAGCCCTCCCCTTACAACAAATAAATAGACCTAGGCAAAGCCCCATGGATGCATCGGTCATATCTAAAATGTATGTATGACTGTCATTCTGGACCCCAGACCAGCTTTCAAAGATTAAAAAAGAATACAGCCAAGTTTATATTTAATGAATTAAATATAAGTTTCCAATTAACAAAGACCTTATTTTCTTGTAAACAGAATAATGCCAAACACAGTGTTGCAGACGTTCAAAAATATGTCAGCTAGAAACAAAGCATTTTAACAATCAAAATTCTCACTTTTGTCACCGTTATAAACAATCCATTAATTTGAGAACAAGGAAGCACTAGTACTAGCTACTAAGTTCAATTTTCCATTCTCAATAAGACTCCCTGGCCTACAATCTGATTTATTTTAGCTCTGACCTAATTTCTTCCAAGCTCTATGGGCCTGTGCTAATTTTTACTGCTGACCTAATGCAGTATATTCATGGCACTCAAATAGTCATTGAAAATGATGACAGTGATGATGTTGATAATTAAGTATCTCTGTCACCTATTGGAGGCAAGGGGCTTCCTCTGTCTCTGGTCAAGATGGAACCATGATCTCTCAGACAGAGGAGAGTCATTCTTTGATCTTAGGTCTTCATTTCTAAATGAACCTTGAAGTCTCTAAATAGGGTAATTAATACTACCTAAAAGTTTGCCCCAGGACGTTTTTAGTAAAATGTTAAAGAACTAAGAATGAAATCTAGTGATTTTCAGCTCTTTTCTCTAGGAGAAAGAGGTGAGGTACACTGGAAATTGTTCTAGATGTTGACTCAGAGGACCTAGGTTGAAATCTGAACTCTACCCCTCATTAGCTATGTGCCTACTGGGCAGATGACCTGTAGCCTCTCTAGGGCTCTTGCCTTATTTGTAAAATAAAGAGGTTGGCCTACATCAATGGGATCAAACTCATATAGAAATGGGAGTCTCTGAACTGTATATATGTAAGGATCCAGGCAGGCCACATGTTGAATTTGTTATAAACTGTAGTATTATCCATGTTTCACTTTATTTTTATTTGTTTTATTAATTATTTCCTGATTATATTTTAATCTGGTTCAGGCAACACTCTAGAGTGTTGCAGGCCCTATATGTGACACCTCTGACCTAGATGACCTATCTCTAAAATAATACAATCTTATGTAGTTTTCCACTCTCAAATTTAAAAAATCATAGTATAATTTGCCATTAAGTACTGCCAATGATATTGATGAAGCTGAAAAGGCAATGAGAAAATTGTTAGAAATTGTAAGGGGAAAAAAGGGAATAAACAAAAATAAAATTAAAAAAAGAATAAACAAAAGAGAGCATGGATATAAAGGTAAAAGGGACCCTTTAAAGAAAATTTAATGACCTAGATAAAAGTATGTTCGTCAGATTTGCACATGACACCAAGCTAGGAAATATGGCTAAAACACTGGGTGACAAAGTTAAGATTCAAAAGGCTCTAAAAATGCAAAAGTATTGGATTAAACCTGATAAGGATAAATGAAAAGTTTCCCATCTACATATTAGACAAAACTAAACTAAATTAAACTAAACTAAACTCAACTCCCAGGGCACCTAGGAGGTGTAATGGATCAAGTGCCAGGCCTAAAATCAGGAAGACTCATCTCCCTGAGTTCAAATCTGGCCTCAGACACTCACTAGCTGTGAGACCATGGGCAAGTTACTTAACCCTGTTTGCCTCAGTTTCTTCATCTGAAGAAGAAAATGGCAAAACACTCCAGTATCTTTTCCAAGAAAACCCTACATGGGATCACAGAGTCAGACACAACTGAAAATGATTGGACGACAAAACAAAAAAGCCCAAAACTTTATAATCATAATATGGAGAAGGCCTGGTTAGAAGTTCTGAAAAAGATCTGAGGGCTTTAGTGGACAGCAAGCTCAACATAAATCAACTGTGCAAGATGAAATCTGAAGAAGCTAATGCTAAGGCTAAAGCTAATACATGAAGAAGCTCACAGATTCCAGGAATAAGGAAGGGTTAATTCTCCCTTTGTTATCTGTTCTCATCAGAACCCATCTAATGTATTCTCTTCAGTTATGATTTAGAGACTTTGATGAACTGAAAATTGCACAGAGAATAAGAAAAGATAAACTTTGAAGGACATGACAGCTGTCCCCAGGTATCTGAAGGCTTCAATTGTTCTGTTTGGTCCCAAAGGCCAGAACCAGGAGTGATGAGTGAAAGTCTCAAAGGGGCAAATATAGGCTTGATGTCAAGAAATGTTCCTAGCAATTTTTTCCCCGATATCTAGCAGAGTGCTTTGTTGTAGTTTAGTGGCTGTTTGTTTAGTTGTTTTTCTCAGTCGTATCTCTGTGATCCCATTTGGAGTTTTCCTGGCTGAGATATTGGAGTGGTTTGTCATTTCTTTTTCCAGTTCACTTTACAGATGAGGAAACTGTCAAACAGAGTTAAGTGACTTGGTCAGGGTCACACAGCAAGAAATTGTATGAGATCAGATTTGAAGTCAGGAAGATGTCCAGATCTGGCTCTCTATCCACTATATACCACCTGATTGCCATAGGAGAGGTGGTGGATTCCCCATCCTTGGAGGTCTTCAAACAGAGGGTATATTGTAGAAGATATGTTCTAGTGGAAATTCCTTTTGACTATGGATTAGAGTAGATGGCTGCTGTGGAACTTTCCAACTCTGTGATTCTGTGACCTCAGAAGTCATCTAGTCCAACATCCTAATTTTACAGATAAGGAAAAAGAGGAGGTTAAAAAGTTCACCCAAGGTAAAACAAGACTATGTCACTGGCAGGTTTAAAACCCAAGTACACTGACTTAAAAGCCACAGATGATATTTGTATCAAGGTCCTCAGACTTCAGAATCAATCACAATGCACTGGGCCTTGCTGGTCCCTTATATGGCTATTTTTTTTTCAGGATGTGGCTATTCCCTCTAACACAGCTTTATCCAAAACTCAAGCAATAGCTTTTAAAAATCAATGATAAAATATAAGATATGGCTGCACTTGTCATTTCATTGGCATATTCCTTCCAAAAAAGGAAACTCTCTCTAACCATATTAGTCAGCACCTTCTCTGAAACTTGGTCTTAGAGGCTTACCTAAAACACTGAGAGAGAAAATACTTGACCACAGTTCAAAGGTCAGTATGTGTCAGAGGCAGGGCTCTAAACCCTAATCTTCCCACCTCCAAGGCCACCTACTCAACAGTGAAATGTGAGATTAATGAAATTTAAGTATTTAAGTTGAGAAATTAATTTTTCTTTCTTTTTCTCCTCGTGAATAATTACAAAGCGAACAATGGTTAGCTTGGCAATATTTTGCATAGCCTCCTGGCATATTCACATAGGATCTGCGTTCTGAGTCATCCTATTGGCAAGACAGAAGATCCAACTTCCGCTCATTTGAAATTATATCTGAAGCAATTTTCAGCTTTTTGGAGTGGTTTGCTCTTCCTTGTAATTAGATCAATGATTACAATATCTTTATATTTCACTGCCGTTCCCCTTTCATCTTTTAACTGTAACACTAGCACATTGTATTATGGCAACAATCGTCCTTGACAGTGTTAAAATGTAAACAGCTCTATCCTTATAATTAAAGTCACTGCTGGATGTTAGGTTCCCTCGCTTTTTCGCTCATGCAAGTACTCTTTTCGTCCAAATTTACTATCAGAGGTTGAATACATCACATCCATAATCATCATCATCCACATTTAGCTTTACTTCTCTGGGTCTGACCCAAAGACAAATGTTTTGTTCTATTCAAAAATTCAACGACTTGCTCCTCCCATCCCACCCCTCTTGGTTTTTTCCACAGGAGCCCAAACAAAATGAAATAACCCTTGCTAAATGTGCGGCAGGGAAAAGCCACCATCATTGTTCCCTTTAAACTCTCCTCAATGCCTCTTTCTTCTGTTAAAAGCTTCCGATGGTTATCTATTTTTAATAGCTTGCAAAAGAGCAACAAAAGGAGAGGGGGGAGAATCCAGAGGAACCTTTGATTCTAAACAATCAAATCATGTCAAAGTTATGAGGCGATTCTAAGGCTTAAAGAATTGTCTCTTTTGCTATCCTGAATATGTCACAAATACTAGGGAAAAAGAAGCATTTTTTTTCTCCTTTGATAATCAAATAATCCGTGAAATATAATATTTTTACTTTGTTCAAGAAGAAGAAATGTTATAGCAATAAGAATATGCTCCCAGCAATCCTTTACAGTAGTGACTTTGGGTACGCCATCATTGCTAAGGAATTTTTCAATGGGGCTACCAGGCTGGACCCAAGGGGACTGTGCACAATAATTGCGCATGATCTAGCACAATGCTGGAGCCTGCCCAAACCAGCTCAGGAGAGCAGATTGTTCGATTTCCAGTGGGAGCACCTCAGAAATCAGCAAATGCTACAAATCAGCTTGATTTATTGATCTGTCAATCGTCTAGACTTAGAAAGTAATGGAGATAATATTAATAGTGCGTTAAGGTACATTTCCCCCCAGAAAGTCAACTATTAAACATTTGCCAGCACACTCCTACTGGTAACCTATAATATTTACCCGAATAGTTCTCTAATGAAATTGTATGGTTGCGTATGTGGGAGCACAATTTTAAGTCACTCAAAAGGCAATGGAGAGATATATGACAGGGTTCAAGTAAGCTGCGGCATGTGTCCAGTGATAACAGCAATTATATAGGGTATTGCAAGTTACAAAGTGATTTCCACATTTTCTGATTTGTTCTTCATAACAACTCTGCAAGATAGGTACAGTTATCATGCTAATTTTACAGATCAAGAAACTGAGGCTGAAAGACTTCAAGTGATTTGGCCAGAATCGTAGAACTAGCAAATAGCTGGTCAAATTAGAACTCAGGTCTTCTTAACTCCAAATCTAGTTGGGGGATTGGCCTAATGAAGATTTTTATTTTTCCAAGTGAGTTGGAGGGGACAGTGGAAGGAAACTGGGTAAGGGAGTATGGAGGAGGTGATAATGATGTCAAAAGAAAAAAGCAATAAAAATTATCAATGAATCATTTAAAAATACACAGAAGAAAGAAGGATATTCAGAAGAGGGCATGGATAAGTAGTGCTCTGGGTACCACCATATTAAATTTAACATATACTTTTTTTTTGATGAGGGAGTTGGGGTTAAGTGACTTGCCCAAGGTCACACAGCTAACATGTTAAATTTCAAGTGTCTGACTATATTTGAATTCAGGTCCTCCTGACTCAAGTGTTCTATCCACTGTGCCACCCTAGGGGTCTTTTAATATATACTTTTTTTTTAATCTACATATAATTGAGATTTATGATATTCTATACAATCTTTTTTTAAAAAAAAACAATTCTTTGTATATGGAAATGTTTGCTTTTCTTGGTGTTCATAAAGAAAAAGGAAATGTTTTAAAAGAAAAAAAGTGGCCTAAAAGATGTTATTGAAGAAATGGGTGGTCAGAGTAAGAAGGTGGGCAGGGCATGTCAAAAGAGCATGCCCATGTGCTTCCCTGGTACCCTCTAAATGCAAACAGGCCTCAAGAAGTCCTCCAGGGTGTGAAACAGATGCTCTAGAGTAGGAGATCTTAAGGGAATTTTCTGTGTGGACCCCTTTAAAATCTGGTGAAGCCCAGGGAGTTCCTCTCAATACATAGTAATTATAAAATAATATTTATAATATATTTATAATATAAAATAATAAATATTAAGTTATTTATATTAATTTATAATATAAAATAATAAATATTAATATTTATTATAAAATACAGAGGATTACAATGGAAATCCAGTTCTATTGGAAATACAGTTAGGAAGTTGTTTTTTGAACATTTTTTTTTTAAAACTTTGAGTTCCAAACTACTTCCCTTCCTCCCTCCCCACCCCACCTCATTGAGAAGGCAAGCAATTCAACACAGGTTATACATGTGAGGTCATGTAAAACATAACCATAATAGTCATGCTGTAAAAGAAAACATAGATTTTAAAAACTCAAGAAAAATGAAGTAAAAAAAGGATACTTCAATCTATATTCAGAAGCCATCAATTCTTTCTTTGGGAATGGATAGCATTTTTATCGAGTCCTTCAGAGTCCTTCAGATCACTGTATTGATGAGAAGAGCTAAGTCATTCACAGCTGATCAAGTATTTTCAAAATCAAGTTCATGGATCCCAGGTTAAGAATTACTGGTCTACAGGTAATCTATGGAAGGGCAAGAACCATCCAGGATGGAAAGGCACAAATGGTTTGGGATCTACCCCAAAGGAGACTGATGAACTTCAAACAAACATGAAGTCAAATTAAAAAACTTTTTCATGATGACTTCTAGGTCATCCTGTCCCAGAAGCAAGCAGTTCCCCACTAAATCTCACCCAAAAGCAGGAATTAGCCTGTCCTTTCAGACAGCCCTGGAAGGGCTGCAGAGTATTCGAAGGGCAGAAGGAGTAGGGCTCCCAAGAGCTCTAGAGAAAGCCAGCAGAGTTGGTTTGCTATGTTTCCAATCTCCCTAAAGCATAGATCTTACCATGTCAGACCTGTGCCATAAACTTCAGGTGCTCCCTATAACCATCAGGATCGAATGTAAAATTCTCTTTTTGGCATTCAAGCCTGTCATAACCCGTCCCCTTCCTCCTTTTCTAATCTTATTACACATCTCTACCCTCTGTGTACTCTATGATATAGTGACGATGACCTCCTTGCTCTTCCTTAAGAAGACACTCCATCTCTCAAGTCCAGGCATTTTACCTAATGGTCTCTCATGCCTGGAATGTACTTCATTCTTATCTTTACCTCCGAGCTTCCTTGGCTTCCTTCAAGTTTCAATAAAAATTCTACATTTTACAGGAAGTCTTTCCTGATCCCCCTTAATTCTAATGCCTTCCCTCTATCAATTATTTACAATTCATCCTTATATCTTGTATCTAGATTTGAGTTTCTTTCTAGCAGGGATTGCCTTTTGCCTTTCATTCTATTCCCAGCACTTAGCACAGTACCTAGCACAGATTAGGCACTTAATAAATCTCTACAGCTAACTGACTGACATCCTTGAATCAGTTTCACATTTCCAATTACTAGCAGGATAGCTCCACCTGGAGCTCCAAAACCAGTCATTAACTTCACCCCTAAACCTGGCCTTCCTTCTCCATGGTTCCTTACTTTGTTCAAGGCAACGGCATCCTTCTAATTCCCAATTCAAATCCTCAATCAAATCTGACTCCTCACTGTCCCTTACTCAGCCACAACAAAGTAGCTGGCAAGTCCTATATCATATCTGTCTCTTTCTTTCCCATCACCAGTATCAATTCATCCCTCATTCCTTAATAAGCTACTAAATATTGGTCAGGATTCATTTTGTTCTTTTCTGCCTTTGGGAAGTTATAAAAATACAACTCAATAAAATCTCTTTTGTATAGTCCGAGCCACCAGATTCTGCCAGGAAAGTTTCCAGTCAGGGTGCCAGGGACTGAAGCCCAGGAAGGGTTCTGGACACTATCTACCTTGTCCCCCGCTACCTGAAGGCCAGGGAAGCTAAATTTTACTTCAATTCCAGGTAGGTTGGATTTTAACCTTTCCCAGGGTTTTCCTATGCCCTGGGAGAGAGTCGAGGCTCTCTCCTATTAGCTCTGGCTTCCACTGATGTTGTTCCTTTAGTTTTAGGGGATCAGTTTCCTGCACCCTAGTTTCATTTAGCCACTAATCAGATTAGCTTTTATACTGAAATATATTTCCTTCAAAAGGTATAATCACAAATATATAATTCTCCTCTCCTCCTATACAACCTTAGTCTCTGGATTTGGGGAAGGGATTAGGTTAGCTTATCTCAATTCCTATAGAACACAGTCCTATTTTGAAGTCTAAAATCTACATTATTGGGTTTGGGTCCCAGATGGCCATCCACATGGTAAGGGATGCAAAGGCCTCCATGTTAGGCAAAGTGGACATGCCACATAGGCCCCTTAAGGGTCCTTCCATGTTAGACAAACTAGGCATACCCAGACAAACCTAGATTACAGCAGTAATACAATTAACCACCATGTTATCTTTTTTAAAAACTGGTTTCTTTTAGAATAAGTAGGAAAAACAGAAAATAAAACAAACTCTTTGAGAGAAAATAAACTCATCTCTCCTTTGAAAGAATTAGAGCCAAAGGGAAGCAGAGAACAGGAGACTATTAATCACCAGTTCTGTCTCAGTAACCCTTGGTAGACTCTTTGTGTCTGGTTTTTGCCCACATAGTCTCTGTTTTGCTATCTTAAGGCCCCTTCTTATTCCCCACATTGGCACCTCTGTCTTGTCCTGTTCATCATGGTGGCAGTGGCTCAGCTTGGCCTCTCAAGTTGGTTGCAAGGTCCATGGCTAAAGTAGCTCTGGTTTGCCATTTGACCCCCAGAGTATTTGCTCTTTGTCATACCCTCTGAGAGAGTCACCTCTCTTATAACTCTTCCGTCTTAGGAATGGGAGAGGCTATCACCCAAGGGCTCAGGAGAGAAACCCTGGGGGCTTCCTGTCAACCAGTGGACATAAGTCCCCACCAACATCTGGTTACCTGGCCATAGAAGGCCACAAAGGGACAGAAAGAGACATCTGAGTCATGCTTTAAACTCACCTTCATATTATTTCATAAGCAACAAACAATTAACTCAGATGATAGGTTTTCAATGGGATGATTAGTATCTGCTCCCATTTTTCTGTAATTCGGTCATAGCGAATCTGAAGGGAGCCACGTAGGATTCAGGGTCATTGTCTATGTTTCTTTGTTTCACCGATTTGTGGGTATTAAACTGTAGGTAGAGGGCACCAAATACTACTGAGCTGAGTTAACTGTGGGCTCAAAATGAATCCTTGCCTACATTCCGAAGGTCTAACACCTTCCTTTCCTTCCACCATCATCCGTCCCCTCGGACACTAGAATTTTCACACACCACCCAATAGTTCGAGCCAAGTTGCCAAGTCCTCTCCTTAACACCCTGCGTTTCAGAGTAGACTTTGTCCCTCTTTAAGATCCCTTCCTGAAGAATAAATTCATTAAAAGGCAGTTTCCATGCATAAGAAATCCCTTAGCACCATTCCAGTCCTAAAGTGGCCATAATACATTTCTGAAATTCCAGCTGATTTGACTTTAAATGGTATGCAAATTAGGATGCTAAAATGCAAATTTCTATCTACTGATATAAAATTCAGGGGAAAAAATTAGCTCATTTTCTTTTCCTGCGGTTGGGCCTCAGAGATACAAATAAATCCCTTCCAGTTTCAAGGTATCCTTTGTAATGTGTAATCCTACCAGAATTTTTAAGGTGTCTATATGTGAGTCCTACATTTAGCCAACTAGAATCTTTCAACTGTGTTATCTATCCTCCTAAATAGATATCTGGAACAGATTTTTACACTGCAGTACTTGCTTTATTTTCCTTGAATATGTTTTACCCTCCCTAGCATCTGAATTTCATTTCGAGACGGATTCCATTTTTTTCTCCTACGTTCACTTGTAAATATTAAATCAAATCAGCAGATGATGTGCACCCTCCCAGCTTGAAAGATGCTCCCATATTAGCATAGGGCTGTTGACATTTTAAAGAATGAAAATAAGTGACAGACTGTCTCTTTCCCCTACAAGCTATTAAAAAAAAAACAGTAAGTGGCATTAAAGTAGTTGGATATAAGAATCTGAAAGATTCCCTATACATTTGATTTTGAAAGAAGAGAGGAGAAAAATGAATTTGACTGCTGGCACTTCAGCGAGGAATTTTGTCAGGTGCTCAGGAAAGAGTCTGCTTTCAGTTATTACGTGTAATGGCTTCCAAAAAAGCAAACACATTATATATTTAAGAAGGAAAGGCAAATTTCGACCTAGAACAGCTAAGCCAAATGAAAGAATGTTATTTAAAATACATTTGGTCAGACTTTAACAAAAAAAAACCCAACAACAAACACCCACCTACCTTTCTAAGGAAGGATAAAAGCAGCACATGCCAAAAAAAGAGAAGAAAGAAAAGATTAATCTCACCACTTCAGTTTCACTCAGATAGTCTGGTAATGAAAAGCACAATGAAGTTGGAGTCAGAGGAGCTGAGTTCATATCCTGGTTCTGCCACTTACAACATGTGTGAATTTGGGTAAGCCACTTCACATCTTTGTTTCTCAGTTTCCCTCTCTGTCAAATGAGCAGGTTGGACTAGGTAGCCTTTGAGAACCCATCCACAGCTAATGTTTGGATCCTATAAGCCATATTGAGGCATGAAGGTGACCTTGACATTCTCTAGAGCAGACCCAAGCTCTAACAGGTTCAACTACCATGAGGGAAAGTCCTCAGATACAGACCCCATGATACCACCCAGAGAAGAATCAACCTACTTAACTATATTTAGAGTAAATTGTCAGCATAGAGCTGCCAGGTAATGTCTCCTTTTGTCTATAGCAAGTCATCTTATTAGGACATAGGGAGTTGTGATCTATACTTGTTAATTCAGTGGCCTCCAACACCCCTCATACACATATAGACACTGAAATAAGATCTTTGGAAATACTAAAATATATTTGCCCACTTGAAATACTAAAACTGTTATGGGTTATGGGTCAATTTGGGAACATCCATACCCCAGCTGAAAGCTTCCCTTCCCACCACCATTTCTACCAACACACACACACACACACACACACACACACACACACACACACCCTGCCTCAGTTCCCTCTTTTCTTTAATTCTTTGGCTGACTGTTACTACTCCATGGTGTTGTCCTGGATAGGATACTCTTTGGTTTTCTACTTCCCTCACCTCCTCTCCAGGGGAAGATGCTAAAGCTGAATTCTGCTACTTGTCATCACAGAATGGTGGGATGACAATAGGAACAGGTTGTACTAGCTGAGACTGCAGCAATAAAAAAGAAATTTCTGAGTGGATCCCAGAGCACAAGACAGTGAGATGAGCTGTACCATCCAGAAGGTAGGTGCCAATGGGAGAGGAGGTGTTAGTGAATATATGAGGGATTACTCTTCTCTGCTATTAATTCCTCTGACTATTACTGCCTTAGATTTCTTGGTGTCTTGGCTTATAGAGGTAACTATAATTCTTTTATCTTTTGGTTATAATTTGCATTGGGAGGCGTTTGGGGAGTTTTTAAGGATTGGAGGCAATGTCTAGTCCTCCATCTTGTTGGCTACGTGACTCAGATGTTGCTGGAGTTGGATCCTAAAGGAATCTAGGGAAATCAGGAAGCAGAGATGGAGAGGAGCCGTCCAGGCATGAGGAAGAGCCAGTGTAAAGGTGCAGAAATCAGAGATGGAGCACTGTATTCAGAGCTGTAAGCAGGCCAGTGTAGTTGGACTGTAGAGAATGAGGAGGGTAGCAAAGTATGGGAAGACCAGAAAGGTAGGAAGAGGCTAAGTTGTGAAAAGCTTTAAATGCCAAGCCATGGAATTTATATTTGATCCTAGAGGCAAAAGGAAGTCATTGAAATTTATCCAGGGCTCTGCACTCAGCCAGAAAATAGCAGAAGAGAGATCATATGGTCAGACCTGTGCTTTATGGAGATCACTTTGGATGGATTTTAGTGGGGAGGTTCAAGTCTGGGAGACTAGTTAGAAAACTGTGGTAATAGTTAAGGCAAGAGGTGACAAGGGTCTGAACCAAGGCGGTGAAACATGAATAGAGAGAAGTTAACACATGTAAAAGACATTGTAGAGAAATTCTAAGAGTCCACACCTCTGACCACCAATTCTCTGAAGTTATGGTTGGATACCTCCACACAATTTCCTGAAGTTCTGCTTTTCCTCTCCTATCCAATTCTGCAGATCTTTTTTCATCTGCAGGTTCTATCCAAGGTAACACAAGGCTTGGCATGTAGCAATCACCTAATAAATGCTTCTGATTGGCTAATCAATTGTTAAATGCACAGACAGATGAACTGTATAGTTCATCCATCTGAAAACCACACCGTCTGATTTGCCTGGTTCTCTACATAAATTGAATTTAAAACTCAGTGTCAGCAAGAAATCATGGAAAACAAGTTAGGTATCACTAGTTCAATTTGGAAGATCAGAACCCAGAAACAACAGAGGATCACTGATTCAGAGCTAAAAGAGGCCTTAGTAGCCATCAGGTGCAAACTTTTCATTTCACAGATAAGGAAAATGAGATATAGAGATCAAGTGACTTGTCCAGGGTCACACAGCTAGTAAAGGTCCAAGATTTTTTGCTGTGCTCCCAGGAGAATGCAAGACTGGCACATCAGGCCCTTTTGTCAGCTCTGTGAGTATCAGGAGTGGAGCAGACACAGAGAACCCCTCTACTCTGGCCATGGTCATCTTCCAATTCTTTTCCCAACTCCTATAAACCTTCAGAGGACATTTCACCTTATGTTGACTTGAGAATTTGACTCCTTCAACTAACAGCAAAAGGCAGTTTTCCTTTTGTCCCTTCCTGGATATTCTTCTGCTAGAGAGAACTAAGGCAGTCCTATCATCTTCCTTCTAGAAACCTCTACCTTTCACGCCCGTGCATCCCTCTTCCCCCTCAATTTCATTGGAAGTGGCCCATTTCACAAATTCACTTCTGGAACAAGGGTAGAGTAGAGCTCTTCTGACATAGTCAGCTGGCACAGGTGGCAGAATGGGTTGATTCTGAGTGAGAAAGACTTAGGTTTAAATTCTGCCTTGGACACTTATCTTGAGTGTGATCCTATACAAATCTCCTGACCTCCCTTAGTTTCTTCATCTGTAAAATGGAGATTTTAATAGTACGTCCCTCACAGTGTTGCTGAGGACAAAGGGTAATAAAATAGGTAAGGTATTAAAGTGGAATACCAATACCAAGGTTAGCTATTTTGGGGGGGAGAGGGGGAGGAGGAAATCAGGGCTGTGATTTGCCTGGTGTCACCCAGCTAGTAAGTATCTGAGGTTGGATTTGAACTCAGGTCCTCCAGACTCCAGGTTCAGTGCTCTACCCATTGCTCCACATAGTTTCCCCTTAGGTATTATTTTTAGCATCATTTTGAGGGGGGAGGAGTGGGATCTAGCCCTGCGAGATTTTATTTATTTATTTTCAGGCAGTGTCCTGCTCTGGCCAAAGGAGGAAGAGGGTAGAAGAGACCTGGCTAAGGGTAAAGCTGAAGCCTCTATTTCTCTCCTCTCTTCCCTCTCCCCCCACTTCGCCCCCAACATTCCTTCTCTTACGGTTCTTCTTAAACTGTGGGTCGGGACCCCAAATTTGGAAACAGTAATAGATTTTTGAAAGTGCAACAACCAAAAATTAATTCAAAATCAAATGCATAATGAATCGGAGGTGTTTCTGGCAGGCTTACCCATGTTGCTTCATGAAACTTCACTGCAGCCTTGGTTCTGAAGACACAGCATGCACATTTGATACTGTGCATGCCTCCGTATGCAACACTAACTAATGCTGCTGGAAAGGGCTCCCAAATGGGAAACATTTAAGAAGTCCTAATCTAGAAAGTACTGCAAAGTCATACACTCTAATTTCTGGAATTTCTCCCATTTTCAATTTGTTCGATAATTTATAGAGATCCCTGGAGCCATGGTTAACTTGCCTGGCTTACTGGAACAGGTTTGTGGGTCTCAGGTGCTTTCATGTTATTCAGTGGCTTTAAAAGATTTTTCACATTTAGTCTAAGATCTTTTGATGAGTTGGTTGACTGATTGAAATGGGTTTTCACCTAGTTAAGAAATCTGAGCTAAGTGGATATATAAACAAGCAAATAAGACAGTCATTGCCTTCAAAGATCTTCCTTTCCTGTGGAGACAGAGAATACACTAAATGGTTCTAGAAAGTGGATGGGTGAGGGAAAGAAAAGTGATATGTATATATGTGTGTGTGTGTGTGTGTCTGTGTGTATGTGTGTGTAAGTGTGTCTGTGTATATACATATGTGTGTCTATACGTGTGAGTGTGTGTGTGTGTGTGTGTGTGTGTGTGTGTGTGTGAGTGTATGTGTAGGATTGCCCTGAGTGTGAAAGCTAGGGGACTGGCATCTATCTGGAGCAGGTTCTCTAACTCCAGAAATCACTTGGGGCAGGAATCTTCTCTATCCCAATTAGCATGTGTGTTGTCTCCTCTGTTATATGGTAAATTTCTCAAGGTCAGGAACTATTTTTGCTTTTTTTCTTGATATCCCCAGCACTTAGGAATGTTCCTGGTATATAAAGTATGGGATGGGTATGCCAGCATCCCTGAGGCTGTGATATTTTAAAAGGTTTAAGAGACATAAAATCTGGAAAATGTAATCGTTTTATTAATAATGCCAGCATTTTAGTAAAAAGATGGTCGTTTGGCTGAGGTATGCTCTTGATTTTTATGCCCTGTAAGAAGAGGAGTGTTCAAAAGGATGGGGATCAATCCTAACTGGCTAACAATTAACGAGAGGTGGACTTTACAAAGAGAAGAAGGCTTACTCCAATGAGGGGCTGAGAGTGACATCATGTCACTCTTAGACACTGGGGCTATCTCTCTACCCAGACCACCTTGGGAACTTTAGACTAACAGGTCAGTCTCCACCCAAGCTTGAATGAATAGAATTCATCCTAAGTTTGGGTAGGGTCAAACAGAGGAGGTAAGCTCAACCTTCAGAGACTTGAGTCCTTGAAATGAGGACAGAGAACAGAGGGAACTCTGAATCGCCCCTAAATCATTAGTTGTTAATAAACATTTGTCTCAGGGCAAGTATTATCATTAACCTTTCCTCTAAGGGTGGGCATAGCTGTGCTGTTCTCTACACAAGGGAGTCTGTCATGGACCCCTTTAGTAGTCTGATGAAGCCTACGGACCCCAGCTCAGAATCAAGTTTTTAAATAAATAAAATAAAAAGATTTTTTTAAAAAAGCAATTATATTGAAAGATAGTGATTAAAAATAAATTTCTTTAAGTTCATGAATCCTAGTTAAAAAACCCTGAACAGAAAGCTCTACTGGAGATGGAGAGAAAAGAGACATTAGGAAATGACCATGATGTAGAATTAGACAAAAAAAAGAAAACATCAATAAAAAAAAGGGAAAGTAATTTGTATGGTGCTTCAAATACCTCCACCCCCACCCCCACCACCACACACCACCCCCCCACTCCCCCAGGCTTCTCCCTGGAACAAAGACCCATTTCTTTAATCATATTGTTCCAGTGATGCTGTGTGACTGTGAGTCACCAGATCCCCTAGTCTCTGGAGAATTCGAGTACAGGATCACCCAAAGGTCACTGCTGAGGCACAGTGAGGGGAGCAGGTTTCAACATTCTTAACCAAATTGCACAGGAGAAATGCTGTAAGGGAAGGATTCTTAATCTGGGGTCCTGAAAACCCTTCTAAAGGACTCCATAGATAGATTTCAAGGGGTTCATGAGTGAGGATGAGGAAAAATAATTACACCTTTATTTTCCCTAACCTTTGTTTTCCTCTCTTATCCTGGGCATTTTGTTTTATGCATTTAAAAACATTATTCTGAGAAGGGGTCCAGAGGTTTCACCAGACTGCCAATGGGTATTCCTGACACAAAGAAAGTAAGATGCCTAAAGTAAAGGATATAGGAACAGAAAAGGAGTCTTAGAGGAGAGTTATTGAGGAGGGGACTCTACATGCCACTGACATCCTCCCAGGGAAAAGGTAACAAGAGGAGTGGCCCCTGGTACTTCAGGAAGACCCCACCTGCCCAAGGCAGCATCAAGAGCCATCAAGTCACACAGGAAAAGAGACTTGAATAGCTTGTGGTGGGAAGCAGAGGTGAAGAATAGCTTACTGGCTCAATACAGCCAATGCTTGTCTCCTTGGAACTGAGAGGAGATAACAGGACAGATAAAAGGTAGGCAATGGGGTGGACTGGGAAGGGAGGGTAATGCAAGGTCTGAGCTGAAAGAGGTGATGGAAACAGGGCACTGAATGTCAGCTTATAACCACCTCATTCATTTCAAACCTCTTCACAGCCTTCCAAAAACACTTTGTAAAAGAAAAGCACCCCCTCTTCAAACCGACTTCTTAATGTCACCAGGTTCCCGCATGCTCGCATGTCATTACAGCCCACACACTCTCTGTTGCTAAGTGCCCTGGCTTGTCAAAATATATTCCAAAGGCGTCTGATTTCTCTCAAATTTAAGAAATGTACAAAAGAGCTTAAGCCTTTCTGAAAACATGGATATAGAGATGATATATGATGGAGAGATAAAGAAATTGATGAGTGGATGACATGTCGGAAGTGGATAAGACATAATTTATTCTATGTGATAGATAATAGATATGTGAAAATTGATAGGTGATATGTGATAGATGATGATATAATAGACAAATTAAATGTGATGGATGATTGATAGCTAGATGATAGAAAGAGATAGGTAGATTGATTACAGAGTGATATAGGTAGGTAGACAGACAGACAGACAGAAAGAGATAGGTAAATAAGTAGGGAGAGAGAGAGATAACAAAAAGATAGGTAGGTAGCTAGACAAGACAGACAGACAGATAAATAGACAGACAGACAGACAGAAAGAGATACGTATGTAGGTAGATAGGTATGTAAGTAGATAGATAAGTAGGTAGACAGGCAGATTTTTGAAAAAATTAAACACAGAGAAACCATTACTGTTAAAGTACAAATTGTACTGATTGCAGATAGCCAAGGCAGAGTCAATCAGCACAGGCAACACATAATATTATGTTCTAATTTGGAGCTCCAGGGTGTTTGTCCCTTCATTTTGTATCTCTTAATTCACTTCCTTTGTAGCTACTAGTGCCAGCTGAATGTGTAATATAGTATTAAGGAAATAAAAGAGGCAGAACAGTGCAGGGAATAAAAAACCAACCTCAGAGTCAGAGAGACCTGAGTTCAAGTTCTACTTCTGATATACCCTGGCTGTGTGACCCCCACCCAACAAGGGAAGCACTTAAAATCTATGTGCCCCAGGCAAGTCTCTAGGACTAGATGTTAGAAGGGATTTCCCATCAGGCATTCTACACACTAATGAAATCACAGGTAAGGACACCCCCCCCCCGCCCAAAAAAATCTATCACTATAATCCTATTGATATGGGGAGAACTAGCAACTGAAAAAAAGGGGTGTTCAAGGTAATTCTTCTGTTTTTCCATCTCCATTGGCATTTAAAGTCAACAATCATTTATAAAGTACCTCATATGTGCCAGGTGATATATTAAGCCCTTCACAGTCTAATTCCAGCCCACCTTTTTAGGTCTGATACATGTTTCTCCCCTCACATACTTATCCTCCAAACTGATCCAGTCCATGACATTTCAACTCCATCTCTCCACCTTTACACAGACTGTTCTCCTTGTTTGGTAAGCATTCCTTGCTTGCCTCAAGCTCTAAGAATCCCTGGCTTCCTTCAAAGTTCGACTCAGGCATCACCTCCTATATAAAAACTATTCAGAGCCACTTGAGTGCTAGTGCCCTGCTAAACAATTACTTTGTATTTATTCTGTATATAGTTGATACTTACATATAAAAGTTGTTTGCTTCCCTACCTCCCTTCCCTAGTAGAATAGAGGCTGCTGAAGATCAGGAACTGCAGGCTTTTTCACCTTTGTATATTGGGTACCTAGCACAGGTCCTGGTCGATGGTGGATGCTTAGTAAATGTCCTTTGGATGTTGAATTAATAAATATTTCATTAATTATTAGAGATCTTTTCAACCTTTCCATTGAACCTTCCCTTATAATAAAAAAAGACAGTTAAGCAAAACCAGCAAAGAAATCGACTGTGTCTGATGATGTGAAAATTTTAACACGTATATGTTACCACTCTTTGCCAGGATCACTGATCTAAGGTGACCAAGAATGGTCTCTAAACTGAATCAGCATTCAGAGATTTGAACGCATTGTTTTCAT
Organism: Potorous gilbertii; assembly: GCA_028658325.1. Taxonomy (NCBI): domain Eukaryota; kingdom Metazoa; phylum Chordata; class Mammalia; order Diprotodontia; family Potoroidae; genus Potorous; species Potorous gilbertii. The sequence continues at coordinate 223,521,411 of CM053770.1, forward strand.
CTGTGTTATTGTTATGCCATCCTCCTAGTTGCTAAAATCTCTAGTTTCTTACTGCACAATAATATTCCATTATATTTCTATACTGTAATGTCCCGACTGTTCTCCTTTCAATGGACATATATTATGCTATTTTTAAAAAGTGTTTGGGGGAATATTATGGTATTTGGGGGAATACTTTGGTATTTGTAGGGACCTTTTTTCTACTACTGAACTCTTGGGTCATGTGTCCAGTAATAAGATCACTCCTTCATATTGAGTAAACAGAAGTAATTTCTCACCTTAGTGAGAAAAAAGTTAAAGTGAAAATTGTAAATGACATATAAAGTATGGTAAGGAATCTACAAGTTCATTCAGGCTTAATAATGTTGGATGTAACTGAAGGGCCTCAGAGTTAGAAATGACTTGTCATTGGGCAGCTAGTCTAATCCTGAATCAAAGCATAAATCTTCTTTACAAAAATATTCATTTCATTTATCTGTTCATTCAATAGACATCTACTGAGCTCACCTTATGTATGAGGCACTTTGCAAGGCACCGTAGGGGAGACCAAGATGGTCTTTGCCCCCAAAGGAGTTTATAATCCAAAAGAGGAATTTAGTTATATTTCATACATTTCCTCATATGTTCATTCAACAGGTAGTACCCATTGATTAGTCGTTAAGCACAAGGCACAATTTGTCCAACAACCTGTAGTAGGGACAAGTGCAAGGTCACCAGTCTCATTTTCTCCTCTGGAGCCATCTGGGTCCAGTGGCAAGATATAGATCAGGATGACAGGAGATGGCCCCCAAATGATGCTTGAGTTGTGTCTTAAAGGAAGACAGGGTTTCTATGAAGCAGAGGTCATGAGGGATTGCTTTGATATATGGCATGAGGTATTGACTAACACCTAATTTCTGCCAGTCTTTTCCAATTTTCTCAGCAGTTTTTGTCCTTTCCCCAGTAATTGGTCCAGGGAACACTACACTATGTGTGTTTACTTTTAGGTTTTTGTCTACCTTATAAAAAAATTAATGATCTGAACAGAAGAAATATGTCCAAAGTAAAAAAGAAATCTCTCTTCTGTTAATGCAGGACTCTCTCTCCCCTCTTCCCAGCAGCCAAAGACCTCCCCTTAAAAAGTAACTCTGAGAGAGGAAAGAGAAAATTGGTTCCTAAGGAAAAATATATATTGCAATTCATAGCAATTGTTTTGCCTCTTGGGGGACTGAATGTTCTCGTCTCCATGTTCTTTTCCAGCCCCCACACCTCCCTCCTCCCTCTGGCCCCATTCTCCTCTCTGTGTGTACAAGCGGGTGTCCACCTGCCTCTGCCACATTTAGATCCGTGGTTCTTCCGGAGCGCTTGTGGCATGATTATAGCTTTTTATTGCCTGAGGAGAGGCAACATCATGTAGTGGATAGTAAGCCAGTCTAGGAATCAGGAACCTGAGTTCAAATTCCAGCTCCAACACATCCAGGCTGTGCTAGAGTGGGTGAGTCACTTAACCTTTCCAGGCCCCCAGGCAATTCTCTAAAACTCTAAGTTTTAGGATAAGTGGTGTTCTCTATTGGTAGAAAGAGTTTTTCCTCAAGCTTTCCTTTTCCAGTGAAATCAGATCTATTCCACAAAATGTCTGACTATCCATTCAGGGTACCTAAAATTCTTAGTAGGAATTAATATTGCTCCATTCTTCCCTTCGTCCTCCTCTGCCTTTGCTTCCCTCCTTTCTTTCTTCCCTGCCTTCCTTTCATTCCTTTCCTTCTTCCCTTTCTTCTTCCTTCCTTCTTTTCCTATTGTCTTCCTCCTTTCTGTCCTTCCTTCCTCTCTAAGGCCCATCACACACAGTTTTGACCTACTCTGTTACCAACATGGGCTGGTTCACCCCTTCCTGGGAGGTCAGGTGGCTCCTTGCTTCCAAGGAAAGGAGAGGTGGTATTTACCATACTGATGCTAGACAACACAGATAGCTAATTCTTGTTCTAGCCCTAATGCAGCTGGGACTCCTGAACTCAACAGATCCACCAGCCTCAGTCTCCCCAGTAACAGAGATTATTGGCTTGGCTGCAGTACTATTTTCAGTTTTTATCATAGGAAATTGCTGTTAGATCCAAGGAAAAACAGGCATGTAAAAATGCTTATGTAAATTGTTTTAATTTGCCAACAATGCTAACAAACTCAACAAGACTTAATTCCGTGAGAATCTTATCAAACTTTAGATCTAGCAGCATTTTTTGTATGAGTTAGAGAAAAAGCTGGTCAGTCAGTCAATAAACATTTATTAAATGCCTACTATTTGCCAGGCACTGGCTTAAATGAGAGGAATATAGAATTAGGAGTCTCAAGGTATCCCTTGGCCTCATGGATTTCTTGAAAGTGTTCCTGTCCATCATTATACTTTAAATCTGAGTCTACTCTCCCCAAGGGCCATTCAGAGCAGAGAATGTACCTTCAGTTTAGGGAATATTTTGTAACTTCTATCTTTCATATATGAGGGAACCTACTATATGAGGGCTTGTGAACACCAGTACTAGGAAGCAAATTACCCTCAGGATTGTCTGATAATTGGACCTGGGGTGAGGTGGGATGGGAGATATCGTCAGCTCTGAGAAGCATCCTACCTATGTATGTGGAAATTGAGGAAAAAGTCAGAGCAGAGTCTATATTCCTATAGAGAATTTGTTTTTCTTTTTGTCCAAACCTATGATTTCCTCATTATAAGGAATTCTCAATGTGTAAATGCTTTACATTGATGTAGGTAGGGGTTTCATCTTGTAACTCTTAGTTCTTGAGAGTTGCCTGGAGCACCAAAAAGTTCAATGACTCATCTAAGGTCCCACAGCTAGTACATGTCAAAGGTAGGTCCTGAACTCAGATTTTCCCATGTCTAAGACTAGCCCTTTCTCCACTATACTACCCTAATTCGCACTAAAGAAGATAACATTTAACTAATATTTTAGATGGCTTTTTTCAATCTTTTAGGAACAAACTAGATGTTGAGGTATTTTTCATAGTAAAGTCTTTATCATAGCATGAAGATGACCTGAATTCTGAAAGGCAAAGCTAGTCGAATGCAAAGTCGTGTGGGTTATTCTCTCATTGTAAAGATGAGGACGCTGAGACAAAAAAAAATAAACTGATTTTCCTAGGGTTACATAGCTAATAAGGTTTGCAGTTAGAATTTGAATCCAGAACTCCAAATCTGTCACTCTCCATTATGCCATGCTGCCCTTCTTCCCACAACAAAAAGGCTTTTAGTGTTAGTATATGGTAGACTATATGTCTGCTGTTGAAGGACCAGGCTCATCACCAGGTTGATGTCATAGGATCATAGATTTAACTCAGAACTTATCAAGTTTAACCTCTCCATTTTACAGATCAGGAAACTGAGGTCCACAGAGATTAAGTTGCTTGCCCAAGATCACAGAAATGGTACATATAAAAGTCAGGATTTGAATCCAAGTCCTCTGCCTCCATAACCAGGATCCCTCCCACTAAAATATGCCCATTAATTAGGATGATTAATTTTTCAGCCTAAACAAATCTTCAAAGGCATCTCCCAAGTCAAAGGGTCAGTATCTTTTATATGGCCCACTTTGGCAGTCTAGTGAGGTATATAAACTCCTTCTAAGAATCATATTTTTAAATGCAAAAAAAATCAAATATATAGGATTTTAAGAGAAACCAATTAGATGATTAGAATCATATTTTTAAATGCAAAAAAAATCAAATATATAGGATTTTAAGAGAAACCAATTAGATTGAAATTAGAGTTATCAAAATTTTTTAATAAAACACTGGAGCTTAGGTTAAGGAGCTCTGTCCTAAACTATATTTAATTGACAATAAAAGCTAGCATTTATATAGCATTTAAGGTTTGCAAACTGCTTTATATATGTTATCATATTTGATTACCACAAAAGACCAGTGAGGTAGGTACAAAGAATGAAAGGACCTCTATTCACAAAGAGCTATTCTAATGGGGAAGACAACAAGAACATATATAAATATATACAGAATAAATATAAAGAAAATAGAAAGGTAATAAAAATAAATACAAGCTGGCTTGGGAGGGAGGGTTCTTGCAGGATGAGCAATCAAAAAGGGCTTCATGTAGAAGACGGTGCCTGAGCTATGTCCCGAAAGAAGAGGGTCATTCTATCAGGTGGAGGTGAAGGATGTCCAAACACGTAGGACAACCAGTGTAAAGATGTGGAAGTGGGAAATGGTCTATCATGTGAGAAGTTCAAAGAGAAGGCCCTTCCAGGTAGATCTCAGAGTGCAAGAATGGCCAATGAGGTTGGAAAGTTAGGTTGGGGCCAGGCTATACCAGATGAGAAATCAAGGAAATTCTGCATGGGAGCAATCAAGCTTCTCCTGTCTCAGTCAATTAAATTCTGAGCATATGGGAAATGCTCAGGTGACTCATTCCTTTAGGAAAATCATTCAGCTCTTGAAAAGACATGTATACATATATATGTATGTGTGTGTGTGTATATGTTTTTACTGTAGGTATGAAGAGGAAAAATCTACCTGATAAGCATACATATAGATATTCATAAATGAGCCTTGTTTGTGTACAAGTCCTTTGGAATAACAGCTCTGGTTGATAGAGCATAGGAGTTCTTCTCTAGCACTCATTCTCTTGTGGCAGCTTTGTCTCTGTGCAGCAATAGATAATTAGACCCTGAAAAAATGCTGCTGAGTGTCACCAGCCCCCGCAAATCTGTTACTTGTCAGATGCAGCTTACAGCTGCTGTTACAAAAGGATGTTAAAGCGAAATGGCTGAGTTCTTAGCTTCCTTGTTCTCAGATTCTGAGGATTAATCTGGTAAAACAAAGGTTTGTCCACTTCTCTCTTTATTTTGGCTATATCATGATTTTTTTCTAATAATATAAGCTCTTTGTAGAGGATGATTGTTTTATTCTTTGAACTTGTATCCTCAGTGCCTAGTACAGTGTGTCTAGCACATAATAATTGCTTGTGATCTTCCAGTCAAGAAATGGTAACGATGGCTTCTACCCCTGTAACAACAGGTCCCAGAAGCTTTGTAAAGAGAAAATGTAGAGTCTAGAGTGCTAGATTTAGAGTCAGGGGACTGGTGTTCAAATCCAGATTCTGTCATATATTTACTCTATGTCCCTGGACAAGATTTTTAATCTCTCTGAGTTTCATTTTCCTTATCTATAAAAAGAGGCAGCATGGACTCTGAGACCCATTCCAGACTTATATGTGTGATCCTATCACCTCTTTATAATGAGTTATTTAAATTATTTGGGTCTCAGTTTCCCCATCTGTGAAATGAAAGAGTTAGAGTAGATGACCTCAGAGATCAAGTTCTAGACCTAGGATCCTCGAGAGGACAGACATGGACAGCCTGTGATTTGTTCTACTAGAAGGAACCAGTGAGATCACAGATGCATTTGAGTAAAATGAGGCTAAAATTGAATTGCCTACCTTACAAGGTCACTGGGAGAAAAGTGCTTACACCTTAAAGCAATATGTAAAAGTGAATTAATATTACCTTCCTTGCAAAGTTGTGAATGTGCTTTATAACTTTAATGTGCCACACATAAAGATGAGTCATTATTTTCAAGCAATTTGCCCATACTCATACAGCTATTTTGAGTTGGAAAAAAAAGTCAGAGAAGAGACTAATTTGACTGCAAAATGAAGATAATGTCACAGGACCTCATCTTGATTTTAATATTCTTGCCTCCAAAGGGTTATGCTTTTTGAAGAGATTTTGAAAACCACAAATCCTTGCTTAAGGTTGGATTGCTTTTATAAAAAAATTCAGTCAAATTCCTAAAATGTCAACTACTAGATAGAGTTGCTCTTTCAGCAGGCTATTTCTACTCTCTGGGAAAGTACACCAAGTACCAAGGCTCCCATAGGTCACCAGACATAACTCCTGGTCCTTTGGTATAGTCTAACAATTGCTGCATTACCTGGTTCTGTGTCTTTTAGCAAATTGCAGACATACTGCCCTTGGAAACTGCCACACCAAGACAGGAACAAAGGATCTAGGGTATTATTGAACTTTGCTGCTATACTTTCTTTCTTCCCCTGAAAAAAAAAATTGGTAACAACACATCATGTAAAAGGTGCTTCCCCAGGTTTTCCTGGAGGAATTATGTGTCATGTCCTGTTCATTTGGCCAAAGTTCCTATCTGGCTTGGGATGCACATCTGAGCTGCAGAAAAAGAATGCTTAAGGGGAAAGAAAGCACCAAGATCAAAACATATGTGTAGCTCCAGAGGGAAATTGACTAATCTTTAAGAATTTTTTCCCCTTTTTTTTATAAGTACCCCTAGTTCATCTTGCCAGAGGAAACTGACTGCCTTAGACCATTTCCCTTTTCAGTAAAGGAAACTGACTAGCTTCCTAGTCAGTCTTTGGCAGAAAGGAAATTGTCTAGCATCTTAGTCAGTTTCCCTTGGCATCTTATCAATAACATAAAGAGAAGATTTGACCCTTCTAAGCAGCTAAGCAACAATAAATTAATGAATGAACAGAAAGATGATAGATAGATTGATAGATAGACAGACAGACAGATAGATAACCCAACTGAACAACTTTAAGAGTGGTTTGGTTACAAGGATGTATATCCCAGAGAAGCCATGTAGAGATCAGACTACTTATAATGTCCATTTAACTGTAATCAAGATGTTTCTTACCAGCTTGACCTAGATTTATATTGGCAATAATACTAGCATGTGTGTGCATGTATGTGGGGGGGAGGTAGTCACAAACTCTTTCAACTCTAATTTTCTCAGCTGTAAAATAACAGTTAGCAACAAACTTAAATGTTTGCAAAGTGGCTTATAAATACTATCTCATTTGATCCTTACAAAACAGCCCTGGGAGGTAGGTGCTATTGTCATCCCCATTTTACAGACGTGGTAAATGAGGCTAAGTGAATTCCCTGGAGTGGCATAGCTAATGTCTGTGGCCAGATTGGAACTTATATCTTCCTGACCCCAGGACCAATGCTCTTAAATGCTGCCTGTAAAAGAACAATGAGGATAATACCTATAGTACCTACTTCTCAGGGTTATTTTGAAGATCAAATGAGAAAATGCATGTAAAGGAATTTGCCAATATTAGTGTTCCACCTGTTTACCCCTCACTCTTCCTACATGATTGGGCTATCTCCTTTCTTAATGTTATTTTTATTCTTGCATTCAAGTCATTGTTGGGAAATGTAATTTTGTTGACTTAAACCCACCATGTGTCTTTCAATTGCCCTTTAGGACTCTTCTGTTTTGATTCTTCCAAGATCATGATATTCTATGACACCAAACCATGTAGCATCACTAAGAGACTATCAGAGCTGAAAAATAGACTTTGGCAGCAGGGAACAAGCTGGTACTGAGGAAAGCGGTGCACAGTCTTCCAAATGCAATTTAGCACCTTCCCCTCCTTCTATTAAAATCTGGGACCAAATCACTACTCACTTGCAAAGTCTATCTTGTATGTCTGAACTTAAGGACTAACTCAGTGGGCTGTTCATCTAACTGCATATCCTTTCCTCTACAGATTAGTAAATCAATATCTTATGAATAGACATGTATCTCATTGGGGAGCCCTGTTGCATTCCAGGACTTGATTCAGTTGGCTCTATATATCTACAAACAAGAGCATATGGAGGAACTCACCATCTAAAAGAAATCTTTTCCATTTGGGCTTGATACAGCACACCCCGCATGATGCTGGCAAGCATGTGGCTTCAGATTGTGTCTTGCTTAACATTCTTTTTCTTTTATTTTTAAAACTTTCATTGTCACCTTTTGTTTTTATATCACCTTAGTTTCTAAATGTATTCTTCCTGTGCCCCCACACGGAAAGCCAGCCCTAGAAATACAGAATAAAAATAAACAGAAGGCAAAAAAAAAAAAAGTTCATTGAAACTAACAAATCAACCAAACCTAACAGTAAAGACAACATTCCACTGCCATACTTCTTGAGGTCTGCAAAGAAGGAAGGGAAGTACATTTTCTCATCTTTTTTTTTTCTGAGATGAAGTTTGATCACTACCCATAATATTTGTGGGTGTATTTCCATTTATAACATTATAATAATTTTGTATATTACTTCCAGAATTCTGCTTGCTTCACTTTGCATCAGTTGAGATATCTTCCTATACTTCTCTGAATCCTTCAGATTTCTGGTTATATTCCATTCCATTCATGTACCACAATTTGTTTACCCTCTCCCAAATCCATGAGCAGCTCTTTTGTTTGCATTCCTTTGTGGTTCAGTCATTTTATTCATGTCCTACTCTTCATGACTCCCTTTGGGATTTTCTTAACAAAGATACTGGGGCAGTTTGCCATTTCCTTCTCCATCTCATTTTACAGATGAAGAAACTGAGACAAATAAGGCTAAGTGACTTGCCCAGGGTCACACAGCTAGTGTCTGAGGCCTGATTTGAACTCAGGTCTTCCCGGCTCCAGGCCTACGCTGTATCTACTGCACCACCTAGCTCTCCTTGCATTTCTTTATTACCACAATAAGTGCCGCTATAAATATATTGGTGCATATGGTGGTGTTTTTTTTTTTTGGTCTTTGACTTCCCTGGGGTGTAAACCTATCAAGGAAACTCTGGACCAAAGGGGTCCAAACTTTTAGTCAGTGGTTTTCTTCTCCTTGACAATGTTGATCAAAGGATTGTTGAATGAATTTCTGCAGTAGCTTCTCTCAAAGCATCTCATAAAATCTTGACATGTGCATAAGATATGCCTTCTTGGACAAGAGCCTTCAAGACTATGTTTGCTCTGTAAAATCAAGTGCTTTCTTATAATCAGCAAACAGCAGGTTCTTGTAATCTCTATACCTCTCAATCAGTTGTATAACTGTGATAATACAGCCCACTGTAGAGAAGCATCTGCAAAAACCTGTGTCCCTTTCTCAGGTTTTTATGAAGGATGCTGATAAATCCTGAAGAGGTAGCAGATGTGTGTTTGTATGAGTCTAGCCAAATTCCTCTTAGCATAGGAGCCAAGCCAAGAAAAATACCTGAATTATTGCAGTACTTACTAATTGATCTCTTACTGCTTCAAGTTTCTTCCCATTTCAATCCAGCCTCTAAAGACATCGCCACCAAAGTGATTTTGCACGGTTCTAACCTTGTCACCCTACTACTCATTGAACTGATATAAACTCTCCTGATTGGCATTTAAAGCTCATCACAACCTAGCCCTTTCTCTTTTCAGTCATTACATATTATTCCCCTCTGTGCACTCTATAATTTAGCTGAACTGGCTCACTTGCCATTTCTCACGTATGCTACTCCATTTCCCACCTCCGTGCCTTTGCATGGGCAGTCCTACATCCTTCATATACTTTACATCCTTATTTCCACCCCCTTAAAAGTCATGACTTCCTTCAAGACTCAGATTAAATTCCACTCAGATCAAATTGCATTTCCACTCCATCTACTCAGCAGCTAGTGCCTCTCCTCCTAACACCACCTTGTAACTTCTCTGCATGTGTCCCATACATACCTAATAATGTACATTGCTTTCCCATTAAACTGGAAACTCCATGTGGACAGTGATTATTTTTTTTCTGCTTTTTATGTGTATTCCCAGCACTTAGTACAGCGAAAATATTTAGAGATCTCTTAATAAATGCTTATTGACTGACTGAAGAATTGTTTTAACTTATCCACACTTAACACTAACAGGTCAGATTAAGCCCTTTATCTGGTGAAGGATACAGGGGCAGGAACATGTAGGCTTCCTCTGTTATATAGAACTTCACATCCCTACAAAATGGAGTATAGATGTCACTGGAGCATCCACTAATCAAAAGATAGCCAGTTCCCCTATGACACGTCAGCTGAGAAAGAAAGAAACATTGCATGAGTTTACAGGTGTCTGATTTTTTGCTGGTTTTTTGGTTTATCAATTGAGGCTGAGAAAATTGAAGTGACATACTCTGGGTCACACAGCTAATTAAGGATCTAAGGCAGCATCTGAACCCAAGTCTTCCTGACAACATTATCCACTGCTTCTGAGTTCCAAATTCAATCACCAACTGCCTCTTTGACATCTATACCTGATCCTAACATTAAATGCCCCTGACTCTCTTTTCTCCCTCCTCTCTTCTTAACGTCCTTATTCCTGCTGAGGGTACCACCCTCCTTCCAGTCATCTAGGTTTGCAGTTTCAATCATTCCTGACTCTTCCCTCTCCTTTACCCCCCATACTCAATCAGTTTCCAAGTGTGGTCCCTTTTACAACATTTCTCACGTGTCTCCTCCGTACCCACACAACCCTCCCTCTAACAGAAGCTCTCATCACCTCTTGTCTGGATCACGACAGTCAGTTCCTAACTGGATTCTTCTGCATCTGTTCTCTCCTCTCTCTCTAATCCATGCTCAGAGCTGCCAAATTGATATTATAAGATTATAGATCTGATCACATCACTCAGCATTTATAAGAAACTTCTTTGTATCCTTATTGCCTCTAAGAATAAAATACAAATTGTTTGACACTTTTTCAGGATTAGTCCATACCACTTCCCTTCAGATACTTTGTATTCTGGTCAAGCTTGCCTCCTTGCCTTTCCCTGTAAGGGAATCTCCACCTCCCACTTTATGCCTTTGCATAACCCATTCCCCATGCCTGGAATGCTCTCCTCACCTCCACCCCTTAAAATCCTTAGCTTGCTTCAAGGTTTAGAGGAAAAGTGCTGCTGTCTCTTAACTAGAGACTTCATCTGATCCACTCCCATCACTACTGCCCAACCCTCAAAAATGACTTTGGATTTACTTATCTGTAACATGGTTTTCCCCCACAATAGAATGTATTTCCTTGAAGACTAAATCTCTGTTACCTGGGGATTGCTTGACACATAGACAAGAAGAATGTGCTGAAGGAATGAAGTTATGTACAAAGTCATCTTTGAGGATTGGAGCCTCCCCAAAATGCCACATATCTTTTCATAGAAAAAATATTTTCAAGGGGAGATGCCCTCCTAGCCTGTATTTCCCACAGCTTCCAATTCTATTATGTCAGTCCTCTGTCAAAAAGCCTTCAATGCATCCTTGTTGTCTACAAAGCAAAATTCAAATTGCAAATCCAAGACCCTCTACCAGCCAGCCCTAAATTACTTCTTGACCCTCACATTGCCTACTGTTTCCAGACAAACAGGCATATTCATTAGAGACAATAAGTGCCCCTTATAATCTCTTCCTCCAGTGTCTTTGACTATGCCATTCTCCCATGAATTCCCTCTTCTCTCTCATTCTCCCTCTTCCTCCTCTCTGCCCATCCAAATCCTATCCATCTTTCAAGGACCAGCCCACCTGTCTCCTCCTCCCTCAAACTCTCTCAGACTGCTCTAGGTCACAGGAGTCTCTAGCCTCAGAGGAGAATTAGGTTTGGATTCTGGAAAGAAAGTGTTCTTCAAGGCAGAGGAGCTGGCTTCGGGTTTCCAACACTCACCTTCCCCTGCTGGGGAGGAAATTATGATAATAACAAATGAGATCATCTCTGTACAGTGCATTGCCAACTTTAAAGCACTGTATACATTTTAGTTTTTATGAAAATAATCATGAATTTCAAGAATGCTGCCACTTGGGCTTTTATTAGTTAAATCCAAGTGGTATCTCACAGTGCTTCTGAATTGATACAGTGTGAACTGACACATGAAGATTTTTGCTCCTCCCCCTCATGAAAGTTCTTAATAATAACAAGCTTCCCCAGTTTTACAATCATTATCTCACTGTTCTATCACCAGTGGATTCATTATCTCACTATTCTATCACAGTCCTATGAGGTGACAATAACATTATTTATATATATATTCATTTTATTTATTTTTAATCTTCTACAATCACTACCATAAAACTTAGATTTTTTTCCCCTACCTATGCCCCACTACCCCTCTCCCTCCCCGAGACAACATTCAATTCTATATAGGACCTACACATACATTCCTACTGAATACATTTTCACTATAGTCATACTGTGTAAAAGAACCAAAATAAATGGGAGAACTCATATAACAAACCAAAACATAACACACACACACACACACACACACACACACACACACACAAATGATCGGCTACATTCTGCAACTGAATTCCATAGTTCTTCCTCTGAATGTGGAAGGCATTTTGCCTTAGAAGACCATTGGGAATTCTTTTTTTTTTTTTTTTATGTCCTTGCATTGCTATGAAGATCCAAGTCTACCAGAAAAAACTCTCACACACTATGGTCATTGCTGTACACAAAGTTCTCCTGGTTCTGCTCCTTTTACTCAGCATCAGGTCATATAATTCTTTCCAAACCTCTCTAAAGTCTTCTTGTTCATCATTTCTTATGATGCAATAGTATTCCATTACATCCATATACCATAATTTATTCAGCCATTCCCCAATTGATGGGCATTCCCTTGATTCCCAGTTTTTGGCAACTACAAAAAAAACTGCTATAAATACTTTTGTACATGTGGGACCCTTTCCCATTTTTATGCTCTCTTGGGGATACAGTCTTAGAAGTGATATTGCTAGGTCAGAGGGTATGCACATTTTTGTAGCCCTTTGCGCATAGTTCCAAATTGCTCTCCAGAATGGCTGGATCAGCTCACAGCTCCACCAACAATGAATTAGTGTTCCAACTCTCCCACATCCTCTCCAGCATTTATCATTTTCCTGTTCTGTCACATTTGCCAATCTAATAGGTGTGATATGGTACCTCAGAGTTGTTTTGATTTGCATCTCTCTAATAAAAAGTGATTTAGAGCATTTTTTCATATGATTATAGATAGCTTTAATTTCTTCCTCTGAAAATCACCTGTTTGTATCCTTTGGCTATTTATCAACTGGGGAATGACTTGTTTGTATATTTGACTCAGTTCTCTATATATTCTAGAAATGAGGTTTTTATCCCTGAGATTAACTGTAAAAATTCTTTCCCAATATACTACATCCCTCTGAGATAATAACATCATTATCCCCATTTGTAGATGAAGAAAATGAGGTCCAGAGACACTTGTCAGAGATTACACAGGCGATAAGTCAATGTTCGAGACAGGATTTGAACTGAGATCCTCTGCTCTTTCCACTATATCAGGCTGCTCATCCCAGAAAGATCTGCAGCAGATGGTCAGAGTTGACCTGAAATTCCAGGGTTCAAGTCAGAAAGTCAGAAAAAGAGTCACCATGCCAAGGAACCATCAATTAGTAGAAGACCAAGTGGCAAACATCAATATTAGGAACAAAACTAGGAACCGGGAAGCAAAGTTAGCTATAGGATTTCCAAATGCAAAGGGAACTCAGAAACCACCTGCCTGATCAGAATTCCCTCTCCAACTTTGACAAAGATCTCTGGCAAAGGAAACCTTTTTGCGCAAATAAAACCAATGCAGTTAAAATTAAAAGAAAAATAGGTAACTGGGGAAAAAGAATCTTTCCAACAAGTTTCTGTGATAAAGGTCTCATATTCAAAATATACAAAGATCTGATTCAAATTAAGTAGATAAGAGTCAGACCCCAATAAATAAGTGGTCAGAAGAGAGGAACAGGTATTTTTTAAAAAAAAGATATCCAACCTATGAAGAGCCACAAAAAAAAAAATATTCCATATCACAAATTAGAGAAATACAACTTACAGTCATTCTTAGGTTCCACTTTATATCCATCAGATTAGCAAAGATGACAAAGGAGAAAAACAGAAAATATTAGAAAGACTATAGGAAAATAGACACACTAAAGCAACTTGGTAAATCTGTAAATTACTGTATCCCACGGATGAGGAACCTGCTCCCTCAGGACCACATGTGGCCCTGTAGGTCCTGGGGTGCGGCACTTTGACCAAATCCAAACTTTACGGAACAAATCCCCTCAATAAAAGGATTTGTTCTTGTAAAAACTTGTAATCCAAAGACTTGGATTCAGTAAAGAGGCCTCACTCAAGGACCTAGAAGGCCACATGTGGCCCTGAGGCTGCAGGCTCCCCACCCCTGGTACAGCCAATTTGGGAAAACAATTTGGAATTGTGCCCCTAAAGTCTAAACCTGTAGCCCCTTTGTTCCAGAGATCCTACTATTAGGAATATATCCCAAAGAGATCAAGGAAAGAGCAATGCATGCGCGCACACACACACATACACACACACACACACACACACACACACACGCAAAAAATATTTATACAATTTCTTTTTCATACTAACAAAAAACTGGAGACTAAAGGAATATCCATCTATTGGGGAATGACTAAACAAATTGTGGTTTATGAATGTATTGTCCAGCCATCTCTGACTCTTTGTGACCCCATTTGGAATTTTCTTGGCAAAGATACTTGAGTGGTTTGCCATTTCCTTCTCCAGCTCATTTTATAAATGAGGTAACTGAAGATAACAGAGTTAAGTGACTTGCCCAAGGTCCCACATTTATTAAGTGTTTGAGGCCAGATCTAAACTCAGGAAGATGGGTCTTCATAAGTCCAGGCCTGGTATTGTATCCATAAATTTAATGGAATATTATTTGTTCCATAAGAATTAACAAAGTAGAAAGTTTCAAAGGAAATTGGGAGAACCTCTATGAACTGAGGCAGAGTAAAGTTAGAAACAATTTAATCAACGATAACATCATAAAGAAAAATAATTCTGAAAGACTTTAGAACTCTCATCAAATGCAACAACCCATATGATTCTACAAGGCTAGTGCTGAACTATGATACTACGCTCCCACCAGAAAAATGATGGACTAAAAAAGGAGAATGAAAGATATTTCTTTTGAGCATGGCCAATGTGAGAATCTGTTTTGTTTGACCTTGTGTATTTGTTATAAAGATTTGATTTTTTCTTTTTTTGTCTTCAATTTTTACAGGGAGAGGGGAAATGAAAGGGAATTTTTTTTTGTTGTTAATTAGAAAAAGTTCAATCAAAATTTGGACCCCCCAAAAGTCTACTGTATAGGGCTAGTGTGTAAGAACACGACCAAAAAATTACAAGTGAAAGGATAATTAATTATGGTAACAGAGAATTCTGGGGTCTAAATAGTCACATGTTGTAGGTCCCTGATGAGACACACTGAAATGCTTTCTAAATACTGGTTTTATTTTCCTAGTGAATATTCTAGAACTGAAACCATTGGAAATCTGTTAGCCTACACAAGAAATACAAGGTAATTATTTGTCAAGTAGACATTGCCAAAGTTTTTCCAAGCCAAAAATCTGCAGGAGCTCTCAGTTTGGAATAAATCACAGAAAAAGAAGAAAGATAATAGGAAAATATCTAATCAAGGATCTACAGGCATGTAGGAAATTTTCATTCCTCTTAGGTCGTTTCCTCAATCCTTCCCAATGCCTGTGTTTACATTCTCTTCTCCCTTGGAATTCAACAGCCTGATGCCCTTCCATAATTGAAACAAAACTACTTTTCCAAATGCATAAGGCAGAATCAGAAATAAAAATTATTTTCAACACCACCACCAATATTCAATTCATTTCAACCAGTGTTCATTAAGTAATTATTCCATTCAAAGCACTCTCCAAGGTGCTAAAATAGTAAGGCAAAAAATGGGAACAATTTCTGTCCTCGAGAAGGTTATTATATTCTATGGAGATGAAACTGATATGTATACAAATTAAAAAGCAGATGCAAAATAAATATAAATTATTATGTGTGAACTGAGTGCTACCAACTAAGGGAATCAGAAATGGCTTCCAGTAGAAGAGATGGTATCTGGGATGAGCCTGGATGGCAATTTGGTATTCTAAGAGGCAGAAGTGAGGGGGAAAGCAATATTACAGAAAGTGGGGCTACCTAGGGATAAACACCTGTACAAAGGTGGGAAATGAGATGTGTATGCAAGGAATGTATGTCTGTCACTCAGTAACAAAACATTCCCTTGCCCTGCATCCACACCCTATCTGGTGCTTCATCCTTTCTAATGTTGCCTGCATTTGTCTCTGCCTTTCCACTTGCACTACATTACTCAGCACATTACACGTGCACTATTGAAATAGTTGGCTACTTGCTTCCCCTAGAATGTGAACCAGTTGAGCAACTAGATCCAAAGGGTGTTGATTTATAGGTCAACCTCAATCCAAAGGGAGGTCTCTGCTTCCATACTGGAAAAACTGGAAAGCCATTTGACCAGATTAGACCAATATATCACACTGGACACCAAAACAAACTTCAAATGGGTACATGTCTTAGACATATGAAGTGACATTATATGCAAACTAGAAGAGCAAGGAGGAAATTATCTTTTGAAAATGTGAATAGGGAAATCATTCATGCCTATACTTGGCCCTATTCTTAATGTTATTTATCAATGACTGCCATGTTAATTAAGCTTGCAGATAACATGAATCTGGAAGGGATGGCTAATGTTTTGGATGATAGAACTGGGAGGTAAAAAGGTATGCAAAAAGCCTGGAAAGATAGGCCAATCTGGTAAGATAAAATTTATACTTCATTTCTCATATTTAGATACTTTCAAATACATGTTCATATATAGTTACATAGTTCATTTCTCACTAGGTCTATTATCTCTTTGCTATGAGTACACCTACCGATAATGCAGATCGTGACCCATCCATATTGTCTTATCCTGTGTCTCGTCATCTTCTTCCAATACATTCTCCCTAGAGGTACTAACAACACAATGAAAAACTTTTAAGATTTGGGATTTTTTAAAATATTTTATATGTACGCACAACTCTGAAAATAAACAATTTTAGGCCTGAGGTAAGACTATATCATTGTGTTAAATATAATAAATATCATAAAATAGCATTCTATATGTTACCAACAACCCTGGGTTAAGTCTAACCTCTGTTTGCCTCAATTTCCTCATCTGTAAAAGGGGATAATAAAAAACATTTCACACAGTGCCTGGCACATAGTAAGCAATATATAAACGTTGGTATTAGCTATTAGTATTATTGTAAGACCCACCTGCAACTTCTAGCTAAGACGACTGCCTGCACAGAGGAAAATCACCCAACTCCCACATACTTACTCCAACAAAAAGTGGAAAGTTGCACCTGACCAGATAATAATCAAGAAATCCAATAAGAAACTACAATAAGTGATTTCTTGTTAAAATTAATTTCAATTTAAAGATTCTCTCCGATCTTGCCTAGGTTAGAAATACAGGGACTACTCCCTGATTGGCAGGGAAACTTTGACCTGCTCTGTTTCCAACCTGAACCAGTTTTCCCCTTAGGCAACCTGGTGACCCTGCCTCTTGCAGGGTCTCATCATATTGATGCAGAACTTAGTAAGGACACTCCATTAGCAGAGCCTACTGCAGCTCAGAACTGTGGAGTGCAGGAGATCTGCTAGCCTCAATTTCCCCAGTAGTTGAGATCAGAGGTATGCACCACCATGCCCAGAAAAATAACTTCCATCCTAGAACCGCACATAAAACCTTCCAGGAGGCCACTGGTATTGGGAAAGGAGGTGATCTGACAAACCAACATTAGTACAAACAAACAATCCCAGAGCCACTGAGGAATGCCTTAGACAAGGATAGCCTTCAGGGCTCTGTGTTGTATCAGTAAGCACCCCAACATACGTAGGGGGCCCTGCTATCACAGGTTCTTAGATCTGCATTCATAAAAGAAAAGGTAACTTTTGAGGGGTTAACAATCTCTTTAATCAAGCACATGTAACAATCCTTTAACCAAGCACATATATCATTCACCTGATTCAGGGGAGTCAGCACCCTGAACTTCAAAGAAAATACAGAGAAATCAAGAGAACAACAGACATGACTTCCTCTGCATGAATCAACATACAGTTTAACCCCAACTGCCTGACCATAGTTATCAGAGAGGGAAACACTGACATCTGGGTTTTTAAAGCCAGGGGGTTCCTTTAGTGGCTTCACAGAGTCCTCATTTGGCCAAACAAACACTTTCAGTCAGTAAGCTCCAAAGTAATATATAGACATGGCTTCCTCTGCCTGACCGTAATTCAACAGACAGGTCCAACGGTCTAAGTATAGTTACCAGGGAGGAAAGTACTGACATCTAGATTTTCAAAGCCAGGGGATCCTTAAAGTAGTTTCCCAGAGTCCTAGTCTGGCACTCAAAACTTCTTACAAAAATGAAGCCCCAAAGTAAAACCCCACCCTCAGAGTATTTATACACTTTTTAGAGCCAGAGGGCATAACTTTCTGACCCAGTGCCTCAATAGAAAAAACAAAAGGTACTTGGGACCCTCCTACAAAACAACTCCCCTACTCAAGCTTCCCACAATGGGCAGGCCCATCAATGGGTGGGAAAAATCTTCTGTAATCACATTATTCAATCAGGGGAACTTTTAGTAAAACAAAAACAGTAAAAGGTCCTAATTTGATTGCCATCACATGTGTCCAGAGGCAGTAGGAATAGAGGAACCCTCTAGAAAACCTCAGGGATGTCAAAAAGCCCCAGCATAAGGACCTTGTGGTAGAGGAGCACTCAGACCAGGATGGCACAAGTCCATGGGCTCCAAGGTCCCTAAGAGTCTGTTCCAAGATTTCAGAGAATACCCTTCATAACCAACTTTCCAAATCTCCAAGATCCAGAAAGACCTAAATTGGGGAGGTGGAAGCCAGCTCAAAGTAAGACAAAACAAAGAAGACTACCCCACCCAAGAGTACAACAGAGGGCAAAGCCTTACCTCACACAACGCTCCACTTCAGGAGTTAAGGCTGGAGAAAGGAGTAAATCCAAGAAAATACTGAGCATTATTTTTAAAACTATTATATCTAGAGAAGTAAGTAACTCCTTTACCAGACCACCAAATGGGTCCATAGCACACACACAAAAAGGGTTAAGGACTCCAGGATTAGAGGATTTTCAAACATTTCTGGCAAAAAGACCTAAACTAGGTAGAAACTTTAAAAGAAAAACACAAGTCGAGAGAAATCAAGAAAAGTTAAATTTATTTGAGTAATTGGAAGGAGCCATAGATGGACACAGGACTAACATTCTAATATGGGGAAGAGAAACAATGTCTCTTCAAAATATTAATGTCTACAAAGAGCATTGAAGTTATATAAGAAAAGCAAGGCTCCTTGGGGGTGAACTGGTTCTGCTCTGAGGGTTTGTAGAGAAGAAAGAGAAGAAAAGAAAAGGAAGAATGCAATACTTTGAAGAAGAAAGAAGCAGGGGAAAATTGTTATTTCACAAAATTGGAGTGTATGTGATGACAGAAACATAGAAGGAAAGGTAAGAGGAGGAGGTCTCAAATGAACCGGCTCTTATGTGAAAATGACAAAGAGGGGTTGAACACATATATACATATAGATTGGTGTAAAAACCCATCAAACTCAACAAAGAAACAAGGTGGGGCCAGGGAGGGGTGGAGAATACCTCCTCATCATAGCAATCCCTTTCTTCCTTTAAGACATAGCTCAACCACTATCTTCACAAGAAGTCATATCTGATACCCTCATCTGTGAATGTCCTCCTTCCCAAATTCCCTGGTTTTTAATTATTCTGCATTCATTTCCTTTAAACTTAGGATGTATCTACTTATATAGTATATGTACTTGTCTCCCCAGTGAGAATATAAGCTACTTATAATTGTTTCATTCTTTGTATTTGTATCCCTACCACCTAATGCAGTGTCTGGTGCATAGCAGGTACTTGATAAATCCTTGATATATATTATTCTTTGCATCTCTCACTGTTCATAGCACGATGTTTTGTTGGTAGCAGACTCTGGATAATTATTTGTTGACTGGTTGGTTTGATATAAGTTGTTATACTTGACTTTCCTGTTCTTAAAATTCAACTTGGAAGGAAATGCATTTTTACTTTCTGGGACATGGAACCCAAGAAGCATCTATTGAGGGTGGGTTACAAAGGGATCTGACAAAAGTAGGCTTGGTGATTGGGGAACAGAGTGAGGGGGAGTGAAGTCTGTTGTTAGAAGAAAAAAAAAGAAAAGTCTCCAGAGTACAGAGCAGGGAAGGAGGAAACAGAGAAACCATGTTAAAAATACAGGCTTGTTGTCAGCCTCTCCTCCCCATCTTTCCCTGTTAGTCAGTCTGTCATTCAACAAGTATTTATTAACTACTTCTGATGTGCCAGGCATGGGGCTAAATTACACACTCTGAAAATGGCCCCTGTTTTGTATGTAGAAATAAAGTCAGAGCTGAATCATGGAATTAATTTATTTAGTCTCTTCAGTGGGAGGGAGATAGACAAGGGAGAGAGAAGGCATGTAGGAGTTAGTGGGAAAGTAATTGGGGACACCTAACTGGGTTGTTGTTTAATTTTATCTTCAGTCTGTGGAAAAAGATAGAATGGGATTTGGATAGAGAACCACCAGCCTCAAAACTGAGAAGATCAGGGTTCAAGTCCTGCCCCTGACACATACTAGATGTGTGACCCTGGGTAAGTCACTTAACTTCTCATTTCTCTAGTCTCTACAACTCTCTAAGATTAAAAATGTACCTTGAAATAAGGAGTTTCCTCACTGAGGAGTTCTCTAGACAAATGGAATCACAAGCCTAGCCTTCCCTCCAAACCAAAGAAATGCTCCCAAAGAAAAGGTATGGTGTCACAAACAAAGAGCCACCCTTGAAGCTAGGAAGATAGGGACTTAAATTTGACCAGTAGTGTCTGTGTGACCTTGGGAAAGTCCCTTAACCTCTCAGAGGTCTAGGCAACTCTCTAAAACTACACATTTCAGAGCAGGTCCCAACCTGGACTGGTAGAGGGAATTCCTTCTGTTAATGAAAACATGGGTCTAGTTCCTGTTCATGTATATATGTGAAGGTGATGAAGGGACTTGAGTCCATGCTGTATGAGAATTAGTTAAAGGAACTGGGGATAGATCTATGAACTGGAGAAAAGCAGGCTGGAGAGACATGTTAACCATTTTAAGGAAGAGCCCTTGCTCAGAAAGAGGGTGGAAGTTATAAAGTGGCACATTTAGGTTTGATGTCAGGGAAAAAAACCTCCTAACAATTAGAGCTATCTAAAACTAGGATGGACCTCCTCAAAAAATCCTAGGCTCTTCCTCACATGCATCAGGCAACAACCATGCTGCCCAAATGGCCAGATGGCTTTGGAGGAGAAAGTGAGGCTGGTGACTTTGCACAGCCCTCCCTCACTTTAGTCCAATTCATTTGCATGTCATGGTATTACCTGCCTGATGTCAGAGTCTACTTCAGGAACCAAGGACAAACAACAAGGCAGCAGCCTTCTGATTGATCTCCCTGCCTCAAGTCTCTCCCACCCCAAACCCAAGTGATTTTCTCAAAGCACAAGTTTAACCATGTCATATCCCTATTCTCTTTTACCTCCTTTTTAGTTTTCATATTGGAGAATCAAATATAACATCCTCTGTTTATCTTTATAAAGCCCTTTACAACCTGGTCCCTTCCTATCTCTCCAATCTCGTTACAAATTACTATTTTCCTCTTACTCTTTGGTCCAGCCATATTGTCTTACTTGGTGTTTCATACCCACAACGTGTCTTTTTCAATCTCTGTGAGTTTGTCCTATTTCAATCAATCTATCAATAGACATTTACTAGACACCTACTATGTGCCAAGGACTATATTAAGCCTGATGATACAAATATGAAAAAAGACAGTCTCTTCCCTTAAAGAAGCTTACAATCTTATAAAAGAGGACAACACACACAAAAAAGGAATGAAGAGGAGATGAGGACTTAGAGGACAAGGTAGGGAAGTCTGTGAGATAAGCCCCAAAGTAGAGCAACCAGGGGAGAAATGAGGAGATGTTCGAGTTGAGCTATCCTAAAATAGAGTTTGGGAGTTCACGGACCCACCCTCTAAGCAGAGAAGCAGAGGGCGGAGATGGGATAGAGTACTAAGGCAGAGGAGATCTTGCAAGAAGATGAGGTTATTCCAATAATGAGCTTCCTGGGGCATGATGGAGAAGGCAGTCAGGGAAGTCCCAGAGTAGTACAGCCAGGTGAGAAAATGCAATTCCTGGAATGCTCTCCTTCCTCACCTCAGCCTCTTAGAATTCCTGGCTTCCTTCAAGACTCAGTTCAAATTCTACCCTCTTCAGGAAACTTTCCTTGGTCTCACCCACCTGCTAGTGCCTTCTCCTTGAAGCCTAACTTGTAATTGTTCTGTGTGAATCTAGTGTATATGCAATGGAATGTAAGCTCCCTGAGGGCAAGGGTTGTTTTTGCCTTTCTTTGTATACCAAGTACATACTGTTGCAGACACAAAATAAGTAAATGAACATAATAAATGTTTACTGACATATTAAATGGTGAATTCCCCTTTTTCAACTCATAGGTAATCTCCCCAATACCCACAAACGCTCCCATTTGGATTTTTTGCTCTAGCTAATCTACTTACTGTCTCCCACACATCCCATCATCCTTTTCTCCCTTTGAGTTGTCCTTGGTGCAATTTTCTTTGCTTACAATATGACTCTCCCCTCCTTCCAATTTTTGACAAAGAGTTAGCCCCACTAGGAACCCTTCCTACACTGATCCCATTTGGTTTAAACCAATCAGAGAATTTTTTTTCTTCCTTTCACTTCCCCATATATGACAACTATTATTTCCTTCTTCCTCCCAAGCATAGCAACAATGTGAATATGTTATTATCCAAGGAGATATGGTCTCAAGGCTTATTTAGCTATTTTTTTGGTATGTGGATAAATGCAAAAGAGGAACAGTCCTGTGTAAAAGAGGTTGGAAATCTATTTTAGGAAATAGCATTTTTTGTTGTTCATCTGGACCTGTGATTTCAGCAGTGTGGTGAATTCCTAATGCAGAAAATGTGTCCCTGATGGAAGCTGAAAATGCCCCCCAAAAGAATTTAAGTCCCTTGAGAGCAGGGACTTTTGTTTAAAGTCTTTTAAAAAAAAGAAATTTGTGTCCTCAGTGCCAGGCACATAGCAAGCCCTTAATAAATACTTGTTCGTAAAATTGTTTTGAATAAAATATTTTTCTAAACACAATGTCCATCAGTCAAGAAGCATTTTTACTAAGTACCTATGTGCCAGGCACACGGTCACACAAATAAAAGAGTTGGTCCTTTAAAGTTCTGAGCCTAATGAAAGGCAAAGTGTTTTACATATATGTAATATGTGTGTGAATGTGTGCATACATGTACATACATATATATATATATATGTATATATAATCTTACTTGATACTCACAGCAATCCTACAGGGTAGGAGGTATTATTAGTGCTATTTCACAAATAAGTAAACTAAGAAGACTAAGAAAGGTTAAGGGACCTGCCAAGGTCGCACAGTTAAAAAATAGATCTCATCATCTTGGTTCTGAGTCCAGAACACTCAGCAGGGCCCATTAACCTAACTGTAACAGTGTGTGGACAGGGCCAGATGATCTCTTATGAGATGCGAAGAAGTCCTTTGAATGAATTAATGAAAGGGGATAATACCAGTAGTCAAGCCATTGTTGGTTATGCCTCCTGAGTAATATGTAAAAATCAGAAGTCAAACTCACAAAGTGCCTGAGAATCAGTACGTGCTTGGGAAAGTCAGCAGCCATATAGAAAGGGGGTCAGGACTCTGGGAACGAGGTTGTTTGGGACAATCAGGCATGAGGAGGGTTTAAGCAAATGCCATGTTGCTGAAATCCCTCTGTCCCAACTGTAGCGGGGAGGTAATCTATCTTCTTTATTCTATCACCTTTCTTTCCTTGGGTTTCTACACGAAAGCCTGAAACCTTTTCTTCTGAGCACAGGAAAATGTCTTTACTTATATTTGGTTTAAATGTTTACTTTGTCTTTGTAAGCCTTCTCCAATGGGCCTCAGCTGGAATGGATATACTCATTAAAATTACTTTTGGAAGAAAGGAATTGAGGGGGTAGAGTCCCCAGAAAAGGGGGAAATGAAAGATCCCACAATGAATTGTTTTGCCAGGGTTCTGTCTTTGCTGGGGAAGCTTGGAGTTAAGTGTGTGTGTGTGTGTGTGTGTGTGTGTGTGTGAAAGAGAGGGAGAAAGAGAAGAGGAGGAAGAGGAAGGGAGAGAGGTTACCCATCCACTGATAAAAATTTTCAAAGCAGAGAAGGAACATACTAACAAGGTATTAGTCAATAGTAGGATGGGGTGGGCTATTTTTTATGGTTGAACAACCCTGCTCAGCATACCATCACATATTTGACATTAGCAGATTGTAGCACGTTACTAGTAATAAATAGTACTCATGAAACAAAGTAAAATGTATTATCAAAAAAAGTAAGCCCAAAAAGGAAAGTGGGTCATATTCTGAGAGAACGTGAACTAGAGTCATTCTGGTTCAGAAGGCATGGACAGGACAGGACAACAGTCAATACACATTTATTCTGCTAGGTGGTGCAGTGGATAGAGCATCAGATCTGGAGTCCAGGAAGATCTGAATTCAAATCCCACCTCAGACACTTACTAGCTGTATGATCCTGGGCAAGTCATTTAACCCCTATTTGCCACAGTTCCTCATCTGTAAAAGGGAGACACATTGGAGAAGGAAATGGCAAACCACTCCAGTATCTTTGCTAAAGAAAATCCATGGACAAAATCCATGGGGTCACATAAAGTCAGAACACCATAACAATGTACTAGGTACTATGCTGAGTGCTAGGGATAAAAATAGGGAAAATGATGTCCTCTCATTCAAAGAATTTACAATCTAATAGTGGAAGGACAAATGCAAAAGCAGGCTGGGGGGTGGGGTGGGCTGGAGAAATCAATTACAGAAATCCCAGCATAATTCAGCATAGTGAGAAGAGATGTCTGAGGATGTGTCTAAACTGAACTCTTGCCTTAAATGGAGATTTGGAGTTCATGGATCCATCCTCCTTATGGCAGAGGATGATGATGAAGTGAAGTACCAAGGTTGAGGGGATCTTATTGGATCATGAGATCACCCCAATGATGAGTTTCCTGAGGCACAGTAGGAAAATCAGAAAAGTCCTAAAGTAGGGCAGCCAGGTAAGAAATGAGGTTGAGCTCAGCCCTTTTGGAGGAAACACCCACTTCAGTGAGATCACCAAGTCATTGAGAAACTGAACTATTTCACGTACAACTAAAAGCTAGGGTAGAAGATATTTTACTTTGGAATTTTTTCAAGATTCAAATTTAGAACCAATTGCCCCAAACTCAAGTTCAAATGGTAGCCTGGAGCAGTTTGTTACATTCCAGGAAATCTTCAAAGAGATTTTGAAGCTGCATACATTGAAATTCTTTGGTTAGTCAGCATTAAACATACTCCTAAAATTATATCATGCCCTAATAGGTGCTGAATCAGTTATTATTGGATCACATAGTCATGTGATCCTCTAAAACTCATCAAAAGAACTATATGTAGTTCACCACTTAAATAAAGCCCCATTTCAGAGTAACAGAATCTGAGTTAGAAGGATTTTAACAGCCCACATCTGAACAAGAATTCATTCTACATCATTTGTCATTGCTTAGTCATTTTTAATTGTATCTGACTATTAGTGACCTCATTTGTGGTTTTCCTGGCAGAGGTACTGAAGTAGTTTGCCATTTACTTCTCCACTCATTTTACAGATGAGGTAGCTGAGGCACACAGAGTTAAGTAACTTCCCCACATAGCTAGTAAGTGTCTCAAGCCAGATTTGAACCCAGGAAGATGAGTCTTCCATTTCACCACATAGCTGGCCAAAAGATAAAATAAGTGTCCTTAAAGTGCTTTTTGTTGTCATTCAGATATTTCAGTCCTAGCTGACTCTTCATGACCCCATTTGGGGTTTTCTTGGCAACGGTACTGGAGTGGTTTGCCATTACCTTCTCCAGTTTCTTTTACAGATAAGAAAATGGAAGCAAACTGATTAAGTGTGACACTTCTCCAGTGTCACACAGCTAGTAAGTGTCTGAGGCCATATTTGAACTCAGGAAGATGAGTCTTCCTGACTTCTGACAGTGGATAGAGGTTCAGCACTCTATCCACTGTGCTACCCAATGGTTATTCTTCTGGCCATTTCTTTGAGGCCTCCAGTGAGGGAGAACCCACTATTTCCTACTATGTGCCAGCCATGTGCTAAATGCTGGGGATACAAAGAAAGGTAAAAGACAGTCCTTGAGACACTCACCATCTAAACAAAAGAAGAAATCCAAGGCCTTTTCCTCCAGATATTGATGATGGCTCTCATTTCCTTGCCAAACATTTTCTTCTCCAAACTAAGCATCCCAGGTCCTTTGATTCCTATGCATATAGCCCTTTACCATAATGACTGCCTCTCTCTAGAGAGTCTTTAGTTTAGAAAGGTTTCTTTTAAAGGACAGCATCCAGTGCTGAACCCAACAGTCCATATGTTACCACATGGACCAGGACAGAGTACAGAGGAGCCTGAACTAGGCACAATTCCTCTGTTAATGCAGCCTCCCTCTGCAATGCTTTATCTGGTGGTCATAAATTGGTGTTGCTTACAGTGTTGAGCCTGTAGTCACCAGCTCATAAAATCATAGAGCCAGAACTAGAAAATGTCTCCGTGGTTGTCTGGTTCAAGTGAGGATATTGAACCAGACAACCACAGAGACATTTTCTAGTTCTAGCTCTATGATTTTATGACCTGGTGAGGATATTGAAGTTGAAGTCACTTGATTTGTCCAAGATCATTTGAACTCAGGTCCTTTGACTCTAGAGAAAAAGTGCTTTTTACTGTGTTATGATGCCTAACACTACCCAACCTTCTTCAGATAAACTATTGTCCTATCATACCTCCCCATCTTTATCTCAGTGATGTTGACTTTTTTAAAAATCCAAATTAGTCAACAAGCATTTAAGTGCTTACTTTGTGCCAGGCACTATCCTAAATGCTAAAGATACAAAGAAAGGCAAAAAAATGGTCCTGCCTTCAAAGAGGTCATAGTCTAATTGAGAAGACAATTATATTATACAAATTTGTATTAATTATAACTATATATATACATTATACACACACATATATACATTCATATGTGTATATGACAGCTAGAGACACATAAATACATGCACATACATACATAGATATATATTATACATATACATAGATACATGGGTAGATACATAAATATATACACATAGATAAAGAGATACATAGATACAAACATGTATGCATACATGGATGATAGATATATACACATATAGATATATGGATAAATAAATACATATACATGGATAAATATACATAGATGGATAGATACACATAGATATGTATACATATACACAGATACATAGATATAGAAGAAAATGTTGTCTCAGTGGGAAAGGGCAGGAGAGGCAGTAGGGAAGATGAGGAAAAGTCTCCTGAAACAGTATGACTGTCCATTTATCCCCATCAAATTTCATCGCATTAGTTTTGACCTGATTCTAAGCCATCAAGGTCATTCAAATCTTGTCTCTTTCACCCCGTGTACTAATTTTCCCTCCTGGCGATGTTTTTCATTTCCTATCAGCAATGGATAGTGGAGAGAACACCCAGTTTGGAGACAGAGAACGTGGATTTCACGCCAGGTTCATCGCATACTTGCCTTGTGAGCTTGGGCCAAAAGCTGATCTTGAAGTCAGAAGACCTGGATTTTAACCCTAGCTGTGCAATCCCACAGAAGTCACCTAGCCTTTCTGGGTCTCAGTTGGGAAAGTAGGGATAATATTTGCATCAGCACTCTTCACATGATTGTTCATTTAAGTCCATTTAAAACCATGAAGTGTGATGACAGAGTGAATAATTATAGGGCAAAACATCAGATTTATAGATTTAGATCTGAAAATGACCACAGAGATTATTTGAGACCCATATAGGTTAAATGCCTTACCCAAGGTTATAGTGGTAATGCCATAGTGAGAATTTGAAACCAGATCGTCTGAACTCTAGGCAGCTAGGTGGCACAGTGAATATAGTGCTGGGAATGGACTCATGAAGACTTCCTGAGTTCAAATCTAGCCTCAGACAGTCACTTAACTATTTGCCTCAGTTTCCTCATCTGTAAAATGAGCTGGAGAAGAAAATGGCAAATCATTCTAGTATCTTTGCCAAGAAAACCTCAAATGGGGTCACAAAGAGTCAGACATGTGCGAACAACAGCCTCTGCACTTGAAATCCAATGTTTTTTCCCATCTAACCAGGCTGCCTGCCATCTTCCAGCTGGAACATTAGATCAGATTCCCAAAGTGAATGCCTCATAGAGCTACATTCAATTCCTTCCCTTTTATTCAAGAAAAGAACATGCCCCAGGTACAGTTAGAAAAGAAAGCTGTTAAGAGGTCTGTCATTTAGAAAATCTTTAGCAACCTAGATTTCCTTTCTCTGAGGCTGCCCAGGTGAGAAAGCCCAGCCCTGGACTATTGTTCAATGGATTAAGAATTCTGTTTCAGGAGCACACAATGTCAACCAACAAAATCCTCCCAAGGTATTCAGACCTATTGAGGAAATTCTCTCGATTCTCTCTCTCATTCTCTCTCTCTCTCTCTCTCTCTCTCTCTCTCTCTCTCTCTCTCTCTCCCCCTCATTCTGTGACTCTCTGTCTTTCTGTCTCTGTCTCTGTCTCTGTCTCCCTTTCCTTCCTTCCCTCCCTTTCACCCTTTCTCTCTCCAATTCCCCCTCCCCATCCTTTCCTCCCCTTGTCTCTGTCTCCTCTATCTCTGTCTTGCTGTCTTTGTCTCTCTTTCCATCCTTTCCATTTGCAGGAAGAACACATGGTTCTCCACAAGAAATATGCTGAGTGGAACATCTCTTCAAGTTGACACAGGTTCAGCAAACAGGTGCAGCTATGACACATCCACACACAAGTAGCAAAGCACTATTTGCTACACTTGAGATTACTTGTATATCCTTAGCATGGCCAGGGGACAGGGATGAATGAGGGTGAGTTGGGTGGGTAGGCAAATGCAATTCATCTCCTAGAAGATTCACTTCTTTTCCCTGAGTGATACAGTCATGGTGAAAGGACTTAAAAGTAATTGACAGTATGTTGCTTAACTGTACATGCTACAAAAGAGGAAAGGTAGGAGAGATAAGTGACAGTGACAGAAAAATAAAGGATACCAATTTTTAAAATGCTTAATTATTTTTTAAAAAGATAATCAATAACTCCCAAATGACCAAGACAAAATGATAGGTGACCAGAAATAAAAAGAATTAAAGGAGAAGTCTTTGTTGTAGCAAATAAATAGAAACAAAATTTATTGGCTGTGAAATAACTAAAAAAGAATTGTGGTACATAGACATGGTGGACTATTGCTGTACCATAGAAAAAGATGAAGATGAAGAATTCAAAGAAACATAGGAAGACTTATATGAACTGATGCAGAGTGAAGCAGGACCAGCAAAACAAAACACACTATGACTACAATATTATATAAAAAAGAACACGATATAAGGAAACTTAATGCTATGTATTATTGACCTCTTGGTCTGAATAAGATAATGCACCACCCTCCATTCTTTGTGGAAGTGGGGGTCTATGTGTGTGGAACACTGCATAAACTGTCATAGTATTGATGTGTTCATTAGTTCTGCTGAAGAGGTTTTTTTCTTTTCCTTTCTCCCCCTCTTATTCTTTACATCAAAGCATGGCTCTCTGGTTAGGGAAGATTGAAACAAAATTTTTGGAAATGATGCTAACATACAAATAGGAGATATTAGTAGGGTTTTTATTTTAGTTTTAAATGAATTAAAGTAGTAATTAGGACAGTGTACCCTTAAGAGATCATACAAAGATAAGGAATGTCTGGCTGTTCAAAAATCTAACAGAAAAAACTATATACTAGATTATAATTAACTACAGGATGTCTTAGTTCATGACGAAGAGGTGCTCAAGACACTCACTTATAAACAATCAGCAAGCATTTATTAAATACTTTCTATGTGCCAGTCACTGTACTTAGAGCTGTACAAACAGGAGAATAGAAGGTAGGGAGAGCAAGATGGTCATTGGTCCAAAAACTCAGAGCTGAAAGGTACCTTAGAGATCATTCAGCCCAAATTCTTCCCCTTTTACAGAGGAGAAAACTGAGGTCCAGAGAGATCATTTCAGTTGCCTAAGGTTCAAAATAGTAAGTGGCAGAAGACAAATTTTGAACTTAGGTCCTTTGGCTTCCAATCTAATGCCCTGCCTACTATTGTAGTATGTCTGATTTCCCCCCCTTAAGTTAAAAAAAAATGATAGTTTCATCATTAATTGAAAGAGAGTTGACAGTGTTTAGGGCTTTTTTATTTTGGTGGTCACCATTTTCAGGTCTCTCAATTCAAAGAATCTTTCAGAACTCAGAAATTAACTTATCCAGAGGTAATCAAGCTCAAAGAAAATTAAGTCATATCATGTAAACTCAAAAGAGATTGATTTTCACTGGGAAACCAATTTATTAATTTATAATGGGGATTAATGGAAGATGCAGAGTTGAGAAGTGGGTGTTGAGCTGGCCTCAGAGACAGGAAGACCTGAGTTTGAGTCCCTCTTATTCTGGCTGTGTGATTCTGGGCAAATCCCTTAACCTCTCCGTGTCCTAGGTGACTCTCTGAGGTTGTAAACTGCAGAGAACATAAAGACTGGCATTGACAGAAGGAATTCTTCGCAGGTCCAGTTTTTTAAGAATAATAATGACGGGCTATAATGGGAGATTATGCTCCACTAAGGGGCAATGTGTTATATTAGAGTCAGGAAGACCAGAGCTGGAATCTTTCCTCTGATCTTTGGACTAGTCATTCAACCTTGATGTGCCTCAGACAATGACTTAGGAGTTATACACAGAATCGTAGAAGAGGTGGGTCTGACTTGCTGGAGAGAGTTCTCGTGTCTGGACTTCCTCAAGCTGACTAATCATTGAGACTCATCTAGATGTGGAGGTGACCCTAGATTCTTCAAGGCTGGACTGGTGAAATACAAGTTCTGGCAAGTCCGACTAAGCTGGATGTTAAATGCAGGTCTGGTGATATGCTTTCTGTCTGTTGTAAAATGACCAGCCTCGGTAAATTTGGAAACTGACCATCCAAAGGATTGGCCACCAACTGTTTTTTTTTTCTTTTGCCACAGCAACAAATGAAACTCATGTAAAGATAGTGATGAACTCCATGTCTCAAAGACTTGAGTTTGAATCCTTCCTCAGACACTTGCTAACTGTGTGAGCCTCTACAGTTGCTTTACTTTACTCAATCTCAGTTTTCTCATCTGTAAAATGGAGATAAAAAAGGTACCCATCTCATAGAGTTGCTATGAGGATCAAGTGATATATGTTGAACTCTTTGCAAATCTTAAAGCTCTATGCTGAGTATGGGCATCAGTGAAAGCCTTGGGTAGAGAGGTGGCAGCCAGACTATTCTTTGAAGGAAGACAGCTCTTCTAGCTTCTGCCTAATGCCCAGGCTCACATCTCATATCTCTCTGTGACCATTCTTCAGAAGATCAATAGTTGACCATCATCCTTCCTATTCATTCTGCCTGGACACGCTGTCCTGACCTTTGTAAGGTCAGTGGACAAGGTAGAAAAAGTCCAGGTTTCGAGTCCTGGGCAAAATTCAGGGCTGATATATCAGGGTCCAATGAGGTAAGAATTCAGTGGACAAAAATAGTAGTCAAAATTCAGACTAGTGAGATTTTTTTGTGGGCTAGGACAAACAGCTTAAGCATAATTAATTCTAGGGAAATCTGAGATGAGAGGGAAACATTTCAGAAAGACCAAATTCACAGGATCATAAATCTAGAGATGAAAGGGATCTTGGAAGTCTGGGCAAAAAAAATCTCTAGTACCCTATCCACTGAGCTAACATGGTGATGAGGTCCATGATGAAGAAAGAGAAAACTTTTCCATTGGAAAGAAAAGACCCTGAAAAAGCTTTTGGTAGGCCAGAAAGAAAGTGCAGTGAGCAAGTATTAAAACTTTATGGAGAATTATGAACCATCATGAATTGAGAACTAGAAGGAACTATAGAAATTCTCAAGTCCAGTGGTTCTCAAACTTTTTGATCTCGGAGGCCCTTAAAAATTATTAAGGACCCCAAAGAGTTTTTTTTAATTTTTACTACAACTATTGATATTTCCCATGTTATAAATTAAAATGTATAATTAAAATGTGTATTTATTAATCCATTGTAAGATGGCCATAATGAACCCATTACAAATTAACATAAATTACTCACAAAAGTCTATTTTGCAAAACAAAAATATTTAGTGAGAAAAATGGCATTGTTTTACATACTTTTGCAAATCTCTCTAATGTCTGGCTTAATAGAAGGCAGCTGGATTCTCATATCTGCTTCTGCATTCAATCTGTCACCATATGTTGTTTTGGTTAACTATATGAAGAAAAAATAAGGCCTCACATGTGGTTGGAAAATGGGGAAGGATATTTTAACAGGCAAATAACTTCAGTTTTATTGTGAAAATAGCTTTGACCTCACAATCCACCTAAAAGGATCTCAAGGACCCTTGTGGATATAAAAGCTACATTTTGAGAAGTCCTGATCTAATCTGACCCCCTCATTTTCCAGAGAGGGAAACAGGACCTCAGTCACAAAGATAATAGGTGACAGAGCTAGATTCTAACTCAGATCTTTTGGTCTCAAATCCAGTGTTCTTTCTACTTTATCATATTATTTTCAGGGGAAGTTTATAGATTTGGGGCTAGGAAGAAAATGAGAAGAGAGCTGAGAAGTAGTAGAGGTCACACTGACACCTTCCTCAATCTGGAGTACTTCTTGCATCTGTATCTATTTATTCCAGTATGGAGGACACCCTCATTGTCCTGTACCATGCCTGATGCCCATCTGCAGGGCAGTGACAAGAGAAGGCATGGCAGGGACCATGGACATAATCTGTAGGGGGTTGTGGTATTCCTGCTAAGTGGCAGTCCATGCTTGGAGCTGCTAAACTTATTCTCCCCCAGCACCTAGGGTGAGAGAAAAGGAACAGGAGGACCTACAATGGTAATGCTGTTTTAATCATTGCCTGGTGTGTCCCACTGCCCCACCCCACTCTTTCCTGGGGATAGAAGGTCAGCAGAGAGCTCAGTTGGTCTAACTGATATCAACCAGCAGCATTGGGCTACCCCTGCCTCTAAGATTTTCAACATTACTATACCATTTTGGAGGAATGTTTTGGGTTTGTAGGAATCATGACTTTGCACCAGAAGAAAAACCTATGAAGACCTGGGAAGCCATTTTGATTTTTCAAGGAGAAAATACTCAGGGTTCAAACACTGTGGGTGCCACCATGGGACTGCACCTAACAGCCTTAGCCATTTACAGAACCCTTCCCCCTGGCCCCCACTCCTCAA
Organism: Potorous gilbertii; assembly: GCA_028658325.1. NCBI lineage: Eukaryota > Metazoa > Chordata > Mammalia > Diprotodontia > Potoroidae > Potorous > Potorous gilbertii. Next base: position 223,554,583 of record CM053770.1, read on the forward strand.
GCTCTTACAAATCATTCTCTCAGGGCCAAACACAGGCTGGGCTGAGCCAAACTACAGCAGCCCCCTTCTACTCCTAGGACTCCGTTAAATACCCTGACAGAGATTGTTCTAGGAGCTGCTACTGGATTCAGCTGTTTCCCACAGCCCTGTTACTTCAAGAAGCCTGCCAACAGTATCCTAGGCAACAAGTCTGGGAGGAGGTGGAGGCAATGGAATTCAGATGCCAAAATTTTGCTTGGAGACCTTTTGCTTCAAAGTAAGACTATTACGAACAAATAGAGTAGTTCAAAAGTGTGGAATCAGACTACCTTAGAAAGTCATAAGATCAGAGATATGGAACTGGAAGCAACCTTCAAGGTCATCTTCCTCATTTTGCAGTTAAGGAAACTGAGGCCTTCATGGGAGGTCAAATAAACACTGTATGACCATTTGTTAGGGACAACATAATGGATATTCTTGCTCAGTTGGGCCCTAGGGACTCCAGTCAGTCAACAAACATTTATTAAGCACCTACTGTATACCAGGCACTATGCTAAGTGCTAGGGATACAAAGAAAGGCAAAAGACAGTGCCTAAGTCCAGTGAGCTCACAATCTAATGGGGAGATAAGAAGCAAAGAAACATATATGCACAAAAGGATTGTTGCTGTGTTTGTCCTTTATTCTCAAAGAGGATCATGACATCAGGGAATGATGACATGACTTGCATGTGACGTGAAGAAAGGCTGAGGTCACCAACCTCACTTTCTCCTCCAGAGCCATCTGGGTCCAATGGCCAGATATTCATCAGGATGACTGGAGATGGCCCAGGATGCAATGGGAGACCCTGGCCCTTTTAGGTAAGGTTTTTCAGATTCTTGCTTTGAGTAAGGTAGCTCCTACCAGTGAATAATAATACAGGGAAGATACTGAATTTCAGGATTGGGAAAAGCTTCCTGTGGAATGCAGGGTTTTAGTTGGAACATGAATGAAGTCAGGGAAGCAAGGAAGCAGAGGAGGGAGAGTGCTCTACGCATGGGGGACAGCTCATGAAAATTTCCAGAACCTAGAGATGGAATGTCTTCTTTGTGGAATAGCTAGGAGGCCAGAATCAGTGGATGTCTTCCTGTGTTCAAATTCTGGGATGCTGATAAGTCTCTCCACTAGTTATTCACTTATTAAGTGCTTACTGTATTCCAGACACTTTATTAAGCATTGAGGATACAAAAAAAGACAGAAACACTGTCCTTGCCCCCCAAAAGTTCACAATCTAGTACATTCTCTATATATTTATATAGCTATGTATGTCTATACATACACACACATATATATACACATATGTATATTTATATACCTGTTCATATGTATATGCACACATATACATACTGGTTTTGTCCTTTGTCCTTAAAGAGGACCAAAATGACATCACCATGATAAAGTGAAATTTCAGTGTGTCCTACTGTGGCTGATCAGACCAATAACAAGCTCGGAATGCTCTACCACAGGTTGGGCACAGATAGTCCGTGTGAATATGTGGGGTGGATATCCCAAATTTGTGCATCCTGCATTTACTTTGTGCTGTCTCAATTCTGCTTCGCTCATAGAGCCCAGCATCCTTTCTTATGTGGGCATGCCATTCTGAGTGGTCCTATGCCAGTGTCTCCCATGTTGCACAGTCAAATCCAAAGTTCTTGAGAGAGACCTTGAGAGTATCCTTGTATCACTTCTTCTGGTCACCATGTGATCACCTGCCCCATGCTAGTTCGCTATGTATATAAAGACAATCAGAATGAAGGCACTGGTAGTAGAGGGGGGTAGAGGATAATGGGGAAAAGATTCCTGCAGAAGATTGGCTTTGAACTAAACCTGGAAGGAAGGCAGAGAAGCCGAGAGAGAGAGAGAGAGAGAGAGAGAGAGAGAGAGAGAGAGAGAGAGGTGATCAGCAAGAGATCTTTCTACTTATAATAATAGTTGACATTTACATTGTACTTTAAGATTTGCAAAGTACTTTTTGCAATAGCAAAGAATTAGAAATTGAGATGCTCATCCATTGGAAAATGACTAAATGAATTTTGGTATAGAAATGTGACAGAATGCCATCGTGCTGTAAGAAATGAAAAAGGGGTTAGTTTCAGAGAAACCTGGGAAGACTTGTATGAAATGATGCAGAGAGAAAGGAGTAGAACCATAAAAAGAATATATACAATACCAATGGTAAAGAAAAATACTGTGAAAAACTTGTCTGATCAACACAACAACCATTCAAAACTCCAGAGAACTCGATGAAACATTGTATCCATATATAAACAGAGAAAACTAAGATTAAGAAAGGTTAAATCATTTGTGTACTATGTGTGTGTGTGTGTGTGTGTGGGTGTATGTATGTGGCATCTGGTCACTGGATCCAGATGGCTCAGGAGGAGAAAGTGAGGCTGGTGACCTGCTCACTCAATGGTCTTCTCTGTCAACGAAGTATGAACACAACCACAACAACCCTAGTGTATTTATGTATACACCCATATGTCTTCTTTTCTGCTGAGTCTGTTGCCTCTCTACTAGGAGGTAGGTAGCATGTTTCAGGTATATATGCTTGGATATATATTTGTATATTTTTACATTGTGTATATGTACATATATACACATACATATATAACACAGAAATTTGTTTTGCTTGAATATGCATGTTTGTAACAGAGATTTTGTTATTTCTTTATTAATTGGGGGTGTGTGAAAGGTAATAAGGTAAATTTTTGATGATTAAAAAATAAAATATAATTTAAAAGAGGCTTGCAAAGCACTTTACCTACACAATCTCATTTGATCTTCACAATAACCCTATAAGTCAGGTACTACAGGTATTTTTATTACCCCCTTTTGCAGGAGGAGAAAACTGAGGTTCAGCCACTGGTTTGTTATCCCATACCTAATAAATATCTAATGAAGGATTCAAACCCAGATCTCTTGACTGAAAGTCAATTCCTTCTCCATCATCCCACAGAGCCACCAATGTAGATATGTTTCTCTCTATCACGCTTGCCCTAAACTCAGAAGCTGGCTAGCATAGAAGGCCTTTTAGACAGTGAGGCATGGATGGGAAAGGATGGAGGGAATGAAATATCTTTAAAAGGAAAGACATCTTTCATTCATTCACCCAACAAATATTTACTGAATGAACACCAAATATCTTCTGCATATACTGTTATGTTTTACATTTTAGTTCTTAATCTTTTTGGTAATCATATACCCCTTCTCAGAATGCAAAAGTAAATGCACAATTCCCATGGTTACAACTGAAAATGCCCCAAATATGTATCAGATAAACAAGAAAAGAACATGAATTTTAAAGGGAGTGTTCCACTTCCCCACTAATGCGGGATTCTTTGGGAAATTATACCCTTTTGTGTGGGCAACTAGGTGGCACAATGGAAAAGAATCTTGGACAGGAAAGCTTGGAATCAGGAAGACTCATGCTCATGAGTTCACATCTGGCCTCAAACAATTACTAGCTGTATGACCCTGAGCAAGTCACTTTACCCTTATTTGCCTCCGTTTTCTCTTCTGTAAAATAAGCTGGAGAAGGAAACAGGGTCATGAAGAATTGGGCACAACTGAAACAACTGAACAGCAACAATGTCCTTTCATGTACGGGAGCTGAGAATTATTCTCTTCCGTGGTTTGGTTTTCTGATGGTTACTTTGCTATTTTGTTCCAACTAAATGCTTTGCTATTTGATTTATGGTTTTTGATATCTGGTCTATTAGTAGATCATGAACTAGATGGGGGGGACCCCAAACTACATTTGAAAATTAGGATTATTCTACACACTCTCATTTAAACCTGAGTTAGCAAGATGTTCTGTGGGTCCTGTGCTACTTGGAATCCTAAATAATTTCTAGTAAAACATAGAAGTGAGTAAGCCAAAGTTTAGTGCCTCTCTGAATAACAAAACACTTGAACTTTTCACTGGAGAGATTAATATTCTAACCACATCTGGAATTTCTATGCATAAACACTAAGTCTGAATTTAATGTGGCACTACAGTCATCATCAGATGACAGTCACTTAGGAATATTTTAATTCATTTGAATGCAAGTGAACAATCTTTTAAAATATAAACCTTATTCAGAAATCACATAAATTTATAGGTCTAAATGTGAACTTTTTTGGAATTCAAAAGAATTCTTCTCAGGTAGGATTCAGAAGGCAAGTCATGGATCATTCATTTTTGCCAAAGGGATAGAGGTCAGTTGAAAATAATTTTCCCATGAAGTTCTTTTGGATGACACTCCCATGTCAATCTTCCTAAAACACTACTTTGTGGCACTCCCTTGCTTAATATTCTACAATGTCTCCCTATTGCCTCCTAATTTCTGACCAATAAGGAAGGATGGGTTGCTAAGGAAGAAATGATGGGAAGCGTGAGTGACCAGGCCATCTTAAGACTTCAAAAGAGACAAGAAATGAAATGCCAGACATGATCTGGTCTGTTCTCTAGACTTATGGAGCTCAGATTGCTAGATGTAGACATTGTGGTTGTGTGGTTTGTCCTTCATTCTGAAAGAGGATCATGACATTAGGAAGATAATGACATGACTTGCAACTGAATTGGATTTAAGTGAGGGAGGGCTGATATGTAGAAATAGTCTTTGTAGAACTCCTGACATGAGACTCTAACACAGATTTGGCTTAAGTGTTGGGAGGCAAAGTAAAATCTTTTGCTGTTTTTATTTTAGTATAATTAAGGGCCTCTGATTGAATCTTACCTCTGTCAACTAGGAGTAAAGTACAGAAACAAGAGGTTTTTTAACTAGAAATAGTGTGTGTATTCTATTGTTAATGTGACTAAAGATCTTCCCCACCCATTAATGGGCCTTTAATTAGGAAAGATTTCTAGGAAGGCCCACACCTTTTGTTAATGAGGCACTGGTTCTCAAGGATTGGGATGCCCTCTGATTCTAAAAAAGATATAAATACACTAAGGGTAAGTTTTCACTTTGTGGCTTAGTTTTTAGAAGAAGGTTTGTGTGCCAGATGAGACTCTGGGAAGCCGTTAAGCAGGCCTCCAGCTTTGAAAACCCAGATGTTGATGCTTCCCTGTCTGGGAACAGTTGGAGCTGTCTGCTGATCTGTGTGTGTGCATGTGTGTGTGTGTGTGTGTGTGTGTGTGTGTGTATAAAGTTGCCTTTCCTTTAGAGGTACAAATCTAAGAATCTGTGATAGCAGGCCTCTGTGTATATCAGGGTGCTTGCTGTTACAGCCCTTAAGAATAAAACCCTGATAATTCAATTTTAAAAATAATAATGCATTAGGCAGTGGCAAGAAAAATGAAATTGAAGTCAAAGGAACAAGGTTCAATTTCCATTCTGGCACTTACTATTTACTGTGTTGTAGAAGGCCTTAATCGCCAAGCAAATGATTTCATATTTTATGCTATGAGAAATAGTAAGTGGAACATGGCACTATAGAAAGAACACTAGCTCTGGAGTCAGAGAATGGGGATTCAAATCCTACTTTTGATACTGATGACCTTGAGAAGGACAACTGCTTCCTCTAGGCCTCAGTTTCCTCATCTGTAAAATGAAGGGGTTGGCCTCTGAGGCCCTTCCTAGATGTACATCTAGGAGCCTATGTTCCCTAACAGGGAACAGCACCTAAACAGAATAAAGGGATGATATCATGAGATCAACAAACTCAGATTTTATTTTTCACTTTCTTTTTTCTAAATAAATTTCATTTCCACACATCGGTCACAAATGGACAATTAAACTCCTCCCATTTCCCCCAATATACAACCCCAGAAAATAGTTGAGCAAAAGAGAGATCACAATCAATAAGGCATTCAAGTTTATACCTTTGTCAGTTTGCATACAATGTGTCCCAAAAGTCTTAGTGCAGTTTTAAGCTTTAATAAACTAAAACTAGAAAACTGAGAACACAGTTATTGGTTAAAGTTTAGTAGCTTAAAACTGCACTGAGACTTTTGGGGATACCCCAGATGGCTTTAAAAAAATGGTATATGCTGTAACTTCAATAAGTTAGTATTAATGATATTCATTATTCTTTTTTTCTAATTTTATTACTATTTAAAGTTATCTTTACATAGTTATAGTCCTTGTATGTACTTTCTTTTGGTTTGGCTTTCTTCACTCTGCATCATGCCATACAAATGTTGCCACAATTCGTAGCATTCTTCACCTTCATTGTTTCTTATGGCATAATGAAGTGGCGTATGAGACAAATGATTATTAAATAACTTACTATTCATGTTAGGGAGACACAGGATTTATCCGTCTCTGAAGTCTTATCCTCTACTGGGCCAAGCTAGGGCTGGAGAACTTTGATGGCAACGAGACTGGATTGGTTTTCTTCTCAATCTTGTTTAGACCCTGCCCAGGTGAGGAGGTCTACTGTGTTCTACTCATGTTTAGGTGATGATAATTGTGGTTTGTCCTTCATTCATGAAGAGGACCATGACATCAGTGAGAGGATGACATGACTTGCTGTGCAAAGTCACCGGCCTCACTTTCTCCTCCAGAGCCATCTGGGTCTGCTAGCCAGATATTCGACAGAACAACAGGAGACCTTGGCCCTTTAAGTTCTTTTCAGGTTCTCACTTTGAGTGAGGCAATGCCCATTCAGTAAATAGGTCTCTTTAAGAAGATAGCCAGGGGATAACTGTTTTAATTAAAAAAAAAAAATCAAACTGAGAGGGGAAGACCCTCAGGGTTGGTGGCCAAAAAACAAACTGTTACTGTTTACATTTACTCTGAGCCTGGATGGGGCCAAAAAAATACCCATTAAGCGGTGCTTGGGCAGGGACCTATTACCCAATCCATGAGATTCAGAGTGAATTTGGGTTTCAGGCTTGGTCTTTGAGAAAGAAATCCAGCCAGTAAATCTCAACTTAACTAGGTAGTTTTCAGCTATCAAGATTTACCTTCTTTTGGGCAGAACACCCTAAAGTAAGAGGGGAAGGGAGGAGAAGAGGAGTTGAATTGTCCAACTAGAACTGTCCAGCAGGGTTTTCATTCAAGCAACTCAGACTACTCACAGGTTGTGGTCTGTCCTTTGCTCTCAAAGAAGACCATGACATCTGGGAGATGATGACATGACTTACAATTGACTTTGATTTGCATGAGCGAGGGCTGTGCAAAGTCATCATATTACCCCAGACTGGGGGTGATTTGGAAGTAAATGACATGATCAAAATAATGTTTCTGCCCCTGCCCCACCTTCCCTTAAGAATAGGGCTACTTCTCATTATAATACTCATTCTCTCTCATTACTTGTTGACCAATCAGAGTTGATTTCCACCCTCAGGAGCATCCATTCTTCCAAGGGCATATAAGCATTGAGGGGATTCCATGATTTGTCTTTTAGTCCAAGAGAGACTACCAAATGACTATCCTTCTATTAATAATATGCTAGCATCATTAATGATATGATTAATTACCCAGAAACTATGTCTTTCAGACTTTTTATACGTAACACATATTCCCCAATTGTTGGGAATGCAATCGATCTTCAGCTTTATGTTATGGATACTGCTGTGGAAATCTTTGTACAAATAGGTCTTTTTTTTTTTCGCGGTCAATAACCTTCTTGGGATATAATATCAGTAGGGAGATTGCTGGGTCAAAGGGCAAGGAAAATTTTGTAACTTTTCTTACATAATTCCAAGTTGTTTTCCAAAATGATTAGAACAAATCACAACTCTGCCAGTAAACTGCTAGCACTAATGTTTTCCCCATAAGTTCACTAGCATTGAGCTGTCCCTTTCACTATCTTTGCCAACTTAGTGGATAAGAAGTAATACCGCATAACTATTAATTGTGTAGATTTTTAACTCCTCCATACCGTAACCTGGATTTTCAGCCAAGTATGTTGCCTGCCACTGTATTGTCATAAGAAGTGTCCCAATTGATGATGAGAATGTTAATCTAATATAAAAAATTTGTGTGAGGGGTAGCATGGGTTCCAGATTTGCATGGAGAGAGATATTCTTTAAGAGAAATACATATGGTTCCAGATACTCTTCAGGAATGATTCCCAGAGAGAGAAAAGAGACTCTGTAAGATATGGATATGGCATTATTTCAACATGTCAACTCCTCAACATGATTTCCAGCTTGCTTCTCTAATCAATAGTCAATAATCATCAATAAACATTTATTAAGTGCCTACTATATGTCAGGCACTGTGCTAAGCCCTGGGGATATAAACACCAAAAAACAAAAAGACAGACTTTATCATCAAGAAGCTTACAATCTAAAGGGGGATGATTGTTGTTCTTTTTCCTTCTGTCTCAAAGAGGACATCAGGAAGATGATGCCATAACATTGAATTGGATTTAAATGAGGGAGGACTACGCAAAGTCACCAGCCTCACTATCTCCTCTGGATCCATGTGGGTCCAGTGGAGAGCTATAAATCAGGATGACTGGAGATGGCCCTCAGGAGATGATAATACACAAAAGGGAGCTAAAAAGGTAGGGGGAGGTACCCTATATGGGAGTATGATGGAAAGGTCAGTCAGAAAAGTCCCAAAGTAGTGCACCCAGCTAAGAAACAA
>CM053770.1:223563629-223612599 GCA_028658325.1 Potorous gilbertii
CCCTTTGTTGTACGAAAGCCCCTGAAGTGTCAGTCAGAGCCAGGGAAGAATGAAGTATATTTCATACTTTTGGTTTGGGAAATACGATTGTTTCTTTTGGAACAGATTGTTCATTATAACAATATTTATAATATATGCCATGTACTGCAGAGATAGATGGAAATGAAATTAATTTGGCTCAGATGTGATCTTTGTTTTGCTTAGGAGGATTTGAAATATCTTTTCAGAGATTTCAAATTTCCATGTAATTTTGGAATGAAAGAGGTTCTAAAATGTGTTAGTCTCTCTTGCCAGTTGACATAGTTACCATGGTATGTGGCATTCTAAGGAAGAGAAGCAAACTAAAAAAAAAACTACAGTTGAAATTATAGATTGATAGTACTGACAAAGAAGTTATGTTTAATTTTTTGTGCCCATGAAGGAAATGAAAATATCTTACTTCAAAAATATACTTTGTCTTGTAGGTTGCCTATCAAGTTGGTAAATATTCATTGGCCAAGAAAGCCTTTGCACCAATTTGGGATTATTTGGTCTATATTCCTTCTCCAGAAAATCAATCCATTATTTCTTTAAGCAGCATGTTAACTATTACACCATGCAGGTAATTGGAAAAATTCTTTTTAAAATATAGACTTAGCTATTGCAGATGCCATTCTTTGGGATGAAACTGTACAGTGGTTTATTGTAATTTTAACATTAAAGATGTTTCTTAATGAGTATATTTGACATGTAATAACTTTTACACATGGCAAACAATTATATTGCTATTAATTAATTCTGTATTGACAGTTATATCTATATTATATATGTATTCCAAGGATACACTTGTTTTGCTAGACACTTCATTATGAGAATGAGAAATAATGCACAAAGCACAGAGAAGCATTAGAAAGTCAAATGGGGATATCCAGCATAAAAATATCATTAAAATTAATGAGAATAATACCTAATGTGGCAGAAAATGCAAAATATGTGTTTGGGAACCTTGAAGGCAATGGAGGAAGATGGGGAAGGCTGTTTTGGGGTTAGGTAGACTTGTGCTAAAGTGACAGAGAAACAATTACTTTCTCCCACTCCTTCCTCCCAGCTCTTCCCTACCTCAAGTAGCTCTAAGCAACAGGTCTCCAAGACCTGAAACCAGGGCTAGAAGGGTATGCTTGCTTCTCCTCGTCTTGGTGAGCACGTATTTTTAGGGATGGTCCAGGAGAAGGTGAAGTGTGATTTCTGATATGCTGATACTTTTTGTGCCTTTAAGTAGGTACATTTGTCATCTCAGTCCACAATTATATACAAAAGACTTTAAATACAAGGGACTATTGAGGTAGTTTCTTGCCTCTCCTTCTTCTAATTGAATTGCAAATTGTCAGCTAATAAGAATAGCTAATGGCTTTTGATAGGCAATATGATGAAGCAGGTAGTCAGGAAGACCCGGGTTCAATTCCAGGAGACCCTGGACAAGTGGTGTCACCTCTCAGGACCTCCGTTGCAGAGTAGATATTCATCCAAGTTCCAGTTTGCATGGCTGGTAATACTATCTAACATTTATATAATGCTTTATGGTTTACAAGACCTTTAAATGACCTCATTTGGGCCTCATAGCAGCCCTGTGAGAGGTATGGTATTGCTATCTCCATTTTATGGATGAGGAAACTGAGGCTGAAAGACTTTAAGTGACTTGCTCATGGTCACATAGCTAGTAAGTAACTAGCACAGGATTAGAACTTGAGTTTTCCTGACTCAAAGTTTGGCATCTATTTGGTATGACACCTCATTAGTAGGAGGCTCTTATCGAAGCATAGGATTTCCTATACCAATGAAATCACAGTTTCAGTTTAAAAAAATTGATGATGGGCCCTCACCTGTTTTGTAGGAAGTAATAAGTAAAGAGAGAAGGGGTAAATGAGGTGGCTAATGTGGGGGATGAATCACAATTACTTCTAATTGGAATACAGAAAGGGAGATGGTCTTGGTGAGGAAACCAACTTCACAAGATGACCAATTTTTGCCTAAGATTGACCTCATTGGCCTTCCACAAGGCAGGGACAGATGGGAATTGGGTGAAAGAATTCATGAATGAACATATGATAAATTTCATAAGAATGGTACAAAGTATTTTCAGAATTCAGAATAGGGAGAGATCATAGGTGGTTGATACCAGAGAGAGTTCCCCAAAGGTGGTAGTATTGAAGATGGACCTTGGAATATAGGTAGAATTTTGAGTATAAATTGAGGAAGGGTCAAGAACCTTCGAGTCAGAGGGAATAGGTTGAGAAAATTGGTGTTGGATGGGGCCATATGGCATAAAGGTGATTTGGGTTGTAGGAAATAGTCTGGCTACATATAGTTATTTACATGTTGGCTCCTCCTCTAGACTGTGGACTTCTTGAGGTCAGGAACCACAATTTTGTCTTTCTTTGTATAGCCAGCACTTAGCACAATGCCTAGAATATAGTGAATGCTTAATATTTATTAACTTATTGACTGTTGAGTTACTGATTAGCTGGAACATAGAGTGGTAGGGAATGTCACTGAATTTATAGAACCTCAGAAATAATGAAGAGATAGAGGCTGGAGATGATTGGCAGAATAGGGTCCTAGGATCAAGTATAGTGGTAGGGGTTAACTTTGGAAGGGAGATGGGTCATTTTTCTTCAGCTATAGGGAAAATAAAAGGATGATAGAGTGAGCATAAAGCTTTTTCGAGGGGGAGAACAGGAAATTGTAGCAAATTCAGATCCTATCTCTATATTTTCAGTACAGCATTTATCTGATAAAAATGATAAGGAGGCCTTTGGGAGAGCAGGAGAAGCTGACAGACAAGAGAAAAAAATCAATAAAGTTAATGAAAGAATTACTGGGAAGTGGTGAGACCTACACTGAGTTTAAATGGTGTGACTTTGGAGTGGGCCCAGTGTTGTTCTGACATATGCCAACATAGTTGGCAGTCTGAGAATGGTAACAGAGAAAATGGGTAAGTTGGGGTTTAGGAAAGAGAGAAGGTCAGTGGAACAAAGGCTGCTGGGGCAGCAATGTACTTCCATACATCTGGGTAGAAGACAAGTGAAATGTTACTGAGTGAGATGGACAGGGTGGTCAAGGAAATAGAAATTATTTCAGGAAGAAGGAGCCAAAGAGCAGGAGCTTGTGCTTAGAGAAGTTTGCAGCTCAAGCTTGTACAGGTGGAGTGAGATCTCAGGTGCTACCATGTGGGTGAACTGTGAAATGGGATGGAAATGGAAGTCACTGAGTGAAAGCCATGAAACTATGAGTCTGGCAAGGCAGAGGGCTCAACATGAATGTTGGAATTATGAGAATGTTAGGAGATGAGGTCGAAGACAGATCACCTGGGTGCCAAAGTCATTGAACCAGTTGGGGAAGGATTAGTTATTATGCTAGTAAGTGACAGATCAGAATGGTAAAAGGAAGTGAGCAGTATAAAGATGGCAAGATTTAGGAAGATGACAGGTGATTGAGTGAAAAATAGACATCTGGAAGCAGTGGAAGGTATGCCAGCTCTCTGCTTGTCCTAATGCTTCAGGGAAGACGAATAGAAAAAAAACAGACTTTTGAGTAATTCATCTAAAAACTAGACAACTTATATGAGAAGTTCTCCACTTATAGGCTTCCCCCTCAAATTCTGCAAGGATTTTTCATGTCTGAAGAGTGTTTTTGAAGGCTATAGTATTGACAGCCAGGTTTTTAGGAGGTAGAAGAAGCATTGAAGGATATAGAATTTGTTCATAGGAGAGAGAACATTCTCTAAATAGCACAGCCAAGTGTGCTGTGTGTTTGTCACGCAGTAGAGGTGCCTTACACACAACATTGGCCTCTTGTAATGGATGCTCAATGAGTATTGGTAAAAATCTGATTCTTGAGAGCCATCATTAACCTACCATACACATTGGACCAGGCTGTGTTTACCCTGCAGTCACCCTCTCCTTGCTTTTCTACTTTGTAGGTTACATATAGATACCTTGTCAGAGTCCTCCCTTGTCCTTTTATACCATTTCATGAGATGTGTTTTTGTAACAAGTAGCATTAATGTTGTGGAACAAAAGCTCTTCTGTGATGCCATTAGGGGAGATGAAGTTTTCACCTGCCAACAAGTAAGTGGATTCAAATGATAGTAAAATGCTGCTAATGTGAAATGTCCTTGGTTTTCTCTACCATTTAATCCAACAATGACTAACCATAGTCCCTTCTGAGACAGAAAGCTTCTAATCTATGAGTCCCCAAGCATGGTCATGGACATGCAGATCCCATGGACTTAGGTTCCAGCAAATAAGAAAATCAGTTTCCCAGAAGAGATAGGAGAATGCATTCCTCACTCCTTCTACTCCTTTGGAAAGATGGGAGTCCAGTGGTTTGGAACACTCCATATAATTTCAGATTTGTTGACTATAGTCAAGACAGATTATGAAGGAAAAACCAAGAAGTTGCTAGAATTAATGGAAAATTCTGAAAATGGAGGAAAGAAGGATCTATTTTCCTGACTTTTTTCCTCCTCTTCTATTTTTTCTTTATTTTTTTGTTATAAAAATAACTTTTCTGTTATAATCCTTTTGTTATAAGGAATAACCTTCCTCCTGTGGGATGGGAAAGAGGATGGGAAAGGAGACATAGGGAAAAACCAAGGTAAAAGATACACATAAAAACCTATTAAAAGAAAATCAGCTTACTAGTGCAGACTTCTTCACAATCAAATAATGTTTTTTTAAAAGTTAAAAATTTTAGTTGATTGTGATCCTTAGGTCCCTTTCTCTCTATTTTATTGACCCACATATGTCAATTGTGAATTTTTGCTATTTACTTCTTCCTGACCTTAAATATCATCCACTATTCCCTATTGAATTGAACTTTGTTTCTTCTTTTGAGCAGCTAAATGATGCAGTGGATAGAGTTCTGGGTCTGGAGTCAAGAAGACCCAAGTTTAAATCCACCACTGTGCCTTCCTTTGCTGTTCCCAAATTTGATTTTTCTTCTGAACAGCAGCTAAGGAGTTACTGAGCTCTCTTATTTTCCTTGGCAATAAGTGATTGAGGAAGCAGATATTGTAGCTGAGTAATGATGTCTTTTTCCCCCCTTTTTAAACAGGCTGCAAGACTATCAGAATGTCAGAGAATGCTAGTGGCAATTGAACTTAGTACGTACTTAAATGATTCCAGTTTTTCCCTACAAGCGGTGGTTCAGTGCTATGGTCTCTTGGCTCCTCTGATCTTTCATAATATTGTTCTGGTACCAGCGATCCAGGTAAAAGCGGCTGATAACGGAGGATGTGTTTTGGGGGTTGGGAGGGGGAGATAAAGGTAGTGTCTCCTTTGTAGGATGAAAGTTAGCCATAAACAGGAAGAAGTGTCGTGCTGGTGTGTGGAATGGAGTGAAGGATGGAGAGAACGGAAGTGGGAAAAATGTCCAGGAGGCAGGAAATGAATTGCTCTTGGCCATGCAGCAAGTTAATACATAAGGACCATGTTTAGATTATTAGGGCATTCTGAACTCTTCCATGGGGTTTTTCCATACTTCAAATTTCACTTTAATCACAAATAACTCTTTGTCATGTAGTGTCACTTTTTTCCCTTGAAAGAAGGCACACGTGTGTGCTCAGGCTGGACTCAGAGAGATTGGTTTCTGCCATGACCTTCTTACAAGGGTCTGGATAAATCAAGGTTTGAGTCAAAGCAATATATATCTTGTCCTTGAACTTACTTGCTCTCCCTTGTGAATTGGCACTTCACCAGTCTGGCAAATAGGGGATGTTGGTACAGGGGGGGCACAACCAATTCAATATTCAAGATGGTGTCCTGAGAGTAGAGGAGATTATCATTCAGACAATGCCCACTCTCCTTCTTGGATGATCATATTATCATGAAACCTTAAGGACTGGAGAGGATTGTAGAAATGATCAGGTCTAGTCAGTGCCTGAGCAAGAATATCTTCTACAAATGGCCCAGCAAGTAGTCCTTCAGCTCTGTTTTGTGTTTTCAGTGATAGGAAACTGGAGAACTGGAGAGAGAGAGAGAGAGAGAGAGAGAGAGAGAGAGAGAGAGAGAGAGAGAGAGAGAGAGAGAGAGAAGGAGAGGAAGGAAGGAAGAAACAGGGAGATTTTTCTGGGCAAAGAAATTCACATTTATTTAAGAAAACAAAGTTAGTGGTCTACACTTCACTCAGTATAGTCTGAGACCCCAACCTATAGAAGTCATAAACATTTATAGCTTTTTTCATTCCTGTTTGGTGAAAAAAGAAGGTTGATAGACAAATTTGTGCTCTTTGACCTCAAGCAGGATTTTGGGGAAAAGGATGTCCTTTTCTGCAAGAGAGTCAGAGTAAATGACTACATTTTAATACAAAGATGACAACAGTCAAGATGATTAATAGTCACACACTATTATTATGATTATAGTGATACTCTTGTCCTCTTTATATGATTACATTCACACTCCTAGGTTAACTAATACAGGAATCTTCATGGGATTACATCATAGTTTGGTTACACACAGGTTTAGTTTTTCTTTTAACCTGGGATTATGTCTTTACTACAAGTCATATAGTTATTCCTTATCCTAATACTTATAGCTGATAAATGATCTCAGAACAAGGCATTCAAGACAGGAATTATTGATTTTTCCCATTTCAGAAATCACTTTTTCTGCTCATTCTTCTTTTGGATCCCTCTGATGGTTGGCAAGATTTTCTTTATGTTGTGCCAGAATTCTGATTCTGTGCAGTTTCTACTTGGCACCCCTTATTTAGTCTTCTGGAATGAAAGAAAACAAGTTTAGTACAGAAGGAAACTAATTATATCAAAATACAAACCATATAGTAATAGCTACCTCCATCTAAAAAAGTTGTCTGGATCCACTCAAATCACTGTGGTAGCCCAGTGAGAGTAGCAGGCTAATTCTATCATATTGGTAGAGCCAGCGGTTGTCAGTGTCTGTCCATGACAGACTTTTAGACGTCCTTCTTTGGTATCTCTCTTAATTATTTAAAACAAAGGAATAGAAATAAGGTGGCCTGGCCTCGATGTCATGAGAGTCCTTAATACAAAGTAAAGCTAGAATTGAAGTTTTAACTCTGGCTATGCTGTCCAGCTCATTAAAGGGGCCATCCAGTGAGCCTCTCAGAGAGCTTCATTGGCTGACTGCCATCTTGTCTATCTGTTGCTCTAGCTCTGCTGCAATGGTGCTCCTTCACAGTCACTGGTTCTTGGTAATAAAATGTGAGTCCTTGGGTCATAGGTTGCAAAACAAAGATGATAGAAGGAAAACTGAACTATTGATTGATTTTCCTGCTATCCTGCTATGATACTGAACTGATTTAATTTTTAAAAACCTCCTACAATTCTCAGCATACAGCATCAGTAACATTTCCCACTTCCTGGCTTTACAATTTGCATATAATGAGTAGGACATTTTTTTTACAGATTGTATATATATATATATATATATATATATATATATATATATATGTATATGCTTTTATATACTATATATACTTTTATATGCTATATATATATATGTATATATGTATATGCTTTTGTTTTTCAGATCCTAATTAAGTGTTTGGTGGTTTTGCAAGAAATCCCAAATGTTAACTTTCCCAAGAGACAGACAGCGAATTATGAGAGTATCCAGCATATGATCGCATGTTCTGTTTATTACACGACAAAGGTACTCATCTGCTGCTGTGACCCAGGGTCCAAGAAGTGAGAACACATTGAGAGAATGAGAAATCTCCTCTAGAAGTTGCAGTGAGACCCTGTAATATTCTTCAAAGTGTAACAAATGGCACTTCCTATCAGGAAATCAGAGAGTCTGATTAAATGCTTCTGACGTTATTGTCCAAGTGACCTACTTCTAGACAAAATATTCAAGAGAAAAAATGCAAGGGATGAAATGAAGAATCTTCTGATAAAAATGCAGCTGATCTTGTGAAACTTTCATGTTTTATTTTACTTTTTAAAAATAGAATTATTTTATTTGTTTTCAGTATTTGACAATCACTTCCATATATCTTAGATATTTTTTCACTCCTACCCACTCCCACCCCCTTCCCTCTCTATTCCCTCCCTGAGATGGCATACAGTCTTATATAGGTTCTACAGTACAATCCACAGTATATCCAGTTCTACAGTATATCCAATTCCATATTTCTTTCTCTGGATGTGGAAGGCATTTTGCCTCAAGACTCCATTGGAAATTTTTTAAGTCCATGCATTTCAGTGAAGTACTCAGTCTACCAGAAAAATTCCTCACATGCTGTGGTTGTTGATGTGTACAAAGTTCTCCTGGTTCTGCTCCTTTCACTGAGCATCAGTTCATATAAGTCTTTCCAGGCTTCTCAGAAGTCTTCCTGTTCACTGTTTCTCATAATACAATAGTATTCCATTACATTCGTATACCACAACTTGTTCAGCTATTCTCCAATAAATGGGCATCCCTCTGATTTCCAGTTTTTGGCCACCACAAAGAGAGCTGCTGTAAATATTTTTGTACATGTGGGACCCTTTCTCATTTTTATGATTTCTTGGGGATACAGTCCTAGAAGCACTATTGCTAGGTCAAAGGGTATGCACATTTTTGTAGCCCTTTGGGCATAGTTCCAAATTGTTCTCCAGAATGGTTGGATCACCTCACAGCTCTACCAGCAATGAATTAGTGTTCCAACTCTCCCATATCTTCTCCAACATTTATCATCTTCTGGTCTTGTCATGTTAGTCAATCTGATAGGTGTGATGTGGTACCTCAGAGTTGTTTTGATTTGCATCTTTCTAATTAATAGTGATTTAGAGCATTTTTTTCATCTGATTATGGATAGCTTTAATTTCTTCCTCTGAAAGTTCCCTGTTTATATCCTTTGACCATTTATCAATTGGGGAATGACTTATATTCTTATACATTTGACTCAGTTCTCTATATATTTTAGAAATCAGGCCTTTATCACAGACACTAGTTGCAAAAATTCTTTCCCAGTTTTCTGCTTCCTTCCTAATCTTGGTTGCATTGGGTTTGTTTGTGCAAAAACTTTTCAATTTAATGTAATCAAAATTATCCATTTTGTACTTCACAATGTTCTCTGTCTCCTGTTGGGTCATAAATTTCTCCATTCTCCATAAATCTGATAAATACACTATTCCATGCTCCCCTAATTTCTTTATATTATCAATCTTTATACCTACATCATGCATCCATTTGGACTTTATTCTTGTGTAGGGTGTCAGGCATTGGTCCATGCCCAGTTTCTGCCATACTTTTATCCAGTTTTCCCAGCAATTTTTGTCACATAGTGAGTTCTTATCCCAGAAGCTGGGGTCCTTGAGTTTATCAAACAGTAGATTGCTATATTCATTAACTACCATGTCTTGAGTACCTAACATATTCCACTGGTCTACCCCTCTGTTTCTTAGCCAGTCCCAAGTGCTTTTGATGTTTGCTGCTTTATAATACATTTTGAAATGTGGTATGGCTATGCCACCTTCCCTAGCATTTCATTTCATTAATTGCCTTGATATTCTGGACCTTTTGTTCTTCCAGATGAATTTTGATATTATTTTTTCTAGCTCTAGAAAATAACTATCTGGTGGTTTGATTGATATGGCACTGAATAAGTAAATTAATTTAGGTAGAATTGTCATTTTTATTATATTAACTTGGTCTACGCACAAGCAACTGATGTTTTTCCACTTACTTAGATCTGACTTTATATTTGTGAAAAGTATTTTGTAATTGTGTTCATATAATTCCTGGGTTTGTTTTGGCAGGTAGACTGCCAGACATTTTATAGTATCTGCTGTAGCTTTAAATGGGATTTCTCTTTCTATCTCTTGATATTGGGCTTTGCTAGTAATATATAGAAATGCAGATGATTTATGTAGGTTTATTTTGTAATCTGCAACTTTGCCAAAGTTGTTTATTATTTCAAGTATTTTTTACTTGATTCTCTGGGATTCTTTAAGTATATCATCATATCACCTAAAAAGAGTGATAATTTAGTTTCTTCTTTGCCTATTCTAAATTCCTTCAATTTCTTTTTCTTCTCTTATTGCTACAGCTAGCATTTCTAATACCATATTGAATAACAGTGGTGATAATGGACATCCTTATTTCACCCCTGTTCTTATTGGAAATGCATCTAGCTTGTCTCCTTTGCATATAATACTTGCTGATGATTTTAGGTAGATACTGCTTATTATTTTATGAAAAGTTTCATTTATTCCTATGCTTTCCAGTGTTTCCAATAGGAATGGGTGTTGTATTTTGTCGAAAGCTTTTTCTGCATCTGTTGAGATAATCGTGTGGTTTCTGTTAGTTTTGTTGTTGATATGATCAATAATGCTATTAGTTTTTCTAATATTGAACCAGCCCTGCATTCCTGGTATAAATTCTACCTGATCGTAATGTATTATTCTCATGATAAGTTGCTGTATTCTTTTTGCTAATATCTTATTTAAAATTTTTGCATCTATTTTCATTTGAGAAATTGGTCTGTAGTTTTCTTTCTTTGTTTTGGCTCTTCCTGGTTTAGGTATCAGAACCGTATTTGTAGCATAAAAAGAATTTGAGTGGACTCGTTCAGCAATTTTCCCAAATAGTCAATATAGTATTAGAATTAATTGTTCTTTAAATGTTTAATAGAATTCATTTGCAAATCCATCTGGCCCTGGAGATTTTTTCCTAGGGAGTTCATTGATGGCTTATTCAATTTCCTTTTCTGAGATGGGGTTATTTAAGCACTCAACTTTCTTTTCTGTTAATCTGGGTAATTTATATCTTTTAAAATAATCATCCATCTCATTTAGATTGTCGAATTTATGGGCATACAGTTGCGCAAAGTAATTTCTAATGTTTTAATTTCCTCTTCATTGGAGGTTAGTTCACCCTTTTCATTTTTGATATTGGTATTTTGGTTTTCTTCTTTCTTTTTTTTTTAAATTGACCAAATATTTATCAGTTTTATTGGTTTTTTCATAAAACCAACTCTTACTTCTATTTATTAGTTCAATCATTTTCTTAATTTCAATTTTTATTTATCTCTCCTTTGGTTTTCAGTATTTTTAATTTGGTATTTACTTGGGGATTTTCAGTTTGTTCCTTTTCTCACTTTTTTGGCTGCATGTCCAATATTGCTGTCCTCATTCCTCTATTTTATCCATGTAGGCATTCAAAGACGTAAATCTTCCCGTAAGAATTGCTTTTGCATTATCCCATAAGGTTTGGTAGGTTGTCTCATAATTATCATTCTGTTGAATGAAGTTAATGATTGTTTCTATAATTTGTTGTTTAACCCACTCATTCTTTAGACTTGGATTGTTTAGTTTCCAATTATTTTTTGGTTTATATTTCCATGGCCTTTGATGACATACAATTTTTTTTGCATTATGGTTTGAGAAGGATGCATTGACTATCTCTGCCTTTCTGCACTGATTTGTGAGATTTTATGGCCTAGTACATGTTCAATTTTTGTATATATGCCATGTGCCACTGAGAAAAAAGTATATTCCTTTCTATCTCCATTCAATTTTCTCCAGAGAGCTATCATATCTACCTTATTCATAATGTTATTCACCTCCTTATCTTCTTTCTTGTTTATTTTGTGGTTAGATTTATCAAGTTCAGAGAGGAGGAGGTCAAGGTCCTTCACTAGTATAGTTTTGTTGTCTATTTCTTCCCGTAACTCCTGTAATTTCTCCTCTAAGAATTTGGATGCTATACCACTTGGAGCATATATGTATAATAATGAAATTGTTTTATTATCTATGGTGCCTTTTAGGAAGATATAGTTTCCTTCCTTATCTCTTTTGATTAGATCTCTTTCTGCTTTTGATTTGTCTGAGATTAGGACTGCTACCCCTGCTTTTTTTATATCAACTGAAACAGAAAATATTTTGCTCCAACTTTTTACCTTTACCCTGTGTGTGTGCCCTCATTTCAAATGTATTTCTTGTAAACAACATACTGTTGGATTATTATTTTTAATCCTTTCTGCTATCCATTTCTGTTTTATGGGAGAGTTCATCCCATTCACATTCATAGTTATAATTACTGTCTGTCTTTCCCTCCATTCCTTTTCCCCTTGTTTATGCTTTTAGTTCTCCCTTCTCCTTTCCCCTCTACAATAATTTTAATTTTTGACCCCTGCCTCCCTCAATCTTCTCTCCCTTCTTTCAGCCCCCTCCCTTTTAATCCCCCTTTCCCTTACTCCTTCTTTCCTCCCTTTTATCCTCCCCACCTTTTCTTTCCCCCTTCCCCTCCTACTACTTATAGAGTTAGTTATATTTCTATACTTAACTGAATTTGTTGTTCCCTCCTTGAATCCAATCAGATAAGAGGACCTCTCAAACAATGCTCATCTCCTTCCCCTCTTTCCCTCTACTGTAATATATTTTTGTGCCTCTTCTTATGACAGAATTTATTTTTTCTGCCTCCTCCTTTTCACATCTCCCATTACAATCCCTTCACACCCTTAAGTCACATTTGCTATCATCACGTCATTTAATTTATAATCACTCCTTCTCTTTATGTATATCCCTTTTATATTTCATAATAAATACACAATTCTTAAGATTAACAAGTAACATCTTCCCTTATAGGGATGTAAACAACTTGCCCATATTGAGTAACAAGTTTTTTTCCCCTTTACCTTTTTACCTTTTTATACCTCTCTTGAGACCTGCATTTGAACATCAGATTTTCTATTGAGTTCTGGCCTTTTCATCAGGAAGGTCTGGAAATCCCTTATTTCATTGAAATCTCCTTGCCTCAAATATTTTGCTCAACTTTGCTGGTTAATTAATCCTTGGTTGTAGCCCCAGCTCATTTGCCTTATGGAATATCATATTCCAATTCCTTTGTCTTTTAATGCAGTAGCTGCAAGGTCCTCTGTGATCCTGACTATAGCTCCTTGATATTTGAATTATTTCTTTCTGACTGCTGGCAGTATTTTCCCCTTCACTTGAGAGTTCTGGATTTTGGCAATGATATTCCTTGGTGTTTTTAGTTTGGGGTCCCTTTCAGGAGGTGAGCAGTGGATTCTTTCAATGACTATTTTGCCCTCTAGATCTAGGACTTCTGGGCAATTTTTCTTGATGATTTCTTGGATGATATCGTCCAGACTCTTTCTTTAATCATGGCATTCTGGTAGACCAATAATCCTTAGATTTTCTCTCCTCAATCTGTTTTCCAGATTGGTTGTTTTTCCAGTTAGATATTTTACATTTTCTTCTATCTTTTCATTCTTTAGATTCTGTTTCACTGATTGTTGATGTCTCATAGAGACTTGCCTGATTTTAATTTTTATCAAATTGTTTTCTTCAGTTAACTTTGGCATCTCCTTTTTCATCTGTCCAATTTTTCCTTTAAAGGAGTTATTTTCTCCAGTTAGGTTTTGTACTTCCTTTTCCATTTTCCAATTGTCCTTTTAAATTCTTCTGTGATTTCTTTTTTTCACATTTTTAAAGTCATTGGTCAGTTTTTCTTCTGTTCCTCTAATTTGGCTTTTAAAATTCTTCCTGAGCTCTTCCAAGAAGGCTCTCTGTGCTTCAGACCAGTTCATATTCTCTTCTAAAGTTTCAGATTGGAGTACAGTGTCAATGCTGACCTCTTTGATATTTGTGTTTTGCTCCTTGCCCCCACAGAAAGATTCTGTGGTCTTTTCTTTTTTGCTTTACTTCTTTCTCATGATAATCACCCTTTTCCTGGATTTTAAAGTAGGTCTCTGCATCTGGAGCACAGAGGTCTCTGTCCCACAGTTCTTGTGCCTAAAACTTGAGGCTTTGTGTGTTGTGGCCTCTGGTTCCTTCAGTTAGGAGCTAAAATGCTGCAGCTCACCTGGTGCTGAGCTGGCTGGTGTTGGAAAGCAGAGGCCAAGTAAAGGCCTTTTTGGTTTTCCCCACAGCTACCCTCAGGATAGCTCGTTATGTGTGGGGGAGGGGTAGTCTGGCCACAGGAGGTCTCCTCTGCTGAGCTACAGCATAGGCAAGCTCAGCAGTTGGTGATCTTGTCTCTGCTAGTGTCTTCTCGATTCCCCTGGGGTGCTGAGGCATGCCTGGGGTCCTGGTGTTGACAGTTGCTGGTCTCACCTCCCTGGGGCTCAGAATGTTCTTCATGTTTGTTGAAGTGGGGCTGTCTGGGACAGCTCTGGTCTCCTTCAGCCACAGCAATAGGGACCCTCCTTAGCGATCTTGAGTCTGTTTATCCTTTCTGCTGCTCCCATGTTCTAGGGTTTTTCTTGGGGAGATAATCTCTTTGCTCATCAAGGTCAACAAGGGGAGAAAGATAACAATTACTGATCATTCTGCCATCTTGACTCCTGGAACCCAACTTTCATGTTTTAAAAAAGATAATTACATGTCAGTGCCAGTGCTACATATGAGCATGCAGATTGATTTTTTTTGGAGCTTATAATCTTGAAAATATCTGCTAATATTCCCTATGATCATGATCTACTTGTTTGTCCTCATTGTAGATAGACACGGGTGAAGAAACTGATTGGGGGATGTTGAAGGGGATGCATTGAGGCAGTGGGCAATAGGCTGGGGTACCACAGTGGGAGAGGGTCCATTCACAAGCCTGACTTTGATACTGACCTGGCTTCTCTTGAGAGAACTGGGCCTAGTACATAGTTTGGTTAAGGCAGGACAAGTAGATGTATTTAAACATTAGTGGGACCTGTTTCCATTTGAGTTTTGACACCATTTAAGGGCTCTAAATCTCAAATCCACATATTTTAAAAGCATATTCTGATAACTATATTTCAACATAACTGGTTGTCTCTGTGATTCTCTGTATCAACAACAATAATAGTCAATATTTATGTAGTATCTGTAGTATCTGTGTAGACACTGTGCTAAGGATGAGACTGATGCTGGTGATAATGATGAGCTAGCATTTAGCAGTACCCTAAACATTTTACAATTATTATTTCACTTGATCCTCAGAGCAATCCTGCTAGGCAGGTTCTATTATTATATCTCCATTTTACCAATGAAGAAACAGAGGCAAATTGAGGTTAAGTGACTTGCCCAGGGTCACACAGCTAGGGAGTGTCTGAGGTTGGATTTGAACCCAGGAAGATGAGTCTCCTGACCCTAGGCCCAGTGCTCTATGCACTGTGCCCACCTAGCTGTCTCCATTTAACCACATTATTCTGAAAAGGCACCCCATAGGCTTCATGAGACCACTCAAGGAGTCCAAGACATCAAAAAAGTGAAGATACCCTTCTACTGGTTAGATAAGAACTCTAGACTCTAGAGATATCTCTCCTTCTATGGGAGAAGTAAGAGAAAGAAGAGGAGAAGGAAAAAGGAGACAGTGGTCCAAGAAGTTTGTTGGAAACAATCAGTTTGACAGGAAATGGTGCTTTTCCATGATAGCAGTATACAACTGTTCCCCCAAGAAGCCAAGCCGATATGTTTGGTCTTAAAATCATGGTTATGCAGAGTAGTGAAATATGTACTGAGTTTAAGAGGTCTGGTTATCCTTCCTCCTCTCCATCCCGCATTGGCTTTGTCCAAACTGGTGATCTCATTGACACAACAACCTCCCAGCAAAGAAACTCCCCCTCACAGTGGAGGCTGACACCTTTTCTGCACGTTGCCACTTTGGAAATTGGCCAGTCTATCTTAGAAACTGTGGAGGCATCATGTCTAAAGTTCCAGATCTTTCTCAAAGTCAAGATGATTTCTTGTCCCACAGGAGCTTTTGAATACATAAAAAAGCAGACATTTCTACCATGTTTCAAAATTTGTAAAGCACTTTAAACTGGTAAATTCTTGGAGGGCAAGGACTGTCACTTGCCTCTTTTTGTATCCCCAGTGCCTGGAATATAGTAGGTGCTTACTATTTAATTTACCCATTATCTCACTTGAGCTTCGAAACAGTAGATGTGCTTACAGCTCTTATTATCCTTATTTTAGGAGAAGTTAAATGTCTTCCCTATAGGGGGAAAATAGTGTCAGAGGCAATATTTGAATCCAGGTCAGCCCAAGTCCAAGACCAGT
The DNA here is from genome assembly GCA_028658325.1 of Potorous gilbertii. Lineage (NCBI taxonomy): Eukaryota > Metazoa > Chordata > Mammalia > Diprotodontia > Potoroidae > Potorous > Potorous gilbertii. The sequence continues at coordinate 223,579,627 of CM053770.1, forward strand.
ATTCCTTTCATCATGCTAAGTTGTATCTCATTATAGACCACAAAAGGAACACTTACGCATATATAGACCACTACTTAGAATACAAGGATCCCCATGGGTCATATATTGACATAGTTTTAAAAATGTTCTGTCTTAATGTCTTTTATTTTGTTAAATATTTCCTAGTTATATTTCAATGTGGTTCAGGCCACATTTGGGAGTACTGTGGACCACATGGGGCCCGCAGCTACCTTATATTTTATATCTCTGTTCTAGACCTACTTTGGCTCTCCTTGGAATCTTGTTCTTTATAGGAAGAGTAAAATGGTCAAGCCCAGTTTATTCTCTTCCATTTTCAAGGATGTAAAAAAAATGGACATCTTGTTTAGATTTCTCAAATTGTCTTTTCTAAGTGGCAATGAATTTTGGAAAAAGTTGCTAGAATTTCAGATGAAGTGGCAATCCTGTGATCCATTATTTTTCATGTTTTCATGAATTTTGTTATGACACTTTTCATGGTCTGGAAATGCTCATCCTGAATGTATTTATTTCTCTTCTTTAGCTGTGGAGAGGCAGGTGTGGAATGGTTGATAGAGCCCTGGGTTCAGTCTCTTCTTTGTGTGACCCTGCAACACTGGGTACTAAAAGTTTCAGACTATGAGTTTCCTTATCCAGAAGTTCTTAATACTGTTGAAATCACAGGATAGGGCCTTTTTACCTTGGCAGATACATGACCTATCATCCTGTACACACACACACACACACACATACATGCACACATTCCCTAGCAACTTGATTTTGAAGAAGAAATCCCTTCAACATTTGCACACCTAGAGAATACCCCATGTCATAAAAATCGTTCTCCAGACTTGTTGGCAAGCAACAACTGAGGGAAACAGAAATCATCTAACCTCTGTCTTTTAGCGTAAAACATTTTTCTGCTCTATCAGTTTACTAATTAGTATGATTTTTCAACCTGGAAGAAAATGTTACCTCATGAGGTTATGACTTGACTTTCCTAAAATTGTACTTAATGACAAGGACTCAACAATTCCATGATTGATTCATTTCATAAGGAACTCGTAATTGGCAATCTGGACCAACCTTCCCGTGAAGATGTCCTTTCAGAGCTTGATGTGGAGTAGAAGGAAGAGAATTTGTACTCTGGGTGGATCCTCTTAGGCTTACAGTCATCAGGAATTTTCTCATTGGTACCGGAAATTCCTTGACTGCTCACATCAGTGCCTCAGGAATAAGCTCAGAGACATCTTTGCTCCTCACTTTGCCTAGCACAATTTATAAGCAGTCATCCCCTTTACAATCTGGGAAGGAGTCTGGTGCAGGGGTTCAGGGTAAGGCTCTACAAAAGGGGAAACATCTATTTCCTTCTGTGTGATGGAGCATTGCATTTCTGCTGAAATGCAGAGGAGAGTTAGGCAGTTCCCTTTTAAGCTGCCTTCTTAATCTTTACTAAACATCACTCCCCAAAACTTTACAAGATGAGTAGGCAGCTGGATGGCAATATGTCATCAGCACTGGCCTCCAAGTCAAGAAGACCTTAAATTTCAGTCCTGCACCAGATGCTCATCAACTTTGTGATCCTGGTTCCTGTTTGTTGTTCGTTCATTTCAGTGGCATCTGACTCTTTGTGACCCCATTTGGGGTTTTCTTGACAAAGATACTGCAGTAGTTTGCCATTTCTTTCTCCAACTCATTTTGTAGAAGAGGAAACTAAGTCAGACAGAATTAAGTGATCAGCCCAGAGTCACATAGCTAGTATCTGAAGTCAGATTTGTATTCAGGGAGATGAGTCTTTCTGACTTCAGGCCCAGTGCTCTATCACCTTGCACATTCCCCAAATTCTCTCTGATTTAATTTCCTCACCTGTAAGATGGGATGATAATTCCTCCTACTTCCCAGCTTCGTTGTAGGATCAAATGAGATAAAGAATGGAAGTGAGTACTTTGCATACTATAAATAAGGCCTATATACGTGTCAGTAGTAGTGAAAGGCATTCACTTTTAGCAGAATCGAGTCTCAGAATGATGTGTCCTGGTCAAGGATATTTAAAAAAACCATTCAACGAGGTCTATTCCATAAAGTCATACAGATCAATTTTTGTTAGTTGTTGACAAATATAATCAGGATCTGCTTTTTGCTATTATCATTTTATTTGTTTTCAGTGTTCTACCATTGCTTCTACATATCTTAGATTTTCCCCATCCTCCCCCACTTCTTCCCTACCTCCCCACTCCCTCCCTGAGATGGCATAAAGCTTTATATAGATTTTACAATACCTTCCTATTAAATACATTTTCATCTTAGACATGTTGCATAGAAGAATTAAAATGAATGGAAGCAATCATAAAACAAACCAAACTATAATACAAAAGAAAATGATCTGCTTCATTCTGCGATCAAATTCCATAGTTCTTTCCCTGGATGTGGAAGGCATTTTGCCTTAAGACACCATTGGGAATTATGTTAAGTCCTTGCATTGAAATGAAGTACTAAGTCAACTAGAAAAATTCCTCACACACTATGGTTGTTGATGTGTACAAAGTTCTCCTGGTTCTGCTCCTTTCACTCAGCATCAATCAGCATAAGTCTTTCCAGGCCTCTCTGAAGTCTTCCTGTTCATCATTTCTTATAGCACTATAGTATTCCATTGCATTCATATACCACAATTTATTCAGCCATTCCCCAACTGATGAGTATCCCCTTGATTTCCAGTTTTTGCTACCACAAAGAGAGCTGTTATAAATATTTTTGTACATGTGGGACTTTTTCCCTTTTTTATGATCTCTTTGGGATACAGTCCTAGAAGCGATGTTGCTGGGTCAAAGGGTATGTACATTTTTGTAGCCCTTTGGGCATAGCTCCAAATTGCTCTCCAGAGTAGTTGGATCAGCTCACAATGAGCTGAATTCTTGAAGAAGTTGTGTTTGTCAGTAAACATAATCTTTTTAAAAGTATCATCACTGCATGCCAGTGGGCTCTTACACTTCCAAAATTCATGTGTCTTCTAAAGTTTTGAAAAAAAGAAAATGATGCATGTTCCTTGCAAAGATCCAGGTGCATCATCCCTCAAAGGTCAATTAATAGATGTTTCTTTTTAGGTGCTGCGTTCATGGAAGGAATTTGAACTTGCAGTGATAATTATAAATTTCGGGAAAAAGTTGCTGGATACCTCACAAGGGTTATTTTCAAATGTCGGTAAAACTTCTTTTAATGATGATGAGCAAGAAGAAGTAACAGAGGAGGTGATTTGTCTTATTTTTCATTTTCCCTTCATATAGATGCTTTCTTGGATATTTAAAAAGGACAGGTAATGGTTGGAGGGCTGCTGGTAATAGTTTGAACAGCAAGAACTTATGTATAGGATATTGAACAGGACAATTTTTCATCTTAAAATTGGATGCTGATTTTTAGTTTGGGTTTCAAATATATATACATATATATGTATGCACACATGCAGTTTATATGTATATATGTTTATGTATTATATACCTAATTTTGTCATTTTATACACATATGCCTGTATATATGTGTGCATATACACATCTAGCACATGTGTGTATGTATGTGGCTACATATACCATATTTCACCACATAATTGTCACAGATTTTACGTTAAATTTTTTGTGGAATCATGGGGCATGACTGTTGTGTGAAGCTTTAAAAAAATTGTGCTGGTATTATATACTGTTCAGCAAACACAATTACTTTCATTTTGAAGCCCGCTGAATAGTTTTTATCCTTACCCATAATCAGAAAGAAATGTTCTGTATGTTACTGTATCACTGGCAGATGAACTGTACAGCTTAGCTAGTGGGGGAAGATGCAAGTCTTACCATGTCGTGTGACTTATTCATGGCAACTTCACTTGCTCACCTGTTCCCCTTCCACTCACAGTTCTTCATTGGTTTGAGTGGTAATACCATTAGTAGTGTAGTGCTTTAAACAAATCATGCAAGTCAAGTTTTGGAAAAATACTGACAATGTGCATGAGAATTCTACACTTGCTGCTCACAATACACAAAAGATAAATGTGTATCCATATGTGACTGGTGAATACATTGCTTCTCTGTTTACCTTTGAAATGATGTGATGAACAGAATTCTACCATGTGACGATTACACAATGAAAGGCTATAAATCAATTTTTGAACTGAAAAAATACCACAGGTTATGCAGTGAAATATGGTTATTTGTAGGGACCATTTTACAAGTGAGGAAACTGAGACCCAGAAAAATGAAGTGACTTGCCTTAAATCTTTCTGTTGGTAAGTGACAGACAGGCTTTAATCTGAGAACCCTGATCCTGTCCTCTCCCTGGAACCTCAGTTTCCTCCCCTGTAGAATGAAAATGTTGGATCATATGGTTTCCAATGACTATTCCAGGTCTTGTTCTAGGGATGGTGAAGAATGGTTTCCTTTACTGGGTGGGAGATTGAATGAGATTACCTTAAAGTTTATGTCTTTCAGTTCTTGAGTACTACAGGTTCAGGAGAATCGGAGAAAATAACAACAGCACATCTGTTGTCAATTCTCTTAGGCAGGACCACTTTCATTCTGAATTTCTGAAACTCAATTTTAGTACTCCAGTTATTTCACATTAGACAACTGATTCTTGCAAGCTATTTCCTTAAATAGAGGGTTTCTGTTCAGAAAAAAAAAACTGTAATGATGACCAGATATATGCACCACTCATTAAATTTGTTGTCTGTGTTCTTCTTGGACAAAATATACATGGAGTCGGCCAAAGATTGAGAAGTTGACTTCTTAGTTTAGAATCAATCATCGAAAGCACACAATAAGTTTTGGGACAGTTTGGTTCATTAGTTGATTGGTCCATTTTTGGCAAAGATGTGAAAAATGACCAATGTCTATATTTGAGTTTTTAAAATTTTATTTTTCTGTGTCAGTACCTTTCATGGGTAAATTGGAAAAAAGTTTGTTATTATTATTAAAGTCTATTTTTAATTTTCAACATTTGCTTCCATAAGTTTTAAATTTTCTCCTCCTTTCTAAGATGGCATACCATCAGATATAGATTCTACATATACATTCCTACTAAACATATTTTCATATTAGTCATATTGTATGGAACAAATTGGAACAAATATGGAACACTGGAACAAATGAAAGGAACCATGAGAAAGAAAAAAATACAACAAACAAAGAAAAAGAGAAAATGGTCTGACTTGCTTTTCATTCACATTGCTGGCTATGTGACCACAAGCAAGTCATGTAACCTCTTACTGTCCCATGGTTTTTCTCTGGATGTGGATGGCATTTTTCATCATGAGTCCTTTGGAATTGTTTTAGGACCTTGCATTGCTGAGGAGGGCTAAGTCTTTCAAAGTCAATATTTTGATAAGACAGAAAAACTTAAAATGCCTTCTTTACCTTTTTGGTTTGCAAGAAGGTGTTTATGAATGGAACAGGAAATTTTTTTTTAAAAAAGCAACTTTTTGTTTCTCCATTTACATAAACTAGTATTCTTTAGGACTGTTTCCATTAGGCGCATTGTCACTTAAGGGAAGAAAATGAAAATTAGCAATGTAAACTCTCACATTCATGTCCTTAAATAGAATTCACTTAATTTAATGATGTACAATCAAATCTAAAAATTCTATCTCTAGTTTTTTAGGTTTAGAAAAAAGTGACTTGAAAATGTAAGCTTTCAGATAGTCAGCCTTATAACTTAGTATTATCAGCAATTTTGAAAATATTTTATTGCAAGAATACCACCACATTTTTGTTTAAGGTGAAAGATTCCCCTGTTATTAAAAAGTCAAAGAACCACAGAGTTGAGCTATGTGCATCATTGCTTCCAAAATGTTAGTTTTATTTGCTAAATACAAAAAGCAGATTTTGATGATATATTTGGGGGTGAAATGTCTAGCAGTAGAATGTGACTGATGTGTCTAAGTCTCTGTGATGGTACATTCCTAGGGCATCTCCGTGAAGAAAGTGAAGAAATCCAAGGGACAGGTTGTTATGCTGGACAAAATCAGCGAACAGCTCAACCTCATGGAAGCTCAGCTGCTCAAACTGACAAAACAATGTAAGAGCTTCCTTGCCTTCCCTGCACCTTTGCTTCACTTTCTTTTACATTAAAGGATCCTCTCATCAAATACATCAACGCGGAGCGTTTGGGAAGGGTAGTAGGGTAGTGGGCAACAAGACTGTCCTTTAGTGTTTTATTTCAACAGGAACAACAGGAAGAGCTCTCTGCTTTAGGTCATTGGACTGTTCTCTTTTGATAATAGTCCGGGTTCCTGGGCTCAACGCTGAACGTTTTTGTTGCTCTGTCTTTTCAGTCGTGTCTGACTCTTCATGACCCTGTTTGGGGTTTTCTTGGCAAAGATACTGGAGTGTTTTGCACTTTCCTTCTCCATCTCATTTTACATATGAGGAACAAAGGGAAACTGGGTTAAATGACTTGCCCAGGGTCGTATAGCTAATAAATGTCTAAGGTAGAAATTGAACATATGAAGATGAGTCCTTCTGATTCCCTGTTCATTACTTTGTCTCCTTTCAACAGAGGAGAGTTTTATATTTTCCTGAACAGATCAGACTTGTGGACTTGCCAAACAGGACCCTAACAGGGTGTGAAGGAATAAAATGGAACTGACACCTTGAGGATGAGGGCTTTTCTGAGCTATTTGTGTGGGATTAGAGCAGCCATTTGAAGATTTCGGTGAATTCACCTGGCCCTGGGAAGTCAGTAAGCACCTGTGGAAAGGCCTGTGCCTTAGGGATGTGACCAGGGGTGGACTCCTTCTGGGCCTGCTCAACTGCTACGTCTTCTCCTGTGCCTGACTAGACAGTGTCTCAGTGACCTGTTTCTCCCAATTGTCTACTTTGTTTTTTTCTCTTCCTACATTTGGTAACATGGTAGAGAGAACAGACAGAGAACCAGCCTTGGAGGCAGGAAGGTCTGAATTCAAGTTCTGTCTCTGACATCTGCTGACTGTGTGACCACAAGCAAGTCTCCAGCCCTCTTACTGCCCTAGGTAGCTAAGGGAAAATGTAGAAAAGAGTTACTGGTCCTTATAAGTGGGAGGAGTTTCCGTACCTAGGAATTTAATGCAATGAAGTCACAGCTTTGAACTTTCCTTCCCATCTCTTATCCCCCCTCATCCTTTTCAAGTTAAATTTGGAGCCAGTCTTCTCTTTTCTTCCCTTCTTAGTCAGTAAAGAGTCCAGAGAAGCATAAACCTTTATTTTGATTATGCTTTATAAAATTAAATAAAAACACCTTGAAAATATAATGTATTTAATTAGACATATTTTTGGACATGACGAATGAGGAATTTGTGTTCCTTAACCATGCATATTTGTTACAGGTTTGGTTTCTCTTTCTTTTTTTTCCATAATGGAGGTGGTGAAGAGAGAGAGAGGGAGGGAGAGAGAGAGAGAGAGAGAGAGAGAGAGAGAGAGAGAGAGAGAGAGAGAGAGAGAGAGAGAACTGATTGTTAATTGAAAAAATAAAATAAAAATTTAATTGCATTCTAGAAATATGAATTAATCACAGTTGCAACATAAATAAAATAGGAATCCTAATTAGGTACAATAAAGCCTTTTTTTTCTACAACTATAGTAACTAACACTTATGTAACCATTTAAAGCCTATCAGGTTCCTCATACATATTTCATCTGAACCTCCCAGCACCCATGTGAACTAGGTACCACAAATGTTACTATCCTCATTTTACAGATGGGAAAACTGAAGATTGGAGAAGATAGGCAATTTACTTATAGCCATCTAGCAAGTAAATAATTGGAGCTAAGACTCAGCTCCAGTTTCTTCTGGCTTCTTGTCCAGTCTTCTATCCTTTGGGTCACACTGCCTCTCCCTTGTTATGTTAAAAATCTGTGTTAAGCAAGATGTTATTATAATTTAGGGGCTTCTACATTCTGTGATCAGTTATACATATTCCCTTTATAACATTTTGCTTAATACAACTTCAGATTCTCCCATGTTCTGAAAATAATAGACTTTAATTACTAAATTGATTTCTCTTTATCTCCAAAAGTTTCATGATATAAAATTTACTTGAAACACATTATGTGGAATGAAGACACTTGAGTTTTTCTTCTCTATCACCCCAAGAAGTAATTTCTCTATCTTTGTTTTTGTATTACTTAAAATATTCAACTTCATGTTTATTTGTTTTAATTTAGATCCCTTTGTTGAACTCACAGGAGCAGAAGATCCTCTTTTCCTCTACCCTATAATTTTAACTTGGACACTCAGAGTTGCTGTGAGAGAAGGTAAATGCCTTTTGGTTCCTTCACATTCGCTTTGTGGGCTTAACGTTCCCCACTTTGCCCTTGGTTTCATTATACAAAAGGGACTGTAGCCAACAGATACCAGATGCAAAGGCTTGGGAGAGTCTCCATGGAGTTGCATTTTGATAATGACTTTTGCTATTGAGCAACTGGGCACCAACAAGTGCCTTTCTACAGTCTTCTTCCAATAGTCTTTAAATCATATTTAGCATCATCAATGCTTTATTTCTGATAAAAAGTATCAGGCTGATTTAAAGGATAGGCATGAATTTCTTAGCTCTTTCAGCCAATCACATTATGAATAAAATCCTTAAGAGACCTTTTTTCATGGACTGATCTCATTAATGTGTTTAGAAAGTGAATGATGCAAAGTGACTACTTGTTTGACCTCAGAGAGTATTATTACCTGGGCCATTTACCCTTGTAGGTTTTTTGTAAAGTAAGAAATCTAAAAGGCAAATTTGTAAAATAGCTCATGATTAACAAAATGGTTTCAATCTGATATATTGACTTCTATTGCTTATACAGTAATGAAATTCAAGAATAAACCTCGTTTTCTGGAATTCTTTGTTCAAGTTATGACAAAATGTATTCATGAAGAGAGATTTAACTACGTGGTGGAGATGTCATATACTGTTCAAAATTTCCTAAAAAGGTACTTTTAACATCACTATTGAAAAATCTAACTCTTTTGTTGGATTTTCCTTGTGGGTCATAATTATAGGTCTTGCAAACTAATGTTTGATCACCCAAACAAGGAAATTTTTGTCCCAGATAAGATGTTGAAGTCACAAATAATTCGGAGATCTTTATTTACTTTTTTTATTGTCGGTAATCCTTTTTTAAATGCCTAATAAGTAGTAGACACTGTGCTAATATGTAATATCACATAATCTAATAATGCCTAATTTATATGTATAAATAATATAATGCAACAATGCAACAGTAACCCATAATCTAATAATACATAATTTTTTGATAAACTTTTGTCCTTGTTTCTTGAGCAGCAAAAAAAATGTCCTTTTCTATAGTGCATTGAATTTGCATGACCAGGAATGCAATAGATGAATGTCTATTAATTTTTAGCGAAACTCCTTGGATAAATTAAATGATTGAAAAGGTTTTCAAGGCCCGAAATCCAGTTCCAGTCCAATTCTTTGTATATTCTGAGAAATCAGAAATAGGTTGGGAGAAATAATTTTGCCTTAATATTTATAAGAATGCATTAACAGAACATTTATAGTTTTCCTAATTTAATTCCTTAGACTATGATTAACTTATTGTTTCTTTATTAGGAGAATGCACAACTTTATTTCTGTTATTTCTGTAGGAGAAATGACAACTTTCTTGGAATAAAGAAAGCTCACCACACTGCAGAAAGTACCCCAGCTAATGAAGACCCAAAGAAATATAAGGCAGCTACCATGGAGATTCAAAGAGTAAATTTCACTTAGATTTTTCATTTTAAATGAGGCAATGCAAACCTGAATAAGAAATCTCTCCTTTATTTAAATGTGGTTTATGGATCAATGAAGAAAATCCAAAGATTTTCCTACCATAAATCTTGCTTTTGAAAATAAAATATAGCTTGCAACATCAAAAAGCGAAAAGGTGGTAAATCTATTTAAATTCACAATAAGTATGTACATTTCTTGAAGTGACACTTCAATAACTCATGTACATATAACATTATCGTTATGTACAATAATACACATCAAGGTTTCTCTTGTTGACTTGGTAAATAAGTTTAATTCTGAATTTCCTTCCTTCCTTCCTTCCTTCTTTACTCCTTCCTTCCCTCCTTCCCTCCTTCCTTCCTTCCTTCCTTCTTTACCTCCTCCTCCTCTCTCTCTCTCTCATACAGAAATGTGACCCATTAATCTACTGTTAGAGGGTGTTCTGGAGAGCGCCCCAGGTCTCTGACTCCCAGAAAGCTGACTGTATCTCTTCCTGCCTCTTCTGTGGAGCCTTGTTCCTTTCCTTATTTTCAGGTTTGGTGGTTGATTCATTGTATTCAATCACAGCTCATTCCCCCCAACCCACAACATATCCCTCTCCAAGACATTCTTCTTTTCCAGCTTCTTTTGAATTTCATCTAAGTTACAAAAACAACTCCGTATGGCTCTTTAATTTTTTTTTCTTTTTCATTCACATTCATGTGTAATCTTCTGGGGAAGAGACTCCCCCTACCCAAACACATCTTTAACTTCATGTATTATCTCACTGATTATTAATAGTAGGAGAGGCAGACAATAGGGATATAGACTTCTCAATGGAAGACCCAGAACACAGAGTTAATTGAGGAAAGAGAGATTCCCCTTGGATGGAGAGGCTCTACAGATGTTCTTGTGTGTGGAGGGTATCCCACTGGGTATTTTGAGTCTCATCATCCTGCCAGGTCCAGGCCTCTCTTGGACAGCTCTAATAATTATGGCAGCTAGGTGATGCAATGGATAAAATACTGGCTCTGGGGTCAGGAGCACCTGAGTTCAAATCCAACCTCACACACTTCTTAGCTGTGTGACCCTGGGCAAATCACCGAACTCTACCTCAGTTTTCTCACCTGTAAAATGGAGAAGGAAATGGCAAATTGCTCCAGTATGTCTGCCAAGAAAACCCCAAATGAAGTCACAGAAAGTCAGACACTACTGAAAAATGACTCAAAAACAATAACAAAATAATGAGGAGGGTTGTCCTGGCATTGATTTGAAATCTGCCTTTATGTGGTTGCCTTCTATTACTCCTCAGTCTACCCTTTGGTACAAAGAGAGAGACAAAGTATAGAGACAAAACAGATCTAATCCCTCCTCCCTACTACACTTCAGATCTTTTTATTTTTTTTGGCCAAATATAGAACTTTTGAAAAAAAAATTTTAAATTAATTAATTTAAAATTTTCAACATTCACTTCCATAAGATTTTGAGTTTTGAATTTCCTTTTCCACCTCCTCTTCCCCCTCTCCCTGAGAAAGCATGCAATCTGATACAGGCTCTACTTATATGTTCATATTAAACATACTTTCATATTAGTCATGATGTAAAGAAGATTTAGAACTACTGGGAGGAATCACGAGAAAGAAGAAACAAAACAAAATAGTGAAAGAAGCGCTTCCCTCTGCATTCAGACTCCCCATTTCTTTTTCTGGATGTGGATGGCATTTTCCATCCTGAGTCTTTTGGAGCTGTCTTAGGCCCTGGAGTTTCTGAGAAGAGCTAAGTCTAACAAGGTCAGCCACTGCACAATGTGGCTGTTACTGAGGACGGTGTTCTCCAGGTTTTGCTCCCTTCACTCACCATCTGTTCATATAAGTCTTTCCAGGTTTTTCTGAAGTCCACCTGTTCATCCTTTCTTATAGCACAATAGTGCTACCATATATATACCATATATACCACAACTTGTTCAACCATTCCCCAAGTTGTGGGCATCCTCCCAGTTTCCAACACTTTACCACCATAAAAAGAGCTGCTATAAATATTTTTGTGCATATGAGACCTTTTCCTGTTTTTATGACCTCTTGGGGATGCACCCTAGAAGTGGTATTGGTGGGTCAAAGGGGGAAAACAGTTTTGATGTCAGTCTCTATTTTGTTGTACTATGAAAGCAAAGGATCGTAGATGCCTAAGTTGGCTTTAAAAATGTGCCCAAGTCACTCTTTTGAAAATCTGTTTAATCTGTACCATAATTGGTTGTTTTTGTCCTCTCCCAAGGCCACAGATTTACAAGTTGTGAAGCTAAAATTCAAGAAAAAAGATGCTCTGAGAGAATATTTTAGCAAGCGCCTCTCACTGTCAGAACTGCCAGATCTGGAAAAGTAGGTTCATTTCTCAGAAATGTATTTTTTTTTCTGTTTTCTGAATTATATAAATCCTGAATCATTTTTCTTATATGAGAAAATGTTGCTGGATATTGGTTTTTCATGTTTGTAAACTTTGAAAGTGGCTATACTCGTTATTGGTCTAAGAGTATTTATGTTAGAGTCCTGGTCAACAATTTTTCAGCTGGTCTTTCTGAGCCTCTAAATTATACATGTTTTTTTGACATTAACATATTTTACAGAGAATTTAAAAAGTAACAAGCTCAATGGTGTTTGTCTTTCTTACATATATATTCAGTATTCTAGAGATGAATGGAATTTTTATCCCCTGTTATTATGGATTTTAGCCCCTAGTATGAAGGATTAGGCCTTGAATTGGGGAAAACCAGGAGGAGCTCAGGTAGGACCTTCTGATTCTGGGTCACTGTGTGACCCAGGCAATTCTAAGACTGAAGACAGAGTTTTAGTGATCCTTGGCACTGGCAGAAGGAGCTATTCTCCTGGTACCATTATAGTAAAAGATTCAGGCCTAAATTCTGGGTGTTCCAAAAGTCTTAGAGCAGCTATAAGCTGTTGTGTATCTATTCTCTGTATATCTATACCCCTCCCTCTCTCATTTTCTCCCCCTCTCTCCCTTTCTCCTCTTCTTCCTTCTCTCTCATTCATACACACAATTCTTTATGCCTTGTGTGAAGTCACATAATTCAACTAGCATATTTATAACATGAGATACAGAGAAATCTGAGTCTGAATCTCTTTCCAACGTAGTGTGTTCATAAATAAATAAGCTCCTTGCATGGACTGATGGGAGCTGATTTTTCTATGTAAGGCAATGGTCTCTTCCATTCTGTGGCTTTAAGCAAGTGACTTTTTAAAGCAAAGAATAACAAATAACAACGCTGATGTTTAAACTTTGGCCTTGTACAAGTTACACAGTTATTGCCAAGAGCAATGTTATTTGGTACCAAGATAAGGGTTCAGTAAGTGAACAAAAAAGCATTTATTAAATGCTTATTGTGTACAAAGATCTGTACTAATTGCTGAGGAGTAAGATGGCCCTTGTTCTCTAGGAGTCGCATTCTAACGGGGAGACAACCCATGGGACATTTCAATTACAAGTCAGATGGAATGGTCATGTGGTCCTTAAGGGACAGCACCAAAACTGGTCATGCCTTTTCTTGAATGAAAGGCCCATTCTGTTTGTCTTCTTCAAAGTATCATAGATCTCATTCTGTCCAACTCTTTTATTCTTATTTATGAGCAAACCTGAGGCTCAAGGACATTGAGTGACATGTCCAAGGTCACATGGATAATTAAGTGTCCAGACCAGAATTCAGTTACTTTGTTGTAACCATGTTCAAGGAGCTGACTCACTTTGAGGTCTGGGCACAGATGACTAGTTCAGTAGTATTTCTACTAGGTCAGTGAGAGCTAATCTGCTATGGGCAACTCCTCCTGATTCCTTAGTGAACTTAAGCATTTTGAATAGGGATTAACTATCCTTGTGGCACCAAATGAAGACAGAGCGCTTTGACATTTGTGGTAGAAATATAGTCATTTGAAATCTCTGATCCTATATCTCTAACAATAACTGATACTGGACATTAGTGGGATTAATTTTCTAATATCCAGTACATGTTTAATGAAGTTAGTGAGTTTCATTTGTATAACATCAGTCTAATATCCATTAATTTCTATATTTATACATATATTAATATCTAACTTATGTTTAGGATAAATTTTTCCCTTTTCATTTTATTCAGTTAATGGTACCAGACTATTTATAACTGTACATATTTTTTTCATTTTTCTGGCATACCATCATTTTATTATATCAGTGACTCAATTTCTATATCCATTCTCCAATCCTTGAGCATGCAAATTGTTGATAGTTTTTTCCCCTAACAGAAGTAAATATAGTGAGTGAATATAGAGCATTTTTATTGTTTTCAATGTTCATATTTTGTTTACTGTAACAGTTGTTGAACATGAGCATTTGCTAGTTACAGATTTCTAAGGTGATTAAATGTGCTACTTAATACCTTTGTAAAAAATCTGATGTATTCACCTAGGTATCTAAAAAAAGTTATTACAAAAATAGCAACTATTTACAAAGGTAAATAACCAAAGAAACAAAATTGGTGGAGGAGAATCTTAATAAAACTTATCATTTTAATAGGATAGGATCAAACAAAGTGTCAGAAACCAAACATCCAAAAAATACATTTTCTTGTCCAAGAAATACATTTTCTCTTTGATCTTCCCCAAGTCTGACTGAGGTTATGATGCTTTGAGCTTTGTTTGCTTTCTGGGATATAGTTGTAGTTGAGCTGTATGCTGGTCTGGTTCTTGTAATCTCATTTTATCATCATTAAATAGAAATCTTTCCCTGTTTCTTTGTATTTATGTCTCTCATTTTTGTCCCATCATATTATTCTATTTTATCAATGAGTTTTATAATTTATGCAGTATCCTTCAGTCACTCAACATGTGTTTTGAATTATTTTCCCCTATCACAAGTAAGTGTTAGTGAGTATTTCTGTACAGCTATGAGTAGTTTGGGATTGATATTAATTGCTAAGTGCCAAGCACTGTGCTGAGTCTTGAGAATCCAAATAAAAAAAAAAGACAGCCCTTGCTCTCAAGAGGCTTATATTCTAACAGAAAACAATACAAATAGAAGAGTCATAGTCAGGGAAAGAGGGTTTGGACTGGGGAGTCTCAGAGATAGATGATGAATGGATCCAAAGCGGAATTGATCAATCAATTTGATTGATAAATCCCTTTATGGATTTGATTACCATTCCAAGAGCCCGAGGTCAACACAGCAAGAAGACATCTGTGAAGCTTGCTCGAGTGGTTGGGACTGGGCTAAATTTGATGAACTGTCACTGGTCCAGGCAGTATTGCCCCAGGGTGGTACCCAAATGTTCCTTGGGGAGAATACAAGTATGGCAGGAAAGTGAAGCATAGTTTGAGTGAAGGGGACTGGGCTATATATGGACTAAGAGTAGGTTTTCTTTGTGATATTTGGAGGGTAAAGGTTTATTAAAGGAGTTACATGGTCAAAAGAGACCTTCAGTTTTGTAATTCATTTTATATTCATGTTACTTGCTAAAGTGCCTGCACGTAGTAAGTGCTCAATAAATATTGATTGATTGATGTCTGCATCATTCCCATCATCAGTGTTTCAGAGTACCTGTTCATCTACAATTCCATCCCATTAAAATTTTCTTATTTTTTTCTTATCTTTGTTATTCTAGTGGTCATATGGTCATATCTTTTGGTTGTCTTAATTTTCATTTATCTGAGTATAAGGAAATTTGATTATCTTTAAGTGTCTTTCTTGGAAAGGTGCTTATTTCTATCCTTTGACCATTGGTTCATTGAGAGGTTGTGTATTTCTCTTACAACTTATCTATCACACTTCAATAAATTCTGGGTTTTAGACATTGGTATGATACAGTTAAATATATATGATATAAATCTATGTATATGTTGTAGATATAGAGATATATATTGGAAATATTTTTCCCATATCCGTTTCTTTTATTTACATTTAGCTACATTATTTTTTGTTATTGCAGACAATTCTTTTATCTGAGTATAATAAAACCTAATAATTTTGTTTCTAGTAATTTATTCAACTCACGATTTTAAAATGTTCCTTTTCTCTAAGGCAATGGTTTTTATTACTTTTTCTTCTGGTTTTTATTAAAAAGTTTAGTCCATTTTCATTTAGCTTTTCACAGTGACTGAACCAGTTTCCATTTCTCTCCAACATTTATCATTTTCCTCTTTTGTTCATCTTTGATGATTGGATAGGTATGAAGAAATTATTATGTGTTAAGTGTTTTACAGATGCTGTCTTATTTGATATTCACAATAGCCTGGAAGATAGATGCTAGTTTATGTTATTATTTCTGTCAACTCAAACTTAACAAGGCCACTTGGAAAAAAAAGTCCCTTTCTTCCATTACTCTATGTGGGCATTTTTAACGTCATCTTCTCATTGTTCAAAGATAAGAGTTTTGTTTGGGTCTTGCCTCAATCTCATTCCCTTTCCCACCTTACTTCTTCTCTTCCTCCTCCTTCAACACTCCTAAAGAGCTTTTGTTTTTTCTCCCACTTCTGTTATAATTCTGAGAATTCTTGTTAGCAATTGGTTTATTTGAGAAGTCTGAATTGTTTTCAATACTTACCTTTTTGAATGGGAGGCTCGAGTCTTACTGTGCCTTGTGGAAGACTTGAGGTGTCCATACCTTTCTCCAAACTCATAAAAGTTGAGTTGCTTTTGGGGTGCAGAGGTTTTTTGGGATAGATAATTTTGACTTTGTGGCCTTGGCTTCATCTTGTATAAATTATATTTTAGATTTTCTTATTGTCCTCTGCCCTTGTTGAGTTCTCTATGATCCTGATTTGTTTGTAATGGTGTTAGTGTGTGTGTATATATATATATATATATATATATATACACACACACACACATATATAATGTAAAGGTAACTTTTTTTTTACACGAAAACTGAATTTTTTTCTTCCTCATTTTAATGTTGGAAGTTGATTATAATGTGTCTAAGAATATTGAACCTTGGGTTCTTTCTTGCTGAGAATTCCAAATTCTTTCCATATGTACTTTTGAAATTGTTTTTGCTAGTTCTGGGAAGTTTCCATTGCTTTTCCAGAATATCATATTAGAATTATTGTATTTTCCTAAAATTTCTGAGATGTCAGCATTTCTGAAATTGCCATATTTTCTATCCTTTGATCTATCCTTTGGATCCATCACTTAATTTTGTATGTTTTCCAACTGACTGGATCAGTGATTTTTCTGCAATTTTTATTTCCTCCAGACATTCCATGGTTGGCCATAATTGTCTTTTCTGCTTTGCCAAGTGTTGTTAGTTGATTTGATTAATTATTTCAGATTTTCTATTAAATTCTCCATAGCAGTAATTTTCTTTATTATTTCCTACTGATTTTTAAAAACATCTTTTAATTTTTGCTGACTTCCCATAATTAAAAATTTTTTTTCAGTCATCCATTTTAAAATTTGACTTCGTAATTGTTTGTATTAGTGTTAATGCTTGAAAATTTCATTAATTGTCGCTTAGCCTTTTGAGGATATGTCTTTAGATATCTTGCATTTCCATCTGTGTGGAATTTGGCATTATAGCTGTTGCTTTATAGAATGTTTGTGGTATTTATAGTATCTAGTGCTTTGGCTCCAAGGAAATGGCCAAATAGTTTAATTACCATCAAGCCAGAATAAGAATTTTTGTATGTATTTTGCACAAAATATTAATATTTTTCTCTCATCTGGTATTTATATAATTTTTTTAAAAAAATTCTTGCTTCTTTCTTCTTCCAGATTTAAAAGAGCCGACGTTAGAAAAATAGCTTTAAAAATCCTGATAGACCTCTTGTCCCCAAGAGTGGTTCGCTATATAAAAAGAAAAAGATTGCACCAATTATTTATTGAGGAGTTACCCTGGAGAGCTCAGATGAATGTACATTTGGCATATGCTCATTTCAGCTTATTCAAAATCAAACTTGCAGAGCGTAAGAAGGTCAAAGTTTGCAGTTCACAAAATACTATGAGGTATGGAGTATTTTACATGTAAAATGACTTATTATCCACATCGATGTGGTTTGTGTGTATTTTGGGTGCTATGGTAAAACAGCAACCACTAGCACAGCAACAAGACTCCTTGACTTCCAAACAATGAACGAATTCCTTCATATTTCCCTACTTGACCATGACCTTCATGTCCTATTCTCTCTATTTGAACCATCCTGAAAGACATTTTAGATCTAAGATCCCATGTGCTCAAGACCTGCTTGTGTCTGACTCTTTGTGACCCCATAGACCACAGCATGCCATCCTTCTATCTTAGACCATCCCCCAAAGTCTGTCCATGCTCATGTTCATTGCTTCCATGCCACCATCTATCCATCTCATCCTCTGCCATCTCATTTTCCTTTTACCTTCAATCTTTCCCAACATCTGGGTCTTCCCAATGAATAGTATCTTCTCATTCTTTGACTAAAGTATTTAAGTTTCAGCTGCAGTATTTGGCCTTCCAGTGAATGACTTGAATTGATTTCTTTCAATATGGACTGATTTGATCTCCTTGCTGTCTAAGGGATTCTCAAAAGTTTTCTCCAGCACCACAATTTGAAAGCATCAATTGTGATATACTCAGCTTTCCTTATAGTCCATTTCTCACAGCCATATATTACTACTGGAAAAACCATAGCTTTGACTATGGGGACCTTTGTCAGTCAAGTAATGTCTCTGTTTTTTAGTCTACTGTCAAGATTTGCCACATAACTTTCCTTCTAAGGAGCAAGCATCTTTTAATTTCATGGCTGCATCATTTCATTCACAGTGATCTTTGAGCCTAAGAATATAAAATCTGATACTGCTTCCATTTCTTCTCCTTCTGTTTGTCAGGAAGTGATGAGCCTAGTTGCCAAGATTTTTTTTTAATTTTAAACTTCAGACCAACTTATATACCCTCTACTTTCATCCTCATTGAGAGGCTTTTTAATTCTTTTTCCCTTTCTGCCATCTCAGTATGGTATCTGCATATTTGAGATTGTTGATACTTTTCCTGGCAGTCTTAATTCCAGCTTTTGGTTCATCCAGAATTTCACATGATATTCTCTGCATATAAGTTAAATAAATAAGGTGACAATATATAGCCTTGTCATACTCCTCTCCAAATCTTAAACCAATAAGTTGTTCATGTTCAGTTCCAACTGTTGCTTCTTGATCTTCATACAGGTTCCTCAGGAGGCAAGTAAGATGATCTCGTTTTCCCATCCCTTTGAGGACTTGCCACAATTTACCACTCGATCCACACAGTCAAAGGCTTTAGTATAGTTAATGAAGCAGAAGTAGATGTTTTTCTGGAATTCCCTGGCTTTCTCTATAATCAGGTGAATGTTGGCAATTTGATCTCTAGTTCCTCTGCCTCTTTGAAAACCAGCCTGCACTTTTGTTAATTCTTGGTTCGCATTTTGCTGAAACCTACCTTGCAGAATGTTAAGTATAACCTTTCTGGAGTGTAAAATAAGTAATTGTTTCATAATTTGAACATTGTTTGGCATTGCCCTTCTTTAGGATTGGAACATAAATTGATCTTTTCTAATCCATTAACAATTGTTCAGTTTTCTAAGTTTGCCAACATATTAAGTACAGTACTTTCACTGCATGGTCCTTTAGGATTTTAAATAGCTCATCTGGATTTCTGTCTCCTTCACTAGTCTTATTATTAGCAAGACTTCCTAAGACCCACTTGACTTCACTCTCCTAGATATCTGGCTCTAGATTGGTAACTACACCATCGTGGTTGGTGATGTTAAGATTTATCTTGTATAGCTCTTCTCTATATTCTTGCCATGTCTTCTTAATCTCTTCTATTTCTGTTGAGTCTCTACTGTTTTTATCTTTTATCATGCCAGTTTTTGCATGAAACATTTCCTTGATAGCTCTTATTTTCTTGAAGAGATTACTTGTCTTTCCCCTTCCCTTATTTTCTCCCTATTTCTTTGCATCATTCATTTAAGAAAACCTTCTTATCTACCCTTGCTATTCTCTGGAATTCTGCATTCAGTTGGGTAAATGTTTCCCTTTCTCCTTTCCCTTTTACTTTCCTTAGCTTTCTGTAAAGTCTCATCAGACAGTCATGTTGTGTTAATGCTCTTCTTTTTCTTTGGAGTGCTTTTTTGGTTTCTGCTTCCTGTACAATATTACAAACCTCTGTCCATAGTTCTTCAGGCATTCCATTTATCAGATCTAACCCCTTTAAGTCTATTCACCATTTCTACTTCGTATTCATAAGGGATGTTATTTAGGTCATACCTGTATAATCTGATGGTTTCTTCCCAATTTCTTCAATTTAAATATGCATCTTGCAATAAGAAACTCATGATCTGAGCCACAGACAGCTCCAGGTCTTGTTTTAACTGACAATATAGAGCTTCTCCACCTTGGCCTGCTAAATATATAGTCAATCTAATTTTGATATTGACCATCTGGTAAAGTCAATGTGTAGAGTTACCTTTTGCATTGTTGAAAGAGCGTTTGCTATGACCAACTAGCTATCTTGACAAAATTCCATTAGTCTCTACCCTGCATCATTTTGTACTCCAAGGCCAAACTCCATGTTGTTCTAGTTATCTTTTGATTTCCCACTTCAATATTCCATTTCCCTATGATGAATACATCTTTTTTTAATGTCATTTCTAGAAGATGTTGTAAGTGTTCACAGAATGGATTAACTTTACTCTCTTCAGTGGGTTGGATTTGTATTGTGATGTTGACTGGTTAGCCTTGAATTCAAACAGACATCATTTAGTCACTTTTGAAATCATGCCCCAATACTGCTTTTCTCACCATTTTGTTGCCTATGTGGGCTGCTTTATTTCCTCTAAGGGATTCTTGCCCACAGTAGTATCTGTAGTGATCACCTGAATTAAATTCATCCATTCCTGTCCATCTAAATGGACCCAAGATGTTAATGTTTACTCTTACCAACTCCAGTTTGACCATATCTAGTTTACCTTGGTTAAAGATCTTACATTCCAGATTCCTATACAATACTGATCTTTACAGCATAGGACTTTCCTTTTGTCACCAGATGGATCCACAACTGAACTTCCTTTTAGCTTTGGTCCATCTGCTTCACTGGTACTGGGGCTTCTTGTAGCTTGTTTTGCTTTTCCCAGCGGTGTAATGGATACTTTCCATCCTGAGAGTCTCATCTTCCAATGTCATCTCTTTTATCATTTTAATACTATTTATGCAGTTGTGTTGGCAGAAATAACTGGAGTGGCTTGTAATTTCCTTCTCCAGTTGATCACCTTTTGTCAGAATTCTTCACTTTGACCTAAATATCTTTGGTAATCCTGTATGGCGTAGCTCATGGTTTCATTGAGCTACACAGGTTCCTCTGCCATGATCCAGGAGGGACTGGGGTGAAATAAAAACGCTTAATTAGTAGATAAGAACAACAGGACCATTGCAAGAGGGCAACTGTTTTATAGATCATTCTCCCTCAGGTTTGCAATTACATTTGCTGCTTAACCAAACTCATTGCTGCTGCCTTGACACTCATGGACATTTTTGAAATGAAGGTAGACTCATCTTTGACAAGATTTCATTGCATTTGGCTTCCACTGACTTTTAATGTTATTCTCTTATTTCTCTAGCTTCCGAAGTTTAGATCCTGACACGTTCTCATTCTACAATTCTGGAACATTGTTAGTGGAGGAACAGGTTAATGAGGAAAATTACAAAGCAATGCTTGAATTCCTGCTTTCAACCAAAGCAAGAAAGACCAACTATTCAGGTAGAAAAAATGATAATATTGTTTAAGATTGCCCCAAGTTTCTGTATTTAATTCAGCCTCATTTATCACCTAATGGTTTGATGTTAGTATGATGGTCTGAGATGAGTGTGACATTGGGAGGATTACATACTGCAGAAGACCCTAGATAGTTCTGAATTAGAACTGGCAGCAAGGTGGTGGGGTCTGGAATGGGAATTTGATCCTAGACATCTATCCACTTTAACAAGGGCAGTATGGATTAGGACAAGCATCATGAGTAAAACAATGAAGGAAGGCAGTGGGAATATGAGAACCAGGAAGAACAGGGATGTGGATGCTGGGAAGGTCCCTGTTGGATCCATCTGAGCAGGCCCAGTTCTCATCAGATTATGAATCTGAGCCACAAGGACACAACTGACCAGTTTGGGTCAGGTCATTATGCCTTCAGAATTGCCCCTGGGTTCTGCTAAGATACAGAGCCAGCCCTGCTTTGGGAACTCAGACTGGAGTGGGGAGGCTTTAGCTCAGCCTGGTACCAGTGCTGGAGAGGATGGCAGATCATGAATTCCTGGGGTACTTTAAGCCTTTTGTATCTGTGCCTTACCAGCAAGCCCATCCTCTGGGAAAACAGCTAAGAGCTGTGTGTGCCATGCTCCTCCTGATATCCAAACCCTGATGGCTAAGTAGCTTGGAATTTTGGCTCAGGAAACACTCCAAAGGCCATTATGGACTGGGATGACTCGGAATCCCCAGGGCTGAGAAAGCTGGCTCCTCTTCTAGGTCCTTCTCAGTCATCCCTTCTCCTTTCTGGGGTGCTGGGGTGTTAGAGATTGGGGGCCCATAAGTGCAGGAACCACAGAATTCTTGAGGTCAGAAATGACTGCTCAGCCCTTTTGTGTTGGAAATAGCATCTCATATAGTACATATATTATATAGCATCATATACAGTATATATGACAGTTACTACATGAGCCTGTTGGTGTAACTGTTTCTGTATTTTTGGTATTTTCTTTAAACGTGAGAGTGAAAGTTTAAAAATTATTTTTAATTTTTATTTATACCCTGTGCTTCTTTGCTATAGTTATGTCACAATATGTATTCCCACTTTTTTTTAGTTGGATTTTTTTCAATTAAGCATCGGGGTATCCACTTTCATTTTTTTATTGTGTTTTCACAGATGCCAAACCCATTTACAAATGTCTGGTTTCTCCATATGGGCCATAATACATAGAGCTCTGATTGCCTTAAAATTTCAGTCTCTCTTTCAAAGCTTTGATGAAAACTGAAACCAGCTAGATCTTGTTAATGAGCCTGGTTATCTAATACCCAGCTCAGAGACCAGGCTAATACCTCAGGGAAATCTTTTCTGTGCTTAGACACAAAGCTTTGAGGGAAGAGTAGCATGCCCCTCCTTGGGGTTTGACATGAGATTGGGACTCTTGCCAGACTTTACTCCCTGTCCCTAGAATATGGCATATGCCTTCAGCCCCTGTATCTCTGTTCATGCTGCTTTTTACTGCCTGGAGAGAATGCACTTTGCCATCTATTCAACCTATACAAATTACATCCATTTTTCAATGCCCAGCTCAAGTCATCACTGGAACATTTTCTCTGATTGCCTTAGCACGGTTATCTCTCTCTCCCCCCAAACTCCTATAGAAGTTTTTATTTGTATTGCTTATTTAAACCCTGCCCAGTCATCACAGAAAATGTGTATGGTTGCCTCATAGTGTGTGCCCACATAAGGTAGATGTGTCCACTTGGATGTGGTTAATGAGTGACAGGGATGGATTTCTAGAATCTGAGACCTGACCCACTTCTATTCAGGGAGCAGAACCACACGAAAGACAAATAGTGACTAGCAGAATAAAACCATTTATCCAAGTAAAATAGAAAATGGAAATTATGCAGATTAGAATATACGCAAGAATATATGTGAGAGCAAGATGAGAGCTCACATTAGAACAGAGAGGGGCTGAATCTCCCTGCAAGGAAAGTCTTCACAGACTCAAGAAGCAAGCTAGAAATCAGACACAGGTTATGTAGGCAGCTTAATGGATATGTTTATAGCTTCTAAAGTATCTTCTTGGTGAAGTATCCTCTGCCCATATATGTGTGTGTGAGAGAGAGAGAGAGTGTGTGTGTGTGAGATAGTGGGGGGGGCGGGAATTACATGGCTAGTGTCCTGTCAGCATGCTCTCCACCATTCAGGAGTCATGCTACAAACTCAGTAGTGTACAAAGTGACCCAACCTCATCTGAAAGCCTGGCTAATCAATATAATCTTAACCTTTCTAGCACACATTCACTGAGTTTTAGACTCCTGAGGTCTTGTATGCCCCAAAATATCCCTAGCCCAAGTGAAATCCTTTACAAATACTTGTTGGCTAATCCTAGAAGGCACTAAACATTGTTCCATGGAGATCTCTGATGCTTCTTTGTGGGCCTATTGGTCTGTAACTTTCTGGGCACTTCCATCAGCTACAAAACCCATCATTATTACCTGCATCCTTCGTTGTCTCCTTGAAATGTACCTAAGGCTGATTGACACAATGAATCTAGAAGAGATACCTCCCCTTTAATCTTTCAGATGACCTGTCCAGTGTCCAGTGTCTGGGGGGCAATTAGTGTCCTCTAGATTTTAATCTCAGGAGAAGAATCCAAAAATCTATTTTTAATGATGTTTTTGTTCATTTCCCTGATAAATTGTAAAATATTTGTGGCTAGGGACCCTCTCTTGGGTACCTTTGTGACCCACACTCTGCATATCACAGACTTGCACATAACAGGTGCTCAATAAAACAATTGCTGAATGAATGAACACATTAAAAAAATGGAACTGAGACTGAGTGAGCTGGAAGGTTTTGAAAAAAAACCCCAACATTGTATTATGGTTTACTACACCATTTTTTGCTTTAATTCATTATAGAGTAGTGTTGAATCTGAACGTTTTGGGGGAACATGATCAGCCCTTTAATACTGATTCTTTTATTTGTTTATTTCATCCATAGATTTTGATGACTTTTCCTTTAGCAGCTCCAAAGTGAGTGAAATAGAAAGCCCCAAGGGTTTGGTCTCAACTGAAGGAGACACCGCTGTTAGAGATCGAACAGGGAATCTTGGAATCTTGGACCATTTTATCAGGACCTTTTTGCATTGCAAAAGAGCAGTGGTAATGTAGCAAGCCTCCAAATCTCACTCACTAATTTATCAAGCATTTTCTTTGAAAAGAGCATTGAAATAAGGATGGAACAAGTGTTGCTCAGCTTGTTCACAACTTTTTTCATGATTTTGGAAATCTTTCATCCCTTCTACCCAAATACGGCCATAGTGTTGGATCTGAATTCAAGAAGATTTAGGTTCCTGCCCCAGACACCTAGTAGATGTGTGACCTCGGGTCCTGGCTAAGTCATTTCACCATGGCATTGTGATAGCCACTCAACGAACGTATAGGACACTGGACTTGAAATCATGAAAACTTAGATTCAAATCCTACTTCAGACACTTAATAGTTCTTTGTGGGTAAATCACTTAACTTCTCTGTTCTTTAATTTCTTTGTCTGTAAAATGATAGGATTGGACTTGGAGGCTAAGTTGCCTTTAAGCTCCAGATCAATAATCCTATGATATCTCTCAGTCTCAATTTCCTCACCTGTAAAATGAGGTGATTGGATTCTGAGATCCAGCCCTAGATCTGTGTTCTTACCACCAGATTTGAACTGTGTTGCCCAAATAGGTATAGAAACACCCCCTGCCATTATGCATACACAAGATATCTGGAGAAAAGCAATCTCTTTTTTGGTTGTCTACTGGAAATCTACTAGATTTTATTTCTGGCTATGAAATATTTTGGGACACTTAACAGGAGTCCTGCCTTTGTTGGACTCCATAACATCATGGAGATGATCCTCAAAAACTCTGCCAGTAGAAATCTTCTCCTATCAGACCTGACCAGGCAAGGAAAAATTTCAGTATATGCCTGATGACAAATTAAGACTACTCTCAGTGAACTAGCTTAGTCAAATGTGGAGAGGCTTATGATCATTGGGCTGGCCACTAGGTCATGAATTCATGAGCCATATGGCAAGGAGTAAGATCAACAGAATGGCACTGGGTGCCTTGTGGACCTCTTCTGTAGTGATGATGACAGAGCAGTGGGAGAAAGGAGAGAGCCCAAAGTTCCTAGACCTCCTTCAAACATGAACTTTACCTCTTGCTCCTCTAAATACTCCTCTAAATTGATATCCTGGACAAATGGAACTGCAGTGCTGACATTCTTGCCATAAGTGAAAATAAATGTGGAGTATGTATTTATTAGTGCATCTGGCACATACTGGTTCTTGACACTGGGCAAGTGCTAGGGCACAGGGGCTATGTAGGTCCAAATGAAGCAGTTCCCACCATCAAGGCCCTTCCATTTTATGGGAAATATAGAATGCTTACAGGGAAGTTAATCCATAGCAGTATGAATAGGGAGTGAGCACAAACACCTGAGATCTATGAAACTTCAGAGAGCAGAGGGCACTCAAGTTGAGCCTTGAAAGAAGATGAGGATACAGAGAGAGAGAGAGAGAGAGAGAGGAAAAGGGAGTACATGGAGGATGTTTTAGGTCTGGGATGGGGAACCATCAGCTTTGAGGCCATGTACAGCCCTCTAAGTCCTCAAGTGCAGTCCTCCTGAATCCAAACTTCACCGAAGACATCAAAGTGCTGCACTTGAGGACTTAGAGGGCCCCATGTGGCCTCAAAGCTTTAGGTTCCCCACCCCTGGTTTAGGCATATTTAAGAGCTGGAAGGTCAATTTTGGAGAGCAGCTTATTAATATTAATGAGTGATGGAGAGGTGGGAGATCTAAGGTAGGATCACTCCCACATTTGTGAAGCTATGAAAATGTCTTAACAAGAGCTAATGTAGATAGCACTTTAAGGTTTGCAAAATGCTTTATACACTTATCTCATTCGATCTCTCAACAACCTTGTTCAGTAAATTCTGCAGGAATAACTTATTCCCAGTTCTAGAGATGAGAAAGCTGAGGCTCAAATGATGTGAAATGACTTGTCCAGGATCCTACCAGGAATAAAGGGCAGGATTCCAACCTAGCGTTCTCTGGACTCCTAGTGTTCTTCTTTCCTCCAAATCATGTGGCCTCTCTGTATATCTTGGAAGTTAAGTGGGTTACTAAACCAAGAAATCAGGTTCTTTGAGGGGTCAGAGTCCCTGTGAGTCAGTGATGGAGTGGGAAGGGAGTGATTCTGTATTAAACGAGGTAGGATTTGAACTTGGATCCTTCTGACTCCCTCCAGACCCAGCCCTCTATATGCCTCAGAGGAGAGGAGGTTGTGGAACGAGTATGGCAGGGGCAGAGGCAGGGTCTGCCTGTGCTACAGAATCATAGAACCTGAGGTTTAGAAGGAGCTTCCCAAAGGCTATCTCCCTACCATGCATCCTTCTTCCCTTTCACTTCATAGAATTCCTCTTTTCCTTCAAGATTTGACTCAAATACTATCTTCTGCAGAAACATTTACTTATTCTCCATCCTCATCCCAAATGCCAAGGCCTTCCCTTTCTGACCACAGTATGCTGAATTTTGTGTCTGTTCTCCTCATAATCGCTCTGCATGGACTTGTCCATCTGAGTTGTCTTCCCCATTTGAAGAGAAGCTCTTTGCAAGGAGGGAAGGGGCTATTTCTGTACTTGTATCCTCAGCGCCTGGCCAGAAGAGGGCACATAGGAAGTGTCTAACAAATACTTGGTGATTAAATGACCTTAAAAATCATCTAGTCCACCTTCTTCCTGAAAAAGGATCCTCACTACACTTTGCCTAACAAGTGGTCACCCTGCCTCTGCTGGGAGTCTGAACTCACAATGGCGTAAAACGTTTGGCCTGAAAAAGAATTTGGCTTCTTTATGAACAAGGGAGGAAACCAGGTGGCATGCCTATTATATGGACTATGATTGGCTGTTGAATGGACACCCTTGAGACCTCATTCAGTATCTAGGGTGAACACTGCAAACCAATAACAAGATGAGCTAAAAACTTAACAGAAGTTAGAAGAGAGCAGTCTGTTGTATGTGAGAATGTGGACATATTTTCAGTGATGCTGTGTAGCTACCAGTCAGGCCACACTATTGTCTGCACAGAATTGAAGTTGAAGACCACCCAATGGGTAGGGGAAAAGTGTACAGTGGGTGTGTGAGCAGGCTGAAACTTGGTGCTGAAGGAGAATTAGAGAGAAGGAGTGTGAAAGATGTCATCAGAGCAGTGTCAGACAGGAAAAGAAATAAGGGATGAATTGCTCACATCCCAAGAAGGGATGTCTGGTAGGCTCAGGTGTTTGCAATCTGCATTGATAAGATCACATCCACTTGAATGTGGAATCATGGGGAATTCATTTCCTTCTGATTCAATCCTTTCCATTTATGGAGAGCTCTAGTTATTAGGAAGTGTTTCCTTTTATAAAGCCAGAATCTAATCATCTAATAATTATTTACCATTCTTGGTTCTGACCTTCAGAGCTAAGAAGAACAATTAAAATCTCTCTTCCGTGTGGTGATGCTTATAGATGGCTAGTCACCAGAGCCTCCTCTTTTTTGGGTCAAACATCCTTAGTTCCATCAGGTGTTCATGATATGACATGGTCTTCAACTCTCTTCTCCTTCCTACTCTTACTTGGTCCAGTGAAATCTGAAGAATCAATTAGAAAAACTAACTCTGATCTGGGCAAATAACTATCTCTCTGTGCCTTTGGTTTGTCAGCTGAAGGGTTGGGCTAAGTGATCTGTAAGGTCCTTTCTACATTTTATGATCAGTAATTTTATATAAGGCATTTACTGGGTGACTTGGCTGCATCCCTTTCCCTTCTCTTCAAGAGTAGGTTTTTCTTATGGAGAAATAGCTTTAAAGTTGTAGAAGACTCTCTGTTGAACTCTGGTCCACCTGGAGAATTAAAAGAAGACAAAAGATCCTCAATGTCTCATTACCCCAAACTATGTCAACATAACTTTTCTTTAAATTAACTTTTGCTCATGAGTTGACCATTTATTAAAATGTCCCATGTGGCATATGCAGAATTTTTACTATTTTGGCTAAACTCTAAACGGATGTAGCAATGCTAACCATCATTAATATCTTTATGAAACAAATCCAATGGAATTTGAGAGCACGTAAAAATGGAGTAATTATAAATTACTCTCTGTACTTGAAGTTGTGATCTTTAAATTTATCTCACTGACCCTCACATGTTGATCAGGCATGTGTTTAAAAGAACAGATGGTGACAGTGGTTCTTAAAAAAACACTCTGGAATGAGGTCTTAGGTTAAATGAGAGACTGTATACTTCCCTTTTGCAGGATTGCTTTATTTGTCTGTCTAAATACATGGTTTTTACCTGTTGTCTTTGGCAAATTGCATGATTCATAAACTGATAGATGAAATTAAAATTTCTTATAATATACTAATATGGTAATATATTATTACCCTTATCCTATTTTAAGAAAAATCTTATATGCAGAGATCATGACTTACCCGACAAATGAACTAGGAGATGGTTATTGATATTTTAAGAGGATTCTTCACTTTACAAAAAGAATTTATTGTGGAGTTCCTTTAAACAATAATGGTACTTAATGTTTCCAACTAATATTTATCAAAATTTGATTCCCACACAAGTTTGTTAGGAAAATGTCTACTTCTTGAAATGAGGCATAACCATTGGGAAAAATCTTGATATAGGATCTTATAGAGCTGAACAGAATGCCTAATCTACCCTTCTCATTTTATACATGGGGAAACTGAGACCTGAAGAGGATAAGGCTCAGTGTTATACAGGGAGCAAGTGATAAGGCTGATAGTTGAACCAAGGTCCTTAGACATCAAAGCCAACATCCTTTGTACCACAGTATGTCACTTCTCTCTACCCAAAGGATGAATTCACACATCCTTAAAAGAAATGGATCACCATTATTATGTAGAGTTGTCTGTTCTACAGACTACAGATTTTTATAGGATCCTAGTTTTAGATTCTGAGGGCAGCTCTGATGCTGTCCATGTACTCTAAATACCTTATCATCTGACAGAAGAAACTGAGATTCAATTTCTTTTTCTTTCTAATTTATTTATTTATTTTTAGTTTTCAACATTCATTTCCACAAGACTTTGAGTTCCAAATTTTCTCCCCATTTCTCCTTCCACCCTCTTTAAGACAGCATTACCCTTTCCCCCCCGAATCTGCCTCCCTTCTATCACACCCCTCCCTTCTCTTTTTCCTATCCCCTCTATTTTCTTGGAGGGCAAGATAGATTTCTATATCCCATTGCCTGTATTTCCCAGTTGCATGTAAAAACAATTTTTAACATTTGTTTTTAAAGCTTTGAGTTTCAACTTCTCTCCCTACCCACTCATCCCCACTAAGAAACAAGCAATTTGATGCATGCTATACATGTGTAGTTATGCAAAGACTTCCATAAAAGTCATATTGTAAAAGACTAACTATATTTCCCTCCATCCTATCCTGACCTCCATTTATTCTATTCTCTCTTTTGACCCCATCCCTTCTCAAAAGTATTTACTTCTACTTATGTCCTCCTCTCATTTGCCTTCCCCTCTATTATCCTCCACCCCCACTTATCCCCTTCTCCCCTATTTTCCTGTAGTGTAAGATAGATTTTCATAGCAAATTGGGTATGCATGTTATACCCTCCTTAAGCCAAATGTGATGAGAGTAAAGTTCACTTTTTTCCTCTCACCTCCCCTCTCTTTTTTTCTATTGAAAAGGTTTTCTCTTGCCTCTTTTATGTGAGAGATAATTTGCCCCATTCTATTTTTCCCTTTCTCCTCTCTCACCCCCTAATTTTAGTTTTTTAGATATCATCCCTTCCTATTCAACTCACCCTGTGCCCTCTATTTATATGTATATAATCCCTCCAACTACTCTCGTACTGAGAAAAATCTCAAGAATTATATTATCTTCCATATAGGAATGAAAACAGTTCTACTTTAGTAAGTCCCTTATGAGTTCTCTTTCCTGTTTACCTTTTCATGCTTCTCTTGATTCTTGTGTTTGAAAGTCAAATTTTCTATTGAGTGCTGGTCTTTTCATCAAGAATGCTTGAAAGTCCACTATTTCATTGAATGATCATTCTTTCTCCTGAAGTATTATACTCAGTTTTTCTGGGTAGGTGATTCTTGGTTTTAATCCTAGTTCCTTTGATTTCTGGAATATCATATTTCAAGCCCTGTGATCCCTTAATGTAGAAGTTGCTAGAGCTTGTGTTGTTACCCTGATTGTATTTCCACAGTACTTGAATTGTTTCCTTCTGACTGCTTGAAATATTTTCTCCTTGACCTTGGAACTCTGGAATTTGGTTACAATATTCCTAGGAGTTTTCCTTTTGGAATCTCTTTCAGGAGGTGATTGATGGATTCTTTCAATATTTATTTTATCCTCTGGTTCTAGAATATCAGGGAAGCTTTCCTTAATAATTTCTTGAAAGACGATATGTAGGGCCTTTTTTTTGATAATGGCTTTCAGGTAGTTCCATAATTTTTAAATTGTCTCTCCTGGATCTATTTTCCAGGCCAGTTGTTTTTCCAATGAGATATTTCATATTGTCTTCTATTTTTTCATTCTTTTGGTTTTGTTTTATAATTTATTTATTTTTCATAAAGTCATTAGCTTGCAGGTACTTCATTCTAACCTTCAAGGAATTATTTTCTTCAGTGAGCTTTTGGAGATCCTTTTTCATCTGGACCAATTCTGCTTTTTAGAGCATTCTTCTCTTCATGTCTTTCTGGATCTCTTTTTTATTTGGGTTAGTCTATTTTTTACAGTATTATTTTCTTTAGCATTTTTTGTTCTCCTTTAGCAAGAAGTTAACTCGTTTTTCATAATTTTCTTGTATCACTTTCATTTCTCTTCCCAATTTTTGCTCTACTTCTCTTACTTGATTTTCAAATCCTTTTTGAGCTCTTCCATGGCCTGAGACGAATTCATATTTTTCTTGGAGACTTTGGATGAAGGAGCTTTGACTTTGTTGTCTTCTGTTTGCATGCTTTGGTCTTCCTTGTCACCAAAGTAAGATTCTGTAGTCTGATTCATTTTTTGGATTGTACTCATTTCCCTAGCCATTTACTTGACTTCTGAGCTCTTTGTCAAGGTAGATCTCTGCTTCCAGTGGGAGTGGGGGGTGTACTGTCAGTCTGTCAATTCCCGCCCCCCCCAATCTGTGGGCGTAGAGCTCCAGAAACAGTGGTTGCTGCTGCCCCTGCTGCTACTGCGGCTGCTGTGGGTTCCTCCACCCTCTTCCTCCTCTGCCACCCTGGGGCTGGGGTTGGCACATTCCACTGTCTCACTCTGGTCCCACAGGGTTTTTCCACTGACCTTCCAATTTGTCATTGGCATTTTGGGGTTCTGAAGTCTGGAAACTGCCACAGGTGCAACAGATTCAGTCTCCCCAAAGAGTACAGTGTTGTACTCTTTTAATTGGTTTGTTTAGAAAGAGTAAGCACCCTTCTGTCATGGCCAAGTAGAACATTTCCCAGTTGGTGTAGACCTTAGATTTTGCCTTGGAGGTTTTTGTATTCCCCAGCAGGAGATTCTCATTTCCAGATACAGAGAGTTGAGTTCTGTCTCTTGGCAAGCTCATGTCCTTGCTGGCAGAAGGCTTGGTCTCTTTAGTGAGAAAACTCACCATAGTTTACAGAGACTGTAAGGAGGGTGGCTCAATGCAAAGGTGCAAAGTAAATGGTAGTGACACCATTTGAACCACAATCCTCTAAGTTCAGTTCCAACAATCTTTTAATGTGGCACACTACTTCTAAATATTTTTTGTATTTTCCAATTACATGTAAAAATAATTTTAACACTCCTTTTAAAAAAATTGAATTCCAAATTTTTTCCTTCCCACCCTCCCTCCTCTTTCTCTTGCTTGAAAAGACAAGCAGTTTAATATAGGTTATACATGTACAATTATGCAAAATATATTCCATATTAATCATGATATTAGTCAAAGAAAACATGGACCAAAAACCTCCCCACAAAAACGGTATACTTTGATCTACATTCAGATACCATCAGTTTTTTCTCTGGAGATGGATAGTATTTTTTATCATGAGTCCTTCAGAACTGTTTTGTATTATTGTACTGCTCAGAATAGCTAAGTCATTCATAGTTGATCATCATATAGTTTTGCTCTTACTATATATAAGGTACTCCTGGTTCTGCTCACTTCTCTCAGCATCAGTTCAAATAAGTCTTCCCGGGTTTTTCTGAAAGCATCCTGCTCCTCATTTCTTATAGCACAATAGTATTCCATAGTTACATACCACAACTTACTTGTTCAACAATCCCCCAACTGATGGGTATCCCCTCTATTTCCAATTCTTTACCACCACAAAAAGAGCTGCTATAAATATTTTTGCTCATGCTTGTCCTTTTTCTTTTCCTTTGATCTCTTTAAGACTCAGACCTAGTTGTGATATTTCTGGGTCAAAGGGTACACACACACACACACACACACACACACACACACACACACACACA
>CM053770.1:223613099-223661363 GCA_028658325.1 Potorous gilbertii
TGCCTCAGAGTTTATGCCACTATTTTCAGTGAGAGAATTTATATCATATATATGTTTAGTTTTCCCCAGCCTGATTCTTACTTGGTCTTGACATTCTTTGTTTCTTTTCCTGCAATATATACTTTGATGTTAGATAGATTTCTTCTTTTAATGTAGGCATTTCATTTTGACAGTAATCATAGTAAGTGATATATGATTGTTAGAAAAAATTATTGTACCTGAAAAATTATTACTTGTTAAAAGTATTTCAGTGTCTTAGTACTACTTTTAGTTAGAGCTTCAGTAGTTTTGCATCATGCCAAGATGTTCATTAGATACATATTAGGTATACATTAGAAATAAGTTCTTTGAAAGTCTTTTCATTTCACATAGATCCTTTACATTTTTAAAGGATGTTCCTGTAATTTCATGTTAGCTGGATTAGGCAGTGAATGAACTGTTATCAGAAGTCGCTAAAGGTGCACGTCTTTTAATAACTCAGTGAAGCGAGATGTTTTTCATAACTATCTTCTGGAAATGTAAGACTATTTTGCATATTGCTTATGTTGTAGGTTCTTGCCCATCGTGGTGGTCACTGGACCTTACTTCAGAATGCCTCCCGTATTCTTTGGAACTATGCCTTGGAAGTGCAGATGCTCTTTAAACAGGCACAGTCTTTCGCCAGAACATTTCCCATCAGCAAGGATGCCATTTTGTGCACGTTTGTGTTGCCATTTTATTTGACATCGGAAGCCCTCCTTGACATGCTGCTAGACCTGCAGAACAGTAAATCTCTTAAGGTAAGGTCAATCAGGTAGATAGAATCTCCTGCATGTTCCACTAGAAACTGCTTATCAGGAAGGAAGATGGTGGGTGGGTCATACAAGCAAGGGTGACAGAAACTTAATGCTCAGAGTGATTTATACAGAAATAGCCACAACCCAAAATTCATGGGGTTGAGCCAATAATCTAACTTTTGTACAGACAAGAAAATGTCAAGTGCAGCCAGGTTCTGGAATTAAATAAAGGTATGTTCTCATCCTATTTAGTAACAACAGAATTGAATAATGATGAATGAATGGATACCTTTCATTGTACTCATCTAGAGTTCTTTTAAGCATTCACAACTTGAGAAAAATAGAAATTAATTTTTCTTATGTTTATATTTGGTTTGGTTATACTCCATCTGTTTCTCATAATTATGTTGAACAAGATACTTAGCTTTTACTGGAGTGAATTTAAATTATGCTAGCATTACATCTCCACTGTTAATGCTTTTACAAAGAAATCAATACTTCTCTACTGTCACACCTTTGGTGAGCTCTGATTGAGCTAATTATTTGTGCTCCTCCTAGTTGTCTTTATGTCAAAGTGAGTGATGTAGGACTAAAAGTCTGAAGCTAAAATTTGAGGGGGAATAAACCTTGGCTCTCACTTGCTGAAGTAAGTCCAAGCCTGGAAGAACCAGGTAACTTTTTTATCCAAGCACAAAGTTGGAAAGCATAATAAATTTGGAAAATAAAATGGATTCTGTCTAAACACTTATGTCTCTTTTTTTAGTGATGAGTAGAGGGTGAATAAATGATGAGAATAGCTGCTACTTTGCCCCTAACCAATAAGAATTCTGAGAGAAAGGGACCATGTCATCCTAGGCTTCATTAGAGCCAGTAAGGGGAATTCTGGGCATTGGTCAGTCACATGCTAGAGATCTTAGGGGAGAAAATTTCCTAAAGGTCAGAGAGAAGATGATCCTATAATCAGAGACTTTTGATGTTGGAACTGAGGATTGTCCTAATGAAGATGAAGATGAGAAGTGTCTAAAAGAAATATATGTGGGGAGCTATAGGTGCCATGAGATTGAAAAGGGCACACTAGCAAATAAGTAATGCATTTAATTTGAAGCAGGGGCATGTAGCAAAGAGAGAACTAAAAAAACCCAAACCAAAGCAAACCTATCCCAGACTTGCAAGAATTCTGTTAGAGTGATTTCTATGAGGAGGTGAGGCTCAGAGGAGTGGTATTCATGACACAGGAAGGATATTTTGAGCCATGTTTGGGACAGGAAGGGACAGGGCTATGATTCCAGCTTGCTTCTGTACCTTCTTTTCAGGAGGAAGACTCTTAAAATTGGAAAGGGTGGGTAAGAGGGCTTTGGAACCAAAGATAAATGGAGAGATAGAAGAAGGTACCTTAGAACTCCAAATCAATTCATGGCTTATGGCCAGGGTGAACACCACCTGAAGTTATTGAAAGAACTAGTCAAGAGTTTATTAGGCAGAATGGGAAGAGGGAACAGACATTCCTGGAGTGCCTCCTGTATTCTAGGAGATGTGCTAAGGGTTTTAACTACAGCCCTGGGAAGTAGGTGCTATTTTTATCCCCATTTTACATATAAGGAAACTGAGGCAAACAGAGCTTAAATGACTTGCCCAGGGCCAAACAACTACTCAGTGTTTGAGGCAATATTTACTTTCAGGTTTTCCTAATTGGAAGGATCAGCGTACCATCCACAGAGCTATCTGGCTGCTTTATAGAAAATTTTATATATATATATACATATCATAGTTAATGTGGAATTGTTTTGCATGGCTGCACTTGTATAACCTATGTCAAATAGGTTGTCTTTCAAGGACAGGGGAGGGGAAGAAAGGAGGAAAAGAATTTTAAACTCAAAATAAAAAAGAAACATGAATATTTAAAATTTTTATTTACATGTACTTGAGAAATAAAAGTAAAAATGGAAAGAAGAAGGTGCTTGAATTGTACCTTTAAGGACAAGAGGTGAGGTAGAATGAGGAGGGAGTGCATTCCAGGCATGGGGGACCACCAGAATAAGGGAACTAAGATGGGAGATGACATATTGTGTGTGACGAGTTCAGTCGTGTCCAGTGAGGTTATAATGAAAACAGGCAATTCTGTATTAGAGGCCTCCAAAGTCAAATAGAGAAGTTTGCAGTTTATCCTGAAGGCCGTAGGGAGCCTGCCACTGGGGATATTTAACTGTGTTGTTTTCATTTGTATTTAATCTCCACATACTTATATATATGTAAATGCCATCTCTGCTGGTAGAATGTTAGTTCCTGAGAGTAAAGAATATTTCATTCTTTGTGTTTATAACCTCCCTGCATTACCAGGGATCAGTTGTGGTCGGCACTTAAGACAATCTTGTTGATTGATTGACTAAAAATCATGACACTCAAGGGAATGGAATATATTTACAATCTTTGAGTATGAGAAATGGGATATTCAGAGGCTGTATACATTAAGTTTGCAAAAGAGAAATTTGAGCGAGACATGATTGCTGTCTTTAAATATTTGAGGACTGACATGAAATGAAGAAGTGAATGAATGAATGAAAAAACACTTATAAAATGCTTGATCTGTGCTAGACCCTGTGCTAAGCTTTGGGATACAACTACAAGTAAACAAGATATTCCTTACCTTCAAGGATCTTATGTTCTACAAAAGGAAGACAGATCATCTTGGCATTAGCAGGAAGTAGGGGACAACATAGGGCAGGACTCAGAAGTGGCTGAGAAGTAGGGTGGTAGTCCCAGTACTGGGTAAGATAAGGACACCAGAACCCAGGATCTGGGGGCTGGAGGAGAATTAGCTTCTTCTATTTGGCCCAGGAAGAAGAACTGGGCATTCTGGAGGGAAGGGGGCAGGTAATGAACACTTTAGAAAATATTTTAATTTTTTCCCAGTTAAATGTAAAAACAATTTTTAACATGTGTTTTTTTTAAGTTTTGAGTTTCAAATTCTGTTCCTCCATCCCTCCTCCCTCCTTGAGATAGTAAGCAATCTGCTAATGGTTATACATATGCAATCTTGTAAAACATTTCCATATTAATGGAAGATAACTCTAACAAAGAAAAAAAGGAAAAGAAAGAAGAAAAGGAAGGAAGAAGGAAGGAAGGAAGGAAGGAAGGAAGGAAGGAAGAAAGAAAGAAAAGAAAGAAAGAAAGGAAGAAAGAAAGGTAGAAAGAAAGAAAGAAAGAAAGAAAGAAATACTATGCTTCAGTCTCTATTCAGATACTATTATTTCTTTCTCTGGAGGTGGATCATATTTTTTGTCATGAGTACTTTAGATGGTAATAAGCTTTTATTAAGCACCAAATATGCACCATGAGCAAATATACTCAGCACTTTACAAATAGATACAAAGATAAATTTTGGATTCACATAGAGAAGAACTTTCTGATAACTAAAACTAGGGGAGCTACCAAAATTTCAGAAAGAGAGAGAGAGAGAGAGAGAGAGAGAGAGAGAGAACCCTGAATAGAGTTTGAGCAGACATCCCTGCTTGCAGGGAGTCAAGATGAACTAAACTTTCATTGACAGTGGAGAAGGCTCAATGAGCTGGGGCAGGGGTGGGAACAGTAGAGAGAAAAATATCAAAGAAAGAAAGAACACCCAAGGAAATGGAGTGATCAGCAAGTGTAAAAGCTATGGAAAAGTCAAGGATGAAGACTGAGAAAATTACTGGCAATGTTTGAGAGAACAATGTCTGTCCATGAGTGGGGTCAGGAGTCAGCTTACAAATTGAGTGAGTGGATGGTGAGGAGTGAGGGGAAGGAGGACAGAACCTTTCTAGGCTTGAAAGCATAGTTAAGGGGAAGTGTTTTTACAAAAAGGGAATACCTGAGAGCCTGTTTGAATAGGAATCTGTGTAGGGCAGGGCTGGTGCTAGCCATGTGCCTCTGTTCCTGACTCCAGGGTATCCTTAAGGATAAATGGAGCCCTGGAGATGTTACAGTTAAGAGACATTTGCAGAAGAGCATGTGTATGGACCCAGAAGAATGTGCCAAGGATGCACAATTATGCAAAGTAGGTCTAACAAAAAGAGAGGGAGTTAGAGATCCTAATGCAAGGAGGTAAATGTAGCTGTATAAGTATCCCTGAGACATGGTAGGATTCTACTCTTGAATTTTTGTGTGAAAGAAAAAGGATAGCTAAAGGGGCCAGGGGACAGTATATTGCATATTAATTAGATCTACTTGTGTGAGGAAATCCTAGAACCAGAAGGAGTAGGCATGGTGAACACTTTTTGGATAAGGATCAATTGAGGCAAAAACAGAGACCATCCCAAGAGAAGGAAGTTGTAGCTGAGAAATTCAGCAAAAAAGGAGATCACAAGTGAGATGCAGAGGCATGATGGGCGGAGTGATGGGAGAAATCCACTCATGTGCTGTAGCTCTCTCTGCCCAAAGCAGAGCAGCAAGCACATTCTTGTCTCACTTTCATGATAATTTCATCCTTCCAAAGGTCCAGGAACCAGTCAAGGGAAATTCCTTTCTTGGACCTTACCATGTCTGCCTCACAACAAAAATAGTAATAATACTGATATGTCTAGGATCTGTGATTTTTAACAACATGGAAACTCCCTCCACCAATCATTGGTAGTTGAGGGGTCCCACTGGAGGCCTGTTCCAACCAGATTAATATGTAATTGGGGAAATGTTTAACTAAATAAATAAAAATACAATACAATGCAAATGACATTAATTAGCCTAAGCCCACAAGGATCCCTTTCTAGTTCATTTTGGTACCTTGGAGAGCTGCCTGCAGTTCAGAGAAACTGTGACTTGCCCAGGGTCAAGCATCATCATTGCTCTTGGAGTAGTTGTCAACAAGCATTTATTAAGCCCCTGCTGT
Organism: Potorous gilbertii; assembly: GCA_028658325.1. Classification (NCBI taxonomy): domain Eukaryota; kingdom Metazoa; phylum Chordata; class Mammalia; order Diprotodontia; family Potoroidae; genus Potorous; species Potorous gilbertii. Next base: position 223,618,737 of record CM053770.1, read on the forward strand.
GTGCTAGATACCATGCTACTTGCTAGGGATACAAATAAAGGCAAAAACATAGTCCCTGCTGAGAGAGACAATATTCAAGTAATTATGTATGTTTTATACGTGTGTGTGTGTGTGTGTGTGTGTACACAAACATATTGCATATTAATTAGATCTACTTGTGTGAGGAAATCCAAGAACCAGAAGGAGTAGGCATGGTGAACACCTTTTGGATAGGGATCAGTCGAAGCAAAAACAGGGGCCATCATCCCCACATACTGCAGACCATATCAAGAGAAGGAAGTTGTAGCTGAGAAATTCAGCAAAGAAAGAGATCACAAGTGAGATACAGAGGCATGATAGGGTGGAGTGATGGGGAGAAGTCAGTTATCCACTCATGTTCTGTAGCTCTCTCTGCCCAGAGCAGAGCAGCAAGCACATTCTTGACTCACTTTCATGATAATTTCATGATAATAGATAAATATATATGTTTTGCCTTTATTTGTATTACCAGCCTAAGTGTGTATATATACTCATTATATTATGTGTATATACACACATATAGACATACTTATGGACACAACTACACATGGAGGCTCAGTGTATAGAACCCTAGCTCTGGAATCAGGAAGCCCTAAGTTCAAATTTGGCCTCAGACACTTAATAGCAGTGTGACGCTGAGCAAGTCCCTAACCTCTGTTTGCCTTAATCCACTGTAGAAAGACATGGCAACTCCCTACAGTATTTTTGCCAGGAAACATGGACAGTATTGGTATGTCATGGTTCATAAGGTCATGAAGAGTTGAACACGACTGAACAGCTGAACACATACATACACACATATTTCTGTCCATAAACATATATTATATTAAATATTTATGTATATATAGAAAATGAATTGAAGATAACCTCAGAGGGGAAGCATTAACATTAAGGGGGATGGGAAAAGTCTTCAGACGGAACTATTTAACTACTGTCTCTTTATCTTGCATGTTGAGTCAGGCAGAGAGGTAGGGAATGTAATGGATAGAGCATGGGACTTGGAGTTAAAAAGACCTGAGTTTGAATCTTGACTCTGAAACTTCTTAGATGTGTGACTGATCCTGGATAGGTCCCTTCAATCTCCTGTACTTCGGTTTCCTTGTCTATAACATGGCAGCAATAATAAACATCTACCTCACAGGGTTACCATGAGCATAAAAGGTGTTAACATAAAGAGTATTGCAAATGTTAGAGTACTACATAAATCCTATCTGTCATTACTGTTACTGCAACTACTACTGTTATTTCCCACATTAGAATGTAAGCTCCTTGTGAGCAGGCATAGTTTTTGTATTCCCACTACTTACCACAGTGCCTGGCTATATTAAGCCCTTAACAAATAGTTGTGGATAGACTAATTGATTTAGATTGTTACTACTTCTTGGATACATTTAAAGTTAGTGAGTTTTGGGGATGTCCTTTGAAAGGAAACACACTTTAGTACCAGATCTTGAAGAGCCATGTGTTTGATCAACACAGTTTGTTGGTTATTTACAGATTTTGGATGACAATAAAGATTTCGGTGTTCCAAGCACTTATGGGAGCATTGAAGATGATGATGGTGGCTTTAATCTAACATTTGAAGACCCTTTTGATGACATGAATTTGATTGATTTGAAGTATATTTCTGACTTCATCTTTAAAACTTTGGAAATTTTGTACAGAGTGGGAAAATGGGAAATCCTAGTGCATATTGCCCTCTATTTTAATGAAATGACACAGTAAGTAATGCTGAATGGAAAGTTGACCTACAGAGCCCGCATCCAATAAAAATGACCCATGTTAGCTGACACTCTTAACCACTATGGCTCTAATGCCCTGTTTTGTCCTGGCAGTGAGAGGTATACTGAACAAGTGACGCCATTGTTAGTCTATGCTCAGAGAAAGCTTCTGGAGAGAATCAAGAAGTTCAGTGGCCAAGAGGTGATCAAGATAGAAAATGAGATTGAGGACAAGGTAAGGTGTGTGTGTGCATGTGTGAGAGCATACATACATATATGTATGTATACATGTATGCTCACTTTGAAACATAAAATATCTGCGTTAATGTGTTCCATTCTTCCTATAACCTTTTTGTAGCATTTTCAAAAATGGGAAGAGATAGATTACTTTTGAGTATTCTGAAAGAAAAACTTCATAGTGAATTCACAGAAAAGTTTTCTCCAAAGTTTGCTAAATTAGCTTATATCATCATTTCATATACTCTGGGACCTCTGTTTTCAAGTCCTCCAAAATGATACATTCATTTTTGACAGACTCCCCCCACATTTCTATTTTCAAATCTTTATGATTCCAGGCTTTGGTCTCCATGATGGCAGAGAGTAGATGACCCAAAATTAAGCACAGAGGAAGTTAATTCTGAAAAACATCATCAAGGAAAATTTAAATTGTACTAAATTGTCCTAAATGACGAGTGGGGTGGGAGAACCATCCCACATGTTCTATGATTGCAAAGTAACAAAAAAGTAGCCTACATCTCCTAAATGTTTCAAATTAGATAATATAAGATAAATTTAGGAGAGCGAATTACACAATATTGGAAAACTATCCTCTAATTGCCATATGTAATTTGTATAATGCTCTCCTCCAGCTGTACTCTGCAAAATGAATATGGAAAATGCTGTCATTTGTTTGGGAGAGTTGATCATGATTGAACGCTGCCATTCTGGCTACTATATTAAGCAGCATGTTTTGCTTCTTTATTTTGACACGTGCAAATAAGAGAAAAATTCAGGGAAGACTGGAAATAGATGACTAAGTAATAAACATTCTTCTTCTCTTTTTAAAGATAAACCTCCGCAATGTCATTGGAAAACAGCCCCATCCTGCCTTTCGGCCCAATGAAGCAGGGTGGCATGGAGGCTTTATTGAGTTTGAGCAGGCTGGAGTTCATTCAGGTAGGGATGGATCCCAGACCCATGTTCTGTTTACTGGTTCTCATATAAGGCTCACCTTTCTCCTTCATTATTCTGACAGTCTACGAGAACTTAATCTTGCCTAATTAAAAAGTTTCTAAAGTCTTTTTCTAGAGGTTTATTTGATTAAAAAATAATCCATTTGGCATTTACCCATCTGTCTTAATCTCATTAGTTTTGCTGTTTAGGTTATTATAAACCTCAATTAGGGTGGATTCTTTGGTAGAAAAGAAAAGCAAATGTATTTTTATTGAATTTCTAAGATGAAAGGAGATACGGAATGGTTGGGGAGTGCCCACGCTTGGGTAGATTTTTTTTTCTTTTGGTGTAGGAGAAAGGGAAAACAATTGAAAATGACCTTATACTGCTGCCTTGCCTGGGACCCTGGAGAGGGTTCTGTCCTGGTTTCCAAAGCAACCTGCGTTCCCATGATTAATACAGATCACTTCTCCTGAGAACCCTGGTGTCCCTCTCTTCAGAAAGTCATCTGAGACTTAGGGCATTTCGGGAACCTGTGACGTCTGATTTTAGCTCACTAGTCACTCAGATAGTTGAGCTCCAAGGTTTGGGCCATCTTCAGTGTGAAGGCATGAAGCAGGGAAAGGATAATGTAGATGAGAATCAAACTGAAATCATCTTGAATTCGGTACATTCTTGTACCTCCTGCTAATGGTTATGGATGTAGGGAAGGGGCACTAGACTTGCTTCTTATGACTTCAAATCTAAGGGTCACTTCTAGAAGTTAAATTGTAGATGGGGGAGGGGGTGAAGGCATAATTTTCACTAATCAATAGAAAGACCACACTGGGTATTTTTTTTATGAATAATTCCTTTCAATGAAAAAGGGTTAGATCAGGCAAACTAGCATTTATTAAGAATTTATTTTGTAGTGTTGTGTTGTGCTAGGCCCTGTCAATATATAGAAAGAAACGTGGTATAGTTCTGGCTGGAAACCATCTGCTTTGGGACCTGCCACTGAGTATAAATGTGATTCCTTTCATTCCCTCAACACTGAAGAAATTTGAAGAGGATTTGGGTGAAGGAATGAAGGAACTTGTAATATCATCAAACCAACAGCTATCACTTCAGGAAGAAAGTGAATTGAGATAATGAGAGTTTTCCTAGCACAGGACAGTCAGCTGGTACTTGTGGATGGACTGAGGCAGAGTGTATTCTGCAAATAGGGCATTAGTACTTGTGAACCTGGCAAGAGGTCTCTGGCTGGATGTCAGAGAATTCTGTCTTCCACCCGGGTCTGTCAGGGTACACAAATCTTTACAGGCTAGAATGATAGGTCACATTGAATTAAGTTAATTTTGTAGGGAATAAAAGAAAATACCACAGCTGGATTTTTAAAAAATGATGACCTACTCAGGTGAAAGTTGGAGGAGGCCTGGCAATTTCAGTGGCTCCAAGCTCCAACAATGGGGCATAGTGGTGGGATACAGAGAGTCTTGTCTCTTAACTGACTTGGTAAGATCCTTATTTAAAACCAATGTGGGCCTTTTAAATGTGTGCATGTGAATACAAATATGTGTGTATATAAATATGTGTGTGTATGTGTGTGTTTATGTGTATGTATCTGTGTGTGTACATGTGTGTTGGGTGTGTATTTGTGTCTACCCAGAAGAGGAAGAATCTTTTTGCCACCTCCACTCTTGAAGACAGTCTGCTAAGTCATAAACGAGTTGCTATCTATGTCAGTGAAGGGACATCCAAAAAAAGTCATGGATCTTCAAAGGAAGAAATTCTCTGTCCTGAGCTGCAACAGACTCAAAAAGAAAATGATAGGCATGCCAGCTGAGAACATTAACTTAAGAGAAAGTAGGAAACACAGTGGGTAGAGCTCTGGACCTGCAGTCAGGAAGACCCGACTCAGACCCTTCCTGGCTTTGTCACTTAAACTGCTCTGTGCCTCAGTTTCCCTTTTTATAAAATGGCTGTTAACTTTGGAATGCTATATAAATGCTCACTACTATTATTATTATGAGGTCAAAAAGAGCAATTTTAAAAAACTCTTTTCCTCAAAATATCAATCACAGTAGAATATTGGTGGTGTTCAGTTGCATAGCACATATTTACATGCTGGAACATGCCAATATGCAGGGTTCAGGGGCTTAACATGTCCTCATATGTTGGTTAATAATAGCTCACATTAATATATTGTTTTAAGGTTTGCAAAGCACTTTACATATTTTATATACCTGTAAGGTAGGTGCTATTATTAACCCCATTTTATGGTTTAGGAAACTGAGGCAAATAGAGGGTAAGTGACTGGCCTAGGGTTACATAGCTAGTAAGTATCTGAGGCAGGATTTGAACTCGGGTCTTCCTGACTCCAGGTCTGATACTCTATATGCTGTACTCTCTGCTGTGGTAATGAATCCTCCTAGACGCAGAAGGGAAGGAAGAATATGGAACCATAGACAGAAAGAAAAAGAAAAAATGCAGAATGAGAATGCCCATTGACACAATCTTGGCCCTGATGTGAATCAGACCCAGCCTTCACATGAGTTGGGAGGTACAGGGCTGGCAGAAGAGAAGATGCTTGGGGAAGCTTGGCTGGTGAGAACCAGCCCATCCCACCTGCAAGGGAGGGGACTAAGCTAAGTTGAACATCACAGAATCCAGGCTGCAGTACCTTTTATTATTTTTTTTGATGAATTAATTTGCCTGGGTGTCTCCTTCTGCAATTGTGTGTGTGTGTGTGTGTGTGTGTGTGTGTGTGTGTGTGTGTGTGTGTGTGTGTGTAGGTGGAAGAAAACATTGTGAGTGGCTAACCTAGAGACTCAACGCACACATGCATATGACATTGCTATTGTGTGTGGACACTTTTCCAACAATACACTTGTTGTTTGCCACCCCTGCTGTGGTGTGAAGGCAGCTGCTGAGACTGGCTCACTCCCTCCCGAGGGAAATGTGGCCAAGAAGAAGCCAGTTCTCCAAGAACACTCTGGCTTGATTTCATCCTTAGTTGCTCAACTTGCTTTCCTTAAAGATCACAGGTTGGGCAGTTCTTACTGGCTCCATCTCCTGCCATCTTCACAACTCCAACCATGGACACCAAAGTCAGGAGATGCAATGTCAAACATGTCCTTTAACAAGGGCTCAGGATACATATCCCTATGCCTTTCTCGTGTCCCTGGCACTTAGCATCATGCTTTGCACCTAATAAGCAATCAATAAATGCTTTTTCCCAATTCATTCATTTATAGAACTGAGGAGGAAACACATTCTAGGAACAGAGGACAATCTGAGAAAAGTGCCAGACATGGGAGACTGGAATGGTTAGCACAGTTTGGCTAGAATAAGCCAGTGGGAAGGCCAGTGATTAGAAATGTCTGGAAATGTAGGTTGGAAGCATGTTTTGGAGGGCTTTAAAATCCAGGCTAAGAAATTTGTGTTTTGTCCCACAGGTCATAGAGAGCCACTAAAATTATTTTGAAAGGGGAGTGCCACAATGAGATTTGCCCCTTAGGAAGATAAGATGACTATGTCAGCTGTGTAGAGGATGGATTAGAGAGTGGAGACCAGTTAAGAGACTGAGTCCAGGCAAGACGGAAGAGGGGCCCAGATGACCATGTGAGCTGAGAATAGGAAATGGAATGCGAGAAGTGTTTTGGAGTGAAAAATCAGTAAGACTTTGTCATTGATTGGGTGTGGAGTCTGTGGGAGAAGGAAAAATCAAAAATTCAGATTTTGAACCTGAGTAACTAGGAGTTGGGTGGTGTCCTCAACCAATAAGGCCATTGAAAGAGGAATAAGTTTAGGGGTAATAGACTGACCTTTGTGTAATGCCTAAAGTTCTGCACTTTACATCCATGATCTCATTTGACTCTTAAACAGTCCTACTTGGTAAATGTTATGGATATTATGATAACTGTTTCACAGATGGAGTCTTCAGCTCAGAGTTGAATTGATTTCCTTTTTGTTATAAAATCAGTGAATATTTGAGATTGGACTGAGAAACGCTGATCTCCGTGGACTTCAAGTCCAAGACTTTTCTCATCTACTGTTATGCCTTTTGAGAATGAGTTCTGTTTTGGACCCACTGAGATTGAGTAGAAACATGAAGGCATTGATCGATGCCCAGCAAGAAGTTTGATTTATAGGATTGGGAGACTGATAGATGGAGAGAGTAACAGGAGAAATGACTGAAGGACAAGATCCTGAATGAGATGGGAAAGGAATGTTATCAAGGGGCAAAAGAAGAGGGGGCAGTCTTGAAAAGGAATGGGCCCACAGCTTCCTCTAACACTGGAACAAAAAGATGGTAGATGATGGAGAGAGTTTGGAGAGGACTAGAGAAATATTATGACCTGGTACAATTATAACACAGGAATCCTTGGCTGATTGTTTGAATTATTTACACTTTATAAGGTTGTTCTTAATATTCTCTATTAGTCTAGAGCCAGTTAAGGAAGGAAAACTTCTGTAAAAGGCATGATCCAGAGAATGGAGGGGACCTTTTCAAAAGTGCTTCTCCTTCTTGGTTGTACTGGGATCATTCAAATGAACTCAGTCGATTTGGAGTAACAGGTAGTGCTTGTTGGTGGTGTTGTTCAGTTATTTTCATTTGTATCCAACTCTTTATGACCTCATTTGAGATTTTCTTGGCACAGATACTACAGTGGTTTGCCGTATCCTTCAACTCACTTTACAGAGGAGGGAACTGAGGCAAACACAATTATTAGCCTAGGGTCACACAGCTAGTAAGTATCTGAGGTTGGATTTGAACTCATGAAGAGGAGCCTTTCCAAATCTAAGTCTGGTGCTCTATCCACTGAGTCATCTAGCTGCCCACAACAGAATATCAGAGAACTGTGGTTCAAATCTAAGTTCTGTGGCGTCATTAGAAAAATAACTTTACCTCAGGAGGCTTCAGATCTCTCACTCATAAAATAAAGGGGTTATACTTTAAAATCTTTAATGATCTTTCTGTTTCTATATCAATTTAATATTTGATTAAGATCTTGCTAGTTGAATGGGGCAAATTAGTGATCAATCATTCCGTAAGCTTTCATAAAGCATTACTTATGTGCCTGGCACTATTTTGAGCACTTGGTGCCCCAAGGAACTAAAGGTAGGGAGAAAACCTGTAAATAAATAGGAGTCATATTCTGACAGAGAGCTCCCCTACCATCCAGGAATGCTGATGATCAACCCCAATAGTACAGGTCCCCCCTGGTATATCCTTTCCACAACAGGTCAAGATTCCCTAGCCCAGAGCTGTAGTGGGGTACAAGGCTCCAGGGAAGCCGATGGCCATGAAACTTCTACAGAACAAAGGGTTTGGTTTGCAAATACCCATACTGGTACCAGAACTGCTTGATCTCCAAGCTCTTTCCCACAGCGCTAAAGCATTTCTCAACTTATCTCTATGCCTTGCTTCTACTCCATCCCATCTACCCCCACATCAAAGAAAAGGCCTTTAAAGAGGGTCTAGTTTGCTCCTAAGATGGTGAATGACACCCTCAGAATTCTACCTCCCATTCTCCCTGCCCTCCTCACAGTACACACAGGCATGGCCCCTTTCTCTGTATAGGATTCATTCTGTCTATATGTTAAGCCCTGCTATCATTTTCAGGATAAGGTCCCTGCAGCTAAAAAACGAAGCCTTTCCCCTTCCATCCTCAAGAAGGGTTTTTAAAGCCTAAATCATTGTTACAGCCATATTGGTTGATACAAAAAGGAAGGAAGGCCGAGTAACTGGCAGGTCCAGAAAATCTTCCCCTAGAAGCTGGGCTCTGAGCTGAGTAAAATAGGTCAGGGATGGATGTCAAGAGGTTGAGGGAAACAGCATTCCAGGCTTGGGCCCCTGAGTAGCTGCTGCCCTTTGAAGCTGCGTTGAGATAAGGAGATCTAGTCTAAAAAAATGGTTGAACATTTTTAATTAAGCACATTTTCATTTTTACTCCAAACATAAAGAGATAGATAAATTTATCTTCTTGAAGCTGAGTAGAGGTCATCTTCACTGATTAACAGCTCTGAGAGATTGGAAAAGCCATCAATGATCACTGAAACTATAAAATGTCTCTTGATAATCCAAATGAATTATTCAGAGATTTGTCAAGAGGAAAAAATTAAGAGACATAAACATTGCTGGAGTGGGCAGAATTTTTCCAATAAGCCTGAACAGAACAATTCACCATAAAAACTTTTTCAGCGTTAAAATGAATGATGAATATGATAACATAAACATAGTTTTAATAATATACATTTTTGCTGAATTTTATATTTCCATGTAATTTTCTTTTGCTAATAAAGGTGATTGGTTAAATATATTATAACTAAATGTGATCCCCAGTTTATAAATTGTAAGACTTTTCATAGAAATAAATACACAGATTAAAATCAGCGTGAGATCATGCCTGCCATTTTTTGTTTCAGAAAATATGGTTGCTCTCTGCCTCGCTCCCACCCAGGATCAAGAGGCAGAGAGCAACTATATTTTTTGAAATAAAAATGTCAGGCATTACCTCTATGCACAAGTTCTTTTTTAGAACTATTTTAACTTTATGCGTGGAGTCATTTTCTTGACTTTGAAGCCTGATTATATTTACTTAATTTGGTAAGTTTTAGGGCCCAGCTGGGTTGAAAGTTGACCTTTTTGACAGATGTGTTTCATCAGTTTCTTTGTACGTTTTGGATCAACATGTAGAAGTATTTTGGAAGTAGCTTGAATGTTGCTGAGTGCCTTCACTTCTATTATTTCTTTGTGGTCTAATCTCTTGGTAGCCTCTGGCATTTAAGCTTCAGTTTCCACATTGATGAAGTGAGAAGCATAGAAATATTCTTACTGACATCAATTCAAAGTGTGGAGAATATCAGTGACTTTGAAATAGTTTCTGGATATCGACAAGACTTTGGAATAAATAGTCTGTTTTCTGGAGGATTAGTAATGCTATGTGACATATTAACTTTTCTAGAATAACCACCTAGACTCTAACCATATTCTCTGCCTTGATGGTTCAGGAAAAATGGGTTCCACAAAAATTCTTCCATGTACCATGGTAAATCAAAATATACCTTTTGTGGAAGTGGAAGAGAAACTTTCAGCAGTTATTAGACCAAGCAGTGCTGGACTAGACAGTTAAAGACAATTCTTTCTCTTTAATATGTATTTATTAGGATGGGAAAAACTGACTCCATTGGTCATGTCAATGAGCATTTTTTATGCACTTAATACTACATGCCAGGTACTATGCTAAGCACCATTAGCATTGGGCTCTGCCACCATATGTAATCTCTTAGAGGCATCAGGAAAAGGCAACCCCACACAAAGTGAATTTCTACCTAATTGCTTTAATTTGCCGTGAAGAGACAACAGTCATTCATTAATTAAAGGAATATTTTCAAAATCCTCACCAGTTAACCAAGAAGCAAAAGCAAATCAGCAAACCCATGCCCAGCCTTGTGAGTAGGTAGTGTTACTGTCCTCATCTCCATTTTCAGTAAAGGGGAAAAAAAGTGGAATAGTTGCTATATGGCTTCATGTTAGAAAAAAAGAAAAGTGATAGCTTATTGACTCTCATAAGATTCCCCCCTCCTTTTTAGGTGGATATAGAAAGGGAAGATTTCATAGCCTACTCCAGTGTAGGATGATTTTGTTTCTCACTCCTCTGTTGTAATGAAGGCTCTGGGATGAACACAGTTACTGGGTTCTTGATGTTTGTGTCATATAGTTGTGTTCATTGTATTCCTGGATAGCTAGAGAGAAAGAAAGATATAAAGAGAGACAGAGACAGAGACATAGAGAGAGATTGAGAGATATAGAGAGGAAAACAAGATGAGATATATATGAGATAGCAAGATAGATTAATAAACAAAGAGACATAGAAATAGAAAGACATAGACATTGGGTGACAGAGAGATAGGGAGACAGAGAGGGAGAGAGAGAGATGGATAAAGAGGCATAGAGATGAGAGATAGGGAGACACAGATGGATAGGGAGACAAGAGAGATAGAAAGATAGATAAGGAGACAGAGATTTAGATAGGGAGAGATAGTGAACTAGCTAAAGACAGATAGGAAGAGAGAGATTGAACACGTGAAGAGAGAGAGACAGAGAGAGACAGAGACAGAGACAGACAGACAGAGACAGAGACAGAAAGAGAGCATATCTTAATATGCTTAATATAATAAGTTATATCTTACTGTGTGCTAAGCCACTGTGCTAAAGGCTATATAAGTAATAAGGAACAGAGCTGGGATTGGCATTTAGGTCTTCTAATTGACTCTACTACATACTGGCACTGTAATGCCCTACCTGTCCTGTAAACAAACTAGGTCTTTACCTCTCATAAGGCAATAATGAATTCCCCAGGAACCGCCAGCCTTCATGACCCATACTGTTGTTCTAGGATCTCTTTGGGTTAGTGGCAAGAGTGTTTGATTTGTAGTTAGAAGACCTGGTGTTGACTCCTAGCTCTGTTAAATCTGTGAGACCTAGGAAAAGTCATCTAACTGTTCTGTGCCTTAGTTCCCTCATCTCTAAAGTAGGAGAATTATCTCTGTACACTTTTGGTTCTAAATGACTCCCCTGCCTCCTCCTTTCCCATTCCTAGGCCTTCTGACTTTCAAACTCAACGTCTCTAAAATGGCCATTACCAACAGACTCCCTTCACTGACTTTCCCCTTTTTGTCAGAGGCACCACCATTATTCTAGCATCTTTGACTCAACACCTTAAAATCTCTTACATTTTTCTTCAGCCCCTACATTTACCCTAATCTTCTCAGTTCTCATCCTCAGGTGTTTAGATCTTCCTTTCCATTCCTATTAATACCATCTCAGTCTTGGTTGTCTTCACTAGTAGCCTTTTCATAGGTCTCCCTGCATCGAGTGGAAATTATAAAAAAAAAAGTGTAATTGGGGAAAAATAAAACATTATTTTATTTTATTTTATATTATTAATATAATATATATTATATTATATTATATATTATATAATATAATAAAATAATTAATATTATAATTAATATTATATATTACATTATTTTTAAAAAAAGACTAGAAATTATATCAGGGGTAATTTAGTTCAATCTATACCAAAGGAGGAAAAAAATTTCTCTACAATAGAGGGGTCTTGGGCTGAAGGGTCACCTAATGCAATAGCTAAAGAGACAATAGAACTTAGGGCTTTTCTAAGTCAATGTGCAATCCACAAGCATCTGTTTCTCTTTGAGTTTGAAACTACTTCTCTACTCATAACCTGAAAAGCCTTCCTATTTGGTTGCCATCTGAAGACCTCCAGTTACAAGGAATCCACTACCTTCTGGGACAACTGATTTCATCTTTGTTAGGCTCTGCCTGCAGGTTTCATCTCTACATGAAGTTAAATATCTCCCATAGCTTCTACATATTACTCTTAATTTTTCCTTCTGAGCTCAAGAAAAAGGCATCTAACCCCTTTCTGCATGTCAGCCCATGGGCAGCTCTTATGTCCCACCCCTCACCATTTCTTCTACTGGCTGGAAATCCCTGATTACTTTATCACATGTGGTTTGCTCTCCACCATTTTGGTCATCAGCCTTTGGAGAACGTTCTAGTGAAGATCCTTCCTAAAATATAGCACATGGAATCGCATGTAATATACACCAAAGGTAGTGTTCCTGGGGCACAGTACTGTGTCGTAGAATCTCCAGCCTCATTCTGGACATCAGGATTTCTTTAACGCAACCAAAAAGACCTTGACTTTCTCTGCTGATTCATCCTGAGTGGGGGGACCCTAAGACTTGTCGATCTTTTTTCACATGGACTTTTTTCTAGTCTTGCCTCTCCCCATCCTGTACTTGTGTAATTAAATCTTTGAATTCAACAAAGGGCATTCTAGTAAGTATTTTACATCCAGCCCTTCCCACCCCCCACATGAACATGGCATTGTTAGCATTTTCTCCATTGCTAAGTCTATAGTGATGGTGTCAAACTCAGATAAAAATGGGGGCCAGTAAACTGTACATGAGGATCCCTGCTGGCTTCATATTTGAAAACCCCATGTTCATTTTATCTGTGTTCTAGTGTATTTTATTTATTTTGTTAAATATTTCAGTTACATTTTAGTCTGTTAATTTTAATCCCTTGAGAGTGTTTGACAGGTTTGGCCTAAACAATCAACAAACAATCAACAAATCAAGGCTTGGATTGTAGCATTTGCCATTTTCTGAAGTGTAAATGCTCACAGTGAATATTTAACATCTGGCTGTCTCTTGCACAGCTCTGCTTTAAACCCAAGTCACTGCATGGCAGGCCATAGTGATACCGGCAAAACAGGGTGAACACTAATCTATCAGAGCCCAGGGTCACAAGGGTGGGGAACCTCAGTTCTAACAGGGTTTGGAGATGCCTTGGAAGAGTATCCATATGTGATAGATTTCCACATCAATGTTCCCAAACTTCCTATACCAATTCCTCAGCAGTCAAAGGTTTCTTAGTGCCCTTTTCTTAAAATTTGTCCTCCTTAAATCCTCTCCTACAAGCTTGGTTATTTTCATAATCCTCCATTTCATCATATTCTTGAACTTATTTTTGTCTGAATTCTCGATTTGCCAAGAGCTCTCATTTTCATTCCTTAAAAAACACTTGTCAGTCCACAAAATTTCTTAGTCTCTTTCTATTTTCCCTTTCCCAAGGCTCCCTTGCTTTGAAAAGATTACCTGAGTTTTTTTTTTTTAAAACATGATTTCATCTCTTATGATTAGCCAGAAAAGAGGAACAGTAGACTTCATAAAGAAGATCGCTGAGATCTGAGCTTATTTCCATTTCATAAGAACCAAAAGATTTTACAAGCTTTAAAAATTAACTTACAAAAACCTACCAAAGTAAGTTTTCACACTGAATATTGTTGAAACAATTACTGGTGGTGCAGAGAAAGAGTATTGGTTTGGGAAGAAAAAAACACCCAATCTATACAATAGAAGTGGCTGATAACGACTTGATGGTATACTTCCTGTCCAATAATCCTGTGTTTTCCTTTTAGAACTCCATCAAGCAAGCAGGCTAGTGTCTGTGCCCCTGAATGTGAAAGAAACTTTGAGGTACTTTAGAGAAACCTTGGGGAAATCTAAGTACCACAACAGGTCACTGAGATATAGCAGAAAGTTGCTCACCTTGTTCCTGGCCAACACACAAGGTAAAGTATCCATCAGAGGAATCAGTGATCCTTACCGAATCATTAACTGGGTTATGACTAAGAATGACTAACACCTTGATGGTTCCATTGGCCAACCATCCTCCCCTGTCTGTCCCCTTCTTGTTTCTTCCCATTTCCCTCTCCCTGATCATCATCTTCTTTGTATCTCTGTCATCTCCCTATCTTCTCTATCTACCTTCTTTCCTTTTTTCCTCCTTCCTTCTTTCTCTATCCCTCCTCCTCTCTCTCATCTCCTTTTCTTATTCTTTCTCTTTCCTGTCTCTTTCTCTCTGTCTCTCTATGTATCCCTCCTTTCCCTCTTTCTTCCACCTTCTCCCTCCCTCCCTCCTCCCTCCCTTCCTTCCTTCCTTCTTTCTTTCTTTCTCTCCCTCTGTCTCTCTCCCTCTCTCTGCCCCTCTCATTCCCTACCCCCTTTCTCTCTTTCTCTCTCCATCTCTACCCCACCTCCTGCTATCTCTCTGACCACTGATTTACTTCCTTCTTACCCTCTTCTATTTCACCCATCCATTCATTTGTCTTGTCATTCCTTGCTTGTACTGTTCCCCAAACCCTGCACTTTCTTCACTAAACTTTCTCTCCTACAGCACATAGTTGAGTGCCTTGCTTAGATTAGGGCCTCAATCAGTATTTGTTGATTGATTAATTTACTGGTTGATTCTGTCTGCCTTGTCACCCTCAGAGCAAGCAATTGAAAGTGAAGTTGCCATTGGTGAACTGATAATACTGAATCAATTATGTCCTTCACTTTTAGCTTCCTGAGCAGTTCAGAGTCAGGAAAACGGTTGTGCTTTAAAGTACATGTTTTTTAAGCTTTCCTACAAGATTTGAAATGATGTTTTGGTGATTTCTTTTTCCCCACAACAAGGGCTTTGCCCTCAATGGTTATCTTGGATTCAATATTTCTTTCTTCCTGTAATTGCATAGAATATCTCAAGGTGTAAGAAATTAATGGATGAATGAAAAAAATATTCATTAACTATTTGTTCCATGCCAAACAGCTGGGATACAAATAGAAAAACAATCTATTTCCTGCTCTCAGGGAACTTATATTTTAATGGGAGAGATATTGCATATAGGAGAATTTAGCTGTGTGTTATATGGAAAGGCTCCTATGGTCTCTAGACTGCAGCAGCAAAGCAGATGGTAACATGTCTTCTTCATTTCCATTGATCAAAACAAGATTATTTTGATGCTGAAGCATTCTACAATGCCAAGGACTCTGGTGGTGAAAGCTTTTATTTTTTTTTCAGTTCAGTTTATCAGTAGTGGATAGATAGACTATCGGGAAGCTGTTGTTGAGTTGTGCCCAATGCTTCATGACCCCATGGACCTTACCAGGCCCTTCTGTCCTCCACTATCCCTCAAAATATGTCCAAGTTCATGTGCATTGCTTCCATGACACCATCTATCCATCTCATCCTCCACCTTCCCATTTTCCTTTTGCCTTCAATTTCTCCCAATATCTTTCCCAGTGGGTCATGTCTCCTCATTATGTGTCCAAAATATTTAACTTGCAGCTTCAGTATTTGACCTTTCAGTGAATAACCTGAATTAATTTCTTTAAGTATTGATGGATTTAATGTCCCTGCTAGCCAAGGGACTTCCAAAAGTCTTCCCCAACCCCTGAATTCAGAAGTATTGAATCTATTGCAACAGCTTTCCTTATAGTCCAATTTTTACATTGCCGCTGGGAAAAACCCATTTGCCTATACAAATCTTCAACAAGGTGACATCTCTAGTTTTTAGTCTGCTGCCCAGATTTGCCATAGCTTTTCCTCCAAGGAGCAAATGTCTTTTAATTTCATGGCTACAGTCACCATCTGCAATGATCTTTGAGCCCAAGAATATAAAATCTGATACTGCTTCCATTTCTTTTCCCTCTGTTTGCCAGGAAGTGATGGACCCAGTTGCCAAGATCTTAGTTTTCTTGATGTTAAGCTTTGTCAACTTTTACTCTCTCCTCTTTCACCCTTATCAAGAGGCTTCTTAATTCTTCCTCACTTCCTGCCATCAGAGTGGTACTGTCTGAATATCTGAGACTGTTGATGAGGCTGGAGTCAGGAAGACCTCGGTTCAAACCCAGATTCAGACACTTACTAGCTCTGTGATCTTGGGCAAGTCATTTAATCTGTTTGCTTCAATTTCCTCATCTGTAAAATGGGGACAATGATAACAGCACCTACCTCCCAAGTTGTTGTGAGGACATAGTGGGTGGTGTCTAGAATTTCACACTATAGATACATTTGTTCATATAAAATTGACCTCTACATTGTTTTTTCCCAGCAAAAAGTGCCTGTGACTCTTGCAGGAAAATCTCCTCAACTATCAATAAACCTTCAATAATATTTCCTATGTCATGGCCATTGTCACAAAGTCAATGTCCCCTTCTGTGGCATACTTTGCTTCCCTATTGGACACAATAAAAATCATTCTTTTTACCTTGTCCTGGACTTAACACCAAGGCAGAAGTTTGAGGCAGTTTTCCAGGTTTTCTGGCCAAAAACTCAAGAGAATTGTTGAGCTGATTCAGGGGGAGTTTGGAGTTCTTGGTCAGTTGTCACTGTTACTGCATTTGTCTCTTGAAAAAATGTGGCTTGTTTTTGTAGGTGGCATGGTATAGAAATTGGAACTGGTTGGTTGCAATTTTGTATGTTGGCACAAAGCTAACAGTTACTTCATGAGCCATATTGCTTAGCACTTTCACCCTGTCTGGCCAGTGATTTATGTGGCCTGGGGAACTCCTATACCAGTTTAGATCAGCTCCTTCTCTGCAACTTGTAAGCTCAGGACAGTGGCTTAGTGTCCTGAGTGGTGACTTATCCACTATTTGTTGGAGACAGAACTTGAACCCAGGTCTTCCTGATGCTAAGGTTGGTTCTCTGCCCACAAAACTTCCCTGCCTCTCACAGTAGCTCTTCCCCACAGTATCAGAAGGGTGCCATCAGGAAGACATAGAAAAGACTGTCCCTGTTATTTAAGATGGTGGGTCTTCATTCCAAGCCTAAACTGCGGGTTTATAACCACTGCATTTCATACCTTTTAATGTAAAAAATATCATTACAAGCAAGTTCAAATCACCTTCAGTTCAATTACAAATTAAAAATCATACTTCTTTAGAGTACTTTTTGAGAAAAAAATATATATAGGTAGCTATGTAACTTTCTTCACTATTATCTTTGGTCTTTTGAGGAGGTAACTTGTCCTCTGAATGTTGGTACCAAAACCCTTCCAATAATTTACCATCAAATTTCTGGCTTGGGACTTTCTCAGGAACTCATGGTATGAGAACCAGAGCACTGCATCTACAGTTAGGCGATCAGAGCTGGAATCCAAAGTCTTCTGGTTAGCTCCCTCTGGGAGGTCATTTGCCCTTCAACCTCAGTTTCTTTGACTCTCAAGTCAAGGTGGGGCGACTGTCATGGTGATCCCTTTCAGCTTTCAGCTCTAAATCCTGTGACCACTTTTTGAACTTCTGTTAACTATCTTTTGCTTATTTCTCTTAAATGACTTTTTTTTCTCTACTTGCCCCATTTGGTTTCCAGAATAGCTAAATCCCTCCACCTCTTTTTCCAATCCCTATCACCACCTCCTTCTATCTTTCTTTTATCACCAGAGCTTTTGCAAGGTATTTCTTGCTCCTTTTTCTCTCCATATGTCAAGTCAACAAGTTTTGATTTAAGCATTTACTGTGTGTATGGCACTGTGCTAATAAGCCCTCGGGATCCAATGAAAGGCAAAAACAAAAGGGAAAGTCATTTCACTCTGTTTGCCTCAGTTTCCTCATCTGTGAAATGAGCTGGAGAAAGAAATAGCAAACCACTCCAGTATCTTTGCCAAGAAAAGCCCAAATGGAGTCACCAAGAGTTGGATTCTACTAGAATAATGACGGAACTGAGCTGATGTACAACCTAGGGATGAAAACAGAAAAATTAATTCTGTGGGAGTTACCAGAATGCTTTAGAAGCTTGTTGTCAGGAGCTGGTACTGATTGAAAATGTTTGTAGAACTCTGCTGTAGAGTATTTGGTCTCCTTTCAGACCATCTAAGAGAAAGGATTTAGCATATCTAACAAGAAAGCATCAGATTAATATCAGTGTGAGCAAAAATATACTTTTATCTTTTCCCCCTTCCCCACCATTTAGAAAGCAGTGGCGGAATAAACAATCCCAAGTTTTTTTATGGAAAAGTGGAATTTAGCCTTGGAGTCGAAGAGATGTATTTGCCAACACCCCCTGATCTTTTCAGTGAAAAGTTCGCTGTTGCTACTTCAGTGGAGAGCAAGAAACTTTCTCCTTCCCAATTTCGACTTGTTATAGCTTCTTATGAGAAAACTATTGGTAAGACTTCACCAAAACACACATTGTTGTTTGTTGTTCAGTTTTTGTCAGCTGTGTTTGAGTCTTTGAGACACCATTTGAGGTTTTCTTGGTAAAGATACTGGAGTGATCCAACATTTCCTTCTGCAGCTCATTCTCCAGAGGAGAAAACTGAGGCAAACAAGGTGAAGTGACTTGCCCAGGGTCACCCAGCTAGGAAGTGTCTGAGGCTGGATTTGAACTCAGGTTCAAATTTGGATTTGACGCCAGGGTTGGCACTCTAGCTACTGTTCCACCTAGCTGCCCCCAAGACACATTTACTGATTATCAAATTTCATCTCACCTTGAACTCTTAGCTTTTTAAGAAGGACATTTCGTACATGGTGAAATGCCAGCCAGTCAAAGCAGTTTGGAAACCTCACGGGCATGGGGAACTGGTTCTTGAATTCATCTACTGGGAAAATAAATATAATTCCCAATGGTTTGAGAATCTTTGTCTAAGCAGTCAGGTGCTGCTGCGGAAGGAGCACTGAGCCCAGAGTCAAGAAGACCTGAATTTAAATGTGACCTCAGACACGTAACAGCTGTATGACCCTGGGCAAGTCTTCTGACTCCTGCCTACCTCCCTTTTCTCATCTTTAAAAGGGGGGTAATAATAGCTCCTCCCTCCCAAGGTTGTTGTGGGATAGAGGGAGATACTGTCTATAAAGCGCTCTGAAAACCTCAAGACGCTATGTGTGTGTGTGTGTGTATATATATACAATATATATATGAAATATACATATACATATACACACAAGCTTTTACTACTAACTCTTACTGGAAGCCTGGTTTACCTCTGTTCTGATGGATTCCTATTGATCATAAGTCTCTTCTTGGCAAAGGAAGTAAATGTGTGTACCTTAGCCTATCCTGCTTTTCCAGCGTGGGTTTATGGGAGTGGTGGTAGAATAATCCTCCTATATCCCGCTCCCCGCACCCCCCATCCCAGATTTAAGACTTCTAGTAGATGCTGTTTCATGACCATACACCTTTAAGAGAAGAAACATTTGAGGAATATAGACAGCAGCCATATATGACATAAAAGATTAGTGGCCTAATGGTTGCTTGGTTCCCACTCAGTCCTGAGGAGCAATATCTTTATCTTTGCTCTTATTAAGATGTATTTTGTTCTATAGCTCCAGGGGCCCCTGACCACAGTCAAATGCTTTTCTCTCAATCAAGCTATAAGCTTACATCAGAGGAGGAGAGAAGCTGGGAAATAAGTAGAAAGAAAATTTGGTTTTGTTTTGATTAGCTATAAATAATGTCCCCCAGATCAAGAGAGATGGGTCTAAATATCTCTCGGCATCAATTGTTTAGCAATAAAGGGATGAGGAATCTTCCAATTGTCATAATAAGTAAAGGAATTTTAAAGACTTTTCAAAATACCCTTGTATAACAGTTTAGAGTCACAGTTATTTTTTCATGAACTGATATCTGTCTTTTGTTTTGGGAAAAAAAAAAATCCCAGATACCCTTGAAATCAACGATCAAACAGACCTCAAGATACAAGCACTACATGAGCTTGGAAATCTTCACATCTATGCAGAAAACAGAAGGTGAATTTTGGGGAAGGAGAAGAGTTGCTAGAATATAAGGAAATCTTTGTTTTTTTAAACCAATTGGCAAGTTAATGTGAACATTTCTGTTGTTGATGCATTTCTATGGTCTTTGCCGCTATATTATTGCATTTGGTGAGTGGTTTCCTTCAGAAACACTCTCTCCTAGCACTGGTACTGGGATGTGGAAGGCACTTGAGAAATGTCACTGGAGTGATTGTTCATCTGATTTTTCCTTTTTTTTTTTTAAATGGGAGTGGATTCATCCTTTTATCCAAATACTTCTTAAGATATTGCTTATATTTTATAAACATAAATTATATTTGTAAATATATAAACTATAAATATTAATAAAATGTCATCTGAATCAGCCCAAACATGTATTTACTTTCTTAATTAAAAGTAGATTTGTGATAACAGAAACAATTCCAGTTCTCTATTTACAGGAAAGTGATATATTTCTGGTTTTTTTTTTTAACATTGCAGGGCAGCTTATAAATGCTGGAGCCAAGCCCTTGATGCCATTCTCAAAAAACCAGATGTTCTTCATACATGGAAAGAGCTGGCCAACCCGAAGAAACCTCTTGACATTGTCACGAATACAAACTCCATCGATTACAGCGAGGAATTTCTGTCAATAGCTGGTCTTTGGGGATGCTTGCAGGGAGGAGTCATAGCCTCAAAGATGGCGCAGTAAGTTGGAAGAGTAACTACCCTTTTTCATTTTCCATTAAAAAAATCAACTAACCAACAGCTCAATTCCTTATTGTTTCTGTGAATGTAAATATCTTTAGCACTGGAATTATTCAAAAGTTCACTCTTTCATATAAGCATTCAGTTTGCATAGATATATGGATAGCCACTTATTTTCATAGTCACTTGGGAGAAAGGGAACGTGACCAGAAACCTGAACTCTAGCCAAGTGAACTTTACTCTCTTTTCTACTTTAGTTGTGAGGATGTTTGGCTCAGTGGATAGAGCACTGAACCTACAATTAGGAAGACCTGAGTTCAAATCTGCCCTCAGATACTTGCAGCCAAATCTGTCTCATCTTCCCCATCTGTAATGTGGGGATAATGAGCCTCTAATTCCCAGGGTTGTTGTGAGGATGAGATGAAATAGTATTTCTAAAGTACTTTGCAAGCCTTAAAGCATTACATAACTGTTGTCTGTTGTCTATATCATCACTATTTCAAGTATCCACCTGCAGAAAACAATCTATCGAAGTTGGGATAGAACGAATGAAGATAGTTATAAGCTAAAAATAGTATGAGCATCATTCTTATAAACTGGGTAACTCTCACTTGCTGAAGCAGCAGGTACTCCAGCGACAGGTGGATCACTCGTTTGGTTAGCAGTTTTGGCGATGGCTCAAACAGACAAGTCAGGGGACTTGAGATGGGGTGATTTGACCTACTTGTCCTTCATCCAAAAATGAGTGATTCAACTTGTCGATGATTGTGGTGTAGGCTGCCGATGCTTAGAATAGTGAATGTTTCATAAATATTGACTTTAATTTAGTTGTTTAAGAAAAATATCCCAAAGCTGAAAAGTTGTTTGAGTAAAAATGGGACCTGAATTTCAATCTTGATTCCACTCTCATTTGAAAATTTATCTAAGGGATAAATTTATCCCTGATCTTCCCTTTTTCAAATGGGAATTTTGATTACAGGGAAGTTGTATCCTCCGTGCCTCAGTTCCCTCATCTATAAAGTGAAGGAGTTGGACTCTGTGGTCCTTTCCAGCTCAAAATCAATGAACCTATATGGATGGAGAGTGTGCTGACCTCTGTTGTCCTATGTCTTGCATGCAAATTCTGGCTTTTCCACTTCTACCCATGCATCCTTAGATATACAGCTTCTCTGGGGCCCTTTTGCAGCTCTAATTCTGTGCATCTCAGTTTCCTTATCTGTAGTCTAGTGATGTCTAGTGATATCGTGATAGCCACCTCTGCCCAGAATTTTCTGTCGTCTTTTTATATGACTTTAGCTTCTTAGATGAACAGAAGAGGAAAGAAGGCTGCCTCCCTGGCCAAAGGATGAGGTGATAAAAGATCTGTGATGTCCTGAGCCCAGGGAGAAATTCAAAAGAAAATTTATGGAAGTGCAAATCAGGCCTCTCCCTTGGTCTTCTGTCATACACATAGTCAGTTTACTCTTCTATAATAAGGGGCACTTTAATGTATTCAGAAGATTCATGAATTATTGCTTGTAAAAGAATCAGATTAAAAATGCAGTAGTTTGCTGAATTCTTATTTATTTGCAGCTTGATCTAGATTATTTATTTATTTATGTTTGTTCTTTAATAAAAGCACTTTTATGAGCTATGTGGGAGAGTCAGAGAGCAGGTGGACGTTCCTCCATAGGGACATGTGCTGGGGTGTGGACTTTGACTACGGTGCACACAAATTGGCTTCCTGGCCCCAAGCCGGCCTGCTTGGATGCAGGCAAGAGAAAGGGGCCGGAAGGCAGATGGGGTGATTGGTCAGCTACGGCACTGAGCCAAGCTTCCCCAGCCTGTTGATCTTAGGGTTGTAGGAAAGCCCTGTTTCAGTCATATTCTTGAAAATCTGGTTCTAACAGTATGTGTCTGTGGCCCATACTCTAACTACAATGTCATCTACTATTTCCTCAGCCCCTGCAATGTGATTTATTCACCACCAGGCTCCTAACACCTGTACCTTCAAGGTCACCAGTGGCATGCCATTCCCCAAATCCGACAGCTCTGCCCTGGCCCTCTTCCTGCTTAATCTCAGAGCAGTTGATGTTCCCTTTCTGTTGAATACTGTCTTTCCCTTTGGCTTCAGAAATATCACACACTCTTGGCTCTACTTCTGCCTATGTAATTGCTCCTTCTCTGTAAGTGCTCAATAAATGTTTTATTTCCCTCCCTTCCTCCCTTCCTTCTTTCCTTCCTTCCTTCCCTCCTTTCTTCTTTCCTTTCCTCCCCACTCCCTTTCTTCCTTTTTCCTGGTTTCTCACTCTCTTTCCTAATCTTAAGGATGGATTTTTCTACTGTTACACCTTTGGCCATCCCCTCTCTTATCTCTCTGTACTCCATGCCTAGGGACTAGTTTTATCCTATGGCTTTTACTCTTCTCTGCAACTGACTCTAATATCTCCAGCCTTGACCTATATTCAGAGCTCTGAAAGATCATTTTCCACCTCTACCTCTCCATCTCTGTTGGGATGTCTCACTAGTACCTTAAACACAGAATGTACAAAATGCAGCTTTCTCCCCAAATCTGCCTTCTTCCCATCAAGACTTCTGCCAGTGTCTATCTTCCTCTCCCTCTCATTCTCTCTATCTCTGCCTGTATTCTGTCTCTCTCTTTGTCTCCCTCTCTGCCTCTTTCTGCCTCTATTTCTTTGTCTCTCTCATGTCTGTCTGTCTCTGTCTTTGTCCGTCTATCTGTCTCTCTGTCTATCTCTTTGTCTCTCTCTCTGCCTCCCCTTTCTCATATCAGAACAGTTGCAAAGTCCTCTTTTCTATTCTCACTAGTCCTACTTTGGTGCAGGACCTCCTCCCTGCCTGCCTTGGCTATCCTGCCTTCACCCTGCTCCTCCCACCCCCTTCTACCTCTGCTAATCTTGACTTCATTTCAAGGGCAGAAAAATACTCTTATGCATACATCTGTTCATGTTACTCCTTTGCTCAAAATTCTTCATTGGCTACCTATTGCCTCCTAAGTAGTTAAAACTTCCGTCAGACACAACCAAAACCACAACAACAACAACCAACCTCCCTGGGTTGTTGTGAGAACCAAATGAGATATTATTTATAAAATAAACAAAGTACTTAGCACAGTGCCTGGCACATGAGAGGCGCTTCATTTCTTTTCCCCTGCATCAAAGCAGTGAAGAAAATTCTCTTTCATAGAGAAAGATTGAATAAGCCCAGCTTTTGAGTTCTTTGGGAATAAACAGAGTGAAGTAATTCAATTCAATAAAACCAATTCATTTCATCTATCAGAGACTTGGTAAAGTGCTTAGTATATTTGAAGACTGCTGTAATTGCATTTGCTGTTGTTGAGTTGGTTCAGTTGTGTTCAACCTTTCATGACTCAATTCTGGGATCAATTGCTTGGCAGAGATACTAGAGTGATTTGCCATTTCCTTCTCCAGACAAGGAGTGGAATTTTATAGATAAGGAAACTGAGGCAAACAGAGCTAAATGACTTGCGCAGGGTCACACAGTTAGTAAGTGTCTAAAACTGGATTTGAACTCAGGAAGATCAGTTTTCCTGATTCCAAGTCAAGTATTATATCCACTGTGTCACCTAGCTGTCCTCTGTAATTAGATAGTCTTTGAAAAGTTGCTTGCCAATCAAATAATTTCTCTTTGTTGTAATTTTTTCAGATACATTTTGACATCAAATGTAAATGAGCGAACTGAATGCTGCATTTTCTCTTCCTATTTTTTTAAGGTAACTTTATAATTTTATATAATAACATGACTGATTAATTGCTCAGCAAATTCAGTTGCCTACAAATTGTGGGTAAGAGGAAGGTATGATTAGAAATCCAGTTATCTCTTCCACATTGCAGGGTTAGGGGTGTGGCACTCCCACTACCTGGAAAATCTATGTAAAACTCTTAGGCTTCATACCAGAGAGGAAACCTGATTTTTTTTTTTACAAGGTGTTTACAGTACCTTCTTGTAAAATGTGGGTTAACTATTTGGTCATAGGCTTTGTGTCATCTGTTGGTGTCTGTTTGTCATCTGTGGCTTCCACAAAACTCCCCCCAAATTTTCATTTAATTTCTATGCTGACTCTTGATATATTGAAACTATGATGGGAAAAGTCACGATGTGGAAGGGATTAACTATAAGGAGCCTGTGTTCACTGTGCTGGCCGACCCTTCTGTTCGGCTTCTTTTGGATTGGCTCTCAGCGCTTCCATCAATCCCAAGAAGCCTGAGAAAGTTAAAGGGCAACAATTATGACTCCTAAGAAGGCATTCAGTAATAGGACAAATGATTCTTTTGTTATTACAGATGAATAAACTGAGGCAAACAGGGTGAAGTGACTTGTTCAAGGTCATGCAGCTAGTGTCTCAGATCAGATTTGTACTCAGATCTTGCTGACTCCAGGTCCCACACTTCATCATCTAAGCCCTCTAGCTGCCCCTGAAGAACACACAGAAAACAAGAAATAATTATAAAGAGAGGCCTCCACAAATGTCTTGCTCAGGACCCTCATCCTGGCATAGAGGTAATGCTGGGTTCCTGAAGGCTTTGCCAGCTAAGTGAGCACACAGGCTAATTCCACCAATTTGGAAAATCTTTTGGAGTGGGCCTAGTGACAAGTAGTAGGCATGGTGTCCAGGGGCCAACCTGGCTAAGTGTGAAGAGGCTTATTATTAAAAAGTTGGCTACTAAGTGATGACCTTTATGGCCTTGGTGGCCTAGGAAACAGACTAGTACTACTCTGGTGCAGGACTGGTATAGACAGACAGAACGAGACAGACAGACAGACAAAGACACACAAACAGAGAGATAAGAGAGAGACAAATATGGCCTTTAGTCCTGATCAAACTTGTGCACTCTTGCTATGTGCCTACCATATAGCACACAGTAAGTGCTTAATAAATGCTTGTTGACTGTTAAGCAGAAAGTTAAGTTTGTGGTAAATGTGAGTTTGCTGAAAGATTTTTCTGATGATGAGCCACCATTATAAATGGTATGCTGGGAATGGAAGGGTGAGCTAGTCATGTAGTTCGAAATTCATCACTGTCTGGGTACCCCATCATGAGCCTGGCATGGGTCCATCGTGTGGAATATAGTTGAGTACCTCCATCATTGGTCCTCCCTGTAGGGCCCATGGAAAGGTATGAATGGGGATTACACATTCAGAACAGCAAATAACTGCATTGTTGCCATCACCACTCCATAAAGGTATCAAAAGAAAAATTGGAAGAGGTGTAAATGAAATGAAAGGCCTGAGCTCTGTTCTCATGGACTCTTCCATGTTCTGTCAGAGCCTTGACTTTCTCCTTTACAAAATGGGAGGTTTAGATTTAGATAACCCGCCTATGACTCTTCTAGCCCCAAAGTCCATGTTGAGATGCTAATGAATCCCTTTGAACTTTAGCTGGTACTCAATGGAGAACAGTGTCTATTGCTAGACCTGAAAAGGTTTCAGAGTGGCCCTCCACTGGCAAGTTCAGGGTCAGATCCCTGCCTGTCATAGGGAGATATTGGATGTCCTTATCTCAATGGCAGGTGTATTTCAGTGAGTCCAGAATTTTTTTTATAATGTACTGAAGAAAACAAAGAAATAAACAGGAAACTCTTAATAAATATAGCAGTTTGATTACTTACATACAATTTTTTGAATTTTTTTTTACCAGTTACATGTAAACACAATTTTTAACATTTATATTTTGAAAATTTGAGTTCCAGATTCTCTCTATCCATCCTTTGCCTCCCCCTTCTCTGAGATAAGCAATTTGATATCAATTATACACACACATCCATACTTAAAAATAAACTCAATAGAATGGAAGATCAAATTTATTTTACAATCTTTTGAATAATTATTTGTTTATTGAAATGTTGGAGTTGATCATTTTTAAGTTCATAATAAAAAATAAAATTATTTTTTTAAAAAGAATAGGGAAAATTTTGTTCTCTTTCCTCTTGAAAAATTAGAACTCGGGTTGCACTGATTTAATTCCCCCTCAAAAGTATAAAATGATAGGAAACAGGTTGTCACTTTAAATTACTGTAAATTACATTGGGATTTTGGATTTGAAAGAACTTATTGAAACTCTTTGAAAATCAATTGGGGCAAGGAGGGGAGGCTGTCACAAAAGTCTTAGTGCAACTAAAAACTTAAGATCTTTGGGAAACCCTGTATAAGAAACATGGGGTGATTGATCTGCCTATTTAGGGAAGTGGAATTTGTTCAGGGATCCTTGGGAACTATATACTGAATGTTAGAACTCTTTGATAGAATTTTAGTGTCAGAAGGGGTATCAGAAGAGTCCCTTAGGCACCCACATTGATTTCTTAAGACAGTAACCCTTTCCTTTTTTCTGGTCCTAATCAGTGTTATTTGTGTTCATGTGGTCAAAATATCATTCTTGGGCTGTTTGCTTCTGTAGCTATGGGATCTGGGCAACTTCATCTCAAAGAAAAGTTGAATGGTCTCAGTGATGTGGGCTACCTCATGTAAGGAAAAGAAGAAACCATTTGGACTGTAAATATGTGGAATTCTTTGCCCTTTTTAGGTTTTTGGTTCCTTGATTTTGCTGATTTTATCTGAATTAGGAAAAATGTTGGCTTTTTGGGGTTTTTTTGGTTTTGGTTTTTTGCCTAGAAATGTAGCCATGGGCTTTTGCTTTATTTACTTTGAAGGATAAATCTATTTGCTTGATATATCAAAAAGTCTGGTTCCATGAAGTCTTGATGACACTGCCCTCTGGGGGAAACATTTCTGAACAGGACCAACCTGTTCAGCCTCTAGGTGGTTATACCCTTCCTCTGAATGCTTCAGAGGGAAAGAGGAGGAGAGACGGAGGCTGCTTTAGGAATGAGAAGTTTCCTAGGACTCCTCACATTCTTGAGATGCTCTTCTTATACTTTTTTCTCTTTCATCTTCCATGTCTCTTGAGCATAGAGTGTTTGGTCTTGGATATGGAATTACTCCTTTTAGAAAAGTAATAAAATTTGATGTCTGACTTTTGATAAAATATTAATATAAAGGTATTGATGCAGTTAGGTGGTGAAGTGGATAGAGCACAGAGCTTGGAATCAGAAAGACCTGTCTTTCTGAATTCAAATCCATCCTCAGACACTTACTGGCTGTGTGACACGGAACAAGTCACTTAAACTTTCTTGCCTTGGTTTCCTCATCTATAAAATGAGCTGGAAAAGGGAATGGCAAACCACTCCAGAAGCTTTGCCAAGAAAACCCCAAATGGGGTCAGAAAGAGTCAGATATGACTGAAACAACTCAACAACAACAACAAAAAACAATCCATTCGTGAAAACTGCTAACTAAAATCATGATTGATTATTAGGGCATTTTAAAAAATTGGCTAGTTCTCCTTAGGATTTTAAAGATGTACTAATGAAATAAAACCTTGAAGCAGTATCTTGTTACAGAATAGAACACAAGCTTGTAGTTATCTGATTGGTCATTGAAATACATTTAGACCTTTCTACTGAAGTACCTGTTAAAAGAATTGTGTGATGCATTCACAGTAGGAAGAATATATGCATATATATGTATATATATACACACATAACATATACACATATTATATACATTGCTGTTCAATTGATTTTAGTTGTGTCTGACCCTTCGTGACCCCATTTGGGGTTTTCTTGGCAAAGATACTAGAGTGCTTTGCCATTTCCTTCTTCAGCTCATTTCACAGATGAGGAAACTGAGGCAGAGTGAAATGACTTTCCCAAGGTCACACAGTAGGAAGTGTCTGAGACCAGATCTGAATTCAGGGAGATGAGTCTTCTTG
This sequence comes from Potorous gilbertii, assembly GCA_028658325.1. Lineage (NCBI taxonomy): Eukaryota > Metazoa > Chordata > Mammalia > Diprotodontia > Potoroidae > Potorous > Potorous gilbertii. Next base: position 223,647,219 of record CM053770.1, read on the forward strand.
ACTCCAAGTCCCAGCATTCTAGCCATTGCTTCGCTGTAACAGTAAGCTCCCTAACATACACATGGGGCTGCTATCACAGGTTCTTAGATCTACATTCATAAAAGGAAAGACAACTTTTGATGGGTTAACATTCACTTTAATCAAGCACATGTATCATTCCCTTTAACCAAGTACGTATATCATTCACTTAGTTCAGGGGAGTCAGCACCCTGAACTTCAAAGAAATCAAAGATTTCTAGTGTTTCTATACACTCACTAGGGGCCATGTAATCCTGAGGTTCTAAGGCATCATTGATGGCAGGAAGTATCACCACTTACCTGGACAGAAAGCCATGAATGTTACCAAAAAACATTCAGAGAAATCAAAGATCAATAGACATGGCTTCCTCTGCCTGACCGTGATCAGTACAGATATCACAAATTAACAGACAGATTCAACTGTCTGACCATAGTTGTCAGAGAGGAAAGCACAGACATCTGGGTTTTCAAAAGCCTACGGGCTCCTTAGCCCAGAGTCCTCATCAGGTCAAGTAAACACTTCCAGTTAGTAAGCCCCAAATAAGACCACACCTCAGAGTCTTTATTCACTTCTTATAGTCAGAGGGTGTCACATCCCTTGAGAACCAATGCCTCATTAACTTATTAACATAAAAGGCATGGACCTTCCTACAAATCTTCCCAAGCCTGACAATGGGTGGGAAAGAACCTCCTTAATCACATTATTCAGAGTCACTTGTAGTAAAACAAAAACAGCAAAAGATTCTACTTTGCTTGTCTTTACAGCCACCTAGTTGCGTGCCCCCCCCACTAACACATTTATACACAAACACACAACTGCGTGTGCACCTACACACTTACCTATATAAACATGTTTATCAGATTTACACTTTCATGATAATTACATACCAGTTACTAACAGCTAAAATTCATGCAACACTCTAAAGCTTACAAAGTAGCACTCTAGAGACTTAGTTACCTAAGCTGATTCTCGCAATGACCTTGTGAAAGATAAGCTATTATCCCCATTTTGTAGATAGAGAAACAGGCTGAGAGATAAGGAAGTGACTTTCCCACAGTCATAAGGCTGATAAGGGCCTGAGGCTGGCTCTGAACTTGGGCCTTCTTGACTTTAAGGTCAAAGAATGTGTCCCCTGTACTACCCTTACTATAAAAAAAATTAAAAATAAAAAATGTCAGGGAGCTCCCTAAACATGTGAAGTCTTTGTCAGAGGACTTTCACAGCAATAGCTTTTGTCTTTCTGCCCAACGAGGCAGGAAGCATGTTGATCAGAATGTTTTTTGGTAACATTCATGGCTTTCTGGCCAGGTAAGTGGTGATACTTCTTGCCATCAATGATGCCTTAGAACCTCAAGATTACATGGCCACTAGTGAGGGTATAGAAACACTGGGTGCTTTCATCAGAAAATCATAGCTATCCATGTTTTATATACATACATACATACATATTTTACTCCGGATTTAGTGAGGGACTTTGATAACTGCTTAACTTTCTCCCTTCTTTTTTTTATTCGTTCCAGACCCTGCTTAGAACCTCTCTAATACATCCCAAACATGACCATGAGTATGCCCAGTATGAAGTTGCCCAGCTTACTCCAGGCCTAGATCTCTTCTGTGACCGACACAGAATGGATGTGACCTCTGTCCTCAGCAGCCTAATTTACCTCTGTTATGAGCTCCATTCTGTTAACCACAATCTTATCGTAAGTCAAGTGTAAAATTTTAAAACAACATGTTACAGCAGTTTTACCACTCTTGCTCATTTATCCATCTCTAATATAACCTTACTGGACCTTTTGACCAGTTTCTTTTGCATGACCTTTGAGAACTATGAAATGGATATCCCCATGTGCCCTTTAAAATTAGTTTATATTTAAAGGTATAAATATTCTTGCACCCATTATATTCTTACTGAACGCAACATATGTCTTTGCCAGCCTGCTTCTATCTGACTTTCCCTGCTGTCCTAATGTTCATCCGTCTGTGATTAAGGCAACATCACAGAGTTCAGGCATAGAGATTGGCGCACACAAAGCCCGTGCAAGGGGGAGGCCCCCCATTTTATTCTTTTCACATCAATGGCCCATCCAGCCTTACAAGTACTTGGCGGGGGGAGCTGAGTGCCATAGTTTCATCATTTGCATCACTTGGCTGTTCCACCACCTAATGAGCACCCAAGTGGGCTAGGGATTGCTGACTGTGAAACATAATGAGAACATTTATTTGTGTTCCAGAGAGGCTTACAGCAAAGCCACAACTCATCTGGTTGTGTGAGGAGGAGGTGGGGAGAGGGAAAGACAGATTACAGCTTGATCCAAGTCTTTTGGTGCTCTCAAGGTACATTACATGTCTCAAGACCCCAGCTGAGGGCTGGCAGCACAGATTGCTTCCTTATTCTCTTCCTGCAGAGAAAGCACAAAGGGGGCTCTTCAGAGAGCCCCTCCCCACTTTTTTGGTCACTATCAAATTTGTGCGCGCTTGTGTTGGTGCAGTTTCCTCCTTTACTGCATCCCTTAGTACCTTAGTGCTTTTCCTTGCTGACCAACTCACTCATCTTCCTCCTTTGCCCTGTTTCATCTTTGCTAGTTTGTCTTCTTTCTTCTTCTTTGTTTCACTCTGGCTTTCATGCCCACGTTCTCCTAGATCTTCACCTTTGATGGCTTTCCTGTAGACTAGTGGTTTTACTTGTCTATTGGGTTCAGGTCACTTCACTCCAGTCTACCTCAGTTTTCTCGCCTGTAAAAGTGGGACAATAAGAGACCTCCCAAGGTTGTTGTGAAGCTCAAAGGAGATCCTGTTTGTAAAAACTCTATTTAAATACTAGTTATTGTTGCTGATTCCACAGTGGCTCCCTGGAGGCATCTGAGTCAGACCCCTTTTGAAGTCCCAGGTCCCAGAAATATAATGACAGCAAAACATGATGAGTAGTTAAATAAAGACACCTTGAATGACTAAGTCATTTCTGACATCAAAACAGAAAAAAAGTAGGGGGACGTTTCCTGTTTGCTCCATTGGGAGCTCTTAGCAGAAAGTAATCTCCATCATCATCCTCATTATCATTAATAACAGTGATAATTTTCTTTGCTCCACTGTTTCAGGATGTACTTTCTTTTTAACTGTCTAGATCTCTTTGGTTCTTCCCAGACATGACTATTCCTTGGTTGCTTTTTTTTAAACTGGCCTCCTTTTGGTTATCAGCGCATGTTCATTTTGGAGACATTTTTACTCACTCAAAAGCAAAGCTAACGCTTTTCTCAGATGCGTGAGAAATTGAGAGGGCTGCCTCAAAATGGATCTTGGAGAGAAAAAAAAGGACATTTTTATTTCTTCCTGATGGTTACCATGGAGAAGTGGTGCCACTGTCCACAATTATTTCAAAACTTGTATTACCTTAGGTTCCAAATAAGTTCCTGATCATCTAGAGGGAGTTTTTAGTTTCTTTAAAACAAAACAAAACAAAAAAAAAGAAACAATTGTTGTCACCTGCTGAGAGGCAACTATTGCCAAAGATCATGAAGTCAAATTATCGGATCATAGATTTAAAGGGGAAGGGACTCCAGCAACCCCCTAGTCCAACTTCCTCAGTTTATAAAGGAGGGCAATGAGACCCAGAGACTTGATGTAACTTGTTCAGGATAACAGATAATAAGTACAGGAGACAGAATTTGAACCCAGACCCATTCTCTCCAAATCCAGTTTTCTTTCTACTGTTCCATACTACTTTGCTATGACAATTTTTGTTTTTTTTGTTTTAGGGATTTTTTGGGGGGAGGGGGAGGCAATTGAGATTAAGTGACTTGCCCAAGGCCATACAGTTAGTAAGTGTCTGAGGCTGTATTTCAACTCAGGTCCACCTAACTTCAGGGCTGGTGCTCTATCTACTGTGCCACCTAGCTGCCCCCATAACAGCTTTATTATTATTTTTAAAAGTGTCCTGAGGAAGAAGAAACAGAGAAATCTAGATGATTCTCATGTTAGGTCAGCAGCTCCAGAACTAACAGATATGGAAGGACCAGAGATCTATGTTTTCATCTAATGCTCACATTTCTTTACTTTGGGTAAAATACAGGAAACAGGAAAAAAAAAAGGCGGCTGCCAGGTAAGCATCATGCCTTCCCCTGAAGTTGTGATTTTTGAGGCTATATCAAAGAGAAAAGATGCTGCCATTTGAACACTGGTTTCTGGCATGACCAAACTCACATTTCTTTCCTGTATTTCTCAGAACTCAAAGATTGGGACTTTGGAGGTCATTTAGGCCAAACCCCTTGTTGTTCAGATGCTGAACTTGATACTCCAAGACCTGTAATCATTTAAATTCTCATTTTAAGTTATCTCATTTCTTGAGACCTTTAAAGCATGGGTAATATTGAAGTAGAAGGTGACACTTTAATTTTGTTTAGAAAAAGCACATCTCTGTACTTCCTCTTTTCACTCCCTTGGAGCCTTGGGGTCCTGAGTTAGGTTGTCTTTTAGCTATCTAACAGGAAGCCTGTACTATTTAGTGTGTGGCCTCTTTGGAAGGGCTGACCTTCCTTCCCATAGGTCATGATCGTGTGCCCAGCTGATTCAATCTATTTAAAAATGGCAGACATCACTGTTATCACAGAGGGAAGGTTGACTATTACTCACTATTTCAATATTAATATTTTCCTTAAATTGGAAACTCTCAGATATTTATGAAATGTGTCTGAAATATCAATTCTTTTCCCTTTTCTGTAGATTCTACCACTCCTTTCACTATACCAATATTTTGTCTCAGAAGTTTGCCAAGATGTTTGTAAATGCATAGATGCAAAGATCCTTAAGGTAATGGCACATTGACTTTTAAGATATCAAGTAGATTTTATGTTATTCTTCAACAACAGATTTGTTGCCCATTTTAGGTTATTGTCATAAATCAATTTAACTTGAACACTCCAAGTTGATCCAGTTATTTTGGAGGATAGTTTGGAAATGTGTCCAAAGAGTTGGAAAATTGTGTACACCCTTTGACCCAGTTATACTACTATTGGGCCAATTTTTCAAGTTTTCAGGGAAAAAGGAAAAAGAACCTACCTATATGTTCTAGATTATTTATAACAACTGTCTTTATGGTGGCAAAGAATTGAAATTGAGGGGATGCCCATCAATTAGGGAATTGTTAAACATGTTGTGTTAATGATTGTGATGGAACACCGCTGTGTTGTAAGAAATGATGAGCAGGTTGATGTTAGAAAAAAACATGGAAAGACTTACGTGCAATAAGGAAGATGAAGTGAGCAGAAACCAAAGAACATTGTTTACAGTAGCAACAATATTGTTTGAAGAATAACTGTGAATGACTAAGTTATTCTAAGTATCATAAATATTCAAACCATCTACAAAGGACCCTTGAAGAAAGATGCTATCTGGCTCCAGAGGAAAACAATGATAAACAGAAGTATGCCCAGCATGGTTTTACATATTCATATATCTCATCTAATAGTGGCCATCTCTGGTGCAGGGTTTCAAGGGAGGAAATGAGGGAGACAACTTGGAACTCACATTGTAACAAAAAAAAATTAAAGTTTATAAAATTTTAACGTTCCTTGGAATGTAATTTAAAGATGACTAAATTTCACATTATTTTAACTAAAGTATAAGAAAATATCACTAGGCACATTTATATAGCTCCTTAGGTTTTATGAATTTCTTTATTCACTTAGGTGGCTCAGTGGATAGATCCTGGAGTTAGGAAGACCTGAGTTCAAATGTGGTCTCAGATATTTACTAGCTCTGTGACCTTGGGCAAGTCACTGAACCCTGTTTGCCTCAGTTTCTTCATCAAAATGAGCTAGAGAAAGAAATGGAAAATCCCTCTAGGATCTTTGTCAAGAAAACCCCAAATGGGGACACAGAGAGCACTGAAACTACTAGACAACAATAACAATGGCAACATACTAGGGAATAATAATAGTATCATTTATGTAGCACTTTAAGGTATCATTAATGGCAAAACTTTAATAATGACTTAGTTTTGTTTAGAAAAAGCAAATCTCTGGATTTCCTGACTCCAGATCTCCGGCAAAGCCCTTTACAAATATTCCATATTATCCACATGTATCAGTAAGCAACCCAGCATACAAAGGGGGACCTGCAAAGATTTTTGGTTGATAACAGCAAGATTCAATCAGAGGCATTTGATTATACTAAAACAAAAACAGCAAAAGATCCCACTTTCCTTGCCATCACACCATACTACAACCTGGGGAGATAGATGCTATTACTGTCCCCATTTTACAGATGAGAAAACAGAGGCAAGCCAAAGTTAAGTGACTCATCTAGGATCACACAGCTTGGAAGTGTCTGAAGCCAGATTTGAACTCTAATCTTCCTGACTCCAGATTCACTATGCCACTTAAATGCTTATTTTGTTTGATTCTTACAACTCGTTTAAATGGGTTCTGTTATTATAACAGATATTAATTTTTAGCATTTTAACAAATGACAAAACAGGCTAAAAAAGTTACATGACTTATTCTGAGTTACAGAAAGAGTATGTGTTTGAGATTTAGACTCAGACTTTCCCAGCTCAAATTTCCATAATCAATCCTCAGTGCTATGCTGCCAACTGGAAGGGGCAAATATCATGTTTTGTGTACCTATATAATTCAAATAAAGCATGGATTTGAGGCACCTTATTTGAATAGTTTAATTGTAGTCATATATTTTCTTTTTTTTATGTTTTACATTTTAAACTAAATACAAAATAAGAAAAGAAAAAAGAAACAAACTTAAATACTAAAACCAAAATAATACAAAATCATGTATTTTCTTGGTAGAGTTAATAGACTTTGAATTTCTATATGGACTTCTTATAGTAACCAATTTTTAGATGATTCTTCTTTTCAAATTTTTTCCCTATTTCATTAAGTATTTCCCAATTACATTAAAATTTTTAACATTATTTAAAAAAAATTTTGAGTTCCCAATTCTCTCCCACACTTCACCCACCTTATGAGAAGACAAGCACTATATAGGTTATACTTGTGAAATTATGCCAAACTCATTTCCATATTAGTCATATTATAAAAGAAACATGCATTCAAAAAAAACCCCAAAGAAAATACAAACAATATGCTTCGATCTGCATTCAGAGTTCATTGCTTTTCTCTTGGAGAAGGGAAGCATTTTTCATCATGGCTCCTTTGGAATTGTCTTGGATTATTGTCCTGACCACAGTAGCTAAATCTGCAACACTTGATCATTAGATGATTCTTCTTCTGGGCCAACATTTTCCTCCTCCTTCATAATTTGTTATGTGAGTACTCTGTGAGATACCCCTTGCTTGGGTTTTTGGGTTATAAAGAAGTGTCAAACATTGCTTCGAAGTAGTTGTTGAAAAGTTGTAGAGTGTTGAAAAGTAAGAGGATAAATAAAGAGGATAAATCACAATGCATGGTAGCATGAAAGGTACTCCATTGATATTACAAGAGGTAAGCCTTTCTATATGACACATAGGTATTGACAGTAATGATGATACAGCTTCCTAGGCACAATTTTCAGAGCACTGCTACATATGCATCACTTGATCCTCTCAGATCCTCCTAGGGTACAGAGAGCTGGTATTATTTTCCTTTTTTGTCAGATACGGAAACTGAAACTTGGAGATTTTAAGTGAGTCGTCAGATTTTGTATCACTAGGAAGTGGTGCAATTAGAATTCAAACCCTGACCTTTGGATTCCACCTCTAGCTACCTTTCCAGGACACCAAACTTCAGTTGTTTGTTTAGTTCACTGGACCATTAGTTTGTCTCTCTGTCTCTCTCTCACCTTCTTCTCCCCTTCCTTTTTCTCCCTCCACAGACACAACACATATCTTCTTTTATTTTTTTCTGTGATTATTTATCAGTGTTAATCAGGATAATCCTGAGTTTAGAGGGATTTGATTCCATTTCTCATACTGTAATTTAATATGATCAGATCCAAAACCTCATTTTTTTTCTTTTCTTTTGTTTAAAGATAGAAATTCTCATTGACTTAGGACTCCTTTCTGAAGCTTATAATGAAATAATCAATCTTTGTCCTGGAAAAGGCACCCCCAATACCACCTCTTCAGGCTCCAAAATTATCTTGAAATCTAAGGTAAGTCTGCAAGGCTAAGTCAAAGCCATATTTTTACCTTTACAGTCTTTTTCTTCTAAAATCTAAGGAAAGTCACCATCAAGTTGTTCTTGTGACTCTGAAGGGTTAGTAGACCCTTTATAAGATGGGGAGTAGGGGAACAACACTAACAGCCCACTTAGATTGGCCATTCGATCATCCTGCCCAGGACAGAGGATTGTTTGGGTGATATGATTTGACCCACAGTGGCCTTATAGACTCTCAGAATTATAGCAGGCTTCTATGTAATGGCAGTCCAGCCTCTGGGAATAGACTGACTGCTACAAAAACAAAGAATTGGAAAAACAGGGTGGGAAAAGCAGTGCTTAAGAACCATACGTGGAACACTTAAAGTCCTCACTAATGCAGTTTTCATCAGTTTGACTCATTTGAAGAATATTAGTCATGGTTTATTATCGTCCCCTGCATACTGCCTGGGTCAAGTTTGTGTGTTTATTCTCATTGTTTACATAATTATCAGTTATTCTACAGGATCCTACTGCTACAATGTCTTGTTGAAACATGGTGTGTAACCTTAGTTCTTTATGGTGTCACCAACAGAACACAAATTCTTATGGGTCCCACCTGACTGGAAAGGCTTCCAAGGCAGACTTGGTGATGTCAATGAACTGGTCTGAGGACCAGCCTAAGTGACCACAGATGGGCCCATCACCATTAGATGGGCCCCTAGGCTATGAATTTTTTAGCCATTGAAACCTGTGAACTCAAGAAAAGTAGCCCCCATCAGTCCCTTCCATGCACTTTTCCTTTTCAAAGTGTTGATAGCATGTGGCTAAGGGGTGCTAAAAATCCCATCTCTTGGTACTTAAAATGTCTGGTTTTTGTCCAGGGACTAGTGAAGGATAGGGGAAGGGACTAGACCTGTGGGTTCATTGATATAGGGAACCTATGTAGGCTGGCATCTTCTCTGCAACTTAATTTGAAAGAGGTGCTCAGAGTTACTTGACTTGGTCACGGTCACATAGTTGGATGCAGAACTTCAACCTGAGTCTTCCTCACTCATGGGATAACTCCATCCACCACACCATTCTGCCTGTCAGCAGTGATCATCTTTTTAGTTCCAAGTATGCTTGGCACATGTAGTATAGGGCCAGTGAGGGGGCACAGTGGATAGGGTCCCAGACCTGCTGTCAGGAAGTGACTGATGGGGACGTGTAGCCAGTATAGACAAAGGAGATGTTAATTTTTCTTTGAATAAATGTCCATTGATAGTCACTGAATTTTTATCATTCCCATTCCCAATGAATCTCATTTCCCTTTCCCTTCAAAATAGTTGTCCTTTATAGCATAGAATAAAAAAAGAGAGGCAAAATCATTTATCAAAAACAAATCCCCACAAAATGAATGGATATAGCAAAAACAAATAAGTTCAATCTTATGTGCAGTGTTCCACATTCATAGTTTCTTACCTCCTCAAAGAAACAAGGGGGGTCCATACTGCTATCTCTTCTTTGGAGCTAAGTTTAGTCATTCTAATTTCACAGCATTCAATTTTGATTGTTTTGCGGTGGTTGTTGTTTCCATTAACATTGTGGTAGTTCTTCTGGTTCTTCTCACTTCGTTTTGCATCAGCATCAGTTCACTGAAATCTTCTGCTTCTTGGTAGTCTGCATATTCATGGTAGCACAGCACTTATTGTTGCTACCATAATTGAGAGGAAATGCATAAAACAAATCAAATTCCTAGTGGCCTTGTTATTTTGCAATTATATTTATTATAACAACAACGAGATGCTTCATTATGAATATGTATCTAGGTTTGGAGAATGTTAGGAATTCTCTTTTAAAGAGAATGACCTTAATCAAAAGCGAATCTCTTCTAATTTCTTGATTTGAGTGTTTCTACGAATACCCCTAAAGACTAAGAATTGGGTGTGGCTTTCTCATCCCTGATTTCTTTGTTTTTCTCTTAGGAAAACATTTCCTCCCACTTTTTCCAACGTATTTCAAATTTTGTGTCCATTTGAAGATAATTTTTCCTAACTTTCCTTATTTTGTTCTCAGGAATTGAATTGAGTGCATAAAGCAGCCCCAGAAATGAAAAATGGTCATTGTACCTAGGTCTAAATTAAATCAAAGTGGAGCTCAAAGAAAATTAATGTATCCTGCCTCTTTGAATTTTCTTTTGCTTTGGTTTTCCCAATAATCTGGACTCCTGGCTGCTTTTGCCATAACTAAATTTGCATTTTATTTCATCGCTCAGTGCTTTGGGAAGTAACAGAAAGAACTTAGGATGACCTGGGGGTAAGGTAGGGAATCACAGTAACAAATGAACGTATAGGTGAGACCAATGCACATTTGTAGACCCATGGAAATGGTGAGTTGAGTTGTGGTGGGATAAAGGTCTGGGCTCCCATCCAGGCACTGCCACTCGGTAGCTGTGTGACCTGGGCAAATCATGCCCTTCTTTGAGATTCAGTTTCCCTATCTGTAAGATGGGACTCATAAAGCTTGCAATATGCATCTTACAGAGTTGAGGTTTTAAACCTTAAACCCCTAAATAAACATTTATCATTACCACTATATTATTTACAAAGCCTTTTTTCATGTTATATTGGAATGTGTTGATTATTTGGTTTATTCTCCAAACCTTATTTGATCCTAGTATTTTTGCTGGACCAAAGCCATTCTCCCAGAGGGAATTAACTATCCATTTCCAATGACTGAATAGAAAGTTTCTCCTACATCTTTGTTTAGCCGCCATCACCTGATCTTTGTGCCATGGCTACCTGTGACATCCTTGATGCTGTCAAGTCTTGGTTTTCCTCTCACTGCTTTAATTGCTGCTTTGGAGTATCTTTCACTTGCTTTCTCCCTTCCTCCATGACAGAAGACATCCCCTAGTATTCATCCACTCTCCAGTCTCCTTGCTTCAAATCTGATCCTTCACTGAGCTCACCATTCTCAGAGATCCAAAGCTATATTGAATATTTGAAGATGATTTGTTGATCTACCATCAAAAATAGAAATAAGTAGTATTTTTAAGGTTTGCAAAGCACTTTAATCCTCACAACAACCTTGGGAGATAGAGACCGTTATCTCTATTTTAAAGAAGAGGAAACCTAGGTAGAGAGAGGTTAAATGACTCAGTCATAGGGTCTGATGCCTGAGGCATGATTTCAGCTCATGGTTTCCCTGCCTGAAAGTTTAGAGCTCTATCCAGTGGGCTGTTTAGCAGCCTTCAGGGCTTATTTTTTTCTGCTTTGTTTTTGGTACTTTTTACTGATTCATTCCCTCTCCTCCCACCTCTTACGAGGTCTTCTTTCTGTGATGGTTGGTTGGTATCTGAAGATGACATGAAGCTGGGGTAACTGGCCCATATAAGGATAGAACCCATTAATAAGAGCATTTTAGCACCATGTTTTAATCAATTTTTTTTTGTTTTAGTTGTTTTTCAGTTGTGTTCGACTCTTCTGACCCCATTTGTTGTTTTTTTAATCAATTAGACTAATTTAAAATCTCTTGACAAATGATCCTGAAATCCTTCTGTCCCTGTCCTCTCTCTCTCTTCCTTTCTCTAGGCCCTCTTCCCTCACTGTGTAGAAAGTGTTCCTACTTCAAGCCTAGCAGACTGAGCACAAAACCTCTTGTCTTCCTTTTCAGTCCTTCCTCGAATGGTTCTCAAGGTCATCTGGTCTCCTGGGCTCTCCTCCTTGTGCTGGGATCCTAACTGCCCCAGCCTCACAGCTTCCCTGTCCGTCCTCTTCAAAGGACCCTTTGAAGTAAATTTTCCTGTTGAAGCATTTCATCTTCCCAATCCTGTGCTCCTATGTTCATTCTGCCTGATTTCTCAATAGTTCTGTGCTCCTCCTCATCCTTTTCTTCTTCTTCAATTCATCGACAGTAATAGCAATAAAAATAACAGCAACTTACATTTGTACTAGGCTTATGGTGACAATGTGTCATACAGAGATTCTCACCTGATCTCACAGTGACCCTGAGAACTGGATTGTCCAACCAATACTATCCTTGTTTTGCTGTGAGGCCTCAGTCAAGAATGAAGTATAAACTAGTAGAAAGAGTAAGATATGGCAAGCCAGAAGGCCAACGTGGTTTTTTAAGGTGTATTAAGAGAGACATACTATCCAGGCCCAGGGATCCCTCTACTCTAATGAGAGCTTCTATAGAGAATTGTGTTCTATTACATTTTGGGAAAGACTTTGATAAGCTGGAGCACAGTCTATGGTCCACAGACCCCTTGGGTCCCCCAAGACCCTTCCAGGGGATCTGCAAGGTCAAAACTATTTTCAGAAAAAGTCTAAGATATTTAAATTTCTAGCATAATTAATATCAACAGATAAAACCCACATAAATAAAAGCCCTTTGAAGGAGGAGGGGTGTGGTTCTCAGTAACTTTTAAGAGTTTAAAGGGGTTCTGAAGTCAAAAAGTTTGAGAACTGCTACCCTCAAGGATCACTAGAAGGAATTAGAGATTGTTCAAGAGATGAGAAAACATAAGAGATCGTACTGAAGAAGGCGTTAGTTTGTGCTACTTGGGCAGGACCAGGAACAAAGGTATAAATTACAAAGAGACATATATAGGCCTGATGGCAGGAAGAACTTGCTCATAATGAGAGCTATTCAGATGTGGAATGAGCTAACTCAAGAGAGAGGGTGGGCCATCCCTCATTGGAGATCTTTAAATAAAGGCTAGTGACCCCTCCATAGGGTATATCATAGAAGGGATTCTTGTGCAGGGATGGGTTTAGCTAGAATGATTTCTGAGTTCCCATCTCTCCAGTATTTTGTAACTCTGTGAACTGGGAGTCAGGAAAAATAGGTTTGATTTGATTAATAATTAACTATGTGATCTTGGACAAGTCATTGAACCATGATGGACCTTAGTTTCCTCTGTTAGAATGGGGGATGGAGGTGAACTAATACTCTGAGTCAGGATCCTACTATCTTGAACATTTGGTGCCCCAGTGACTTGGATTTTATGGCCCAAATGACTTGGGCTCACCCAAGATCGCACAAGCAGCCATCATCAGAGATGAACTGTAAGCCCAAGGGTCTCTTTTCCCTGTGTTTTCCTGACTCAGTATTGTAGAGGTCTTCTCCTTAGGTTACCTTGTGCTATGAGATGGAAAATGTATGTTCGCCTTCCTGGGAGAGATGAATTCTTACTCATCGCACTTTTATACCACTGATGGTACAGAGTTTGCTAGAGACACCTAGGCCAACTGAGACAGTCTTTTAAAGATACTATAGAACACATTGCTGTAGCAACATTCAATTAGATTTACTCTGTCAAACTTAAAAGAAGTCCTGGCACTAATTCTACTTTTGTGTTTGCCAGCAAATCACACAGCCATTTGAGGCAGGAAAATCTTATATGTGCAAAGAAAATATACAGGTAAGTAAAATACCTTTTTTACATCATCATTTGTAAATTTTATATTTAAAATTTTTATTTATTTCATTAAATATTTCTCTGTTAAATTAATTTTTTAAACATTCATTGCTTAAAATGTTGAGTTCCAAATTCTCTCCCTCCATCCTGCTCCTTCCCACCCTTGCTCCTTGAGAAGGCAAGCAATAGATCATATATCATCATTGTTATTGGCCAGTATTGGATCTGAGGAAAAGAGTTTGTTGATTTGTTATCTTTTCTGACTCACCTGTACTTTCTCTCAAAACTCCAAGACAAAGTCAGACAGGAATGCTGAGAACATAAGTCAGTCATTCAGCATTTATTAAGGGCATGTTTATTACCTGCTACACACTGTGCCCAAGTGCTAGAATATAAAAAGAAGCAAAAGCCAGTCTTTGCCCTCAAAGACCTTACACTCTAACAGAGGAGACAATAAGCAAATATGTACAAACAAGCAACAAAGAGGATAAATAGGAAATAATTAACAAAGGGAAGGCACTGGAATTAAGAGGGGCTTAGGGAAGGTTTCCTAAAGAAGATGGGATGTAAGTTGGGACTTAAAGGTAACCAGGGAGGTCAGTAGATAGAGTGGAGGAGGGAGAATATAGGGA
>CM053770.1:223661863-223680915 GCA_028658325.1 Potorous gilbertii
TTGACTTAATATGACTTAACTTGTCACATGCACACATGCACATGTATATGTAGTTGCATACGCCCACTATGTATGTATACATTATGTACATTATGTCTACATATGTTTTCATCAAAATTCACATTTCCCATTAGATGCTCATCAAATGTTCTAACACTAGAGCTTCACCATTAGAAATTCCTGATCATCAAGCATTGCTTTTCTCTCACCCCTGCTCTTTTCCTCTTTACCTTCATTCTAGTTTTGAGAAGACTACCTTCCATAGGGTTGTTTGGGATATTTTTTTGTCTTTTAGTCAAACATCAGGAGGAGAAAATTCTTGAACCTCCATAAAATTTCTCTCAGAGAGCAGAAGGTTGTTTCTTGGGTCCATTCCATCTATTTAGTAATTCTTGATGCTGGCTAAAAGTATCAAATAAACAGGGTAAATGCCTTTGTGCCATCCTCATTCTCTCCATCCGCATGAACAAGAATAGATGACCTCTATTCAAAATCAGTAACAGCAATTTCTGTATGCTGTGGAAGGACCATACTTAGCAAAGACAAGTTGTCCTCATAGCTAGGGAGGCATTCAGCCACAATGGGGCTATTTTATGAATATGGATAGGCTGTCTGTCACCAGCAATGGAACGGGCATGCTGTTTTGCTTTGGAAAGTGCCCCCAAATTGTGCGGGCATCCTTCTATATCATCTCAGGGTTCTATTCCCTTAGAAAAGTTCTTTACTTTTCTTAAGGAGTTTTGAGAAGATTTTCTTTTCAAATTCATATATGAATCATTTCCATGTCTTATAACTCGAGTTAGGAATGTACTTTCCTCAGAATAAAAGTAGCTTTGTGAATCTCCTTTATCGCTCACTTTCATTCTGAAGATTTCATTTTCAGGTGGCTCATTTTTTTTTCTTGCATTAGAATGTGAAATAGATCTTGAGTTCCCTGTAAGGAGCCTGCACTGAAAGGGCTGCCATTAAGAGGAAGTAATCACACATTTGTATGCCATTCAAGGTCCCAAGACCTCAGAAAGCTCGAGAGTATTTGTTTCCTTTCAGAAAGAAATGTCAGGTCATCTTTTCCATTTCTTCCTGCTTTCTCCTGCAGGAATAATTTTTGTGTATAAAGGAAATGTCACTCAGATCTTTTGCTTTTAATATAAAATGAGAATGGCAAAGTAATGAACTCGTTAGTTAACTAATTAAAATACTGTTTTGAAGGCTGCTTAATATCCTTTAGAGCCCACTCTTTTTTTAGCATTGAGGGAAAATAACATTAAAGAATATAACTCAGTAATCTTCTGTTGATCCTTAAGTGTTTTTATATAATTATCATTGCTGATTACATCAAAGTTCCAAAATAAAAGTGCTGTATTTGCTGAAACTTAGTTTTGGACCCTTGTCCAAATCTGGTAGTGAGTTAACAGCATCATAGGTATGCCTGATGGGGCAACAAACTTGGGAATCTCTTTGGGATCTCTCTGGCGACTGGCTATGGTCCAGCCTTTGGAGATGGTAAGATGGAAGACTAGAGACCCAGAGAGTCTTGATTTTTGTACTTCCACCTAAATCGGCTGGAATGACTCTGAATGCCTATTTTCCTGGGCCATGAACTCTAGTAATTCCATTTTTCCTAGCAGCAATAAGGCTGATAGGAATTTACCAGCTTTCAGCCAGAAGGGTAGAGGCAGCAGCTATAAAGAGGCAGATTTAATTCAGTATTAGCTGGTGTGTGCCCCCTTCATGAAGTGTTGGAGAGAAGTTTGATGACTACTTGTTGAAGACATCCTAGAGAGAATGCCACATTAGCTAGGGTAGGGATTCTTAATCTGGGAATTCTGCATGGGGAGGTGTGTGGGGTGGGGAGTACCTATGAATTTAGATCGAGGAAAAAATATGAAAAATTCATATATTTATTTTCACTAACCTCTGAGGGAAATCAAGCTTTCCTTTCACTTATGAATGTCAGCAACAAAATTGTTTCAGAGAAGGGGGCTTCCTGTAAACTTCACCAGCCTCTGCCAAAGTCTAGTGACATATGATGCCAAAAGGGGTCAGACCTCTTCTTTTTATGGAGCTGACTTAGATGACCCTGAAGTGACTTCCAGCCCTAGAAACTTCGATGTCTTGCCCTCCTTGAGGAACAGACACATGGACACGGCCACTCTACTCCTAGTCTTGATAAACTCTGAATTCAAATCAGTTCCATTCATTTGGGTTCTGTTTCTTTCAAAAGATGCTTAGGAAATACAAGGGATCAGACTAAGTGTTGGACACACAAAGGAACATCTAATCCATTGGGAAGGAAAAACAGAAATATTAATACGTATGACACAAGAAAAAGGAGATGTATCAAGGTGGGGGGGGGTCCCCCAGATAATGAGAAATTTATAACAACTTTTGTGTGAACGTGGCAGAGAGAAGCACTATGCAGTCGTGCTGGCCCAGTTGGAGTAGTTGATACAAATTGATAGTGGGTCCAATCAGTGTAGTTTTGTGATTTGTAATTTATTCTAGCAGTGGCCAGTAGCTCAAATATAGGAAAGGAGAAAGCAAAAGATGGCTGTTACCCAGGGATGAGCTTTTATAGGGTAGGGATGACAGAGGTTAAGAAGATGATTTATGGGAAAGGAGAGCACATAGTTGGCATAGCTGTAGGGAAAGGAACTGGGAAGATGTCCAGTGAAAACAGATAAGGGCTGAGGAACAAAGGTGCCAGATGAAGTGAGAACCAAGTTTAAGAGGAGCAAATCAATGGGAGAGGTAAAAGGATGAGACTGCGATCAAAGAAGGGAATTCCAGTACATGTTGTGAGGATGCTCCAGAGATAATAATCCTTGGATAGGACTGACATAGAGTAAGGATGGAGGTCATGAAAAGCTGAGGAATGAAGGGGCCAAGATATTAGGAGTAGGATACGAATATTGAAGTCCTTGCATGTGCTGAGATCACCGAGGCATGGGGCAGTGTCCGGAGCTTGGCAGATGGCCATAAGGACTGGAATAATGATAAAGGAATACATGGGTCCTGAGTTTCAGAGGAAAAGGTCTGGAAGTGGGAGTTGAGTACGCAGAATACACCAACTCCTCTTTGGGAGAGACAATACCTCCTCTACAATCTCACTTCACATCAGAATTGCAGCATCTCAGTTGGAAGAGACCTCAGAGATCATGTAACCCAACCTGAACGGGGCATCTTCTCTATACCCTTCCAGAGAAGAACCTTCACTGATGAGGAACTCGTTACTTCCCAAGTGAGCCCATTCTAGTTTCAGATAGCTCCGATTGGTCAGAATGGATTCCTTATGTTGGACTGAAACTGTCTTAACTATCCCTTGCTGATCTTGGTTCTACCCTCTAGAACCAAGCAGAGTGTCTCCCCTCACTCAAATGTGACGCAGCTCCTTAAGAACAGGCACCATATTGCTTTCCTTTTTGTATCTCCAATACTTAGCACATACAAGAACTTACCAGATACCCTTTATCCATTCACTGATTCAGGCATATATGCATGTGCATTTTCATTCATTCATCTGATCCCCCTGCCATATGACAACCCTTCAAATACTTGTAGAACAATGATCTTCACTCTCCACCCCAATATTCTTCTCTAGGTTAATGCTTCTAGTTTCTTCAGCTGTAAAGGTCAAATACAATCACCTTTGTACACTTTAAAGCTCTCTCTTAATGCTAGCTTTTTCTATTGTTAACTACTCTTCATCTTTCTAGGCCTCCATCTGAGCCTTCCTTGGGTTGTTTGCCCATGTATTGAGTATTGTAAAGTAGCACCTGCCATCTGCTGATGGGAAGGAGGGTGGGCTTAGGCTGCCTTCACCGCACCAGCGTGCAATACCATTTTGTGGTACCTCATCTATTGCTGGACTGTGCTACAGCTTTCACAGTTGATCAGTGTCACTTTGGTGGCTACCGTATTTTCAGCATATTATGAGTTTCTCACATTCTCCTTCTAGGCCCTAGATAGTGACCTCCCCAGTATGAGGGAGGGGCATAGAGTGCCGTTTCTTCTGTCCTGTATTCAGGGGGAATGAAACTGATAGCTTCTAAAATGATGCTTTACTCATTCTCGTTAACAATCCCCTTTCTAGGCCCTGGAAGATTTATTGAATCGCAGCATCCCGGGATGTTTAACTCTCCTGTGCCATCCAGCTTTCAACTATAAGTTTACGTTAATCAAAATGCGCTTCTTCATCACTCTGGCTGCAACAATAAATTGCCTGCCAGAAAGTGAAGTGAAATCATTCTTCCAGGAGTTTCCCCACAAAAGCAGACTCCAGGTCACATCCAATAAAGGTAATCCCAGATGGGAGAGTTGTTTGTCTCTGTAGATCAAGTACATTTGGAGTGATCTCTGTCCCTATCTACAGTGCATCATCTCTTAGATATTTCATTTTGGTAACATTATGTGGGTCAGTGAAGTGGCAGGCAGGGATGGGGAAGGGAGCAAACATAGTGTGGCTGGATTTGGAGATCAGAAGAATGGGGTTCCAATATTAGCTCAGTTACTTATAACTTACGAGATCTGGATGAGACTAAATGACCTCTAGGATCCCTTCTGGTTCTAAACCTGTTTTATGTAATATAATGGTATAATATAATATATATAATTATATAATATATATAATTTTATAATAATATATAATTATATATTGTATAATATATATGATAATTATATAATAATATATAATAATAGTAACATTTATAAAGTACCTACTATGTGCCAAGCATTATGCAGAGGGAATTGTGAATATTATTCCAGTTGATCCTCATGAAAACCCCAGAGGGTAGATACTACATTACTCTCCCTATTGTACAGTTGAGGAAACTGAGACAAGTGGAGGTTTATTGATTTGCCCAGGGTTAGACAGCTAGAAAAACTAGTAAGCATCCAAGGCTGCATTTGAATGCACGTCTTCCTGACTCTAGGCCAGAGCCCTCTATCCAAAGTACCACCTTGCTGCCCGGTGTTATGTGGGAAATGATTTTTAGGCCTGTCTGTAGAGCCTAGAGTAGATGATGAAACGGAAGATGGGACAAGATTAGATTGGCCCAGACTTCACAACCACCTCATGGAAGATCTGTATTAGAATTTCTATACAGTTGTGCACACAGGATAGCTGACACATACTTTGTATCACTGTAAATAAAATTACATTTCTAAAAATGAAATATATATTTTCTCTCCTGGGAGGATATAACTCATATGAATCCCTAATGATGGATGCTTTGTGGAAGGCAGTGTGGCAGAAATGAAGGCTGGGCAGTCAGGGCACTGATTTTCAGTTGACTGGCATTTGTTTAAATATAGCAACATTTCATTAATTCACACATGGCTAATTTAGAATCTCTCATTCTCTCAATTAGAATTTGGACAGGGGTTGGGTTCAAGTTTACACTGGCGCTAGCACAGGGTCCAGCATCTGTAAGGTAAGGTTCATGGGGTCTTTCCATGTGATTTACCACTGACCCCAAACCTCCTCCAGGTGTAGCCTCTCTAGTTAGAATGAAAACTTCTGCAGAGCTGGGACTCTCTTGCTTTTCTATTTGTGACCTCAGTGCTTAGTATTAGTAAATGCCTCCCTCTCTTCCCCTTTCCCCTTCCTCTCTCCTTTCTTTTCCTTTACTTTCCTTCTTTCTCATCTCTCCCTTTTTCTTTTCTATTCCTTGTCTTGCCCTGCGTGCCTCTCTCTCTCCTCTCTTCCTTCTTGATTTCCTCACTCCCTCCCTTCTTTCTTTCCCTTCATCCTTCCTTCCTTCCTTCCACCCTCCCTCTCTCTTCTCTTTTCTTATTTTCATTTATTGAACTTTGTGAAATCTCTGCAGTAATTAGGAGCTATTTTTAGTTTATTTTAAAAATGTGAATTTGTGTCTAAAGTAGAAATTTTCCTAACACATTGCAGAGTGAACTTTAATTATAAAGAGGGGTAGGAAATAAGCTATTTTTAAAAATGAAATTATTTAAATGGAAGAGAGAATTTGAAAAGATTTCCTATGAAGGCATATCTACTAATATCATGTAAACTAATGCTGTTTTTTCTGATAGCAAAAAACTTAACCTATTATATCAGTAAATTCTGTTGTGATATTGCCCATGGGTGATAAGCTTTCCATGGAATTAACTGCCCTCTACAACACTGTTTCATCTAATATTATGTCTTCATTGGTCAAGTTAATGGCATTTAGAGGAGTATGACAACTTCATGATCAGAAAAAATGTCATAGATGCTATTTTGGGAAAAAATGAACAAGGAGATACCCGTAATCACAGACCTTAATGCTTAGGGGCAAGGGCTCCATGTCTCAGGGTGACTCCACCTATAAAATCAGAGATCTGGGGCAGTCAGGGGGTCAGAGACAGCCAGAATTAGCCAAAAGACACTTGAACGAAAGAGTTCAGGGCAGAGAAGAGGGAAATGTACTAGGGTGGAGTGGCAGCAGGCTCTCCGTTCTGGTTCCTGTTGTCAAGTCTATCGCCCTTCCTATCCAAATGATGACCTAGGGTGTTGAGAAGCCATTGAAGGACTCTGCCAGTCACAGGACACCAGAGATGAAAAAACACTCTGACAGTATGACCTTCAGTCTACGACAGTCACTGAGTCTGTGCCCTCAGACTCAGAAAGAGCAAAGACCCATGTCTAGAGTTTATGCTTATTTATGTAATGGTCATCCTTCATGGATGGCTGGAATTGACATCGCATAGGAACTCCATTGTTTTAACTATGCGATGTTGCTTACTCATAGCAGGTGCTGGGGATGTAGAGAAAGAGAAACAAGACACTGTCCTCAAGGCATCAAGGCAGTCAGGTGGTTCATTGCACTGGGAATCAGAAGGACCTAGGTTTGAATCCAGTCTCAGTCAGTCAGTAAGCATGTACTGAGTGCCTACCATGTGCCAGGCACTGTGCTAAATGTTAGAATACTAAACATGGAAAAGACAGTCCCTGACCTCAGGGAGATTACAGTCTAATGGAGGAGACCACATATAGATAGCTATACACAAAAGAGTTATATACTGAATAAAAAGGAAATAATTAACAGAAGGAAAGCAGTAGAATTAGGAGGGGTTAAGAAAGGCTTCCTATAGAAGGTGGGATTTTAACTGGGACTTGAAGGAAGCCAGGAAACAGAGACAAGGAGAGAGCATATTCTGGGCATGGAGGACACCAGAGAAAATGCCCTGAGCCATGAGAAGCAGAGAATCTGCTTCATGGGACAACAAGGAGACCAGTGTCTCTGGGGTGAAGAATGTGTTTCAGAGTCTAAGTCATGAGAAGATGGAAAAGGTGGTGGTTCCAGTCGTAGTAGTGAGGGAGGATTATAAAGGACTTGATTATCAAACAGAAAATTTCATGTTTGATCCTGAATTTGATGGGGAGCAACTGGAGATTACTGAGTAGTAGAGTAACATGGTTGGTTGGACCTGTGTTTTAAGAAATTCACTTTGATGATTGAGTGGAGGATGGGCTAGAGAGCAGAGATATTTGTGGCTGGCAGACGAGGCTCAGACACTTGCTAGCTCCTTGACCCTGGGCAAGGATCATTTGACAGCTCTCTGCCTCAGTTTCCTCCTATGTAAAATGGGGACAAAAATAGCACCCAACTCCTAGGATTGTTGTGAGGATAAAATGAGATGTTTGTCAAAGTGGGATATAAATGCAAACTGCTACTAACTGCTGCTGCTACTGCTACTAATACTACTACTATTACTACTACTACTAACTA
Source organism: Potorous gilbertii (assembly GCA_028658325.1). Lineage (NCBI taxonomy): Eukaryota > Metazoa > Chordata > Mammalia > Diprotodontia > Potoroidae > Potorous > Potorous gilbertii. Next base: position 223,669,591 of record CM053770.1, read on the forward strand.
CTATTACCACTACTACCACCACCACTACTATTATTAACTACTACTATCACTACTATAGACTACTACCACCACTACTACTATTGCTACTACTACCACTACTACAAACTACTGTTACTATTAAACTACTACTAGCTACCGCCATTACTACTATTATTAGCCACTACTCTTACCACTGCTAACTACTACTACTACTTTTGTTATTATTTTACTTGAGAGAATTAATATATACAAAGAGAAATCAATATATAATATATATGTGTGTGTTTATATGTATGTGTGGGTATATATATGACTGTATGCATACACACACACACACACACACACACACACAGAGTAAATTTGAATTGAAACTTTTAAATTTCAGCAACCTGGGTCAAAGCCCCAGTCACCTCACCCTAGGTATAGCCCTGGTTATTACCCTATTTCCTTAGACAGGCACATAGTTCTGAGGACAGTGGCAGGTGGACATGACCTTACCAAGACCCCAAGTAGCATAGAAAACAGAGTCATGGCTGTGTGTTTATGGATAAGTCAGTGTTTCTAGTTGTTAATCATGCCAGATAATAATAGATGTCCTGAATGGATGTTGTGTCAGTGAAAGAGCAAATTAGGGCTAATTACTTAATTAGTTAATGAGGCATATAAACAAACACAAGGAAAGTAGACACCATGGGGATTAGGCAGAGTTTTGGACTTAATGTCCTGACCTTGGGAAACATCTGGCTTCCTCACTGGCAGGTCTTTGAGCCCATGAGCCTCAGTTTCCCTCTCTGTAAAATGAGGATAAAGCTACCAATAGTAGCTGCCTCAGAAAGATGTCAAAAGTTTTGCAAATCTTTAAGTGCTATCTACACTTCTCTTATTTCTCATGCTGAAAATATATCCATAGGGCAACATCATATGGTGTAAAAGGTGGATTTGGAATCAGATGGAACTCAGTTCAAATCCTTCCTCCTACACTTAACCAACTTCGTAGCCATTGCAAGTCACTTTCTCCTGCTTTGCCTCAGCCACCTCACCTGTCAGACAGGAATGATAATGCTAAACCATCTGTCTCTGAGGGTTGTTCTGAGGAACATGCTTTGCAAACCTTAAAGGACTAATGTTGGTTCTCTAAGACATCTTTGGTAAACACCCCTCTCTTCTGATTGTCTGGATATTCTTTTAATCTCAGAAGCAGTAAGTGAAAAAACACCCCAAATACCTGAATAAGACTGTAAAGGTCCTTTCCAGCCACATGTCTCCTACCAGCCAGAGTTCATGAAATTTCCCAAAGTTCCCTCTTCATCATGAAATACCATGGCAAAGAAAATAGAATACTAGACATGGAGCTGTGAAGGCCTGGGTTCAAGTCCCACCTGGGACACATGTTAGCTGGGTGACCCTGGGTAAGATGCTTAGCCTCTCACTGCCTCAGGCCACTCTTTAAGATGATACTTGTAAGAGCTGCCAGTCTGTTTTGGTAGAGGAGTTTTCCTTCCTGGGAATTCTTCTATAAATGAAGGTAGAGTACCATGCAAAAGATGATAATGCTAGCAGCCACCTTAAAAGCTTGTTGTGAGGATCCAGTGAGAAAATCTATATAAAGCACTTTACAGACCCTAAAGTGATATATAAATGTTAGCTGTTATTATTTCTATATATGCACCTATTGTTCCCCTGATAGAATAGATCCTAGAGGGCAGGGAGTGTTTCACTCCTGTGCTGGCATCCCTAGCACAACAATAAATATTGTCATCATCTTTTTTTCCTTCTTCTTCTTTATCCTCCTCTTCCTCTTCTTCCTCTTCTTGCAGTGGATAGAGTGCTGGGTCTGGAGTCAGCAAGACTCATCTTCCTGAGTTCAAATCCAGCCTCAGACACTTACTAGCTGGGTGATCCTGGGCAAGTCACTTCACCCTGTTTGCCTCAGTTTCCTCATCAGTAAAATGAGCTGGAGAAGGAAATGGCAAAACACTCCAGTGTCTCTGTCAAGAAAATCTCAAATGGGGTCATGGCAAGTTGGACGTGAGTGAAGTGGCTGAACAACAATATTTATCATTACCATAGTATTACTGTCATTGTGGGACTTGGGTTTTTAATATGGGAACATGGGGCTTTGGAGAGATCAGTTCTTTTAGTCTTTGGGGAGAACAGAGGTTCTCAGCCTTTATTTGTGTCATTGACCTCTTTGACAGGCTAACCACTCTTCAGAATAATGTTTTTAAATGCATAGAATGTGTAGGATTACAAAAGCAACCAATTATATTGAAATAGTTATCCAAATATTAAAAAACACATATATACATATATATCACCGATTCCCCTCCCCCAAGCTAAGGATGCTGGATTTAGGACATTTGCTGTCATCATTGCAGTCATTTTTATTGTTCCAATGGTTGAAATGTCACCCTTTGTGTTTTACTTTCCAAACTCTCAAGAACATGCAAAGGATGAATCTACATCAACTATTATTCTGACCAAGACTAAAGAGGAGCTGACTCCAGCTAAACTAAAGGTAATTTGAACATTTCATTTATCATGGGATGCAGTCATTCAGTCCTTGTGACTTTGGCCATGCCCATTTTCAAGGATGTGCTTTCATGGGACTACCAAGTGATATTGTATCTGAATCTTGTGTCTCTTTGACGAGACAGAGGTAGGAACTCATTTTTTTATTTTAATGACTGTACTTTATTTTAACATTGATTTTTTAGTTTGAGCTTCTCCCAGTCATTGGGAAAACAAGCAATATGATAGCAATTTTATGTGTGAAGTCATGTAAAACTTATTTCCGTATTAGCCATGTTGTTCAAAAAATAGTAAGAAAAGTAAAGTTAAGTCAAAAAGTATACTTCAATCTGCAATCAGAGTTCAGCGATTCTCTAGCATTTGTTCATGATGTGTCCTTTAGAATTGTCTTGGATCATTATCAAAGTAACAAAGGCTTTCACAATAGATCATTGTTACAAAATTACTTTTACTGTGTACAGTGATCTCCTGTTTCTGCTCGCTTCACTTTTCATCCATTCATATAAGTCTTCTTAGGTTTTTCTGAAACTATTCCCCTTGTTGCTTCTTATAGCACAATAATATTCCATTACAATCAGATATCAAAACTTGTTCAGTTATTTTCCAGTTGATGGGCATTCTTTTAGTTTCTAATTCTTAGCCATGACAAAAAGAGCTGATATAAATATTTTTGTACGTATGGGTCCTTTTCCTTTTTCTTGGATCTTTTTGGGGTATAGACTGCTTAGTAATGGTATTGCTGGATCAAAGGGCATGCATAGTTTATAACCTTTTGGGCAATAGTTCCAGATATTTCTCCAGGATGTTTGGACCAGTTCACATCTCCATTAACAGTGCGTTAGTGTCCCAATTTTTCCACATCTCTTTCAACATTTATCATTTTCTTTTTCTGTCATGTTAACCAAAATGATGGATGTGGGGTGGTATCTCAGAGTTGTTTTAATGTGTATGTCTCTAATCAATAGTGATTTAGAGCATTTTTTCATATGACTATTGATAGCACTGATTTCTTCCTCTGAAAATTACTTTTTCATATCTTTTGACCATTTATCAGTTGGGGAATGGCTCTTATTTTTTTGTAAATTTGACTCAGATTCCTATATCTTTGAGTAATGGGGTTTTATCAGAGAAACTTGATATATATATATATATATATATATATATATATATATATATATATATAATTTTATTATCATATTTACTATATAATAAATTATTATAATCCCCCCACTTTCCTGTTTTCTTCTACTTTTAACTGCATTAATTTTATTTGTATAAAAATTTTGATTTCATATAATCAAGATTATCCATTTTACTTCTTCTGATCCTTTCTATCTTTTGTTTGGTCATAAAGTCTTCCCTTATTCATAGATGTGACATATTTTCCCTTGCTCCCCTAATTTATTTATGATATCATTCTTTAAGTCTAAATCTTTTTTCCAATTTGACCTTATCTTGGTATATGATGCAAGATTCTGGCCTACGCCTAGTTTCTGCCAAACTGAGTTCTAGTTTTCCCAGAAATTTTTGTCAGGTAGTGAGTTGTTGCCCTCTAAAGCTTAGATTTTTAATTTATCAAGAGCTAGATTGCTGTGGCCATTTAATACTGTGTATTGTTCACCTAATCTATTTCATTGCTCCACCACTGTATTTCTTAGCCAGTACCAGATTATTTTTTCTGATTACTACTTGGCAATACAGTTTGAAATTTGATACTGCTATGCTGCCTTCCTTCACATTTTTTTTACACTGATTCCCTTCATATTCTTGACCTTCTGTTCTTCCAGATGAATATTTTGGGTATTTTTCCTATGGTAGATTAATCAGTATGGCACTAAGTAAATTAATTTAGGTAGAATTGTCATTCTTATTATATTGACTCAGTCTACCCATGGACAATCAATATTTCTACAGATTTTTTAGATCTGTTTTTATTTGTGTGAAAAGTGTTTTCAGTCGTGTTCATATAGTTCCTGGGTTTGTCTTGGCAGGTATAGTCCCAAGTATTTCATACTGCCTGCAGTTTTTTTTAATGGAATTTCTTTTTCTATCTCTTCCTGCTGAGTATTGGGGAATTTATTCTTGCCTAATAAAAGACAAAGATCAAGATTGCTTATTCATAACTTTCTAGCATGGTAAGGCACTGGAAATGATTTGTTTTATTGTGTTTACATTTCATTCCTAAATTCTCATCTAGTGTGCAAAAAAAGGTTCTTTAGTTTTGAGGGGAGGTTACTCTATAATATGGAGGTTTTAGAACTTTGCTGTTGAAAAGTTTCCTAGAGTTTTTTTTGTATCTTTCTCCTTTTCTGCTGCAAACACAGCAGCAGAATCCCTGATTCTTTGTTGGATGGGCTAGTATTTCATTACTCTTATTTTACTGCTTGGTTGACCTACATTTATTTTTAAAAAGTCAAATGAGATTCTAGGAAAATGATGGACAAGCTCCCTTTTGCTTTGTCTTTCTTCTTTTTCTGCAACGTAACTGTTACATACATTCACTTAGGCAGTGTTTATATCTTAGATACATAAAGTCCATAAGGTGCCTGTCTTCCCTTTCAGCTTTGATACTTTCCATTTCCAGTCATTTTTTGCCAGTTTGCTGGTTTTAGGTAAAACCTTAGAGCTGATCTCGTAGAATCATATAGATTAGGAGAAATATTCAGGGAACCGGCTCATAACAAAAATAGTGAATTTAATTCATTTCGATTTTGTTGAATGTTAGGCTAATTTATAAGCAACTGCTCCTTATTTGAATGACTGGAATTTTGACATTGATGCAATGTTCTTTCCAAAGTTCTTGGCACTGTCAGATGACTCAGCATCAGAAACTGATGTAGCTGTATCAAAGGAAATGATGTTGAAGAAGAAGCCTTACCATCCACGTTGCCACTGCGACCTAAGGACCATGGACCCCTTTCCTCCGATATATAGCTCAAACCCTCCATGTGGGTTGTTTTCCCCATTTGCTTGTGAGCTCTCTGTGGGCAGGCCCTGGTTCACTTTTCTATTTGTATAACCCATGCTTGCAGTATTAGGCACAGAACATTTAAATATTTTTTCTTTCTTCCTTTGATTCTTTAGGGGATTTTACTGACAGAAGCTGAAGATAAGCTTCTCATGCTAATAGAAAATGCAGAGTCAGTCATCCGCAAGAGGATCACTCGATTTAACCCAGTAGAGTTAGAGATAATGATTGAAGTGAAGCTACAGCTCACCGCTATTGCCATGCAGAGACAACAAGCGCCATTCAGGTAAGGGCCCCACGGACAAGATGGGAGCAACTTTATTTTAGCTCAGTTCAATAAACCTTTTGGCACCTAAGAAGTGCAAGGACTGAGCATACAAGGCAGAGGCAAAGCAGTCCTTGACCTTGAAGAGCTAGCATCCAACAGGGGAGAAATAGCAAATACGCAGGCAAGAAAATAAAATCAGTTACTGAAGGGAGAGAGAGTGAGCGATTAAGGTGACCTGGGAGCTTCACAGAGAAGGTGTAACCTTGTTGTTGTCGCATTTGTCCTTCATTCTCAAAGAGGACCGTGACATCAAGATGATGACATGACTTGCACTTGTCTTGGATTTGAGTGAGGGAGGGCTGGGCAAGGTCACCAACCTCACTTTCTTCTCCTCAGCCATCTGGGTCCAAGAGCCTGATAGTCATCAGGATGACTGGACATAGTCCTGGATGCAATGGGAGACTGTAGCCCTTTCAGGCTAAGGTCTTAATAGCATTCTTACTTTGAGTGAGATACACCCATTCAATGAAAAGGCTTCTTTAACCAAGTAGTTGGTCAAGGGATGGCTCCTTTAATAAAAAGAAAAATCAAACTGGGAGGACAAGACCCTCAGGGTTCCTGGAAGAGGCGGATATAAGGACAGAGCATGTTCAGCCTAGGGGGATGGCCTAAACAAAGGAATGGTGGTATAGGAGTTAGAATATCAAGTGAAAGAGAATCCTGAAAAGGAAACCACTATGTAAAGACTTCGGTGCTAGACTGAGGTGGTTGTGGTGGATTTTTTTCAGTTCTAGGAGTAATAGGAAGCCATTGAAAGCTTTGGCATAGAGGATTGATGTGATCAAATATATGCCTTAGTAAGGTTATGCTGGCAGTTGGGTGGAGGAAGAATTGGAAAGGGGAGAGGCTAGCAGCAGGAAAAATGATGAGAAAACCATTACCCTAGTCTTGGTGGCAGGTGATAAGGATGTGAAGGATGGGGCCATATGAGTAGAGATCAGTAGACATATGAAGGAGACTTTGTGGAGGTAGAATCAATGTCAATCATTTGATATGGGAGACAAAGAAGGGGAAATGATCATAGCTAACATTGAAGTTATACACGTGTTTGACTAGGAGGAGGATGGTATGGGGCCCTCAAAGGAAACAAGAAAGTCAGGAGGAAAGGTGAATTTCTATGTTGACATGTTGAGTTGAGAAGTCAATGGAATATTTAGGTGGAGATGTCAGTGAGGCAGTGGGTGATTGAGGGAAGGATATACAGAGAAATGAGAGTAAGATATATAGATCTGATAGACATCTGCATAGGAAATGGAAACTGAGCCATTATTATTAAAGAAATGGTTAATGAACAGTGTGGCAATCACCTAGAAGTAGTATGCTTTTGTTAAGAAGAGGCCATGCCACAGTAATTTTATTCCTTTGTTGACAGGGCTATTAAGCTGAGAGATCAAGGGAAGGCTGTAGATTGCAGCAAAGTGTCTGAGAAATATTTCAGTCAATCAATAAACATTTAATAAGTGCTCATTTCATGCCAGGCACTGTGGTAAGTGCTGGGGATACAGAAAAAGGCAAAAGATAGCTCCTGACCTCTAATAGGAGCTTACAGTCTAATGGGGGAGACAATATGCAAATAGATATAGACAAACAAGATTTATATAGCATATATATAGGAAATAATTAAGAGAGAGAAGATGCTGGAATGAAGAGGGGAAGGGGAAGGCTTCCTGTAGGGGGGATTTTAGTTGGGTCTTAAAAGAAGCCAGGGAGGGCAGTAGAGCAGAAGAGGGACAGTATTCCAAGTATGGGGGGCAGCCAGAGAAAATGTCCAGAGTCAAGAGACAGAGGGCTTTGTTTGTGGCACTGCTAAGAGGCTGGTGTCCCTGGATTGAAGAGTATATAGTGGGAAGTAAGGTGTGAGAAGACTGGAAAGGTAGGAAGGGGTTAGGTGGGGAAGGGCTCTGAATGGCAAATAGGGCTGAGTCCTTGAGACCATTGGGAGCTACGGGAGATTATTGAGTAAGAGAGTGACATGATCAGACCTACACTTTAGGAAAAATAGCATCTATTGCATACCAGGCACTGTGCTAAGTGCTTTACCAGCATTATCTCATTGGATGCTCACAACCCTAGGAGGCAGGTGCTATTATTATTCCAATTTTTCAGTTAATGATTCTAAAGCAAACAGAAATGAAATGACTTGCTCAAGGTCATATGACTAGTAAGAGTCAGAGACTGGACTTGAACTCAGGTCTTCCTGACTCCAGACCAGCACTCTATCTACTGAGCCACCTTGCTGCTGTTATCAGCCTGTTAGTGTGACAACAGATGGAGTGGGCTAGAACCATGATCATTAGATGGATTCAAAACTGGTTGAGTGTCAGCAGTGGCTTGGGGACATCTCCGAAGGACTGGGAGACTGGTGTTGCCTGAGGTTTACTTGGAGAAAGACTTGGATGCCATTCCAGTCAAAACTGGAGATTGCACAAAGCTGGGGAAGTTATCTAGGGCAAGTGGTGACAGAATAAGGACCCAAAGAGTTTGGCCAGGCTAGACTCGGTCTAAAGGACCTCCAAGGCCATCTACCTTGGTCCTCAAGGAAGGATAAGGATTAATAATAATAAGGGCAAGAAAGAGGACCAGCAAGCCAAGAGACTCTCCCAAAGTCTTCAGAACAGTAAGTTTCTAAGACAGAACTTGAACCCACACTTTCTCCCACTCTAGTACTCTTCATAATACCATACCTCCAGCCATATCTAATAGGATGCAGTTCAGTAGGATCAATGTAAACTCTTCTTCTTGGGTTTAAATGTCTCTCAAAAAAAAGAATGGGGGAAAGATGTTTAGACAAGAGTGTATGAAAAAGATCTAGGGGTCTTAGTGAATTGCAAACTCAATCTGAGTCAATAGTAGGATGTGTCTACCAACAAAGCTAAGGTGACTTTTGGCATCTTTGAAGTCAACTCTTCCCAGAATAAAGAGGGAGGAGTTCATCTGTACCCTAACCGGGTCAGATAACATCTCCATCAGTCAATCTATAAACATTTGTTAAACACCTACAATGCACCAAGCTCCGGACTAAGCACCTATGGTTCAAAAAGAGGAATAACACAGTCCCTGCCCTCAAGGAGCTTACTTCTAACAAAGAAGCTCATATCATGCTAGGTTCTTGGCACAATGGATTAAGAATGACACCAAGAGTGGTGAAGGCCTCTGATCTCATTCCATTTAAAGGTCAGTTGACGGAAAAAAGAACTATTATCTTAGAGAAGACCTGGGATAATTGCAACAACCTTGTTCAAGTTCTTGAAAGGGGGCTATGAGGAAGATGAAAGTTTGAAGTAGTTCCACTTCACCCCAGAAGGCAGAAGTGGGAATCACTGGTAGACTATGCAAAGAGGCACATTTAGGCTTTATATAAGAAATAACTCCCTTGCAGCTAGCTAGCTCTTGACAAGTCCAGCGGGTCTCCCCCATTGGAAGTCCTCAAGTAAAGGTCAGATAGCCAACATGTAGGAATTCTTGCTGAGATTGGACTACATAGCACCCAAGAGCCTTTCCAATGAGGACTTCTGTGATTGCCAGATGATGAGATTGGGGGATCATGAGGTTCTGTGACTGTGGCAGAGAGTGAGCCGATATCCCAGCCATAGGGAGGGATGAAGCGTCCTTGGAAAATCCTCCAAAGGTGGCACAGGCCCTCAACAACCAGTGTCCCCACAAGCACAATGACACTCTCCTGTCCTGTCCAGGACCTTTGGTGGCTGTAGATCACAGGACTCCTGGTACTGCTCAGTCTCTTGGATAGCCTCTAGCCCCTCTGACTCCCCAAGGAAGAGAAACTGAATCTCAGATCCAGCAAGTCATTTAAGATAATTTAAAGTATTCTCCTCTCCTCTCTTTAATTTCTAAAATAACTTAAATTTTATATCTATATGGTAATTCCTGTGTCCCAAAAGTCTACTGATTTTATAATATCAGGGGGTTTACCAGATATGGCTAAATTTAAAGGGACAGCTGTTAAACCCTAGTAACTGCTTTATTACAACATGTTGCTGGCAGATTTCCTCTTCCTCCTCTATAAAGAACACACAAGTTAATTTGAGCTCTGCTTTTTTATTTAAGCTAGAGACGAGCTTAGGAATAACTTTTTGCTTACACCAAAATAGTACATATAGATTTTTTTTTACTAATTACATCCAAATAATATTTTTTTTAAAAAAAGTATTCTAAAAGAAAATAACAACTTCTGAACTATGTTATATACTAAGCCCCTTAAGGGGAAGAGAGGGTTGGGGATGATTGCAGTTGGCTGAGTCAATGATGCAGCTGCAGCTGGTGGTATCAGACCTTACAAGGTTATTATTGTTTCCCCCTTGTCCCCTTAATTCCATGATCTTGTTTTTGTTATATTTAAAATTGTCAAGGTACATTCTCCAGAGGCCCCCACATCATCTTGATTGGCACTTTTAGCCAAGTAATGATGCACTGATACCCCCTTAATGGCATGGATTTCTGGCATGGCTGGGGCACAGCGGAGTTGGAGATTAGTCCATTTTCTATGCCAGCTAAGAAGAAGTAGCCCCCTACCCTGGAATTGGAGCTCCTTGGAAATTTCTTTTGAGTAGGAAGCATAATAAGCTAATCATGATGTTTATAAAGTAGGTGAAATTGATTAAGTATATTTTATGTAGTTCTGTAATGACATGAATCTTACAGTGACATATTTTTCAGAACACTCTTCTATGTCTGCTTTTGGAGGAATCTCATATGTTTGGAAATGTTCTAAGAAGAAGTTTACCCTTTTAGAAATCTCCCTTGAGAGCAGACTCTAGGTTTGGGCCCCAGCAGGCACAGCACCCACAGAGCTCGTAAGGTTGGGTCCAGAAGAGAAGGGGCAGTGGAAGTCAGCTCTGCATAGATGGGCAGTGCTTGACCCAGAGTTGGGCAGCAAAGCTCAGGGCACAGTAGTGGACATTGACTGGCAGAGTAGGCAGCAGCAGAGCCAGCATGGGGCTCAGACAAAGTGGGCAGTGGCAAAGATAGACCCACTCAGGCTTCTGCTTGCCATCTTCTAGAACTAAGTGGCCCCTCTATGCTACTAGCATATTCTACTGAACACTGAGTATTTCCCAGAGGGCTTAGAGGACCTAGAGATGGCATTGTGTGGTGGGGATCTGTGTTCCTGGAAAAAGGAACAGGTTAAAGTGTCTACCTGGGCCCCCCAGAAGAAAGCGGCAGGCCCTCAAAGGCCTCTAATGAGGAAAAGATCCTGGGGAGGGGGAGATCCTGGCTGAAGGAGGAATAGGGCTGCTCTGTTTTGTCTTAGCTATCCGTAGTGTAGTTTTTCCTTTCTTCCTTTAATGCTCCCTCTGTCAGGTTTCTTGAGTCCTTAAGGTCACAGTAAACCAGTTATCAACCGTAAAATCATTTATGTGGTAGAAAGTCCTCTAGAAAACCTCGAAGAACCTTAGCACTAAGCAGGGGTGATTTGGTGGGAACAGTGTCCTAACTCCTTCCCAACAACCCTGTGCTCTTAGTCTTTCTCCCCGCCCCCCCCCAAAAAAAAGGTTAGGTG
>CM053770.1:223681415-223781741 GCA_028658325.1 Potorous gilbertii
TGAACTAACTCATGGTGTCTTCTATGTTGTGTATCCTTGTTAAAGAATATCCCTGCCCTCCTTTGGCTCACTACATCTCCTTTTGTTAACTAGTGAATGATCTGCCAGTATTCCATTTTATTCCATTCATGAAATCAACTATCAGGGGACTAGCCTGAGCCAGGCCCAACCCTGAACAATGAGGATGAACTTTTCCTTATACAAAGAATAGAAAAAGGCAGTTGGGTATGACACTATGAATCTCCATTATGCATAGTTTATTTTTTTACAAGTATATTAAATTAAACATGAGCTGAATTGAAAAGTTAAACTCTCAGAAGTGAGACTGTACAATCACAATTATAAGATCACAATTCTAGGACCATTTCAAACCATCTCCCCAACTCCATTTTACAGATAATGAAACTTAAGGTCCAGAGAAATGAAATGACTTGACTTGCCCAATGTCACACAACCAATGGGCATCAGATGTGGGAATGGAACGCAGGCCATAAATCTTGGCCTATAAAGAATCTTGGAAGTCACCTAGTCCTATCTCTTATTTTGGAGGAGAAAACTTAGACCCAGAGTGGTCTAACCTGGGTAGAAAGAATATTGAAGGAGGTCCTGAACCTCCACACTGATAGAAGATAGATCATGCCTTTTTCATACTGTGCATACTCTTTGGGCAAAAGAGAAGTCATGACAACTCAAGGTTCTCCAACAGTCCCATAATGCTCTTGCTTTTTACTGCCAGTTTGAGAGAAAAGATGGAGAGAAATGTCTGCTTCCTTGCCTGCAGCATAGACAGAGAATAAATTGAAGCTGACTTACCCCTACTATAGATATTTCAGAAGGATTTGCTAGGGAGAAGCTTCTCTAAAAGAAGTCAAAGCTTCTGATCTAGTAACTGTTGGGGCATAGTTCTGAATTTCTCCCCAGAATAGCTGGACCAATGATAGTTCTACCCACAGGGCATCCATATGCCCCTCCAACATCTTCCATTTTCCTCTTTTGTCTTCTTTGCCAATCTGATGGATGAGAGGGCATCTCAGAGTTGCTTCTACTTACATTTCTCTAATTTTATGAGTAATGTTTTTTCATGTGGTTATGAATGTCTTATTCAAGCTTTATACTGTTTTCACATATAACCAATTGCCTGGTGATAGAGCTAAATAATTGTAGTCAATCCAAGAGATGGAAAAGATTAGGGAAAATCAAGAAACAACAATAGAAATAGTGATAGCACATTAATATGAAAAAATACCAGAGAATTGAAGTAGGCTAGAATAGGGATGTTCAAATTTTTATCATTCTCATTTCAAATGCCTGGATATTGTCCTTGGGAAAATGTCCTATGAAAATCATATACTCATTTTATTGGCTGTCACTTGGTTTTGGGGAGATCTCCTGACAGGATGGAGGAGTTTTTCTTCCATGAACTTTCCCCCTCGTTATCTTCTGTTTGGGCATTGCTGAGAGTATTGGACAGACATTTTTCTCACAAGAATGCTAGCTTGACATTTTATAATCCCATTAATAAAATAATGTGTCAAGGAAATTGACAGGAAGAGTGAGCTACATGGATATTTTTATGAAAAAACAGACCATTTTGGCTGTGAATGTTAATCAGAAAAAAATCACAGTTTTTCCAATTGCACCACCACCTTCTCCAGAGCCCCTTTTCTTTCATCAGATACCTGGTCCTTCTCCTTTCTTTGACATGTGGCACTCAAATTGGAAATTTCTTAGAGGCTTCATCTGCATTTTATTTTATGTTAAAATGAAGTCTCTTTTCCTAAGGACCTTTGGAAATCTCCTCATCCCTAATTTATATGGAGAAAGGCAGCAGGACATAGGAGATTCAAAAGCTGACTCCAAAGTTGGGAAGTTCAGGGTCTGGGCTTGAGATGTCCCTCTGGGTATTGTGACTGTGGGCAATTCAGTTACCCTCTCAATGGTCTAAGCATTCTCTAAAGCTATTGTTATTGCTGTGTTTTCCTTATTCTAGAAGAGGACCCTGACATCAGGGAAATGATGACATGACTTGCAGTTGACTTGGATTTGAGTGAGGGAGGTTGTAAGATCTAAGAAACCTTAATAGAGGTATTACCTCACCTGAGAGTTCCATATACTAAATACAGGCTTAGTTCCTATTCCTTGTGTCTACATACACACAGTGACATATATGTATATACATGTGTTTTTGGAGACATAATGGCAGAGATAAATAGAGAGAAAAAGACAAAGAAGAGAAACAGACAGATAGAAATGAGAGAGTGAGAAAGGGAAGAGATTTGTATGGCCTGTTTAATAAAGGGATGAGTGGAGTGACTCATGTAACAGTAATGTATAGTTAAATTTGACTTGCTCCATTCCATGTCTCAGTGAGACTGGAGTTTTACTTTTATGGGTATTTGTGGAACAGCCACATTTGGGGAGTCGCTCCATCTCTTATCTAAGAGGGATGTTGGGCTTGGAATTAAGTCTGCCCATCAGGTATTTGCAGTCTAGTGGTACAATTCTTACTTACGGTTTGGGTTAAAATCTACTTTCTCTGGTCACTGGTAGGGAGGGGGGACAGTTCCACCCCAGACGTAGGGAGAAACAGCTTAATCATTCTCCCTCCTTCCAAATGCTTATTACACAAAAGAATATCATAGATAATGAAAAAATGCATTTATCAAAGTCAATGCTAAAATAATAATGGGGAAGTTGTACAGATTAGTTTAGAAAAATAGAATAAGGGAAGAGAATAAAGGAAGCATTGTGGTCTAGGAGCTAGGATGAAATGCCAGCTCACCCAGGAAAAGAATGATCTCATCTAAGTCATAGGCTCTTAGCAACTTCTGGGGGTGCAGGTGACAGGAACTGAGGGAAATGTTTAGATGCCAGCAATCTCCTACATCACTTTGACTTCAGTGGCTCCTGCTTATCATTCCATGATTTCATCTAAGTCCTCATTGTTTCATCTCCCTCTCCTCTACCTGCTTCTCTGTCTGTCTGTCTCTGTCTCTTTCTCTCTCTCTCTCTCCCTCCCTCTTCCTTTCCCTCTTCTCTCCCTATCTCCTTCTTCTTCCCTCCCTCCATCTTCCCAAGATGTCTCCAAGTATTAAATGTAGTTGAAACTGCACTATATATGCATATATTAGTATATATGTGTGTATATGTACACATAGATAAGTGTGTATGTATATATGTGAATATATGTGTAATATAGGTATATAGTTGTGTATGTGTGCATACACACATACATGTGTATATATACAGACGTATATACATGTGCCTACATATGTATGTATTCACAGTACTGAGTCCAATTCAATCCAATAAATGTTACTATGTGCTACATACTGTGTTAAGTGCTAGGGATACAGTTAACAAAAAGAAAGACAATCCCTGCTTGCAAAGACCTTACAATCTAATAATGGAGGGAGACAATAAGCGAAAGGAAGCAGGTAAGGTGGGGGCAGATATGGGAGTCCTTGATGTGGGAGCATCTTGATCTGTGGATTTGAAACCAGGCAGAATCGTCGATGCAGGCTGCTAGGGATGCAGATATGTGCAAAAAGAAAGACCTTGTCCTCAAAGAGCTAATTGGAAAAGATAACACCAGGCAAAGGGGAAAGGTATCCAAATGGGCACTTGGTGGATGAGTCTGAAGAGTCAGAAATGCAGCTCAGAGAGGAATGATGATAGAGAGATAGGTCATCTGGGCTCCTTTTCAATATTGGCGAGTTCTGGGAGAATCCACCTATGAGAGAAAAGGGCTGGGGATGGGTAGGGGGATGTCCCAGGTTGAGAAGGCAGCTGAGGTATGATGGTAAAGTCCCTAGAGTGATGAACAGAACTGAACCATTGTCTCTATGACATCTAGAGACAATCTTACCCCCATACTATTTCACTAAGTTACTGGCCAGAGTTCACTGTGCAGCCCTTCTGCCCCCCACACCCCAATAAGGATCCTAAAATCTTAATTCTTTGGCTACAGAGTTTTGAACAGCATCATTTCCTTCCCCTGGAACCTTCATAACAATCATCTCCATGAGTGCTGCCCAAGAGCCTCTGATGGGAATGACCATTCATTGAGGAGATGCTTATAAATTAAGAAGAGAAATGAAAGGCTTACATCACATGAAACAGTAGGACCAAATCAAAGTAAAACATCCTCAAAGATGGATGATGGAAATTTCCAAACCCCAAATGTCAAGTTTATATCTTCATTTTAGATCTAGAATGTGCAATTCAGAAAACAATTGGACCAGGGAACCTCTAAACTCCCTTTCAGCTCTGAAAGGTTAGGCTTCGGAGGCTTCAGGCTGGATTCCATCCACCTGAGTGACCCTGGGAGAGTCACTTAATTCCCTCATCTCGAAAATGGAGATGATGATGCCCACTTTAGAGTGGCTGAGAGCAGCAAACGAAATGGAGCACTTTGAGAACTACAAAGTGCGCTAGGAAATTAAAGGATTAATAACTTGTCTGCTCTTGAGTTGTGAGAAATATGTATTGTGACAAGAGGCTCAGATAAGAACTGAGACTAGTGTTCTTTGAACATTTTCCCCATCAGAATCCCATTCGTCTTCAAGATTTCTCAGCAGATTCTCTGAAAGAGAATATAGACATGGAAAAGAATATATATATATATATATATATATACACATACATTATACATATATGTATCTGATCTGTATATAGACATGTATATTCCATTATATATGTATATTTCCTAATCGGATTAAAGATGTACATATCTTTAGTTGTAGGACACTCCAATGTTTAATTTTAACATATTTATTGATGGCTTAGATAAAGGCAAAAAAAAAAATATAGTTGTCTGGAGATTTGCAGATGACACACCAGTGGGAGGGATAGCTAACATATTGAGTACCAAAGTTATGATCTAATGATCTTATCTTTTTTTTTTTAAAGGCAATTGGGGTTAAGTTACTTGCCCAGAGTCATACAGCTAGTAGGTGTCTGAGGCTGGGTTTGAACTCTGGTGTTCCTGACTCCAGGACTGGTGCTCTATCCACTGTGCTGCCTAGCTGCCCTCCCTTGATCTTGACAGGCTAAAATCAAACTTATGAGAATTAAATAGGAATAGAGGTAATATGTTAAACAGGTTCAAAAAGTCAAGTTCACAGATAATAAGAACAGATTAATTAGTAAGTATTTACTGAGTGCTTGTGGTGGACCAGCATGGTGTTAGCAGCATAAAGAGCTAGACTTGGAGCCAGGAGACCTAGTTCAAGTTCTGCCTTTGATATGTACTGCATGTGTGGCCTCGGTCAAGGCTTATGACCTTTGACAAGATGGTGAACTTCTGCCTTCTCTTGCCTGGAAATTAGTCTCTACCTTACTGCCCAGCCACCAGCTCCAAGCCAAGCCCCTGGGTAGCCCCTTCTCCTCTCCCTGAGTTTTGTGTGCTGCCCTTTCTCATGAGAATGAAAGGCCAGCCTCTCCCTGAGTTTTGTGTGCTGCCCTTTCTCATGAGAATGAAAGGCCAGGCACTGTCTGTCTTGTGTTTTTATGCCCAGTGTCTGCCATATAGTAAGTGTTTAATAAATATTCTCTTTTTCTCTATCTCTCTCTCTCTGTCCCTCTGTCTCTCTTCTGTTTCCGCTATCTCTGTCTCTGTCTATCTCTATCTTTCCATCTATCATTTCCCCCCTTCTCTCAACTTCACCCTAGTTCAAATCTTCCTTACTTTGCACCTAGACTACCACAGTATTCTTTTAACAGGTCTCCCTGTTTCTAGCCTGTCCCCCTCTACTGTGCCTCCTCTGTAGCTACCAAAATAATCTTCCCAAATTACAGTTCACCTGTCTGAACAAAAGCCTTCAGTGGCTCCTGGTTGTTTACAGAGGATCATCCATGTGACTCATAGACCAAGTGTGGCTCACAACCCAGATTAAAGCATAGTTCCTGATTAATGTGTTGACATATTAACTTAAAAAGAAACACATAAACATGGTTTTTAAGTTGATATATGGCCCTTGGGGATCTTCATGTATGGTTTGGTGGACCCCATTCCTATTTGAACTTGATAGCACTGGTCTATAGGATAAAATGCATCCTGCCATCATGACTTTCCATGGTGTGGCTCCCATCTTCCTTTCTAGATCTATTTCATTACTCTCCCCTGCATATACTCTACACTTCAGTCAAATTGGTTTTTGGGTCTTTCCCACTAAATCAGTATCTTCTCTCCCACCAACATATAGGCACCCAAACCATTCCCCATGCTCAGAGTGTTCACATTGCATCTCTTCTCTACCTCTCTGTTGTCTTCAAAGTTCAACTTGGGTGCCATCTCCTCCAAAATGCCTTTCCTGATCACTACTCTTCACTCTGCCCTTTCTCTTTCACCTCATTTTTCCTTGTTCTAAACTTGTGTATATATTTATCTCCCTTGTAGAATATAAGCTCCATGAAGACACTCCAATCGGAATTCCAAATTCCAATTCCAATTTGTACTTAAAAGGTACAAATAAATAGGCACCTTTGTGTTTGTCATTTTATCTCTATCACCCAGCGTGTCACAAAGTGGACATAGATTTTTGTTGAGCAGATCAGTTGAAGGAATTTCCAAGTGTTTAGTAAGAGAAGACAGGATACTTGAAAGGTGTCATTGAGTATTGGAAGGGTTATTCCATGGTGGGAGGCTTCAGCTAGTTCTGCTAAACCCCAGATGGCAGGACAATGTCTGGGGGAAACAAAGGACCAAGGCAAGACTGGATGTTGGGAAAAGAATTGTTGACTTCTAAAGCTTTCCAGGAGTCGAAAGGGCTACCTCAAGGGGAGGTGGGTCCTCCCTTACTAGAGCCTTCACTAAGGCTGGATGGCCTTTCATTACGTATGTTGCAATGATAATTCTTGTTCCAGTCCTGGGCTGGGATAGATGCTTGGAGAGGTCCCTTTCACCCATGGGATTCTGCAAATAAATTCACATCTGTCTTAGCTTTCTTTAGCCTAATGGTAAGCTATGGTTCTAGGTATAAAAAAAAAAATCAAAGAAGAGTACCCTAAACATATGCATTTTCATAATTAATCAGAATATTTATAGTAAGTACAATCTTGGTATATTCAATAAATCTGACATTTGGAAATTAAAGCACAAATCTATTAATAACAGCAATAACCACAAAATGTTAATAATAGTGATAATTTACTTTTTTCCCCTTTCTAGTGTTTCTATAGCTTTTACTGCAATCAAAATTCTTCAGAATGCAGAAGTTTTCCGAAAGACTAAAGAAGAAGTATGTATTTTTCCTCTAAAGTCCTTAATATGAAATTTAATAGGACTGCTCTATTTGCCTATTGGAATTACCAGTATACTTCAAAGATGTATCCCCATCTGTGGGGAATACTCCCTCCTCTGATACTGAGTATGATCTCCTTTATGTCTGAGAAGACAATATTTTTTGTCAATCTTTTCCACCAATCTGTTTTCTACCAGTCTATTGGGTGCCCCTCTGCTCAGTCTCCAACCCACCATGCCCAAACCTTGATGAAATAAATTAATTACTGAATATTGGGGAAGTCTTGGCAAAGCTACTTCACCTGGTTATTAGCTTCTTTTTTACTCCCTTTGTCTAAAGAAGTCTAGTAACTAGAGAGATATCAATCAAATCTGGGGAAATAGTTTTGCTAACATTTCCCAAACATCCAATAAAAGTGTGTTTCATCAAAACTTTGGTATTTTAGATGTAGAGCTAGAAGAAGCCCCAGCAAGCCTCTAGCCCAACTTGCTTATTTTACAGATGAGGAAACTGAGGCCCAGAAAGTGGCATCTCATCATCACTTACTTTATAATATGCTCCTTGGTAAATGTTGGTGGATCTTTGTACCTCCCATTGTTTGACTCAGTACTTCATCCCCCCCATTTTTCTATTGCTTTAGAATATGGAACCCAGGGGACCCTTTTGGCAGGTGTTACGAGGGATGGTGTGTTGGGCGCTGTATCCAGTGGTG
Source organism: Potorous gilbertii (assembly GCA_028658325.1). Lineage (NCBI taxonomy): Eukaryota > Metazoa > Chordata > Mammalia > Diprotodontia > Potoroidae > Potorous > Potorous gilbertii. Next base: position 223,689,372 of record CM053770.1, read on the forward strand.
GAACACTACTCTCACTGTCTTTTGATTGCTTCAGATTTATGAGAATCCAGATGAACTTGACTCCCTGGAGCCCCTTGGGATGTCAGCCCGAGAACATCTGAACATTCATATGTGGCTGAGGTGCCGCCTGGCCCTGGTGGTGGCCTCTGTGGCACACATCCGTGGCATGGGGGTCTTGAAAGGTACAAATAAATATCCTTCCTGAGGAGGACATTTTGGGCTGAGTTATATATTTCTCTTATGGGAATAGTGTTTTCAGTGGGATATACTTGAGGGTAACATTTAGATTTTGCAATTTCTGAGCTCAGTATGTATTGGAAATTCAAGTCATAGGTTCTGATGGTGTTTCTGGCTCTTGGCAGGCCATGTAACCTAATAAAGGAGAGAAGGAGGGAGGGAAGAAGGAAAAAAGGAAAGAAGACAAGCATTTTTATTAAGCACCTACTAAGCACTTTACAAATATCATCTCATTTGTTCCTCCAATAACCCTGGGGTATAGGTGCTTCTGTTCCTATTCTTACAGTTGAAGAAACTGAGGCAGATAAAAGTTAAATGACTTTCCCAGGGTCACAAAGCTAGTAAACTTTGATTTGAATTAAAATTTTCTTGACTCTGGGCACTCTATCCATATGCCTTGGGAAATAGAATAGTATCTCATGGCTAACTCTGTTCCAACTCTTTAAGGGAAAAGCCTGTCAACTGTATCCCCCTCAGACTTCTTAGGTACCCAGAAAGGATGGAGGAACCTCTTTCCTCTGCCATGGGGGTAATCCCCACTAATCATGTTCCCCCATTTTCCAAGACTCAGTGATTATCACCTGAGTTCCATTTAATCACTCAACATTGGATTAGCTTTTACAAATGGATATTTACTTCAAAGATGTAGCAAGAACAAACATACAAACGTTTCTCCCAACATCTTGGGGCAAACTATTACTCTATACCAACTATAGGGAGTGGGATAGGATTAGGCTTACAGCTTAACTCAATTCCTACATAGCATTGATCCAACCAAGTTCAAGTCCAAAGCCCACAATATGACTTCTGTTGGAGTCCCAGGACCCTCAATCCTTAGGACATTGCTACTGGATTGGCTGCAACATCTGGCCTTAATCCTCAACTCCTGGGTCCCTGTGATTTGTGTTCCCAGAGATTCCATTCCCTGCATTTTGAACAAAAAATAAAACAAAACCCAAACATGAACAAGGTCAAAGACCTAGTATGGGAGAGCCATATATCCTCAGGAGGGCAAGGAGAACCTAAAGTGCTATTTCCCCTCTTACTACATGGTCACACCAACTTTGGGTAGTCACCTCCTCCACTGGACATAAAAACCACCAAAGGCCATGGGTGATTTTAAAGATGGTGATCATCCTGATTATGCAGCCAACAGAAAAATGCAGCTCCCACCAAGATGGCAGACCACCACAGAATGTTCATGTACACTCTAGTTCTCTGGTTTCCCAGAAGCAGCCCTCTGGAGTCTTCCATATGAATGATGCCTTCTTAGCTGGCCTGGTCATGTACCACACCCTTATCATAATATCTGAACTGCTTTGAGATCTTTGCACAGATCAAATAGACTAATGTATGTAAAGGGTTCCTACTCCATTGGATCCAAAGATGTGTGCTGGGGGGAAGGAAAGAGGGAAAAGCATGATATATCCTTAGCTTCCTGATTTAGAACTCCTAATTCATTTTCCCAGAGAAAGTGTTACAAATAAAGGGTTAGTGTGGTAGAGATAGTCCCAGTAACATACATTCTTTGCTAAAGACAGTAATATAATTGTTTCCATAATGGTTTCTGTAGGGATGTGCATTCTGAGTTCAAAACAGCTAACATTCAATCAGTTGGAGACTAGGTCTATTTTAAATAAAATCCCAGTTCAAATTTTTAGATTCTTAGAACGTCAAAACTGAAGGTACCTTAGAGTTCGTCAAATCCAGTCCCCTCATTTTATGTATGAGAATGAGTCCTAGAATGTCAAAACTGACCTGCCCAAGGCCACTCAGGTAGTTAGTGGTCTATATTGACCTACACATGTAGCTTAAGCTAAATATTATTTCATTTTAATTCTGTCATTCATTTGAGACGTGGAAGCTCATTAAAGTGCTTTCTCATTAGTTGCAATAAATGTCTTGGAAATGTCTCACTAGCATACATTTGTTAACAATCCAATTATTGTGTCAACACTACATTATGTGATATCCCCATAATAAACATTAGGGATATCATCCACATCATTTCTGCCTTTGTTCTAATTCTGCAGTTTCTAAGTGCATTGTTGCTAAGTGAATTTGCTTGTCTCTTTTAGAAAATGACATGACCGACTGCAGACATCTGATAAATGAAGTATTGGTGGAAGCACGGGACTGGAATGACACTGAGATGCAAGCAGAAGTGTTGGTGCAGGCTGTCAAGCTTGACCTGCAAGAGAGGCACACTGCAGCAGAGATCATCAAACATCTACGGGTACAGAAAGAAGCTCCCTTGTCTCATCTGGAACCAAATCAAATTTATTCTTTTGGGGATGGGAAAAAGAGTGGTCCATTTTTATGTTTTCATGCATATGAGGAACTCCTTTGGTAGAAGACCCCCTCCACTAATACACTTAGGTTCTACATTTGTTATGGATCATCTCAGAGATTTTCCTCGGGACACTGAGAGTCTAAGTTTGTAGGGGTCACATACCCAGTAGGTGTCAGAGGCAGGACATGAAATTAATTGTTCCCAAGTTCAGTGTTTGCCTCTAGACCCTACAACCTTTTCTTTAACTAGCTATTAAAATTGCACAAGGCTCTGAATGTACAATAAATAAACAGCATCTCTTAGTATTGGGATAAATTTACTATTAAACTTTTTTCAAATTTTTAATAGGATATAATCAATTTACTTCAAGGAAAGCCCTTTGTTTCTCCTCGAGGCTCGTTAATACTTGTGAAAAGCCTGGTGTTAATGGATGACTTACTGAAAATTGAGGAACCTGAGAAATATCTCTCTCCTGGAAATGAAAATTTCAGCTTATTAAATCAGGCCCATGCTCTTATTATTGAACAGGTGAGAATACAATTTTTTCTGTAGATTTCAGAAATTTCCCCTGCCCTTCCTGACCCCTAATTGTGTTGGGTCACTCTCTCAAAGCATTGCTGTCTGTCTTCAACAGGTTCTTTCTTTGGGTGAAACGATTAGATTGCCTTCTTCAGATACTGATTATGCAAATATCATGTATCCTCTGAGAAACATTTATCTTCCATGTATCAACTTAATGGCAAAAGTGAAATTGAGAATTGGTAAGGAAATTTAAATATGTCATTGCATTAGAATGACAAATCAAAGGAGTTAATTGTAAGTTACTGTTTTGTAGGTAGATTGTAGGAGTTTGTGAAAAAGGATGATTTCCCTGAACATTGTGGTAGATGTAACATCAATCATGACAATATATTCTTTTTCAAGAAGCTTATACTTTTCAAAACTTTCCCCTCTCCCTTCAAAGGTTCAGATACTATATATTTATATTTGCAAAAGAAAAGGGTCATGTGTTATTATATAATTTTGAATGGGACCAGAGGCACACACACATACATTTAAACATCTCCTAAAAATCAATTTTCTCATCTTCCTAAATCAACTCCATTTCTTGATTTCTCTCCTTTCAACAATTATACCACGATGTGTTCATTCTTCCAAGTTACTCAGACTCAAAATTGTCATATTACCCTTGAATTACCTATTACCTTTATCACCCCAGGGAAAGGAAACCTGGGCTTAATAGCCTCAAGATTCTCCTTCCAGCTCAGGATTGGAGATCTTACAGTTCTGATCGAAAAATAAAATACAATAAATGCAACATAATCCTATAGAGGCAGGGAGAGCACTAGCAGGTGGGGAAACCAAAAAAAGCTTTATGTAGAAGGCGGTGCCTGAATTGCATCTTGAAGGAAGAGCAGGCTTCTGGTTGAAGGCAGAGGTCATTTCTGACATGGATGAGGGATGGTGCAGAAGGGACCTTAGAAATGAAGTCAAACCCCTTATCCTGCAGATTAGAAACAGAGGGGCATCAACCTTGTCTTGTTCAGAGTCACCCAGCCAGTAAATGGTGAAGCTGGAACACAAATTCAAGATGTGATCTTAAGTTTGAGACTGCTATAATGGCTACATGGCTACTATTCCTATTCAATGTCTAGTTTCCTAGGACTCCTTCATTGCTTCCCATTTTCTCTGCCTTCAGCTCCATTCTCTTTCATTGCTTCCCATTTCCTCTGCCTTCAGCTCCATTCTCTTTCTTCCATGTGTCCTGCTTCTCAATTCTAGGACTTATCCACTATTTTGACTTTTTTTCTGGATGCCAGTCTTTGATTAAAGCCTCATGTCCCCATCTTCATTTTTCAATGGATCTTTGATCTTAGTTTTGTGAACATGCCCTCCAATGGAATGAATCATCCATGCCTTTTTATTTTATCCTGTGTCCTTCCTAGAGGCAGCTAGGTGGTTTAATGCAAAGAAGGCTCAGTCTAGAGTCAGGAAGACCTGAGTTCAAGTGTGACTCCTGGCAGACCTACTACTTCCTGCACTCTCCAATATTAAAATGGAGAAATTTTCTATTTTTTTTCTCTTAATGAGACAAATCCTTTCAAAATAAAGTGTCTCATATGCTAGGGTGAATTTTATTTGCAAGAACATGAAACTTGTAGTAATAGTCCCAGTAAGTGTAATTGTCAAGAAGATCCTTGTATTATTTCACTTGTCTCCCTAACTGGCCATCTTGACTCATGGTGCATCTATGCCTGTTAGCAAATTATAAACCATACTGTTGGTCATGTTGTATCATAATAGTTTGGCTAAATCATCTATGGATTTTTAAGATGCCTTTTCCCCAGCGAGATTCAGTTGCTAAAATTGAGTGAAATGTCACTCAACTCCTTTTAATTCATCTATATGCCAAAGTATCACATTAACCATGTATAACTACTAACAATGAGTGCATCATTTATATTTATATATACATGTGTATATATATGTATATGTGTTTATATAAAGCATGGCCATATATTGTATAATATAGGTATATAATTCTATAAAGCATGGTTTTATATATCTGTGTGTGTATAAGTGTATGTATGTATGTATGTGTATATGTGTGTGTGTATGTATATAAAGAAAGCACCAGGGACAAGTTTAAATTTTCTTTTAAATGTCATACTTATAGATATAGAGCTATGTGCATAAAATAGTCTAATATTTTAAATTTGGAAAAGTCTTAAGGAATGTAAGAAGTAAATGGTTTAATTGAAACATTGCCCCTGAAATTGTGCCCAGAGATCAGCAATTGCAAGTCTGGCATCTGCCTTGTTGACTTGTACTATGTGTGTATGTATATGCATATGTTCATATATATACATGTACATATATACATATGTGCATATATACACATGTATTAACAATTCTTCATCCTTAAACAAAAGACCACTAATCTTCCAAGGGGAATATGTAGGGATTGGGTGGTAGAATTCAGTGATGTTAAGGTAACTTTGATGGGTTAGAATGGAAATATCATAGGCAAAACAAAAATATTTTGATAATTTTACATATTTTTGAGTTTTTAAAGTTGTAAATTGCTGAGGGGTAGTTTTCAGAAAATATTTCCAGTTCACCTTCTGCCAATTCATTTGTCATAATGTTAAGGGTCAAAAATATAAAGAAAATTATTTATTTAGAAACTCTTCTATTTTTGATGATTTGGATTGTTTCTCTAGTGGCAAAATGGTCAAAGTAACTCCATTACAAATCACAGAAAAGCTGTACAGTTGTTTTGAGCTAATTGTTCCTAGGCAGAAAATAATTAGTGGTATCTTCATTAATCAACATCTGGTTCCTCTTCTTTTTGATTTTAGTCATTTGTTTAAATCGCTGTTCTTGGTTTGTTACTGTCATCCAAGGTAGCATGCTTGAATTTCACAACTCTTTGTGACTTGTCACTATGTGATATCATCTCAGAATAACATCTATGCAAAAGACACATGATTTGAAACATCTCTGTAGGGATTATCCTTTGCAAGAGAGCTAGAGCCAGGATCCTGATTAATGAATTGACTAATGACTGTCTCCTGGTTTCCTCCAGTTATTCTGAGTGATAGATATGTGTCATGTAGAGGTGTCTAGGCCTGGCTTGTTACTCTTTTCATACCATGACCAATGGGAAGCTTGATGTCTTTGGCCAATGCTTCAGCTCTCTAGATTTATAGTAAACAGAAGCTTTTCTTTGTCCTTTTTACTGCCTTTAAGGCTTATCTCATCTCACCAATCAAAGGGCACCAGATTTCACATACAAGGTTCTGGGTTCAACCCACTGCATCTGCTATGTTTTCCCAGTGTGGCCTTTGGAAAATTACTTCTATTAGGACCTTTATTTCCTCATCTGAAGGGGTTGAAATATATGACCTCCAAGGTCCTTTCTGGCTCCCAGTTGATTGTCTGAATAAAGACACTATTTAATTAAGGATACCATACACAAAGATGCCCATTTATGGCATTTGTCCCTTAATGAGTTTTGTAGGTACTTGCTAGAGTGTTTGGTAGGTAGCCTGCATGTGTGGCATCACTCTTTGTAATGGTAATGTAAGGTTAATGGTGGGTGGGGAGAAGAATTAAAGATCTTCCCCACCCATTAATAGGCTTCAATACCTTTTGTTAATTTCTATTGAGGCACTGGGTCACCATGGTCATGCCCTCCAATTCTGAAAAGTGCATAAAATACTCTGAGGTGAGGTTTTACTTTGGGACTTACTCATTGGTAGTGTTTGAGAGGAAATTCTGAGTAGCAGCTAAGGAGACCCTGACTTTGAAAACCCAGATGTTAATGTTTCTCTTCCTCTGGTAACTATGTATGTATGTAATAGTCAGACAGTTGGATCTGTCTGTTGATCTGTGCTGTCTGTATTGCTTATGGTCAGGCAGTTGGAAGCCCTGTCTGTTGATCTTTATTTCTCTGTATTTTCTCTGAAGTTCAGGGTGCTGATTTTTTCCCCTGAACTACATGAATGACATATGTGCCTGATTAAAGTGGATTGCTGACCCCTCAAAAGTTGCTTTCCTTTTAGAAAAGCAGATCTAAGAACCTATACAGCAGGCCCTCATGTGTATGCTGGGGTCCTTGCTGTTACATTCTGAACCCTTGCTACAGTGCAGCATACAGTGCTTTTTACTTTGTTAGAAATTATTTTACTTGGCCAAGATATCATTAAATAATTCATATTCTGACAACTTCTAAGTTGTTTTTTTTTTTAATGGAGATTGACATCAATAACATTTTGTAAGTGATTTTGGGGGACATTTATTCTCTCTACTATAGAAATCTAGAAATCAACCAACAAATATTTATTAAGCCCCTACCATGTGCCCAGTACTGTGCTAGTCACTAGAGATACAAATAAAAGGAATGAACTAATCCTTACTCACAAGGATTTAGATTCTATTGGAGACAAGTCTATAGACAAATGTATAAAGCATAAATCTAAAGCTAAGTCAACAAGTGTTTATTAGATACTAATTAATGTATCAGGCATTATGCTATCACCAGGACTTCAAAGAAAGGCAAAAGAAAAACTTATTCTTTTTCTTAAGGAGCCTGTTGTCTAGTGGGATTAATATGTACAAAGTATTTTATATAGAAGTTGGTTAGGGGCAGTGGAGGGGATCAGGAAAGGTTTCACTCAAAAGATTGTGCCAGAACTGCAGTTAAATGAAGAAGAGGGTGTTCCTTCTAAGCATGTAGGCTGGATGAGTGGCTGAAGAGTCACATACTGGAGGGGAAGTAAAGCCCAATGAGGCTGGAAAGGTTGGGGCCAAGAGTGGTCAACATCAAGCATTTCCTAAGAGCCCAGCATGTGCCAAGTACTGGGGATACAAGAAAAGGTGAAAACACTGTTCCTGTATGCCATCAAGGAGCCTGCATTCCAGCGGGGAAGACCATATGCAAAGGGATAGATGGTAGTGGACAAAGCATTAGCCTTAGAATCAGGATGGGTTTGGGCTTAACCTCTCTGTGCCTCAGTTTCCTCATCTGTAGGAGGAAGTCTTAGAGATTTACTGATCTAATAGATCCCTTTCAAATCTAGGATTCAGTGAGAGAGACTGTATAAGAATTATTTCCCTGGACTTTTAACACCACAATTGCCCCCATTATTACATTTGATTTAACTGGAAGTTAAAAGCACACAACGTGGGAAGCCAAATGCATACTTGTCTGTTCTGCCTTAAGAACTTGAAAACTTGTCACCCGCTCAAGATGACAAAACGGTTGTAATTTGAGGGACTCATTTTGCTGATGAACAGCTTGTTTCTGTTATATTGCATTGAATACAGATTTAGAAAACAAAACGGAGAACAGATTTCTTGTCAAAACAACATCAGCTCCTACAATTTCTAGTTTATTGAGAGGAATGGGGCTCTTTGCCTTCCTGATGTATCAATATTATGAAGCATAAAGCATGTGACATTCTTTGCCTGATGGGAAACGTAAGCTTTCTTTTATAGTGACAATGTAGATCATCCCAAGAATGTGGCAACTTTAAAGAAAGGATTCATGTTCCTAAAGCCTTCAGCGAAAAGACATCTTGAGGCTTTATTTCTAGAAACTGAGAAATTACAGGCATCAATGATATTGTCAGTTTCTTTGTAAATTTGTGTACTGATATTATTCTACATTAATATATTTTTATAGGACAATAATTTTAATAAGTGAATGCCAAACATCTCAGACTTATTTTTCCTCCAGCTTTAACAAACATGTTCCCCCTGATTCCAACATAGCATTCCAAAGCTTCATCATGACCTGGAGAAAACTGGATCCTTGAAGACTTTACCAGCTGAGCCCAGATGGACCTTTCCAAACTAGAAAGGAATTGCATACAGGCAGGGCAAAGATGATATCCTGTCTTCTATGGATCAGCCTAGCTAAGTTCAGAGAGTCTCATCACTAGAAAGCCAACCACTGAGTGATGTCATTTTCAAGGAAGGTTGTGGTACCTCTGAGATGATTTCCTGTGGTAGGGAAGTCTTGTAATCTCCATTCATGAACAGATTATCCACTCCAAGAAGATGGTGTGATTGGATATCTACTTCTCTAACTAAGGATGTTTTCCTAAGGATGAATATTAATATTTTACAAAAACATCTATGTCAAAGAGTACTATATATGTATATGTGCATGAGTAGATACACATGTACACACATATAAACACACATGCATATGTGTGTATATACATATACATATATATGTGTACGTGTGTGTATGTGTATTCTTCCTCCTTGTGGAGGTCTGTGTCCAGCTCTTCATGACCCCACTTGGAGTTTTCCTGGCAGAGATAATGGAGTGGTTTGCCATCTTCTTCTCCAGCTCATTTTACAGATGAGGAAACTGAGGCAAACAGACTGAAGTGACTTGCCCTGGGTCACACAGCTAGTAAGTGTCTGAGGCTAGATTTCAACTCAGATTTTCCTGACTCCAGGCTTGCAGCTCTATCCACTGTACCACCTAGCTGCCCATGTTGTATTAATTTATGCCAGTTAATTGTTGATGAGGGTCTGGAGACAGGAAGATCTAAGTTCAAATCAGACACTAGTCATATGACCCTGGACTAGTCATTTAATTCTTATTTGCCTCAGTTTCCTCAACTGTAAAATGGAGATAATAGTACCACCTAACTGTAAGATTTGTTGTAAGGACCAAATATGATAATATTTGTAAAGAGCTTAGCATAGTGCTCTGTACATAGTAGATAATATTGGATAATATTTAAATGCTTATTCCTTCTTTTCTCTTTCCTGCAATATGACTCCCATAGTATCATGGGAGGCATTGTCGTCTAAGGCAAAGAGTATTGACCTTGGAGCTACAGTTGCTGAGTGTGAGTTAAGGCTTTGCCACTGATACCTCTATGATGTTCGGCAAGTCTCTGGGCTTTGGCTTCCTCATCTGTAAAAATAAAGACAGGTGTCAGACTAAAAGAAGCTAATCCAGTGGGACACACACTGGCTTAGAAACTATGTCATATGTTTATTTTTTAAAACATTTCCCAATGGCATTTTAATTTGGTTTGGGTTACACTTGGATTTTGCAGGCTCCTGCTATATCTAGACCAAATGGCTTCTAAATTCCCTTCTAGCTTGAAACCTGATTATGTGATTTAGAACATTATGAGAAATTTAAAGATATTTGAAAATGCTCAGAACGTGTTCTAATTTCTGACTCACTGATTTTGAGGTTGACAAAAGCTCTCATATACTGACCGTTGATAAAGTGAAATGAGGAAGGTCAATTCTTCTCCCTCAGGGAGCTCGCCCCAGGTCCTTTTCGTCCATGGCATAACCCCTTGAAAGGTCAGGGTCTAGTTAATTGGGCTGGGACCCCTATGATGTGGCATGGCACTCAGAATGCCTCGACTGGTTTCTCCAACAATGGCATCAGCTCCACACAATTGTTGCATCCAGGCCTATGTTCTTGTTCCCAGGACCAATGGCTCTATCCTCAATCCCCAGTATTTTTTTTTTCAGATCTACCCAGTTAGTTGCATTTCTTCTTCTTTCATATTGATGAATTTGAGGGAACAGATTTTCCTGTAGAGGGCATAACTAGCCTGGATCTAAAAGTCATGTCCAAGTATGGCAGGCAGAGAAAAAAAAGAAAGAAAGAAAGAAAAATAAAGAGGCAGCTCTGGAAGGGAAGAGCCAGTATTTGTAAGGTGCATCAGGAGAAGCCAGAGAGGAGTGATTTCTCTGGCAGCTGTTAGTGACTTTAAGCCATTTGTCTCTTAAAGCACCATCTGATTCATGCTTTTTTATAGGGTTGAAAGGGTTAATAAAACAAATGCAAGTTTGTTAAAAAAAAAAAAAGGGGGCAGAGTCTTTTCAAGAATATTTAATATCTCTGCTAATTTCACACTGAATCCTGAATCAGGTCTCCTCATCTCTCTAGCTCCATCTCTGAACAATGCTGACTTACGTGGCTCCTTCACTTCCCCCAGCCTCCATCATCAATGATTCACTCTTAACTTCACAAGCTTTTCTTATACATTCATTCCCTGATTCTAGCCCTATTTTATCTATACCTTTCCTCTTTCTCTTACCATGGATCTGTTAGCAGACATCTGTACACCTCCCTCTCCCTATCTGCTTCTTCAATTGGTCTTTTGGGTTGACTGCCTAATGGACATTGACTATTCCTCTCAGGGTTCCAGTGGCAAGCCTATGGGTGGCTATTCCCCTAATACTTCCCAACACTCTGTGTAATCTTTGAGCTTTCACTGGTGTGATTCCTGCTAAATGAGTCAGGAGATGGAATTAGATTTTACAAAGGCACTTAATCAAATGGCATTATAAGAACAAAGCATTCTCCCCAGTACCTGGGGCACACTCTCTTACACATACATGCCCAGCAGGAACTAAATTTTGTTCTTCCTAACTCAGAGGCTAGCACTATATTAACTTAGGATCTTTAAATAAAATCTTTAGAAAAAAAGAAAAATCTTTACAGAAGAACTGGAAATTGTCAAGTCCCATAAGACGCTTTAAACCGTTCCAGTTAGGAATGACTTTCTGTAAGATCTCTGACTTTCTGGAAGGTTTGCTCTTCTAGCAGATGGCAATTCTGTCTTAATTTTTTATTTTTTGTGACTCTATTTTCCATTCCAGCTCATATGTTAGCCAAGCAAGTAGCTTCCTCCGGGAAACGAGATGCTTCTCAATGGGCACCTGTCATTCATCTCTTTGAGATAGCATTGTTTCATTGTAGGACTGCTGCAATACAGGAAGCTGAATTAGAAGCTGAAATCCTTTTTGAGAAAGGTAAGGAAAAATGGTGTCTTGGGTAAAATGAATTCATATTATAAGTAGCTTTATTCTATTTCTCTGATGCAAATTCTTTATTCTGTAGTTGACATGCTTTCATGGTGGCTAGGTGGGGAAGTGCCCAGTATATTAGACTTGGAATCAGGAAAAGCTGGCTTCAAATTCTGTCCCAGACACTTGCTAAGTTTGTGACCCCTGGACTCTTTTCAGGACATCTTGACTTCAGAATGATTATCAAGAGTAACTGTTGTTCTTTCCCTCCCCGCTCCATTTACTTATTTTTTTCCTTTCTTTTGTTCATTAAAGGGGTCATTTCCCTGTTTACCTCTTAAAGAGGCCTATTTACTGAATGGACATTACCTCCCTCTAAGTGATTACCTGAATAGGCCAAGGTCTCCCAGTGCATCCTGGGCTGTCTCCAGTCATCCTGATGAATATCTGGGCACTGGATTCAGATGGCTCTGGAGGAGAAGTGAGGCTGGTGACCTGCACAGCCCTCCCTCACTCAAAACAAAGTCAAATGCAAGTCATGTCATCATGTCTCTGATGTCATGGTCTTCTTCGAAAATGAGGGAACAACACAGACAGACCCCTGGGCAAGTGATTCAGACTCTCAGCCTCCGTCTTCTCCTTTGTCAAATATTAGTGATAAAAGTAGCAGCTACCTTAAAGTATTACAGTGAGGAGTGTCAGGGGCTTGCATGTCTTCAAGGATTCTATCAATGACATTGTTATCATGGAGGGTTTACTGAGGAGAAAAGTACTCGTACTTTTGTCATTTCTAATATAAGATAAAACAGCAGTATTTCAAGTTTGTCTGGAAATGCTGGTTCACAGGAATATTTGCATTATGCTCATTGAAGAGTCAATTCAATAAATGTATTTAGCAACAGCTGATGCTTGTCTCACGTGTCAGGCAGCTAGATGACCTGGTGGATAGAGTTCTGGACCTGAATCAGGAAGACCTGAGTTCAAATCCTGCCTCAGACATGTATTAGTTATGTGCCAGCCCCAGTTCCCTCATTGGGAAAATGGGAATAAGACCAGTATCTATCTCTCAGAGTTGTTGTGAGGACTGAGTGAGGTAATATTTTGTAAAGGGCTTTGGAAACCTTACAATGCTCCATAAATCTTTGCTATTATTAATGTTAGGAAGAGATTCCCCACTCCCATCCCCACCCCGCCATCTGAGCCATCCATTTTTATTAGTATCAAAATGTGCCATTTGTAACACATGCTGTTTGTGGATGCTACTTTGACCATGGACCACTTCATTGGTGGGCTTGCCTTTCACTAATGCAGATTACAGCTTCTCTTATAGTTTGAGTAGCTGGTCTTTGGGAGTGGCCCAAAAACCCATCCCTTGGTAGCCAACCTCACAATTTGCCTCTTGGGGAACCTAGCAATACTGCTGCTTGGACTGCTAGTCTGTATTCTGTCCATCTGTATTGGATGCTTGTCCATCTCATTGCGGGAGAGGGTAGGGCTGATAAAGCTTGTCAGACAGAGTCTCCAGGATCCCTGCGTCTAGTTCATGCCTCAATGAGGAAGCAGAAGACATCTATAGTGAAGGATGTGCATGTCCACTCACATCTCTTATGATCAATAATTAAAAATAAATTAAATCTTTTATTAGAAGTTTACCACTAAACATCAAAACTTATTAACTATTCATATTTAATGATGGTGATGATAGCTAACAGAGTGCTTACTATGTGCCAGGAGCTGTGCTGAGCACATTTAAATCAAAGTGAAAGCATAAAGTATTACTTTTTTCAACGTTTTCCTTTAAGATCTCATCAGGATCCTTTGTCCATTCATTGTTTTAAAATATATATAATATATGTATATATATATAAACATATATTTTTAATACTGAATTTAACTTTAAAAATGAGTTTTTTTCGTATATAGTGACAGAATCTTTTTGAATTTGTGCCCTCCTACCACAAAAAGAGGATTTTATGTGCTGCTTTTTTTTCCAAAAAGTATAGAATAAATTGTACATATTGCTTTCAAAACTATTCTTCTTGTCTGTTCTTCCTTATGTCCATTCATTCTATTTCACTTTTTCTTATATGCCCATTACACTGTAAGCTTAATGAGGGCAGGAACCATCTTTTGCCTTTCCTTGTATTCCTAACACTTAACACAGAGCCCAGCACATGTTAAGTACTGAATAAATGTTCATTGACTTAATAACTGACAGTATATGCTACATTTTCCTGCCTCTGCTTTTTCCCTTTTGTATTATTTCATAAAAGTCTTTCTGGATTTCTTTTGATGCTACATAATTTCATTATAGAATTCCACTACATTAATGTCACCCATTTATTTAACTGTTCCCTCTATTATTAGATATTTTGATTGCTTTCAGATAGATTTTTTCCCAATTACATATAATGGTGCCATAAAAATCTTTTGATTGATAACTTTTTAAATGTTTGATGATTGTCATAAATATTGCCCAAAATAGAACTACTAGTTCAAGAGATATGGTTATTTTTCTGTATATTGCCAGAGAGTTCTCCAAAAAGACTGCAGTTTTATAATTCTACCAGCAATGAATGAATGTACCATCTTCTCTATAACTTTGTCAGTATTGAGTTTCTCTTTTTACCAATTTGGTGGGCATGAAGCAGTACCTCAAAGCTGATTTAGTTATTAAGATAATGCTTTTTTTCTAGTGATTATCAATAATTTATGTTTCCTCTTTTAAAAACGGTTCATCTCCTTTTGCCATTCATGCAACATGAACCAGGAGTTTTCATTATGATTTTTTTTTAACATTTCCTTTTATATCTTATATTCAGTTTTTTTGGTCATATTTCTACGATCAGTTTTTATGGCAATACTTACGTGTTCATTTTCCCTGCCTTTCTTTGCTCTTCATCACCAAGTGATGCCTTTGAAAACATCAAGGGAACAGACTTTGCTCTAAGCCAAGCAGTGAACTTTCCAAGAAGGATTGGGAAGGGCAACAGGAAGTGTTTCCATTGATTGGTTGATGTTGCCAAGGACTGCTTTTTAATTTATCTTACTCTATTTATTTTGGTCACTATTTTTTACCCTATTAGACAAGGGAGATGATAAAGAAGGGTTAGTTAGGGGAAGGAGAAATAAAGGACATGGGGGAAGAAACAAACCATGGATATAGAAAGAGAGGTGAGGGGGTAAGGATAAGAATTGTGGAAAAATTGGGAAGAAAGAGACATACTACAACAGCTGATTAATTGTTCAGTGCCCTCTGTCCGCTTTGATAGCCTGGGGGAAGCAGCCTTCTTCATCTGGCAGCAAATGTTGTAACCTTGAATTTTTTTTTTTTTGAGAACCATATAAGTAGCCTTTCCCAACTAGAAGCCTTCTTGCCACTAGAAAGATTAGAAAGTACATTTGGTTTTCTAATTTTCCAGCATGAAATGTTGTGAGCTCAAATGAGGGACAGATATAGCTTTAATGCCTACTTTTTTCCTTTTCTTGTCTTTCAGGCAAATTAGAACGTCAAATGTTACTTGCAGATGAGACAACACCTATAGTTGATGATCTCTTTGAAGCTATAAAAATAAGTCTGAAAAATGATCAAAATTTAGGGTAAGAAAATCAGCATGTCTTTCCATTATAGCAGTTTGTATATTTGCCCTTACTGTCTTACGCTTTTTTGGGTGATATTTTTCTTGTAGACTATTCAAGTCAGAAATGGTTGTGAATCCTCTTCATGTCAGCTCTGAGTTACTGGCATACTTCCCAGGAATTTCTGGTTAACAAGGGTGCTCATTAGGTTGTCAACCACAAATTTCAGCTCTGCTCCAAGCCTTAGTTCATGTTGATGACCTGTGATGATGCCCTTCTCAAGAGGGACTGAACAATTGTTACACTGGGGAACAAACATCATTATTAAACTCTTCAGGCCACTTGATAGGCTCAACTCTACTGATGCATACATTGACTAGCCCACATGTTAGACCTCACAGGAGCTGTCCCTGTGGGGCAAGTACTGAAGGAGAATAGGCTGGGAAGCATTTCCCAAGATGTCTAGTGTGGGCCAAGACTAGAACCCAACAAACCTAAAAGGGGAAAAAGAGATCCTGGCATAACCTTGGAAGCCCTGGAATCCTTGAAAGCCCTTGGATCACTAGTATCAGCCTGTACAATCCCTCCCATGGTTACTTTTAATTCTTTCTTAATGTACTATGCTGTTATGAAGAGGCTCATTTGGTTCTATATATACGGAGTAAGGAGGTTCTGGGTGACATGGCTCCTGCCCATATCTAGGTACAATAGAATAGAAGTACTTAATCTGGAGTCCTCAGACCTTCTAGATTTTAAAGAGTTTGTGAATTTGGAGGACAAAAAAATAGATCTTGATTTTTTCACTAACCTCGAGCTGAAATTTAGCATTTGTTTCAATTATAAATTTTTAAAAAGTCTAAGAAGGGGTCCATAGGCTTCACCAAGGGGTCCATGACACAAAAAGAGCTTAAAAGCCTAGCACAAGTAGGTTATAGCGCTTTTATAGATCATTGTTATTTTAGGTGTCAAGGAACCAATAGCAGCAGCCATGACCTCTGGGGAAAAAAAGGGTTGGGGAAGGAAGTCAATATCAAGATTTGGTGTAACCAACTCCCTCTCTTTATGAAGCAGTTGGCCACAAAAGGGCTCAGTCAACAAGCTTTTTATGAAGCACTTGCTATGAATCAGGTGCTGTGCTAGGTGCTGGGGAGCCAATGAAATACCAGACAAAAAGGCTCTCCCCTCAGCTCCCCTCAGGAAGCTCACAGTCTTTCTGGGAGAAAAGATGCAAGCAACTATGTACAAATAAGGGCTGGGGAATGCCATAGTGCCCAGAGCACTGGACTTGGAGTCAGGAAGTTTCATCTCAGTGAGTTCAAATCCAGCCTCAGATACTTACTAGCTATGTCTCCCAGGGAAAGTCATTTCCCCCTTTTTAGCTCAGTTTCCTCACTTGTAAAATGGGCTGGAAAAGGAAATGGCAAAACACTCCAGTATCTCTGCCAAGAAAACCTCAAATTGAGTCACAGAGAATTGGACACAATTGAAATAACTGAACATTAATAATGTACAAATATGATCTTTACAGAGTAAATTGGAAATGATCAACAGAGGGAAAGCACTGGAGTTAGGGGGATCAAGAAAGACTTTCTGTAGAAGTTGAGGATGTTAGATGGGATCTAAAGAAAGTCAGGGACTTCAGGCGGCAGAGATGAGGAGGGAGCAGAAAGGATTGCATGATAATCAATAGTTAAGCTACTCTTTGAAATTCTGCAACTTTCTTTTTCTTTAAGGTTGATAAAGAAATCCTACCTGGAAATAGCCCTACTATATTTACATATGGAGAATCTTAAGAAATCCAAGGTAGAATCTAAGGTAAACTATTTCATGACTATATGAGCTGCTTTGAGGTTTGTTGTATTTATATGTAATGTGGACATGAAGTAATGAAGATGATTTTCACCTGTGGCTGGTGAAAATGTTTGCTTTTTCAAGCTTCTGTGCTCCTAGCCCCAGGAACACAGAGTGACTTAGATGCATGGTGATGCAAACATCTGGGATGGCTTGTTTGTTCCACCACTTACAGTAGACCACCAGTTGTAGACCACTGAAGGATTGAGTCCCTACCTATGTGAAGTCCAACTCAATTTTTGCTGATTTTTGTAGAGATCCATCTACTCAAAACTGTACCAGGGAAAGAAATAAGTGTTTATTAAGTACCTACTATGTGCCAGGAACTGTGCTAAGTGCTTTATAAGCTTTATAAGTATGCTTTCATTTGGTCCTCAATAGAAGGTGCTATTTGTATCTCTATTTTACAGCTGAGGAAATAGAGTCAGACAAATGAAACTGAGTCAGACAAATATTAGGTGACTTGTCCAGGATCCAGTCAGTAAGTGTCTCAGGCCTTGCTGCTATTGGTTATTGAATTAGAAAATAAATTATCTTATTCAAATCTTGATAGTTCTAAGACATTTCTCATCATCTTTCATCTTCAGTTCTTTCTGGACTTCTTTTACGTGTTGACGTTATTCAACCTTCTAAAACTGTCAGGCAAACAGTAACATAAATATGAATTCCCCTCATGTAAGGTACCAAATCAAACACACAAACAGAAATGGAAACAAAAAACCCTGTGAAGCAGGTGCTATAACGTTTGTTCAATAGAAGTTTCCACATATGTATATGTATATATTTTTATGTGTATATATATGTGTGCATGAATATAAGCCTTTACATATAAGTAGATGCTTAATAAATTGGATTGGATTGTATAAGCCCTATCACAAAAGTAAGGAGCTGAAAAGCCCTGAATTCAGGCAGCCCCTTTATTTTGTAGGTACACTTGTATTTATAACAGGTTAAAAAAAATTAAGTTGCTCCTTTTCAGGAAGAGGAAAGGGGGTGAATGCCCAGCTAAGATTGGAAAGAGGCCTGCAACTTGTTATTTTAAAGCTTGTTATAAAATGCATGTATTAGTGAGTTCCCTCCCTGTATTTGGAGCATTCAACCTGGACTTTCGCTTACCACCCCTACCTGCCACCCCCTAGTCAACCTAAAAATGACTATGTTTTCCAAGCATTTTGCATTAACTCTGAGTTGAGAGAGATTCTGCCTTTAGCACGTGTACAGCTAGAACTCAATGAGTGTAAATAATGAATCCGTGGCTGGCACCAATTGCCATAATTTACAGACAGTCACTTCAGGGGGTTCATTATTTGTACCCTCCGAGATCTCATCGTGTTCTGGTGAGAGCAGACAGACACTGAGATACCAGACAAGGCTCTCAGTTCAGTTTGAACAGATCCTGCTTAAAGAAATACATCTTAAGAAATTTTGTTTTTTCTTCTCTAGAAATCTTAACACAGTCATCTCCTAGTTGTAAAGACGTAGATCTGATCTTTCCTGATTTTTGTCAATTGTATGGAAGCAGAGTCTCTGAGAGAACACCAAGATCCTAAAAACAGAAGGGCAATGCATGCCAGTGTGGGGACATATATGTAAATGTATCAGGGTTTATTAGGTTAATGAGGGGAGTGTACTCAGGAGATCAGTCTGGAGGACTGAATAGTAGATCCCTGCCTCACCCTTAGGGCAGGTAAGATATAGATAAATAGAAAGATATTGATACAGATAGATACATGGATAGATAGATAGATACTGATACAAATGGATGGATAGATACCTATGGAAAGATATCGATACAGAGAGATAGATAGAAAGATTAATAGATATAAACAGGACAAAGAAGGCACAGTGCCAGGGATAACTCAGGTTCATGTGCAACTATCCCAAGGGATAGTTAAAACTTTTTTTGATGTTCACATTCATTCAAGGTAGCTTATGTTACCTGTGGAGTCATAGTTAACATTCTTATATTCTCATCATATAGAAATGGTTAAATTAAGCCTACAGTTAATTTAGAAGACACATAAAATCTTGCTTTAGTCAAACATATAAACTTATTTCTCATATCAAGTATTTCTAATAATAACTAATATTTACATAGCAACCTGTGGTTTATAAAATATTTTATGTATGTATATATTATCTCATGTGACCAATCAGCTGAATTGTCAATTTCAATTTTTATCTACTTCCCCTGCCTATTTTTAGTGCTCCTTAGTTACTAAAGACCCATGAATTGATCAGCTAGGCAGCTGGGTGGTGCCATAGTGCACAGAGTGCTGGGCCTGGGGTCAAGGAGACTCATCTATCTGAATTCAAATTTGGCCTCAGATACTCAATAGCTACATGACCCTGGTAACTTAATCTTATTCTCCTCAGTTTCCTCACCTATAAAATGAGATGGAGAAGGAAATGGCAAATCATGCCACTATCTTTGAAAGGACAGAACAACCACCACAACAAGCAATGATAAAATGAAATAGGGGGGCTCAGGTAACCTATTACTAGATCATCAGCATAGAATATTGGAGCTGGGAGAGTTTGCTGTAGAGTATTTTTTCTCAGTTATCTGAACCAGAAAACCAAACTCAACAGCTTTGGAAACTGATCCATTCAGTTTCAGTATGAGTAGTTACAAAATTCCAATTCCTTCCTCACAATTTTTGCATCATGCTACTATTTGGTATATCTCGGAGTAAGTATGCTGTGCTCCAAACAGCCCTCCCCTTCCAGAACCTATCTTCTGGAATGTTCTAGACATACTGTAGAATATGTTTATTTAATGTCTCCCCTTCAACCTTTCCTACTTTTGAGAAGAGAGAAATCTCTATCTGAAAAATCAATGAAAATGTTCCCCAATTCTTTAAAACCATTCCAGGAAACTCTGATAGAGTTGCCCCTTTAAACATTTTCTCAAATGAAAACTCATACAAAGTGCCACCTAACAATAGGCCTGAGGAACAGTGATTTTTTTTCTTACATTGTCCCTCTTAACATACTACCAGCCTGGATTTTGCCAACCATTAACTGGCCTGCTTAGAGGGGATCATCCTTAAAAGCTAAGAAGTCTAGGATTTTTCAGTGACCAATCTCCCACCTTCATCTGAGACCTTTTGGCCATTTCTTAGGCTTCTTCCCAAAGCCAAAGTTCATCAAAGGAATCAACAGAGGAGAAAGGTAATCTGTACCTGACCTTGTCCTGGATGGCAATTCGAGCTGCTTCACAGGTGGGTGGCACAAGTTTTGATCTCCCTTTGTACCCTCAGATCTGTAGTCAGCTCCTACCAGCTGCCAAGGAAACACAGCACAGCTAGTTACAAGAGAAAGCTGAAGTTAGACTCCCTGGGATTTCTTCTGGTGGGAGGTTCTCCAGAATAGTTGAAAGTGGACTCTGTCTGAGCAGTCTTTAATCAGACCTAACCCTGTCTGCTCCAACCTTTATTTAATGAAAATATCAAGAGATGCTTGTGTATGAATGTTTGCTAGGAGGGCAAATATCAATCACATAGAGAAGAAGTTGTCTATTTGAAATGAGTTGTGCATTAATTAAATTGTTGACAACAATGACTTATTTGACTGTGACTTGAATTCTATGTCAGGGGTCAAAGCGGATTTTCTAGGTTGTCCTCATTTTTCCCCTTAGAACACAATGCTTATATAGGGTTTTGTTTTGTGATTTGCCTGTTCACAAATGGTTTGCCTGCCCATGTTCATAAAATGTGCTGTACATAAATATAAAACGGATTCTAAGTGATTTATTAATTATAGGTCAACGTAGCTACAAAGGCATCTCAGAAGCTACTTGGACGGAAGAGTGTTTTGATGGAGAAAGTTAAAATATCTATCTTCCAGAATATCCCAGAATTTGCTGTTGTGGACCTCACTTCTACATATATAGATTATCTGACTGGTAGGCTCATTTGTCAAATCAGTTTTCTGTATAGAGCTGGGATATTTAAAGTAGGATCACTTTTTTTTAACCATCAAGACTTTTTTAAAAAATTAATTTATTTGTTTTCAGTTTTCTACAGTCACCTTCATAAGTCTTGGATTTTCTCCCCCTCCCTCTTCCTTCCTTTCCTGAGATGCTATGCAGTCTTATATGGGTTCTATATATTCATTCTTACTAACCACACTTTCACATTAGTTATGTTGCATAAAAGAATTAAAATAAATGGGATAAACCATGAGAAGAAACAAACCAAAACAAAATATAACACAAGAGAAAATATTCTGCTTCATTCTGTGTTCCAAGTCCATAGTTCTTTTTCTGAATGTGGAAGGCTTTTTGCCTCAAGAGTCCTTTGGGAATGTTTTAGGTCCTTGCATTACAGTGAAGGTCTAGGTCTACCAGAAACTGTCCTCATACACTGTGGCGGACATTGTGTACAATATTCTCCTGGTTTCGCTCCTTTCACTCAGCATCAGTTCATATAAATCCTTCCAGGCCTCTCTGAAGTCTTCCTGTTCATCATTTCTGATAGCATAAGAGTATTCCATTACATTCATATACCACAACTTGTTCATCCATTCCCCAATTGATGGGTATCCCCTTGATTTCCAGTTCTTGGCCTCCACAAAGAGAGCTGCTATAAATATTTTTGTACAAGTGGAACCTTCCCCATTTTTATGATATCTTTGGGATACAGTCCTAGAAGCACTATTGCTGGGTCAAAGGATATGCACATTTTTGTAGCCCTTTGGCCATAGTTCCAAATTGCTCTCCAGAATGGTTGAATCAGCTCACAGCTTCACCAACAATGAATTAGTGTTCCAACTTTCCCACATCTTCTCCAACATTTATCATCTTCCTGTTTTGTCATGTTAGTCAATCTGATAGGTGTGATGTGGTACCTCAGAGTTGTTTTGATTTGCACCTCTCTGTTCAATAGTGATTTACAGCACTTTTTCATATGACTATAGATAGCTTTAATTTTGATTATTCTTTTTAAAAAATTGAAGGTCTATAATGGCCTAGAGTAGGAGATTCTTAACCTCTTTCTAGAAGGGTCATAAACTCCTCTTTAGAATCTAGAGAAGCCTCTGAACCCTTTCTTAGAATAATTTTTTAAATGCATAAAATAAAATATACAGGATTTCAAAGGAAACCAATTATATTGAAATATCATTATCAAAGCATGAATAAAACAAGTTCACGGACCCCAGGTTAAGAATTTCTGCTCTAAACTCAGGCTGAATAGGTGTTTCAGGCTCTCATTAAGGGATACTTGATCTTTTTCATGTACTGAACAAACCCCTCTGGCAGTATGTAGTGAAATCTACAGACTCCTTTTCAGATTCATGTCTTTAAATGCATAAGATAAAAATATGTAGGATTACAAAGCAGCCAATTATATTGAAACAGTGAAATATTAAAGAAACAAATTTGCAATACAACAGTATGTGTACTATTTTTTCTTATCACATAAAACAGTGAGAAAATACATTTAAGGTATAGGCAAATTAGAAAGTCCAATTTCTAAGTAGTGATCAGTTTAAACAATATTTTGACATGTCTTCAGCAAATGTAATATAACATGAAAATATCTGTGATTTCTCTTGGTGACAAAACCACAGGGCCTGCTACCTGCTGTGCTTTGTTGACTCCATTTGCCATGGAAAGAAATGCTAAGTTTCAGTTAGAGGTTGGGGAAATATATGGTTGTAATATTTTCCCCATACAAGTTCATAGACCTCCTAAAATCTATGAGCCTCTGGCCTAAAAGGACTTGGAAAGGAAGAACGTGGAGCTTGATCATAAGAATCAGAGAGAATTCTGTTTCCTACGTTCCTGCTGTTGAAAACCAGATGGAATGAGTCTAATGCTTCCACACATCGCTTCTCCAATACTTGATGACCACTGTTGTGTCCTTCCTAAATCTTCTCTTTTCTAGGCTTTAATTTCCAATTCCTTCTGTCGTATCTTAGTTAACATTGTATTTCCAGATCCCTTGCCTTTTAGATATTAACCAATTTTTCAGTGCCCATCATGATGCCCAGAATTGAACAGATTGTATTCTAAATGTTTGTTCATCAGAAAGCACAGTACCTTACTCACAGAAAGCACTTACCTTACTTACTGGGGACATGAATTCAGTGAGAGGCATGGAATAACCTAGAAGAAAGGTCAGGAGACTGGCTTTTTTATTCAGAGTAATCCACACATTGAGAGGTGGATATATAAATAAGCTATTGCAAAGGGATTATTCGTACAGGAGTAAAGAATCCAGACAAGGCAGACAATAGCTCCCACCCTGCATGACACATGCCAGAAAGTTTCCACTGGTTCTCCATGTTGGATCTTATAAAAACATCCCTGAAGCTACAGGCACTTGGGCACACTGGATCACCTTTCAGTTCAGTTCAACAAATGCTCTCCATAGGAGTCAAGGGTGTAACAGAAGGTAATGAACCTTTGGCTATCATTGGCTAAGAAGTTGAATTTACTTGAGAACTTTATTTTATCAACACAATCACACATGTGTACCATACTCACTAATGTAATGGTTCTTAACTTGAAATCTCTTTATTTCAATTTTTAAAATAGTTTGATCATTGTTTTTTGCAACATAATTGATGTCCTTTCTATTATATTTTACTTCTTTAGAAACATCAATCTGAGAAGGTGTCTTTGGGCTTCACTGGGAACCCATTTATTCACTAAATGGATCCATGACATGATACAGGGTTAAGAGCTCCTGCTATAAAGCCTTAAGCATGTTAACACTGGGTATTTTTTAAAATGAAAGGATGTTGTGCTTTAAAGAGGGAATATAGGTAAAATGGACCATGGTAAAATAGCCACCACAGTAGTAATTGCCTTAAATGTTCCCAAATCCTTTACATACATACTACATAATGGCCCATGAAAGCAGAGCATTCTTTGGTTTTTTTAGATCAAAGCCTTGATCTATATATAGCACAAATGGACCAGCTCATCATTTCCAACCCTTCTGGAGTCATGGTGCCCTGCTACTTGTTTGATGTTTCACAACCCATGTGCTTATTCATGTCAGCCAGTTGGTTCGCCATCCTGAATTGATAAGAGATAAATGTTTCAATACATCAGGGACCTGTGATTTTGGGGATCTCCCTTCTGCTAATACAAATCTCAGTTCTTCTGTGTTGGAATAAACCATGTTTTGGGGAAAAAATAGTCATCAACCAACACAGGCATTTCATTACACAAAACAAAGAATAATTTTCATTCCCAAGAACAATCATAGAAAGAACCACTCAGGTATTTTGGTAAATAATTGTAGCCTAACCATTTGTCTCCTGTATCCAGCCTGGTAATGAGCCTCTTGCACTCATGCAGTGTTGAACTGGCACAAAGCTTTTCCATCATATTGTGGATTTTTCAGGAGAAAAGAATCCTTGCAAACCTGACAATAACCCCCTGCCTTCATTAGATAAGTCAGAAAGTTTCAGCCACTTCCCTTAGCTTCATCTTCTCAACTCAACCCTAAAAGTCACAGACATCCAACCATATTTGGCCACCTTTCATTTCCTTTAGACCTTTCCCATGGGTAGTTCATTCCTACAGCTAGATGTTCCTTCCCATTTGAACCTCCAGTGAGTAAAATAGTCATAATTTTCTTTAAATAGTGATGAGTAAAATGATAATAGGTTCTCTCCACCTCCATAATGGAAACCATCAGCAGAGAATATAAGCATCTGTGGGATAAAATGAATGAGCTCTGGAACTTATTTTTAATAAAAGCAAAGTCATACTAGAACACTGAACTTTCAATTTTTTTAGCTAGCTATAAAGCTATCTTCAAGAGCCCCTTTACCTCTCCAAGTCAGTCTGACAACATTCTGGACAGCGCAAGTGTGGAACAAGATCACGAAATCACTGAGAGTGAAAAGAGTGAGGAGCAGAATGAACCAGTGGTCTGCTGGGTCCACCTGGTCCGGTACTTTACTCACCTTGCAAGAATTAACAATATGAACACTCTGCTTGGTAAGCTTCTTCCCGATTCCCAGTCTTAACTTGCCCCGCAGGCGTAGCAACAGCAGCACCAATAATGGCGAGCATTTCTGAAGTATTTTAAGGCTTGCCATGCCTCACAGAACCTTCTCCTCATTTGCTTCTCACTACAACCCTGGAAGTTAGGTGTCATCATGATGCCCATTTTATAGATGGGGGAACTGGGGCTGAGAGATGCAGTGAGATGCCCAGAGTTGCACAGCTAGTGAGTATCTGAGGCAAGATTTGAATTTGGGTGTTATGGACTCCAAACCCAACACTCTTTCCATTGGGACACCTAGCTGCTGCGTACTACCAAATACTTTTGAGGAGATGAAGAAATCTATGATTTGATCTGGGGTGAGGGACTCCCAACGTGGAATCTCTCTTCAGCAGATTTTAGACTGTGCCATATAAGAAGTCAAGAGATAAAATTTTTGGATAATTAATTTTTTATTAACTATGCCAGCAGATAATCAATAAAAGGGTCATTTGGGCTGTCTCTGCTAAACCAAAGACCATGTGCTTATATGTCCTTGGAAGAGTGGTTGTTCCTGAGGATGGAAATCAACTCTGATTGGTTAACAAGTAATGAGAGAATGAATATTATATTGAGAGTAGACTTACTCTAATGAAGGTGTAGGAGAGCATGGCATCACTCAGTGTTTGTCAAAGAGACTTATCTAGACCCATACCACCCTGCCTAGGACAACCTAGATGAAAGGGACAATCCACATCCACTCAGACCTGTCTGATTAAAACATAATAGGTCAGAACCTGCTAATTCATCTAAATCATAATTTCTTTATTTTATGATCAGATCAAAGTTTTTCCTCTCATTATCATCCTGTATTTCAAAGGCTGCCCGAATAGCCTATAGGACTGATTTATGAATGAGGATATAGAACAGAGGAAAAACTTTAGTCCTAATTCAATAATTGGTTATTAATACAAGAAAGAAATAATCATTTCTCTGAAGACCAACAATTTTTCTGTAATTTGTATTCTTAGAGGGTTGTGATGGGCACTTATTCATGTATGAACAGTTAGTATTTGTCAGACAGAAGGGGGACTTTACCTCAGGTTATCCAAGGCCAGACCTCTACCTACCACTCTATTTGTCTCTAGATGTTCTAAGTAAATTTATACCCAGCACTGTGTTAATAAAACTTCATACCCACTTAGCTTTGTAAAACAAGAGAAATGCATATTATGAGATGTGATATTTTCCTCTAATGGTGCCCATTTCTTTTATATTAATATTCCTTACGTAGCTTCTAGAAATGATCATCTTAGAAATTATCTTAACTGATTTACATTAGCCTGTTTCCCAGATCTTATAAGAGTATGCACTATCACTCTTGCCCATATATCAGTGTTAAAGTTTAAGCAGCGAGGGGCTGAGGATCAAGGTTAGGAACTAAGACTGGGGGGCAGCCAGCCCAGATGGAGGGCCAGTGATGAAGGAGACAAGTGAGCCAGCGGGGCAAAGCCAGAAACCAAGAGTGAAATCATATCTCTAGAAGGCCAATGACAAGTGATATGTCTGGGAACCAGTAAGGTACTATCAAATGAAGGGCTTATGTATCAGGACAGTATTAGGTCTCAGACAAGATGTCACTAGCTGTTAAATGTATGAGGGAACAGCAAATTAAACATATAGGTGAAGAGGACTGAAAGCAGCGTGATGATCCGTCACCTGACCTTTCTACTGTTCCTGCCTGGCCGGAGACAATTCTTTTGGATCTGGGGTAGGCCCTGTTAGTGGCCAATTGACCAACCCTAAAGCAGGTAGAATGGAAGTAGAGTGTTAAAGGTAACTGTTGGGAAGGAAATTCTTACATTGGGTTAAATTTAGCAATCTAGATGATAGAAATGCCATGTCCTCTTTTATGTGACCATTCTGTCATTGAATGTATTGCCTAATTAATTTTTTTTTCCTTTTTTAAGCTCCTCCAAAGCCAATTTTCTTAGCAAATGAAGTATTCCACACTTCGGTTTTCAATGCAGATCTGGTTTTACGTCAGAAAGAATTGCATGGTTTCCTCAAAAAATTCTTAAATGTTTTTACTCCAGCCTGTATTGAGCCATTTCCAAAAGACCTTCTTGTTGCGGTAGAAAAATCATCCAACAATGAAAATTCCCAATGTAGGGAATCAATTAAGGTACCAGTTGTTTTAAAAAAAAAAAAAACAGTCTTTATGTTCCTGAAGAGAGCCCAGAAAACTCTAGGCATGTATCAGGGGGCAGTATTTATTCATTTCTGAGAAGTATCCAGGTCTCACCTGGAAGTCTCAGGGGTCCCCTCTTTCCCCTCCCTTCCTTCATTCTTTCTTTCCTTTCATCCATCCATCCATCCATCCCAGGAAAAGGACAGTTTTAAAATATTACCGACTCTGCCATTCATTTAAAAACTATTCCTTAGTAAATAGATTGTCAATATGAAGTTGAGGGATTTTTAAATCACTCACTTATTCAACAAATATTAAGCAGTTTGTATGTGCCAGGTACCGTTAGGGACCCAAGGGGTACAAAGAGAAAACAAAACAAATAAACCCTCCCCTCCACTAAATTCTACCTTCTATAAAAATCTTTTCCTTATCTCCCTTAATGCTTGTTCCTTTCCTCTGAGAGTCTGTCCAATTTATCTTGGGTGTATTTTGTTTAAACACTGTTTTCTTTGTGTCTCCTCCAGTTAGTTCGTGAACTACTTGAGAACAGGGCACATAGTGGATGTTTAATAAGAGCTTGCTGACTAATTGATTGAAATCAGTCCCTGCCCTCAGAGACCTTACATTCCACAGAGGGAAAATAACATATGCCTGAGTAATAGAAAATAGATAAAGTCTCATTTGGGGGGGGGGGGGTAGGATACTAGCACCTGAGGGGAATCAGGATTGGCATCCTGTGGGAAGTAGCCTTTGAGATGAGCTTTGAAGGAAACTAGGTGTTTTATGAGAGAGAACTGAGGAGAGAGTACATCCCAGGCTTGGTGATGGCCAGGACAAGGGCACAGAAATGCTAAAAGTTGCTAGCATTTATATATCCAGTTAAGGTTTGTAACATTATCTTGTTTGGTCCTCAGACCAAGCAGTGAGGTTAGTACTGTAGTGGGAATTTTAGATTTAAAATTCCTTTTTGTTAATTTGTATTACTTGGGGCTTAGGGACATTCTTTTCTGCAACTTTTGGTTAACTGAAAGCCTGTCTTCTGTTAATATTAACCTTACCTGACCAAAACCTGTCTCCAAAAGGCAAACAGGCTAGTAAGTATCTAAAGTCAGATTTGAACTCAGGAAGATGAGTCTTCCTGCCTCCAGGCCTGGCACTCTATCCACTGTGCCACCTAGCTGCCCCTTTCGTCTATAATCGTTCTATTATAATTCCCATTTCACAGATGGGGATGTTGAAACCACAAGAGGTTAAGTGACTTGACACAGCTAGTGAGGGTCTGAGACAGGAACTCAGGCCATCCTGATGCCCAGTTCAACCCTCCATCACCTGTACCACCTGTGATGAGAGATGGAATCGCCCCCATGGGAGCATTTCAAGAATGTTAAGAATTCATCTGAAAAGATCCATTCTGCTGAGCATATGTATCAAAGTATGGAAATTTCTCCTAACCTTTCAAACACTGCTCTGAAAGTTGCTGTGCTTGACTATTTCAGAATAGAGGACAACCTATCATTACCCACTTCCTAAGGATGAGGCACCGAATGTGCAACCTTGAATAAATTGTAAATATATGTGACAATTATAACAGCAGTAGTGTATCAAAGAGTTGTTTCACTCTGTTTGCTCTTCTTCTGATATAATTAGTATAACACTCTCCTAGGATAATCAGCCTGGGAGATCACTGTCATATGCATGACAGGTGCAAGCAGTGTAATCATGTATTAGTTTCACTGGTGTAGACAGCTAACAAGCGGAAAGCTTTTTGGATTTTTTTCATCAACTCTAAGCTTCGTTGATTTTTGTAATAACATTTTTTTTTCAGGCTTTAATCACTCAAGAAGCTATTTCAATCAAACCCTTTCTGTAACTGGATACTTAAACCTGCTTTCCCTCCCCCCACTCCCACCCCAGCACAAAGAAATAATGACTTTTTCCAAAAAGAGCATTGTTTTATGTTCACCAGCTCCCATCATTTCTGTATGTCTGCATATCTTTGAGTCTATTGAAGCTTTATGATGGAAAAACAAAGGTGCCAAACAAATGACATCAACAGTGCCAAAAGAGGATGTAATTAAAATCCAGTAGGCTGCGGAAGCATTCATGCCTAGATTTCCCAGCCCTCTACTGACAGTTCCCTGAGTGGAAGGGGGACAGGGGATATAGAGAGAGGCCCTTGATTTGGCTGCATTGGAGATAGGGGAGAATTTGGGTTGAAATTAGATAAAAGCTAATAGATGCAAACCACACTCTCTGGTATTGGTTGGTGCTAGGGCTGGTTGACTTTCAAAGAATAAAAGAAGCCTATTAAAAGTAACTGCTACATAGCTGATTAATTAGCACTACATTAAATTCATTAGTAACAATAGCTTGCATTTATATAGGTTTTAAGGTTTACAAAGCACTTTGAATAAATTTTCTTCTTGACTTTCCACAATCAGTCCATAAACTTTTGCCCACTATGTGCCAAGCACAATGTTAAGAGCTAGGGTTATGGGGCAGCTAGGTGGCACTGCAGTGGATTAAGCTATGGGCCTGGAGTCAGGAGGATCTGAGTTCAAATCTGGTCTCAGACACTTACTAACTCTGTAACCCTGGGCAAATCACTTAATCCCAATTGCTTCCAATAAGAAAAATTAGGGTTACCAAGAAAAGCTGGCAGTCTTATGGAGGAGATGACATTCAAACAAGCTACACACAGGATGAATTGGAGATAATCAACAGGGGGAAGGCTTAAGTAAGGGGGATTAGGAAAGTCTTCCTGTAGAAGGTAAGACTTTAGCTGGAACTTGAAGTAAGCCATTACTATCCCCATTTTACAGATGAAAAAACAGAGATACCAGAGTTACACAAGTAATAGGTATTTGTGGCAGGATTTAAACTCAGAGATCTTCCTGATTCCAAGTTGTATTTTATTATTTTCAAGATGATGGAAAACCATAGGCATGAATGGCTTTTGAATCCTCTTATGATTCACTATTATACTTCCAGCCATTTTGTATATGGTCTTAGGGTTTGGCTGTTACTGTCTTTTCAACTTATCAGGACAGTTGATGACTATTTCAACGTCGTTAGTGGATTCAGTGTGGACCAACCATAGAGAAATGAGCTATTTTTCTGGATTGTAATTGAAATGGAATCCTTTTACCAGCCTGCTCAGGAGTGAGTTGGCTGGCATCAATTTGCCTTGATTTGCAAAATTGTTTAGGTGTCATTAAAGGGTTTAACCTTCTTCATGGCACTCCTGGGTCCCACTTTGATCTTTCTGGTGCTTAGTTAGGCAAGGGTCTTGGGTTTTTACAATCTCTTTCCCCGACAGTTCCTTAAGATCTATTTTTGACACATTTCCACATTCAATGCAGTGACTTTCCGTCAAAGCATTTTTCATCTCACAGGCCGACAACTTGAAAGGTCAGCGTCTCTATTTCCATTTTTTATTTGAGGTCTCACACTGACAGTGCTGTCTGTATCTTTTCTTGAATAGGCCACAGGATAATGTGAGGGATAACAGAACCACACCAGGAGTGCCCACCTGAAGCCTGTTCTCAGCCTGGACACAACCCTGAAAAGCATCAGTTTTGGTGGATTTGAAAAATGCTACTTATAAATAACCCTCCTTTCCCCTTCCCACCCTACTAGCAAGGAGTTAATTTCACAAAGCTCTCTGAATATTATTGAGGAAGGTCTTTATAAAAGAATGGAGGATATTTTGGGGGTTATTGTATCTCCCGTGATCCTCCTGTTTCTCAGGGCTGATATTGAACACTATATGGTGCCCTTGGAGGTCTCAGAGAGCCCAGTGAATTATTTATGGCAATGCCAATTTGATTCCACAGATTTGTATTTCTCCACCAATACTGATTCCAGGCTCATGTTCCCTAAAAGAAGCTATAATTCTTTGATAGGCTGAGTGTCCCTGTATTCACCCCAGCCAGTGATCACAAATTAGCCACAGAGGAAATGTCAGCCACAAGCCATCACCCCTAAGAGTAGAATGCTGTCTTTGGCGTGTGGTACAGAATCTAAGGATTGTAGATGCTGCTGGCACCAAGCAATTCCTATATTAGGAAAAATATGCCAGTCTATCAATTGGCGGATGAGCCACGAAGGGCATTTTTCAGAAACTCTGTGGTGTAATTCACATGGAAAAGGAGCAGTTAGGCCTTCCCTGTCCTATCCCTCCCCCAAGCCCTTCCCCAGACATCATCCTCAAGGTCTGATTAACTCGCCATTAAGGCAGGCATTTGCTAAGGGAATCCTTTCATTCTATTTCTAGAGTTTTGATTGGTTGGGGTTTTTTTTGGTTCTATTTTGTTTTTAATGGTCAGGATAGCCTTCTTAGGGGCATCAGTCCAGGCACCGTTGATATTACAGGACATAAGAACCTACCCTTTTCCCAGTATGGGAAAATTTCTAAAGTTTCCAGGGAGCTATAATTGATTAATGCTTCCCCTTTACCTCAAGTTTATCATTCTACTTCTAAATCCCCATTACAGGGAAAATATTTCAAATTACTGCTAGCTCAAGGCCATGGAGAAGCTCTTATTGCTTGTAAGATAAGAAACCAAACCCAAGAGAGTTTTCTGCATATGTTTCTGCTGGGGATCTTTTTTTCTTCAGAAATGTCAAATCTGGAGGCATAAAACCTGGGTTTGAACACCAGCTTTGGGTCTCAGTCTCCTCCTATAAAATTAACAGAATGTATCAGGTGGCCAACTGAGGTCCCTTCCAACACTAAGACTATGATCCAATGACCCTCAAGTGCCTCATTACTCATGAAATACTATATAACTATTGGATAAGGCTTGGCGGAGTAATTGAAGTACTTTTAAAGTATTAAAGATTATTATACTTGCTATTATTACCTGAAAATTGATGCCCCAAGAGAAAACTGTTTCTGATGAGTGCCTGGTTCCCCATGATTCAGAACAGGGAAAGACAATAAGAAATACTTTCATCACCTTTGAACTCAATGGCCCCTTAAGTCATTTTCAGGACCCCAAGAAGGTCTCACTAAATCCATGATCCTATAATTTTATTTTTGTTTTATTTTGTTTTTATTTTATTTTTATTTTCTAATATTGTCAACCTCTCCCTAACAAGGACTATGATGATAGATATTTTGGTAGTTTCTATATGATACTATTCTGGGAAGCAGCTGACTTGACATTTTGGTGCCCAATCCATGGAGATCCTGAGCACCAAAAGAGAGAGCATCACAGAGTTGGAATCACAGAACCCGGATAAGATTCCAGTTCTGCTTCCCATTGGCTATGTGATCCTAAACTCTCTGGGCCTCTCATTTTTTTATCTGTCCAATGGGGGAGATAAAAGAGATGATCTCTGGGTCTCTTCCAACTCAAAAACTATGATCCTGGAAAATTTACCATTTTACAAAGGAAGAGGAGAATCGTGAACCAAAATCTAGTTAGTTCACTGCCAGTGTGGAAGCAAAGGTCTTGGCTTCGGACCAGTGTGAAAGCTCAGTTGTCTTAAAAAAATAAGCTCTTAGAGCTCCCTGTGTAGAAAGGGTACTTTTTTTTATGCAACAGGAAAAGGAATGAGGCAAGCTGCAATGAAGAAACAGAAAATTGTTCACCTGACTTTTTGAATATTTGAGGCTTTTAGAGACATTAACCAAACTTAAAAAAAAAAATGTACACCCATGGTTAGAAAGTGGAATATTTATTTTAAGTAATCTAAAGGCATAGAGAAATTAGTTCCCCCCAGTGAAGATTATTGCTTTCACAACAAGCACTACAAATTACAAGTAGATTTAATTAGCAATTTTTGCAGATATGGCAAAGTAGTGGTAGGCTTAGAACAGATACAACCTTCCTGGGGATTTAAACATACCCCAGGATGTTCTGATGTTTCCTAAGAGGGGAGGGAACTCACTATGGGACAAAGCCCTGATCACCTCTCCCTTGTGTCAGAAATACAAGTATAATGAAGAGACTCTCTTTTTAGGCAGCAAAATACAGGTGAGAAAGCTTTCTATGCCTGGCCCCAGCCTTGCGGTGCTCAAAACCTAAACAAACAGTTTAAAGGTTATAATCTCTATTTTGGCTATTGAGAATTCATTAATAATATTAATTTCCAGAAAAGAAGAGAAAACTAATTCTGAGTTTGGGTTCCTTCTTCAGTGGATGACAAATGAATTCACTTCCACAAAAAGCCTTTCCAGACTCCCTTTAATTCTAATACTTTTTCTCTAAGATTATCTCTGACTCACCCTGCTCATTTCTTGTTTGTCCATAGTCACTTGCATGGCCTCTCCCCTTTTGACTCTGAGCTCCTTGAGGATGGGGACTGGGTTTTGTTGTATGTGTGTGCGTGCGTGTGTGTGTGCGTGCGTGCGTGCGTGCGTGTGTGTGTATGTGACTTTCTTTGTATTCCTGGTGCTTACCACACAGTAGGCATTTATAGACGATTATTGACTTCTCAAATTTTATATTGGGCGAAGAAGATTGAAACCTCTGGGTTTTGATTCTCAGCTCCATGTTTATGGTACGTCAATGGAGGTTCTCATCAAGTAAACTCATGAAAAGGATAGAATATAATTTCAATGAAGCTTCCTTTTTCCATATTAGACTTGTTCATAAGTAATATTGGCGGGGTGACTGGGGATACAGAAGAGGTGGTTCAGAAAGGAAGTTTCAGGGGAAGTTATTGCTGCAAAAACTATAGCAGTAGGAGACAAATCAACATAACACGACAAATCAGATTGTTTTCAAATGTTGGGGGGGATGGTTGGGAGGATTACAAAAAGGGAGAAGAATCTCTAATTGATCCCTTTCCTTCAGCATGTAGGTCAGGAAATGGCTATGATAGTAGAAAAATTTGCAGCCTCTAAGATCACGCTATCAACTCCTTCAGATTTACCAACGGATTTTGCTGTATATACTGTAAGCAAAGACATTTGCTTTCAGTGGTACCTACCCCCTCTAGAAAAACCTCCGAAGGAAACAGAATCTATGGTAAGGTAAAACAATTATACAAAGCTTTGTTATTGTTTCGGGTTTTTTTTTTGAACACACTCTTAAAGACAGTGACTTTTAAGATTATAATTATCTAACAAGATATTCTGCCTATTAAATCTTTTGCTACACTATATAGGGTGACCCAGAAGATTTCTGGGTCACAACACATTGAATTTAAATTTAAAATAAAGGTATCTTTAAATGGATCTGAAGGATTAATTTTTTGTAAGGCTTCGGTTATGATTGGCTCAATTTCTTTTGGAAATTGGGTTTTTACGGTGCATATTCTTTATTTGTTATTTTATTAACCTGGAAATTTTCTATTTTCATATTCATCATATTTATAAAATACATCCATTTCATTTAGGTTTTCAGTTTCTTTGGCACATACTTAGTCGTGATACTTTCTAATGCTTTTCTTTGTTTCCTCTCCATTCTTTGTGAATTCCTTCTCACTTCTTATTTTGATAATATGGTTGTCCTTTGGAGGGGACAGGAGATGGGGGAGATCAAATCAGTCAGTCAGTAAGGAATATAAATAAAGGGAAAAAATAAGGTCCTTGCTCTCAAGGAACTCAAGGAACAGTTTACTGAGTCTCCAATTATGTAGAAACAAAAGATATTCAGGATAAATTAGAAATGAAGGAAGCAACTGAAGGAAGGCACTAGCATAAATGAGGATTAAGGGATTCCTTCCTTCCTTCCTTCCTGGCAATCAGGATTGTAACTTGCCCACTGTCACATAGTTAGTAAGTGTCTGAGGCTGGATTTGAACCCAGATATTCCTGACACCAATCCTACCATTCTCTATCATGCCACCTACCTGCCCCTGATTGGTTGATTTTCTAAAAAACCTTCTTTTTATATATTCAATTTATTGATATTTTCTTTTTCTCTTTTGCTGTATGCCATTTTCTTTTGCCTTTTGATATATTGGATTATAACTTATTTTTCTTTCCTTTATCATAGTTCTATGCAATTTTGAATGAGGTTCCTTGGTATCTGATCTTTTCTTAACCACTTGCAATTTTTAGTTTGAGGTGGGAGTTATGGAGCTTACCAATCACACCCATGCCTCATTACATCTAGAACTTCTTTCTGGAGGTGACCTATGAATTCTTTTAGTATTTTTCTGTCAGATTCCAATACTTCTGGGAAACTTTCTTTTATGACTTCTCATACATTAATTCAATTTTTGTTTTTGTTTTCTTAGAAATTGATTTGCCAGATTTTTTTCTCCATACATCTTTCCCATTTCTTTTGGGTTTTGATAATATTTCATGTTCTCTTCCAATTTTTCTGAAATTTGATTTTCGCTCTAATATTTTTCAATGTAAAATTAAATTTTTGAATTTCATTTTTTCCATTCTTCTTTAGGTTGTCCACTGATTCAGTTTCTGTTCTAAGTTGCCTATTCTACTGCTGTTATAGGATAACGGTCATAATAACTTTAAATAGTGTTTACTATGTGCTGAGTACTGTGCTAAGTGCTTCACAAGGAGTGACTGGGTATAGGAGAGTTAAAGGGTCCCGGTGCTTACTTTTATTCAATCTTTCTATTGATTTTTTCAGCATTTTTCTGCTCCTTGTGATCATTTCTTTCCTCTATTTTCTATCGATTGTTATTTTATTATATTTGCACATTGATTTTCTGTTTTGAAGTTCAGGAGGAGAGCTACACTTACACATGACCATGTGCTTGGCATGTGTCCTTGTGTTGCCTCCACCCCCAGGTATTTTTTTCTGCATAGACTATTATCTAGTTACACAAAATGTACAAGAGTTGGGTTTTTTTAGCCAAATGTAGAAACTTAAAACCTAAATGAACAGGATGTATGTTATTTTTATTTAGCCAAATAAAAAAATGTATCCCTATTAAATTTCACTTCATTAGCCTTGGTATGCTGTTCTGATCTGATGAAATATTTTTCGATGCCAGTTCTGTCATTCAAATTGTTTGCTTTTCCTTGAATCATCTTCTGCTGCTATCAGTATGACCATCCAGGCCTACTCCCAAGTCACTGATAAAATTCCTGAAGCAGAACAAATTTAGAGACCCATGCTTGGGGCACTCTATTGTCCCCTGACTGACATTTAACTATTAGTCACTGCTCTTGTGGTTCCATCGTTCATTCAGTCACATTTGTAATGGTAATTTAAATAGGAAGATCTTTCCTTCTTATTAATACACCCAGGTGACCTGCTTAAATCACATGGAAGTCTAAGTCACATGTGGTGGGAGGTGCTTGCTAAATGGGTAGAACAGGAAGGGTAGAACAGAACTGGGAGGAAGCTGGTGGGAGTATTTAGGGTGGAGGAGAGGACAAAGGCCAGCAGGTAGGCAGAGCTAGTATTGTGAATGTTTGTTGTGGGAAGAGGGATGTGGGGAGTGTAAGGGAATGGCAAAGGCTTGAAAATGGCTTTCTCCCCTGCAGTGATACTATGTATTGACTTCTTGGTTACTATGATGGATTTGGCTTTCTGATGTCCGAATAAATGTTTTCCTTCTGCCTTCTATATGGAGAATCTGTTATACTTTGTGATTCAGAAGTATGCTGGCATATTCATAGTCACCCTTGGTGCTATGAATATTGCCTTGGCCATACAATATCCCAACAGGTTTTATTGATTTGTTAGTCTGACTTTACATCCTTTTTCTAATAGCTTGATCTGAACTTGGGCAGGGGCAGGGAGATACTCACAGGAGAGAGAGGGGAGAATGAGGTTGGAGTTCTATAAGAATTCCCATCTTATTCCCTAGACTTTCAAGTCAAAAATACCCAAAGTAGCTATGACTCAGGTATCAGTCAATGAGAAAACTTTGAGAAGAAAAGATTCGAGAGAGTGATCACTATCTTACATGTGAAAGAGGAACTGAATTTGTTCTGCAATGATCCAGAAGACAGAATTAGGAGCAGGGTGGAAAAGGATAAGAAACATATTTAAATGTGATGTCAGGAAAAGCTGTTTAATCATTGGAACTGTCTTAAAACGGGTTACCTGAGGATTGTTTCCCTTTTGTCCCAGCACCAAACAGTGGCTGGTTTACACTAGCAGCTAAATAAGTACTGATGGATGGATTGGTTGATTCATTAAGGAATTAGGTTCCTTCTTCTTGTAGACCTTTATGCAAAAGATGGGTTACCATTTGTGGGTGTGTTGAAGAGAGATTTCCTCACTGCTAAGGTCTCTTCCAACTCTGAAATTTTGTGTTTCTATGAATCAAGCATCCTCGTTAACCTCCAGGGCTACTTGGCTCAACCAGTTTGACAAAAGATGCCTTTCGAAGCATAGACAGGTAATGAAGCCCCGTTTTCCTGGACATAAGCCAGGAGACCCCTATCACAGGTCAGTAACCGAAGCCCCCATTCAGGGACTGTGAATTCACAACATGGAGGGAATAAGAGTAGAGATGGCCATGAGAAGGAGTTAGCCAACTATTGGAGTCTTGAAAAGAGTATGTGGCAATTGGTGGTTAACCCAGAACCTCAGCCTGAAGATAAGACAAGAACCATGGCTAGTAGCCAAGTACCCTTTCACTGGTCATTTATGACCTGGCTCAGGTATGAATGATGGTCCTACCTTTAACCAGCACCATGTACTTGGTCATTGGACATGGGCAAAGTGGAAGGAACATTTCAAATATTGACTGAAAAAAGTCAAGGGACACACATACACAAATTAGGAGGATTCAGAGAAGTAGAAGAAAAACCAGAAGATAATGCCCCAGAAACTGAGGGAGGAAAACACTTCAGATCACTAGTGGTTCAGTGTCACTGTGGAAGGTGGTCTCCAGAGGACTGTTCCTGGGATCTGTGTTTGATC
This sequence comes from Potorous gilbertii, assembly GCA_028658325.1. Classification (NCBI taxonomy): domain Eukaryota; kingdom Metazoa; phylum Chordata; class Mammalia; order Diprotodontia; family Potoroidae; genus Potorous; species Potorous gilbertii. The sequence goes on from CM053770.1 coordinate 223,727,586, forward strand.
CTTTGTTCTTTTATCAGTGATTTGCTTAAAGGCAAAGACGACAAACTTGTCAACTGTGTAGTGGGCACAAAACTAAGAGGAATAGCTGGCATGTGGGGTGATATTGTCAGGAAATGTCTTGATGACTCAGTGCTGAGCCCCTGGAAAGATACGATCCAACAGGGACAAAGATAAACACTTTGGTACCAAAGTATCACTTTCACAAGCACAGGATGACTGCGGCATGGTTAGAAAGCAATTTCTCTGAGCATGATCTGGGGATGTTATTTAAGTGCAAGCCCAGTAGGAGTTAGCATTGTGATATGGCGGCCCATTCAGAGAGGCAATGCTTCCAGGAATGAAGCTGACCCCAGCCAGACTTCCTCTGGGGAGCTGTGCTCTGTTATAGGTATCATAGTTTAAGAGGGACATTGGTAAATTGTAGAGCAGAGCTGTCAGCCATAAGTGAGCCCCCTGAACCAGATCTAAATATTAAATATTATACAAAACACATAAAATGACAGTTTAGTTCAGTCATATCTAACTCTTAGTGACCCCATTTGGGGTTTTCTTGGTAAAGATACTGGAGTGCCTCTCCATTGCCTTCTCCAGAAACTACAACACAACATTGATAATGTTAATTTGTGGTTTTCAAAGTCAATGAATGGCAGTTTTATTTGAGTTTGACACCACTGCCTACAGAGAATCCAGAAGAGAGCACTCAGGGTGGAGAAGCATCTTGAGGTCATTCCAATAAGGATTGATGGAAAGGACTGAGAAGAAGACTAAGATGGGGTTGGGGAGGCTGAGGGCAGGAGACATAATGGCTGTCTTCTGGTATCTGAAGAGAGGGAGGATTAGACTTGTTCAGTTTGATCCTAGAAGACAGAAAGGGAGCAATAGGGAATAATCTTAAAAAGACAAACTTGGACTTGACAATCAGAGCTATTAAAAAGTGGAATGAGTCTCTTTGGGAAGTGGGAGTTTTCTCTTCATTAGAGGCCTTCAAGAAGAAGTTGAACTTGCACTAAAAGGCCCCAAGAGATCCCCTCTTTGTATGAAATATTATCATTATATAAAATTTAACCACTGCCAGGGATGAGACCAGGTCATTGAAGAACTGGGAAATGTCCCCTGCCCTTGATGTTGGCCAACTCAGCTCTACTTGCCTCCCTTCCTCCTTGCCCTCCATTTTGGGAATTTGTTTTGGGCAGGTGGCTGCATTCTTTGTTCTAAGCAGCATTCTCTAATGCTTCTTGATCTTTTTGAGCTAAGATCTCTAGCTGGGACTGGAGGGGACAGTGTTCAGATATAGGAGTTTATCTTTGCCTGTTACTACCAGTTTGAAATCTTCTCCCAATCCATACCTCTAACTGAATAGTTTCAGAGGGCACCTGAGAGCACAAAGAAGCTAAGAAACTTGCCCAGAGTCACATGGTCAGTGTGTCAGAGGTATGGTTTGAAACTAAATCTTCCTGACTCCAAGGCCAGTTATCTGTGCACAATACCAAGGGTTCCAGAGCCAGGATATCATCATTCCTAGGGCAGGGGTTCTTCACGTAGGTTTCATGAACTTTTTTTTTAATATTTTCATTTTCATTACCATATTTCAGCATAATTGGTTTTCTTTGTAACCCTGTGTATTTTTTTTTGTACATTTAAAGTCATTAGTTTGAAAAGGGGTCCGTGGGCATCACTGAATTGCCGAAGGGTTCCAAGACACAGAAAAGGTTAAAAATCCCTGCCCTACAGGGTAATTCAGCCATGAGACAGATAAATGGAGGACCTTGCCCAAAGTGCTCCATTGACATTAATACTCTTTCTAATAAATAACTCACAAGGATGAAGCTCTTTAAGGTTTGCAAACATATTATCTCATTTGCATTCACTGACACCCATAAGTTGAGGGAATTGAAGTGACATTTCGGGTAGGCTTGGGTTAGACTGAGAAGACAGCAGGGTTAGGCTTAAAAATGGCACAGGAAGGCACTGAGAGATTTGACTGCCTCGTCCTTCTAAGTTGTTATTCTACATATGATGCTGGTGCCTGGTGCAGAGGAACCTCCTGCTTCGGCAGCCCTTTGATGGCTTCCTCCTTGAGAAGAGAGGGAGAGAAATCCCTCTGGCTATTTCCCATGAAGCTTTGCTTGGAGTCTTGCTCTTTCCTAGTCCTCCTAGTCAGTCATGGTATCCTGTATCTTGGACTCTGACTGAACCCACTCCCTACTTCCTAGCTTCTGAGTGCTGAGCTTTCTAGCTGTGTCTCTGTTGACTTCTTCAGGCCACATGTTCCTTACAACTCAGCGGGTATCTCTGCTATTGGGAAGCCAAGAATCCTATAACACCAGCTGTGCCTTTTTTCTTTGAGCATTTGCTGCCTCTCCCTGTGGCTCCTTTCATACTGCCGTCTCATGTTAACCCTCAACCCTTAGTATTGGTTGCTGCTAAAAGTTCAGTAATTTTTCTTGTCTTGTCCCCACAAGAATAATAAACAAACCAGTCTTTTAAATGAACACTCCCAAGAATGTTTGAAGATAACCCACTTTTCCAGATGTTTTGTCCTCTCAATCCCAAATTCCTAGGGGTAGGGATGGACTTGTTAATTCATTAATATAGGGAAATCTCAGGTGAATAAACTCCTGCTACCAATGGAGGTTGTCACCTTTCCTTCAAATTTCACTCTTAGAGAATTGGCTAGAGTATGTAGTGGTTAAGTGACTTGTCTAAGTCTCCCCTATCCTAAAAGAAAAACCTTCCATTACCCTACCATCCCCTCAAGCAAGCAACCAAATACTTGGCATACATTCATCCTATACTGCTTCTGTGCTCATCATAACAGAACTCTTAGGAAAGGGGTCTTGTCTCACTGGCTCATTTTCTCTTCTAACTCCTCAATCTTTTGCAGTCTGGCTTCTCATCCCATCATTCAATGGAAATTGCTTTCTCCAAAATTACTGGTGGTCTTTTGATTGCCATATCCGAGGGTCTTTTCTTGGTCCTCTTCTTGACCTCTATATCATTTAACCCTGTCGATGACCCTATTCTGAATGGTCTTGAGATTTTTGTGACATTAGTCTCTCTTGGTTCTGCTCCAACCTGCCTGACTCCTCCTTTTTAGCCTCTATCATCCAAATCACACCACCAACCTTGTGGTGTTCCTCAAGGCTCTGTCCTGAGCCTTCTTCCCTTCTCTCTCTCCAAGGAATTTAATCAGATCTTGTGGATTTAATTATCATCTATATGCAGATGAACTGTAATCTCCTGAGCTCCTCATCAGTGGCTGCATATTTCCAACTAGGGCTCCAATGGGCATCTCAGAATTAACATGTCCAAAACAGAATTCATTATTTTGCCCCAAATTCACCCCTTTTCGTCAGTTTCCCTGTTTTTGTCAAGAGCATCACCATTTCCATCATCACCCAGGTTTGCATCCTCAGATTCATCATCTACTCTCCATTATCCTTCACCATGCATATTAATCCGCCACCTCCACAACCTCCCTAGCATCCATCCCCCTTTTTTCTCTTGGCCACTGCCCTAAGGTCAGACCTTCCTTGTGTCCCCCTTCCCACAAGTCTTTCCCCTCTTTGGTTCATCCTCACAGCTGCCAAAGGGATGTTCCTGATGCATAGGGCTGCTGCCCCGTGTCATTTGCCTCATTGACTGTCTGTCAAATGGTGGGGAGGGGTGCTATTTTACTTTAGTGTCAAATGCAAATGCAAACTCCTGTTTGGTATTGAGAGCTCTTCACTACTGATTTCTGCCTTATCTTTCCAGCTTTGTTATGCATTATTCACACACTCTAGAACCTAGTAACCAGATTGGTTCCTTTGATAGACTACAAACTCCTCAGGGGCAGGGACAGCTCCACTCTTGTCTTTGAATCCCCAGCTCCCAGCACTAAGCTGGTCACAGATAAGGGCTTAGTAAACGTTTGTTATTTCCTTGATTAAAGTTGCCTGTGGCACCCATAGTATAAGTGACTAGCCCAGGGTCTACCAGTATGTGTCAGAGAGAGGATTTGAACCTGGGTCTTCCTAGCTGTGAAGCATGCTCTGCTTCTTATGATTTCATTAACATAATTAAATGCCAAGTTTCTTGGTTTAAGCTATAAATGTATCAAAAGTTCAAAGTAAAAGGAAGTTAGGGAGATTTTACATTATTTCACTTCATAGTGAAGTGGAGAAAAGAACTTCCATTTTCAATGCCATTCAATTTAAAAAGAGAAAAGAAAAAAGCATTGGTTTTTGAAGTTGAACATGGCATTGATATGGAAACATGTGAGACAGAGGGTGCCTTTGGTGTGCCACTTATATGCCTTTTTAATCTCCTTCCAGATCATGTTGCTGTATGCTTTTAATACAAAACCTGTCAAGATTTATGATGCTGTTGAGTTCAATAACAACTATATATGTTCTGGATCTTTGTGGCTTTCTCTGAACAAGTAAGTGAAGCAGGCTTACCTGTGATGTAACATTCTGATGCTGTATTGAATGTCTTTTTAGGCAGGTAGAATGAAGAGAATTCTTATGGAATAGATTGTTAAATGGAAAGCAGTCCTAGGGTTTCTGCAATGGCCATTTATAGTTGAAGAAGCAGATAGGTGACTTGTCCAAGACCAGAAAACTCATTAGTGACAGGTCTCCAACCTCCATGAATGGTGCTCTTTCCATAAAACCACAGTGGTCAGCCAATCCAGTAATGGCAGAATGTCTAGTTGGTTAAATTTTGCCTTTTTTTAAAACTAAGATTAGAAACTTTCAATAGTTCATAGTCCAGAGTAGTGGCCACAAACATTTTTAACCACACTCTCTTCACCCCACAGGTCCAATCACCAAATCTTGACATGTCTTGCTCCATAGCATCACTTATATCCAGGGATGAGATGGAGCCAGTTTGAACCAGCTCTTGTCATGGTTAAATTCTCTATGAGTGTCTACACCTCAGAAAACAGCAAACTGCAAATCAGAGTTCAGTTTTTTGTTTAATTGACAAGACTTAAGAAAGTGAGAGAGGAAATGTTAATGGTGCATGTTAAATTTTAAAATGTACTATGCACATTCCTGTTTGTATCTTAGCTCTTATTTCCACTCCCACTACTTTCTTTCAGGCCCTCATCTTCTTTGGCCTGGACAGTTGCAATAACCCCCTAATTAATCCCCCTGCCTCAGACTTCTCTTCTTGTTAGTCCATCTACCGTACAGCTGATTTTTCTTAATTGCATGTCTTGCCATCTCATTCCCCTAAACTCCAGTGACTCTTGCTTCTAGGATCAAATATTACTTCATCTTTAATTTTTTACTTTTTTTGTGTTTTATCATGTATATAATTATCAGTATTATTTTGGAATAAGCAATTGTACACATAGTGGGAGGGAGACAGAATTGTTTTTACTGATGGAGTAAGCACTCAAAAAAAAAATCTGGAGACCACCGGGCTAGAAATTCACATCAGAACTTGTATATCTGCACCATCTATTTTGGCATTATGTCTCCAACTTCTCTCTCCCTACACAAAACCTTTACTCCATTGTTACCTCTGAATCATGACTCGCTCTATAGCCTTTAACTTCTCATGCCCTATATTCATCTAGATCCTCCTTTCTTGAAGGGACAATTCAAAGGTTACCTCTTTTATGAATCCTTTCCTGACCCCTCAGATTCATATAATACTTTATTTCTGTGGAAGAGGTAGGTGAAAATGAATACTGTGGATTTTGAGGAATTGTTGTTCCCAAATATTCTGATACCAAGGAAACATAACCAAAGGGTACCTACTTTAATGTCTCCTTACTGGCCAAGGTAGGATGAACAATGATGCTATTTTTAAAGATTCTTTACCATTTTTGAGATTTCCTGTCAACACAGGGAATTTTGATTAAACTAACAGAGAAATGTATTTCCCATAGGAACAAAACTGAACTTTAGCAAGTCCCACTCCCCAATGTTTACATACTCACCCCATTTCTTTCCTGCCACAGAATGTGGCAGGTTGACTACATTTTTGGGCAAGCCTTAAAAGCTGTAAAGTCCAACCTATACCCTAAAAAATTAAATCTAACTTCAATCCAAATGGTCTTCCTTAATGAATGAAATGCATTTCTTTTCCTTTCAGTCTGGCAATTCACTTTTTGACCCACCCTAGCCCTATACATGTTCTGGGGCCCTCATGGAACCCAGGCTGGGAAACTCCTGCTATCTTACCTAAACCAACAGGCACTTTCTCATATACTAAGACTGTAATTTACATGTTTCATATCTATCCTGAAACCTAAGGTGATTATAAATTCTTTGTGGGTAGAGACTATACATGGTAATTATAACACAGAAAGACAGTGTGATATAGTAGGTAGGGTGTTGGATTAACAAAATAATGATGATACCTATAGTATTAATATAGCACTTTAAGATTTACAAAGCATTTTACAAATACCATCTCATTAGATCCTCACAACAACTCTGGGAAGACTTATGGTCTGGTCCTAGCTATTAAGTAACTGACTCTTTTTGATTTACAGTCTATTCTGTAAGGTAAGCTGATAACTCCAGCCTTCCCTGCCTGTGAAGGATGCTGGGGCATTGAGTTGGTTCAGTGTATAAAGTGGTGATCTTAGAGACAGAAAAAGCTGAGTTCAAATCTTGAGACATCTGTTGGCCATGTGACCATGGACAATCATTTAATCATTCTCAGCCTCACTATCCTCATCTATAAAACAGGGATGATAACGATGCTTTCCTCCAAAGGTTGTTGTGAGAAACAAAGGAGATAGCCTGTGTGAGGTATAGAGTATGTGTGAAAGTTTGTCAACTGTAAAGCTCTAGCAAATTGCTGGATATTATTGTGGTTGTTGCTGCTGCTGTGAGAGTCTAATGAGGCCATGGAAGTGAGAGCCCTTTGAAAACGGCAAATGAGCTATCCCCATGCCGTGTCACATTCTCCATTCTTTGTTTTCCTCCCCAGTGCCCAGCATAGTGTCTTGCGCGCCAGGAGCACTCAAGAAATGGCTTTTGAATTAAATTTTAAATTCCCTAAATTATGAAGTTTCCCCTGCCTTCCTTCCCTCAGGAGCTGTCTTCCTGCTCTGTGGTTTTCATTTTGAAGGACTCTTCAGCATAGACCTCAAACATAAAAAAAACAAAGGCTATTTTTGAGGTGATATGGCTATCTATTATTTAGTGACTATCAATTATTCAGTGAAATGGTGGAAAAACCTGGTTGTAGGATATTCACAAGCAGAAATAATCAACACTATATAGAAATTAGGTACCATTCTGTAATATTGGTTACAGTTTCTAGTGACGGTCATGATTTGTCTGTGTGCCCTCATAAATGCATGTTGAAGGTCATCTACAGTTGCTGCCCTGCAAAACATACATAGGAGGCAGAGGGAATCTCATTTTTGCTTCCTAAAAGTTTCTAAGGAATGTAGAAAATCTAGACAACTGAGTGTATCCTTAATCTTTGAGCGCAACAAGAAAGGCTGAAATGACCATATCTCCTTATTAATGTAATGGAAAATGGTGGTCAATGAGAGTTAGAAGGCAGGGTTTGAGCAAGATAGAATACCTCTCAAGACTTCATGGTAGAAAGAGGTGCCAGACCCAAGGTCAGGAGACCCCAGTTCAAATGCTGCTATCTCTGGCCCTCCTGACTATGTGTCTGTGAGTACTCTTTACCTCCTTGGACCTTATCTTCTGGAACAGTTCCCAAAGATGAGAGCTGTCCAGAACACAGGTACTCCCAGAAATGAGAGCTGTCTCTAATGTAGGGTCAGGATAAGTCAGAAGAGTCTTGAGGTCATCTTGAGTCATTCCCTGTGTCTTGCATTTATAATGTGGCACTCCTCTGGTATCATTGAATGGACAACAACTCTGTATCTTGGGTTGGTTTATTCTCGGGGAAGTGGCCTCTGAAATGACTCTGGTTTCATCTTCCTTGTGCTGTGGATTCATGCAGCTGGGAATGTAGCTACAGCTGTGTCCTGGGGGAATGGCTATGACAAAACACATGACCTTTAGGCTCAGCTTCACTCCTTGTACCTTGTGCCTCTAGCTGGGTCCTTCCTTTTTTTACTTAAGTCAGGATGCAACAAAGGCCTTGCTCTCTACCAACTGATACTTAAATATAAATCAGGCATTAAATTAATAGCTTGATGGAGTTTTACATCCCTAAATGAAATGTCCATCATTCAAGAACAGCCATAATTTATATTCAGATACTGTCACTAGCTTAGTTATCTGGCATCATCCAGGAATGTGGCTTTCTGGATAAGCAGGTTTTCTGGGTGACTGAAATATCAATGCCTTGAATATCAGAACTTTCATTTCAATCTGTTTCTTATATAATAGAAATTTTTATAAAATAAATCATGCACATTTTGTTTCTTGACCAGAGCCTGCTAAAAGTATGTCCTTGATGATTTAACATTGTCATTAAGAATGGCCATTACTGTGCTCCGTTGAAAATACAGCTGAAGGCATATGGGATGTGCCTCTACCTCTCTCTATCTGATTACTGCCACCATTCCTTTTTATTTTGCTTTTTCTTCTGGTCTCTCCTCTGCTGCTTCCTTATTTCTCAGGCTCTGTATCTCATGCCTTTCACATACACTACCAGCCAGGTGGTGACTTCCTTTTCCTTCTGTTCAAGGATCATGGCATATGATCTTGGACTCTCTCACACTTCTGAACTCCTTTTGTTGAAGCTCCAAGCTTCTTGCTCCCCATTCATCATGCTCTCTTCAACACATTTTGCGTCCCCTCCCACATTCCTCCATTTATTTTCATGTTCAACACCAGTACAGATGTTTGAGGATTCCAAAGACCTAACTGACTTCTGGTTAATAGAAGTGTTAGTAGAGAGGCATGTGCTCATTTTGAACACAAATACTCTAAAATACTTTCCTGCATTTATTTCATAAGGCTGCTGATTAAATATTTTACCTCTGTTGTTTTTAGAGTTATGGCCTTACATAAAAAACTATCTGGCCTTAGACAACAGGCTGAAATGTTGTTATACACACATCCATTGTCTCCAGAAGGAAGGATGTCACCACCTGATTCTCCTACAAAAGTTGTCCCAGATGCACCTGAAAACATCATGCTCACTAAAGAAATGAAGGTAAGTAACTGCGATATCAGATGGATCAATTTCACATTATTGTGTTGCATTGATGGATCAATTTCACATTACTGTGTTGCATCCCTTGGTAAGTTTGGATGGGAATAGAAGACCATTGCACCACCCCCTTCAGAATGGAAATAACTAGTTCCCGTCAATCTAAACCAGGAGTTCTTAATTTTGGGTGTGTGTGTCATAGAACCGTTTGGTAGACGGGGAAGGCCTATGACCTCTTCTCAGAATCATGCTTTTAAATTCATAAAATAAAATACACAGGATTACAAGAGAAACCAATTATATTGAAATAAAGATATAATTATTTTTCCTATCCATATTCACAGATCCCTTGAAATATGGCCATGAGCTCCCTCCTCCCCTCACAGAATAATACCTTTAAAGAATTGAAGATGTTAAATTTTGAGGTTAGTGAAAATAAAGATGTACATTTCACCCCCCCCCCATTCATTCAAGTTCATGGGCCCTCTAAAATCTATCCATGGACTTCAAACCATTGACTACACAGATGGTTTCTGGAAGAACCAGTTAAGACATACTTTTGGAAAGGGTGAGTCCCTTACCCCAGGCTTTCTTTCAGAATGGCAATAGCATTTCTGCTTCATTCACTGGATAGAATTGAGTCCAGTCCATAGAAGACACTTAACTTTTACTTTGACTGTCACAAAAAGAGGCCAGTCCTCTTTTGTTTTATTCTTTTCCAACATGCACATCATTGGCTCTGCTTTTCCTCTTTTATCAGAGCTTGATCCCATCTAACTCTCAATTATTGTGAGCCTACCATTTGCTAGAAATTCTTAGAGATTTCTCCTAGTGGGACATACATGTGGCCTTCAGTGTCCCACTCTTCTCCACATTTTTATTCTTTAAACATTTCTGTTCAGATGTATTCATTCTAACATTATACCGTGTTGTTGTTTTAAGCTGAACTTTGCCAATGAGATGAGCTAATGCATTCTGTATTGCTTCAAAAACAGCAGCAGAAGCATTTGCAGAGGGCAGTATTATCCCTTTCAAAATACCTCCTATAACCAACAAAAGCATCTGGGTCCTGTGCTGAGCCAGGGGATTGATGACCTGGCACCTGAAGCTTTGGAATATGCGTCATTTTCTATACCACTGATAATTACAGCAGGGCATCTCAAAGGTTTAATTAACAGTGCCCTGAGTGAAGATAGTAAATAATACTCTCTCCCCAACAGTCAAATATTTATTTTGTGTCCATTATTTTTGGCAAAAGTACAGTCAAAGAAAATGTTCATTTCATATCTGTTCTCAAGGAGAACATTACCCTCTTCCAGATTTCACACAAACTCTCCCTGCAGGACATCTAACAGTGATAATAAATCACCCTGACATAGCACTCTCAGATTCATTGTTGATTGCTTGCATTTCCATAACATTTTGAACTGGCATACTTTTCTCACAATACTGCGACTTAGGTTAAGTAATACCTCTAGTTTACAAATGAGGAAACTAAGGCTCAGAGAGTTATGGGATCAGAGATTTAGAACCAGGAGAGACCTTAGAGATCATCAGAGCCAACCTGTACATTTTGGGGGGAAAAATATGAGAGATGAAGTGACTTTCCCAGGTCATAGAGCCAATAAACACGCAGGGAAATTGAACTTTGGGCTTTTCGATTTCAGGTCTGGTGCTCTATCTGTACACCAGGGGTGTCAAACATGGGTTGCACATAACACTTCCAAGTGTGGCACAAACCAGATTAAGGTTTAATTGGGAAATATTTAACAAGATAAATAAAAATACAGTAAAACATAAATAATGTTAGTATGTGGTTTTCTAAGTCAATACACAGCCCACTAAGATCCTTATATATGACTCAGTGTCCTCCATTTCTTTGTGAGTTGGACAACACTGCCAACTACGCCATGCCCTCCATGGCCACTGAGTATAAAGGGATTCATTGTCAGTCCCAATTCAATTCTCTTCTCTTCCCTTTGAGCTCCATCCCTGATTGGTGACTCTCTTCTGGATGTGAGATCATTATTTAAAGAAAAGTCCCTGTTTATTTGAACAAAAATCCAGTTAATATAAAATAATAAGCTCTGTACCTTGAGGGAAAAAAAGGAAATATCAGCAGTAAATATCAGAGCCTGAATTTGAATCCTAGGTTGAATGTACACCTAGAACCTTCCCTATGTTTTGTTTTCCCCATTAGGATGTGAGCTCTTAGAGAGAAAGGACTGTCTCTTCTTTTCTATTTATATTTGTATGGGGTGTTCCTCAAGGACTAGCTCCTCTAGTGTGAGGACTATCAAACCCTTTTCAGGACTACTCATATCTACCTTTGGTGTCTGCCTTTCATCCAACATTCACCCATGACTCCAAGAAGCTGTAGCCACTCCCTGGTAAAACCTCTCCAAAGATGGGCTAACCCAGGTGGAAGGTAACTGATGTGCTCAAACCCATCAATGACGTAGGAGGATGTCTACTCCAAGCACAGGAAGACTTCTCCCAGCAAAATGGGCAGATGAGAACAATCTATCATGGATCAGCTATATGACCTCTCTATGCCTCGGCTTCCTCAGTTATAAAATGACCACAGCAGTGGGAATATTTTTCAAGACCCCTTCTTGTTCTTATAGGCTATCCTTTATTTTGCACAGTTGTTTAATCTCCCAACTTTGAGAAAGGTTTTTGATCCTTTTTGTGTTCTGGATCCCTTTGGCAGTCTGGAGAAGTCGATGACACCTCCCTCAGAATATTCTTTTTACGCTTACGTTTACAATACTCTTATACTCTTATTCTACTATTTTTTAAAAAACAAGTTCACAGATTCTTAGTTTACGAGGCCCTACTCTAAGTTATACTTTGTTTTTTAAAAAAGTAAATAGGTAAAAGAAGGTGGAGTAACATTGTATATTAAGAAGGTTCTCATAGGAGGGTATCCGGAAATCAAAAAGGAGAAGCATGGTGGAGGACATCAGAGTAAAATGTAACAGAAGCAGAAACAGAAGCAATTTTGTCATCTCAGTATACCGTAGACCATCTGAACAGAAGGAAGAAATAGATAAGGACCTCAGAAAACACCATAAGTCTCATACAAAGGCATGACCTAATAGTGACAGGGGACGTCAGTTTTCCAGAATCTGTTAGAACTCTGACAAAAGAATAGCAGCCAATAACTTCTCAATTTGCCTTAAGGATCAAATGACCTATCAAAAGGTGAAGGAAAAAACAAAGGGAAAAAAATCTACTTGGAATTCAATTCTTTCTAATGAGGAGGAATAGATTGTTTGAGAGCACATGATGGGAATCTTGGGGAAAGTGACCAATCAGTAAATATTTATTAAGCATCTACTTTGTATCAGATACTGTGCTCGGCACTGGACATTACCTCTTGGGATTTGTGATAGAGGAGAGGAAAACTGGACCATCTGACATTGGGGAAAGAAGATTACACAGCCTTCAGAGGAAGGACAGGTTGGAATGTATGGAAGAAAATTCTACAGGAAAAGCCAGATCAGAAGGGGTGGCAAGTTCTCAAGTCATGAAAGAAAACAATTTCGAAGAGGAAAAATGCAATGTGAATTCACAAAGAACTCCCCAACCAACTTTTAAATGAGACTTACAGAAAATGAAAGCAGGGGTAGGTACTGGAGAATGACTATCTAAACCTGGCACAGTAGGAGCAGTAACCTAACTCTTGCCTCCTTGATGGTTTCTCCCTGAAAAGTTGAGACTGTCCTGTAGACTTGCTTGACTAAGTGGGCAGAAGGCTCAGGAATTTGATATCTCATTCTCATTGTTCAAGTACCAAACCACTGCACCACCTCAAGGAACTCCAGCTGCTCTCTGTGATGCTTGGTTTGTGGAAAATGGGCACATCAGGAAAGGAAGCTTCACTCAGCCGAACCAGCTATCTTCACTGCCTGTCTTTTCTTTTTTAATTTTAAAATTTGTTTTTAAAATTTTATTTATTCTTCACTTAAGAAATAAAGCAAGCATTTCCATAATGTAGAATAGGATAAAAGATGATTGTACATGAAACTGCAAATCTATTGTGTACAGCCTGCTATTCTTTTAAAAATATAATAAAGTTATCATGGAAATTTCTTTTTTTTCCTCCTTCTCACCTCCCACCCAAGAGATGGCTACTATGAAACACAACTGTGTGTGTGTGTGTGTGTGTGTGTGTGTGTCTGTGTAAAACCATTCTATACAAACTTCTACTTTTCATTTCCTTCTCTCCATACAGATACCATCTTCCATCATATGTCTTTTGAAGTTAATTTGGGTATTTACAATGGTCAAAATGATTTAGTCACTCAAAGTTGTTCTTAAAACAATAATTGTTATTACCATATACAGCATTCTCTTGTCTCTGTTCATTTCACTTTACGTTATTTTATGCAAGTCTAGCCATGTTTTTCTATGCTCATTGAGCTTATCATTTCTTACAGCACAACAATATTCCACCACAAACACATACCACAGCTTGTTTAACCATTCCTCAGTTGACGGGCATTCCCTCAATTTCCAGTTCTTTGCCTGTCCTTTTTTTTTTTTGAATACTCTTCTCCTCCAGGTAATTAAATCTCTTTCTGTTAACTGTTCAATGACCTATGAGCATTTCATTCTTTTCCATGATCAAAAATGAACTTCCAGGGGCCTAGGCTGAGTTACACCCACCATAAAACAAATGATATGGCATGGAAATGATGACTCTGAGAGCTGAGGCTGACAAGGAAAGCTTTGAGAGGATCCACTGAAGGATGTAGCAAGGGTTAAATGTGGGAGAAGGGAAGAATGAGGGGATGTGATAGTTGTCTTCCAGTGTCTGAAGGAGCATCACGTGGTAAAGAGTTTAGATGGCACTACCTGGCAAGAGGACAGAATGAGGAGTGGTGGTTGGAATATTCAAAAAGCCAAATTTAGGATTGTTGTCAAGAGAAACCTCCTAACAGAGCTCTCCAAAAATGGAAAGGAAGTAGTGGAATTGTGAGGGAGTGGGCTGCCCTCCACTGGTGGTCTTTAAACTAAAGCCAGACAACTAATTGTTGGGGATGATGTCATGGGACTCCTTTTGGGGGGGGGGGGTTATTGTCTGGACTATTGTCTGACCTCTAAGGCTCCTTCCATCTCCGAAATTTGGTAATTGCGCTAATTGCTGCTCTGGAGTATAGCAATTTTAGGCGAGTTCCTTGGTTTGTCAATTTAACCAAAAATAATCTGCTTTAAAAAACCAATCCCATAGTCAGACCAATTTTCTTTTTGGTATGGGTGAGGGAAGGACAGGGCTAAAAACATCCATCATCCACTGGAGGAAAGACAGACATTTGACTACTTTGGCAAATTCTCAGTCCTTGGAAGCTGAATAAACAAAGGGAGTGGTTTTCAGTGTTTTTCCCTGCTTGCCGCAATTGTAGCTGGGCCTAAAAAATGCAAGAGTTGTAAGCGGTGTTGGAAAAAGCCAGTTGGTTAAACCTTCTACACAATTGTCATGACAACCATCTCAAGCAGTTAATTAGAAGTTAACTAGGACACTTGGAGAGATAAGCTTAAGTTGCATTGGACAGGATTTCTCAGAGCCTCTCATCTAGCATCTTTTCTTCCTACCTTAATACCAGTTTTTGGCAGTTGCTGCATTCTGAAAAACTATGAAATATTCCTACTCCCAGACCCCAATTTCTTAAAAAAAAAAAAAACAAAACCCCCAAAACCCAATCCTTAAAGCACCAAATAAGTCACAAGCTTGAGGATAGATATGTGAATGCAAACTGTTTTTGGAAGACCATAGAACAGACCTTCCAACTAGTTTGGTCCTTAAAGAGCTGTACAGACTTCAAGGGGTAGAGTGATTTGTGTCAATTATTCACCAGTTTAATGAACTACCTTGGAGGGGAAGGCACAGTGTTAGGCACTGTGGCTATTTATAAAAGCTGAGAAAAAATGGTGCTGGCCCTGACATGCCTACAAACTGTTGGGGTGGAGAGAACAAGGATGTGAAAACGATCTATTAACACTCACAAGTAGCAGCATCAAGTAACCTGCAAACTCCAGTTCCAAGTTAACGAACACTAGGCCTCTTCTGGGCTAAAGAAAGGCAGAGGCCGATCTGGACTAGAGGGAGTCACACGGCCACTTCAAACACCAAATCCCAGGCTCAGCTCCAGTCCTACCTTCTGAAGGACTCCTTTCCCAGTCCCTGAGGGGCAGAACACCTTTGCTTTTCAGATTGCCTCATCTATTCTGTCTCTATCGACTATACAGTCAATCCACTGTAGGCATAGTTATTTACATGTTGTCTACCCCCATTAGGTTGTATGTTTCAGAACTGCAAAGGTGGGTTTTTTTGCTATTTATATTCTCACTGCCAGTGTTTGGTAAACAATTAAATGATTTTTGACTGACTGATTGACTTGGCAAATAGTTGGTACTTAATAAATGCTCACAGCAGGCTTATTATCCTAGCCATGGGCAAGGATAATTATAGAGATCCTTTCCAGCTTTAATTCTTGCTGCATGATCCCAAGATTCCCAGCTACTTTCCTAGTCATTTGCTCACCTGATCCTCATGACAGAGGATCACTATGGTACTCTATGGTCCTGTCAAACTAGTCTGTTTGTTTTCCCATACACAGCACTCCCATCTCCTACCTCTGTATTTTGGCCCAAGCTGTCCTCTATGCCTGGAACACTCTCCTTCCTCATTTCCATCTCTTTAAACTCCCTTCAAGGCTTAGCCCAAGTGCTACCTTCTACTTTTTGTCCATTGTGATTCCTCAACCCCCTTTACTGCTCTTCTGTCCTCCCAGAAATTATTTGTTATGTATAGTGATTCTCTTAACTCACTTCCCTCAGGGTTCTAGGGTAGGGTTATACTCTAGGGATTGGAGAAATCTTTCTTTAATGAAGTTCTCAAATATTTTTGTCTCCCTTTACACTCTTAAAAATTACTAGGGACAAAAACCTGGGAAGACTTATATGAACTAATGGAGACTGAAGTGAACAGAGCAAGGACAACATTGTACACAGTAAAACAATATTGTAAAGATGATCAACTGTGAATGACTTAATTATTCTCAGTAACAAAATGATCCAAGACAATTCCAAAAGACTCATGACGAAAAAATGCTATCTGCCTCCAAAGGAAGAACTGATGATGTCTGAATACAGACTGAAACATACTATTTTTCTCAGAAATTCCTTCCTTTCTTCCTTCCTTCTTTCCTTCCTTCCTTCCTTCCTTCCTTCTTTCCTTCCCTTCCCTTCTGTCCTTTTCTCCCTTTTGAGTTTTTCCACAAAGTGACTAATATGGAAATATGTTTTGCATGATTGCACATGTATAACCTATATGAGATTGCTTACTGCTTCAGGGAGAGGGGAAAGATAGAATTTGGAACTCAAAACTTAGAAAAAAAGAATGTTAAAAATTATTTTTACATGCAATTGAGGGAAAATATTATTTTAAAAATTACTGAGGACCCCAAGGAGCTTTTGTTTATGTGGGTTATATTTACTGGTATTTACCTTATTAGAAATTAAAATGTATTTGTATGAAATAGTTTTGAGGTCATGGACATCCTGTGGAACCCCAGGGTTCCCAGACCATACTTTTAGAGCTCCTGTTCTAATGCTATCAGTTCAAGCTTAGATATTCCACTTCATTGTAAGCTGCCAGGGATTAATGCCCTAATTCTGTTTAGCCAGTTAACTTAATGAGCTTTCATAAAAGGAAATTTATTTTAAAGGTATGGCAAAGACAGAAGTCTAAACAATCCCCCCAGCATGTGAGGTACATCCTCTCTTGACTCCCGGGCTTAGACAATGCAGTTTCAACATAGCATTTACCCCCACTGAATTCTTCCAAATGTGTCCTGGCTGATGGATGGATGAATCTGTACCTCTGCCCTTGCTGGACCAGGCTAGGCAGGTCACTTGGAACCATCATTCCTTACTGTCTGCACCCAGCAGCTCCCAGCAAGGCCAAGCTTCAGTATTGTTGGGTTCTGACCATTCTGATCTTCAAAGCCTACAAGAGACAACACAATAAGGCAAAGAACCAAGACCTGTATTCACAGGACATCACTTTGGCTTGGGAGAAAAATGGCCCTGAGACCTGTCCCTTTATAGCACTTCCTCTCTCACGGGAATGCTGCCAGGCAGTAAAGGGTAACAAGGTGGCAGAGTAAATAGAATGATGGACCTGCAGTCAGGAAGACTCATCTTCCTGAGTTCAAATCCAGCCTCAGACACAACCATGTGACCCCGTGCAAGTCACTTCACTCTGTTTGCCTCAGTTTCCTCATCTAAAAAAATGAGATGCAAAAGGCAATGACAAACCACCCCAGTATCTATGCCAAGAAAACTCCAAATGGGGTCACAAGGAGTCAAACACAACTGAACAACAAGAAACAAAGAGCCAAGTCAGAATCAAGGTCCGGAGAGGCTAAAGACTTCTGAATGCACCTCAGCCAGTCATGGTCTTTTCCTTGCCTGGTCAGCAGACTGAAACCCTCTACAAAACATCTGCACATGGCCCAGACGAGGGAGTGTGGTCTTTCTGTGACACATCATTTTGTCTTTCCTACAACAGGCTCCCAGTCTCTTCCATGTGGAAAATTACATCCCCACCCTCCTCTTCCTCCCTGATCTGTGTGTTTTACTTTTACCTTATCTAGGTACTTGCTACTAAGTTCCAGTAGAATCCCCAATTCTTTAGGGAAGGTTGGTTTTTGATTAGTATCTCCAACACCTAGCACTTGAAAAGGAAAAAAACGATGGAATGAAGAGAAAGAAAAGGAAGGAAGGAAAGAAGGGGAGAGAGAGAAGGGGATAGTGAGGGGAAAAGGATGGAAAGAAGGAAAGTGAAAGAAAGAATGACATAGAAGGCATCTGAATTAATATGAATTGAATCAAGCCAGGCAACTGAGTTGAGATACAGGTAAAAAGAGGCCCTGAGAAGTTAAATCACTTGTTCAACATCACATAGCCAGTAAGGGAGAGAGCTGAGATTTGTCTCCAGACCTCCTATCTGTTCTTTAATATTGTGCCCTCTAAACTTGCATCTTCCTGGACTAGGCACCAGGAGCTATAACCCTATAGAAGACAGTCTTGCTCTGTGGGTCTATGTGAATCACCCCTTGTCAGACGTTTCAAGCAGCAAAGCAACATGGTTCTTTGTCAAACAAAAGAAAAGAGTTCATTTAAAGGAAAAATAGCAAGATCTCGTCAGCCTAGATTGGTCAGGGGCCATTTCTTCCTAAGGAAAAGTCAGATAACTCTCTTTAACTGAGAGTAATGTATCTCCAGGGAGGAATTTCTCTTGTCCTGTGCTATCGGTATTCTCATTTTTCTGTTAGCCAGGTTGAGTATGGTTCTACCACATCAGAAAACAAGAAACAAGCCAATTTCCCAAGTTTCCATATGGTTTATTTAAGAGATAATGTCAGTGGAATAGAAGGTAGTCAGAATCAAAGTGCTGCGTGATGAATACTGAGCCAGGTAGACGTTTATTTCCAGAGTGGAAGGCATTCATCATGTAACATCCTTCACTTTGCCTCCTATATGAAATGATCAATGAGGGAGATGTTGTGTTTTTGCCTGATAGCTGTTGTTGAAGTAGTGACAGTTATTCACTGAGGTCATTATGGAAAATGTGTTTGCTGATTGGTTTAGTCAACCCATTCTCCCTCAGCCAATCCTAAGAGTGCAATTAGAAAGAAAAATCGACTGGCTTATTGGTTTCTGTTGAGTTGGCTAAAGTTAGGAGGAAGGTACTTTTTATTGTAGCACTTAAGGGATATCATGAATGTGGGTACTCTTTCACCCTTTATAACTCACACTCCCCTTGTGGGGAAGGTGTTTCATGAAATACTATGGCTCAAAACCACTCAACACCCAATCGACAGATCTTTGGTGATGAGCCTCTTGGGACCTGGCTAGGCTAATTCTCTGATAGGGGATACACAGCTCATCACCAGGCCTGTCCTCAAGGACTTTCCTCTATAAGGTCTGCTCAAGTTTTAACCCTGCTTGCATATCTTCCCTTGGAAAATTCAGGGTGACCTCTAGTCCATGATGAGGAATCAGACTGGACTTGAAAGAGGTATGTGTGTGTGTGTGTGTGTGTGTGTGTGTGTGTGTGTGTGTGTATGCATGCTGGGGGATGGGATCATATTTTATTTAGTTTTTAGTTTTCTTAACATGTAAAAGAAGACAGAAATTTGAAAATACATTAAAGGCAGTATAAACAACAGTCTTGTTGCTTCTACAATAAGGTAAGCTGGACCTCCTCATAGGTTTCTACTACATGTTAACTAGCATTAAGGGTTCTTGTCATATGACAAAAAGAACACTGGGTTGCAAGGTAGGAGAACCCTGGTCCTGGTCTTGGCTCTAAACTTAAATAAGCATGTGAATCTTAAGTCACCAAATCAGTTCAGATTTCAGCTCCCTACACTGCAAAATGAAGAGATGGGGCTAGACTATCTCATTCCATCCCAACCACTACTGTTGCCTTGAGGGCTAGGATAGGGTGTCTCAAGTCCCAAGCCACTGATTGTCCAGGAAGTTCACTCACAAAAGCAGAGGGGAGGACAACATACATAAGATAATCCCAAAATCCAAGCCAGAATCTTTTGCTAGAATTCAATTGATAGAGGATGGAAGAAAAGCACAGGTATAAGGCATCAGGTGAATCAGACTGAGGATATCTATCTGTGACATGCTTAGTACATGTGTGATGGTTGTAGCAACAATCCTTAAACTGCCACCTTGTGCCTCTTGGTTCTAAGGTGTGGCAGGGTTCTAAGTCAGGGTTTGGCAGTTTGGGGAAACCTCTGACGCCCATCTGGCAAGCTGAAAAGAGAATAACTCCATGAGCATTTGTGTTAGTTGTTTGAGGGAGTATCTTGTAGGTCAAGGGGAGCTACAAGGGCAATGTGGTGTCATAGAAAGAACCTGGGGAGTCCAAGATTGGATGAACCTCTACTCAAGTTTGGTGTCCATGAACTCCTGAAAAGGAATACAGGTACCCAGCTAGTAATGGTATACAAGCACTCCATTTAGTGACATGCATGTTATTGGGAAATTTAAAATATGATCTATTTTATTTTGTGCATTTAAAAACATGTTCTGAGAAAAGGATGTTGACATCCCCAGATTCTGCCAAAGAGGTCCATGACACACAAAGCAGTTAAGATCTGCAAGTCTGGCTAGATAAATGGATATGAGGGTTTTAACCTTTAAGACCCAGTGCTCATGGAGCATTAGGTCCATGGATGTTACTCTGCCAAAGAATGAAAAGCATTTATTAATTGCTTATTGTATGCCAAATGAAATAGTCAAACAATCCTTGTTCCCAAGGAATTCATATTTTAATGGGGGAGATCACCCATACGCAAGTGTGGAAGGTGACCCTGGTCAGCTCCAAGATTGCTGGGTGCTCTCTCCTTCTGTAGCCTGCCTTGCCCTCATAAGGCTGATGAGCCTCAGCTGGTACAGACACCCTCCTTTCTCTGAACTATACAATATGATTCATTAGTTACTTGGCATCATATGGTTTTCTGTCATAATACACCCAATATTAATGCATTTATACTTGAATTTTATTAATTAAAAAGAATAAATGTGTGGCATGTATAGATGAAGAACTAGGAACAATTGTAGAAAACACAATCACCTTCCATTCCCCTTTGTGTATTGCCTTCTCTCTACCTCACTGAACCCAAGCAAACTCAGGTACCCAGCTCTTCTCATAGAATCAGAGATGCCAAGAACACATTGACTTTAATTAATTTAACATCTCATGCCTCTCCAGAGTGTTTGCATTTTAAAGGGGGCAGGTCAGGGACAGGAGAAGTAATAAATCCCTAAGGGTCAAATTTCCTACCCAGTGGCTCCTAGATGAAAGAAAGATGTTAGTGGTGGTGGTAGAGATGATAACCTTGAAATTATACCTTAGAAATAACTGGCCATCCTGCCCATGACCAAGGGTGATTTGGGGAGTGTGGTGTGGGCTGGTACTGGGATATTAGATGTAAGGACAATAAGTTAAAGACCTGTCACTGTCCCTGGGCCTCCCTTTTTCATTTATTTCTTACTTTTGCTTATATCATAATAATTGGTATACGTGAATTTTCCCAACCTTTAGATCCCAAGTTCATTGATAAAAGAATTGGTCTGCCTTTATATCATGTAATGAATGTCTCCTCACCCCTCATGCATAATAGTCTTAGATTTAGCCCTAGAAGTAACCTCTGAGGTCATCTAATCCAACCTTCTTTGCTTTACTTTTGGAGAGACTGGGGCCCCAGATATTAAGTGGCTTGCCTATGCTAAGGTGACCAAGGTAGTAAGCAGAAAAGTGGGAATTTGAACCCATGTCCTTGGACTTCAAATCCAGATCAATCTAAATCTCCTTCCACCAGGCTTCACTTTCCTTTAATGTTTGTTAAATTGAAATTTTAATATAGCAATTTCATTTTTTAAAAATTTGAGATTCATTTTACAGGATTTGTTTTCTTTTCCTTTATAGACTGTGTTTCTTGAGTGTTGCACTGAGATTGAAGGTCTGCTTTTGCAACTTGAAAACTTGCCCCTAAAAGTTGAGGTAATGTACTGAGGTGTTAAGACCAAGCCTCTGCTAAAAATACCAGCTCTATCTCTAGGCAAACAAAGCTGTGGAAACCAAAATGCATAAAACATCTATGGTACAGAGTATCAAGAATCTTAACTAGTCTTCTCAATTAATGTGACTTAGCAATAGATATAATTTTTGATTCTAGAAATATAGAAACTCATGATGCTATACCATTAATAACAAACTCCGACCTTGGAGGGCAAGTTGAACTCTCTCATTTTATAGATGAGAGAACTGAGGCCCAGGGAGGTGGTGAATTGTCCAAGGTTCCATGGACAGGACTTCACAGTATCATAGTAGGCATTATATAAATACTAGTTATCATCTTCATCATAAAATCATACTTTTATCCCTTTGGCTAATTAAGTATACATTTGATAAGCCACTAAATCAAGAAAGTTATCAAGTCATATTTGGGTGTACATTCATCTCATGGATGACCTTTTGTGGAATCTAGCATAGTACAAGGTCATTTTGTAATGTGCTATCTTCATTTTGGGTATCAATAATTTTAGAGCAGTTCTTTTTCTCATTGTATCAATACAGTTATCATTCCCTCAATGGGGAAAGACTTGCAGGTCCACTGAAAGTAAAAAACAAATTCCCAAAATACTTTTCTTTTTGGGGGTGGGGGAAGAGTGGTAGTTGTTTGCAGTCTAATGATGATGCCCAGATCTTACAGGTTCCCATTTTCTGACAACAGTTTATAGTCTTGAATAAAAAATTGCATTTCATTATTAAAAATTACCTTTTTCCAGTCTTTAACACTTCTTTTTTTGTGTTGTCTTGCCCATGACAGGCACTTTTTTCTCTTTAGCAGTAGTTAGTCACCATTTTGGATTTTTTCCCATTGTTCTCTCTCTTCTTCCAACCTAAAGCAGTTCATGCTTCACTGTAGAGGAATCAGTAAGAATTCATCAAGTTGCTTGGTCCCTCTAATGGTTAATTAGGCTATTTCTCAGTGAAAATTTGTAAGTTCTTGGCATTTTATTTTCAACTTTGACCCCACTTTCCTCATTAAAAGGAATTGAGGTTACCCTTGGTCCTCACAGGTTGTTAGCTGTGGAAAGATCATAGAATTGCAGATAGACCTGAAAGGAACGTCAAAGGTCACTCAGCCCCACCCCTTTACTTTATATTTGAAGAAACTGAGACCCACAGAGAAAGTATATTGCCTAAGATTATATTGGTAATAAGTTCCATCTGAACCTGGGTACTTGATTCTAAATTTAGTCTATTACACCATCCTGCATGTTTTATCACAAAAGTCAACATACTTTGTCCTTCACAACCTCCCACTCACTGACCCATACCATGACAACCCCTTCACCTACTGGACCTTCCTGGGAAAACTTCTACCTGTCCCTGGGCCTTTTCCTGCTTCCAGGTATCATCCTACTCTCTCAAATCAAGGCAGGTCCCCCAGTCCTTCTCAGTAAGAAAGCAGCCACCTTTGGAATCCCACCAGAGAGGTTCAGTTTGCTGTGTGGGCTGGTGAAGGTGGCTCTTGCCAAGAAGGCAGGACATAGGGTACTGCCTGGACTAGGATTAATGAGCCTTGAGGACTTCACCAAAGTTTCATGAGTGTGAAAGCATCAGTATCGTGTGTGTCTGTACTCTATGTGTACCTGTCTATATCATTCTGCATTTCTTTCACCCCCTTTTCCAATAGTTAGTCCTAGAGAGGAGGGTACTGAATTTATGATTGTGCTTGCATTGTATAATACTTATCCTGTCACCAACAGCTGGGGGTCCTCAGTAAATATTATCTGACAGAGGCGATGATAATGGATCCTGGAACAATTATTCCCTTTGTATATAATATCTTTGGGCTAATATAAATTGGAAAGCAGGAACCTGCCTTATTTTCTTTATTGTATCTGTTAATGGTTCTTTGAATAGGCTTTATAACAGCCTCTCATTCTCCCTTTATTCTGTGAGATATAATCCCCCTGTCCTCATGTGAAGAATATTCTTTGTGTGTAAGTTCATGAAACATCCACTTAATATTCCTCCATTCTTTTGAAGACAATGCTGGATGACATTGGTTCCAGGCTGCTTTTAAAACAGTCCGCTGACTTTGATGTCAGTCTCTCACTGTTCATTTCTGTCAAATCTGGCTAAGGGCAGGGGAATCTTAAGAAAAGACCAGACTATTAAGTCAGTTTTTGAAATGCTAAGAAAAGACTAAGATATTGAGAGCATTTTCAAAATGTTAGAATCTTCTGAGCTTTGCCAAGCAGTGGGATCAGGGTGAAGGATGCTTTCACTCATCATGACTCAAAGACCCTTTATATAATCTGTATTTTCAAGTAGGGAGGTAGGGGGTGGGATGAGGAGCCAGTGAATGGAGCAGTTGGGATGTGAGATCAAGGGAGAATGGCAAAAATGATGTAATTTCCCTACTGCCAGTGTGTGGCAAAGGGCTATGCCCTATTAAGCCCAGCCTTTCTTCACCCTCGATACAGCTGCTATTCAATGGCACACAGATGACTTGCTCAAGTTTATTTCCATTCTCACAAGGAACTTCATGCTGCAAAGGGAGTGGGGTAAGCAAGGAAAGAAGCATTTAGCATATTAATAATTTTTTTTCTGTTTCAAATCAAACAAGTTATTTGTTTTTCCACTAGATTATAGCCTTGCCAGAGACTATGCCAGTTAATAAATTTGACTGTATTTATGTTCCTATACCATGAAGTAGGTTCTATTGAATTCAATATAAATTAAGTGTCTACTGCATACAAGGCATTGTGTTGGGCTGAATAATAAAAATGTCAAACTAGATAAAAAGAGACCTTGCCCTGAAGGGGCTGAGTTTCACAATGTGGGAGTGAAAGGGGAAATGATGACAGAGGTACTAAGGAGAGGTTCAGGCAAGGCTTCTTAAGAAACTGAAGTAAGGACAGATCTCCTTGAAGTCAGGAGGAGCACAAAATCATAGATCTATGGGTGAAAGGCATCTTAGAGACCTTCTAGTCTAGCTCTCTCCTTTTTCAGTTAAGAAAACTGTAGTCTAGTGGGGCCAAGTGATATTCCCAACATCACACAGTAGTAGAGGTCCTCTTTGGACCAACTGCAGAAGCAAAGCTTTTCCCCCACATACTGGAGTCTTAGGGAAGTCTTGATAGAAGAAAAGGTACTTAATGGAGCCTTAAAAGTAGGGAGAGATATTGAAGAGATAGGAAGGAGCTGGCTGACTATTGTGCTAATGCAGAAAGCATGCACAGAGGCAGAGAGATAGAAGAGAGTAGGAAAAGAAGGGACAAAGGCTAGTCCAGTTTGGTTGGAATCTAGAGTGTAGAAATAGCAGGATTAAGAGGTGAGGCAGGCTGAAGAATGACCGGGTCAGGACTTTAGGTAGTAGGTAGCAAAGTAAAGATTCTTGAGCAGAGGGAGATCACCAAATGCGGTGATTGCGAAGATTCCTTGGGCATTGCCGTGAAGAGTGAATGGGAAGGATACTCCAATGGAAGCAGTTAGGCAATTCAGGAGGCTATCCCAATGATCAGTCCAAGTGACAAAAAGGTGAGAGAGCTGAGTGAGGCTGCTGTGACACGGTGAGCAGAAAGAATCAGCAAGATTGGCAGCTTAATGGATGGGAATGAGAGGGAAGAGTTCAGGATGACCCAGGTAGTTCTGCTTAGGAGACAGGATGATTGCATCAATAGGCTTGGAGAAGCTACAGTGGAGTGAGGGAGGAGACGATGAGGTAAGCTTTGGACATGTTGGGTTGCATGTGCCTAGGGTGGAAGATATCCAGTAGGCAGTTGGAAATAAGGGACTTGTTCTCTGTGGAAAGGATGGGAATAGAAATAGAGGACTTTAGAATGATTTTAAAAGTAGATAATTGAAGTCACACCAGTGATTTGTTGTTCAGTTGTCTTTCAGTCATGTCTGACTCTCATGACCCATTTGGGGTTTTCTTGGCAAACATCTTGTTGGAGTGTTTTGCCATTTCCTTCTCTAGGTCATTTTCCAGATGAGGAAACTAAGGCAAACAGAATTAAGTGATTCATCCAGAGTCACCCATCTAGTAAGTGTCTGAGGCCAGATGAGTCTTCCTGATTCCAGGACTGGCACTTTATCCACTCCTCTCAAAGTTGAGTTAAAAAGAAGAAATTGTAAATCCATAAGAGGGCCAAAAACAGAACCTTGGAAGGGATGCCTATGGTTAAGGGACAGGAGAATGAGACAACAAAAAAGAAAGGAGAAAACCAGGAAAAACAGTGCAGGGTTATGGGACCTGAAGGGAGAGAGTGTGAAGAAGGTTGGGGTATTTCGCTGGGTCAGATTTGACATAAAGGTCAAGAAAATATCAATTCAGAAAAAATGGCCTTTGGATTTAATGAAGAAAAAAAAAGGCCATTAGTGACCTTAGAGAGAGAATTAGTGGTTTGGATAGATGTTGGACTGGGAAAGGTTTAATAACAACAACAGTAACTAGCCTTTACGTAGCACTTCCCATGTGCTATCTCTTTAGGTCCTCACAACAATTGTTTCCATTTTACAGAGAAGGAAACTAAGGCACCCAGAAGTTAAAGTGGTAGTGGCTGGGCCTGGAGTCAGGAAGACTCATCTTCATGAGTTTAAATCAGCATCAGGCACTTACTAGTTGTGTGACCCTGTTTGCCTCAGTTTCCTCATCTATAAAATGAGCTAGAGAAGGAAATGGCATACCACTCCAGTATCTCTGCCAATAGAACACCAAATGGCATCACAGAGAATGGGATACAACTGAAAATGGTTCTAGAGGCAGGCTTTGAATTCAGGGATTTCTGACTCCCAGTGTAGCACTGTATTTGCTGTACTACCTAGCTACCAAATATTGAAGATTAAATATTTCCATTTGAAAATCCCTCTGATTAAGACATTAACTCAGGGACTTGTGTGTGGGATTGTACTCTAAATAGTGAGGGAAATCCAACCTCCATTCCAACCAGTCTCAAAGCCTGAACCAGAGTTCACAAAAAATTCGACATGTTTCCTCTTCCCATCACAAGACCATGGCCATACTCCAGGTCTTCAGTCACAATATTTCAGTCAGTCTCCCTTGTACCCTCTCTTCATGTTCCACACAACTGATAGATGTGGCCCAGAAGCACCAGTGGGACCCAGTCCCTGAAGTATCTGTGGGCTCTAGGAGAAAATTCATCTGTTAAAGCCTTTCCTCCTGTGACTCCAACCTAGTTTTTGACAATCAGTAAACATCTATTAAGCCCTCTCTATAAACCAGGCATTGTGGTAAGTGCAGGGGATACAAAGCAAGGCAAAAGACAGGCCCTACCCTCAAGGAGCTGCCATGCTGAGAGGAGAAAATATGCAAACAGGTGTGGACAAACAAGCACTGGACAGGTTTAACTGGAAATGACCAGCAGAGGGACTGCACTAGAATAGCTAACAACACATTAGTTAGCCCCCTAGCCCCTAGCGTGTGCACACATGCACCCCCCCCACACACACATACACACTCACAAGCACACACATGCACTCACAAGCATGTACACACCCCGCACACCTTCTATGTTCATTTCTAGATTTCATGCCTCGGCACAGATCCCTGACATGTTCTCACTCCTAACCCCTAACACTTAGAATCCCTGAATGCCTTCAAGATTGTGTTGAAGCACCACCTCCTACAGGCAACCTATCCTGATTTACCCCCATCCCCACCAGTTACTTTCCCCAAATTACTTGGATTCTTTTGTATACATATTTGCATTTATTGATCTGTGTAGCACTAGACGGCTTATTGGATATAGTGCCAGGAGTGAAGTTAGGGATACCCAAGTTCAAACCCAGCCTTAGACACTGTGTATGACCCTAGGCAAGGGCTCGTAGCCTCAGTTTGCCTCAGTTTCCTCCTCTGTAAAATGGGCTAATAATAGCACCTCAGCTATTGTTGTGAGAATCAAATGAAATAATAATAAGCCAATGTCTAAGGTATAGATGATCACATTTAAAAATCAGCTGTCCTTGGCTCCTGCAGACCCCTGCTAAATGTTATTACATCAAAATGTTTGATAAAAATTACTTTGTCTTTATTTCTAAGTCTTTGGGGATTTGAAAATACTCCTTAAAGTGCAAAATCTGCTCATGCGGCCAAGCGAACTTGAGGTTGGGATCAGACCTGTGAGCTGTCCATCTCCATTCAGGGGAACTTGTTGGACAATAGAAGGCTGCTGCGCTGGGCTCCAGGAATGCCTCAGGTGTCTGGTTTAATATACTTTCGGCGACAACATTACGAAAAAGCTTTGCAGTTGACACTGACAATAGCTACTTGTGTGTGCAGATGACAATGAAAAAGACCCCTGTGCTCCCCACAGTTCCTGGCTCCCAGTTCCCTCATCCAGCCTGTCCTTGGGCAGGTTCCTGCAGCTGTTTGCAGCACAGCCCGCAGCTGTTGATGATTGTCTGTGCAGCTCATGTTCTTTCCAGGCCCTTTGCTCACAACGGGGTCACCCGTTCCGACAGTCAGAAGTTAAGTAATTAGTGTTCAGCCCCAATGAACACCCTCAAGTAGAAACATTGAGAAATACCACGTATTGTTCAAACTCAAAAGCCTGCATCTTCTTTCAATAGCCCTGGGCCTTGAGAGGACTGACCAGGAGGGAGGGCGGCAGATTCACCTCCTGAAAGGTTTTGCTGCCAAAGATCAGAGCCCCGACCTTCAAGTGAGGGGAACATTGAACCTAATGGGGACTCCTCCATAGTGACCAGAGCCTTCCCTTAAACCCTGTAGATATGATCCACTGACACTGGGATTAGGGATTGACAGAAGGCTCATTTGAAAAATGAGAGTTTACATGCTGGTCCTCTGAAGACAGTGGGTACAATGTGAGACACCATAGTTACTAACTATAGACTCCAATTTCATTTCCAAGATGTCATTTGTAGGGTCACGCAGCCACTAGGGCCCCAGAGCTTTCACTTCTGGACCTTTCCCACCTGAGTCTCCTTCACATCCTTTATGTCATCATTGGTCCTTCCTGGACTTCGCTTCAAGTCCATGTCCCCTAAGAAGCCTTCTCCGATTAACTCCATCTCCATTCAGTCACCTCACTCTGTCCAGCAATCCCTGGAATTATGTCAGGGTTGACCAGAATATTTGTGATCATGTATTCCTTTTGCTTTTTCCCCCCTCTTTGTGAAATTATAAAAAGGAACCAACAGCTTGATGCTTTTTTATTTAATTTATTCCTCCCCTTAGGGCCTAGAGTGTTCATAGAATTATATAGAGCTGAAAGAGATGTTAGAACAGTTCTGCTCGAGGATTATTGGCTGACTAGGCTGGTGATTTCCTTGGCAAGGGAGCTGCCTAGGGAAGGAAACTTGCTTTCCCAAAGCAGGTGAGATTTTTACATGTTGAGAACTGCCTGGAGCACCGAGAGGGTCATGCCACCACCATATGTCAGATACTGCCTCAAAACCAGCCCTGCCTGCTTCCTTCTATCCTCCATGCAGTGTTATTTATCACTGACTGAAGGGAGATACAGATCATGGTGATCTGGGCAGTTCCAAAGGTTTCCTTTTTGTGATTTATGCATGAGACTGAAAATGAATAACCTTTTCAGTTTTAAAAAAGGGAGATGTTTTCCCACAAGAACTGCTTTGCCTTGGAACATAAAAACAACAATTTAATAAACTCTTTAAAATAATAATTTCACACAAGGACCCCTAAGGGAGTCCATGGATATATTTCAAGGGGTCCATGAACTTGGATAAGAAAAAACACTACATCTTGATTTTCCCTCCCTTCTAACTGAAAGTTAGCATTTCCTTCAGTTATGAATGTTGTCAATAAAGCATTGTTCTGAGAGGAGGTCTGTAGGCTTTACCAGGCTGCCAAAATGGTCTGGGCCATACAAGAGGTTCCTCCATAAGAGATACTTAAGGATCTTTCCTTGGAGTCGGAGTCCTTGGCAGGAGAAGGCAATTTTTCAGGTAGTTGAGAGCAATCTTGCTGAGTCGATCAGAGAATATTACAGGTTTAGTTTCATGAGTAGGTGGTAGTCAAGAGTGACATGTCCTTTTGTGTATCTCAGTGAATGATGAATTCGTGGGCATGTCTAGCAGTATGTGAGTCTGTGTAGGTACAGATCCTCAGGAAAGTTTAAGGGAGACGTGCTCTCTTGATACCCTGAAAGGTTATCAAGACAGGGTGTGTATGAAATGGCTTAGGTGTGGAACTCTGTGCTATTGACTTGTTCAACCCTGGCAGTGTGGGAGATAATGACGAGGAGCTGGCTCTACAGAAGCTTGGGAATTGGTACAGAGCAGGATGGTTCCAGAGGTAGGCCAGTGCTACCTGTGTAATTGTTGGGGGTGACTGAAAGCGCTGGGTTGGAAGCAGATCCCTACAATGGCATTGGGTTTAGGATGATGAAGCCTTGTTGACAACATAAGTAACTGAGCTGGCCTAGTTCTGGATCTCCAGAGCCTAACAAGGGAAGAGAAGACTTAGGGGACAAGTCAGTAAACCCAGAATCTAGATGTGAGAGAATGGGTGAGCAGAGGCCCACTACGTTTTCTCATCTGTGTCCAACTCTTCATGACTCCAGTTGGAGTGTTCTTGGCAGAAATACTGGAGTGGTCTGCAAGTTCTTTCTTCAGCTAATTTTACAGATGAGGAAACTGAGGCAAAGAGGGGAAAGTGACTTGCATAAGGTCACATAGTTATTAATGGTTGGAAGCGATGTTTGAACTCAGTAAGTTTAGTTTTCCTGACTCCAAGCTGGTCACTCTATCTACTGAGTCACATAGAAACCCACACAATAATAACCAAAGGGTAATTCATGAGCCCTGTGAGTTTCCTGGCATTTAAAATGCATGCATCTATATTATATTTAATCTCTAGCTCCATTTCAAAGAATCATTCCCTTTAAAAATTCTAAACTTTAATCAATTGGCTCTGCCCTCCCATTAATCTCTTGCCCCCCTTTCAGCCTCTTTCCTCTCAGTATACATAGTATAGTATATATTATTGTATATATACACACACACACATATCTATATATAACATATATGTATATATAATGAAGGTATCTGTTCTCCAGTGTCACAGCCATTTTAAAGTGCCATGCTTTGAGTAGGTATTCTTTTTTTCATAATCCACCAATAACTATTTATTAATGTACCAGGAATTGTGTTAGGCTTTGAGGATACAAGAATATAGAATGAAACAATCCCTGTAGCATAGTTATTCTTAATCAGTCTCATCTACATGGAAAAACGCTATGCTGAAGTGTCAGAAGAGGTGCTCTTTCCACGAGGGTACTGGAAATGTTCAAAAGGCTCATTTCTAAACTCATAGTGTTATGGATGAACAAATAAGGTTGATGCAAAGTGGGTGAATCTGCCTATCCCAAGATCCTCTCCTCATGGCTTGAAGTTTTACTAGAATATTTGTTGAATGTTGTCTTTTCTATGTAGTCACCTTGAAAGGTTCTATATTTATTTCAGCAAATTCTGCCCCAAAACATTTAGAACTTTTTCTCTTTAACTTACCAGCAGGAAACTATCTTTGTCTCCTCTCCAGAGCACTCCTAATTGTACTTCTTTTGGCATTTTCCACATCCTGTTGCATTACAAGCACCTGTGTAATTTCCATCTCTCTAGTACAAGACTGTAAACTCCTTGAGGACAGGAACTGTCTTTTTCATCTTTGTATTCCCCACAGCAGGAGCAGTTAGGTGGTGGGGTGAATAGAATGCAAGGCCTAGAGTCAGGAAGACTCCCCTTCCTGAGTTCAAATCCAGCCTCAGACACTTACTAGCCTGTGTAACTCTGGGCAAGTCACTTAACCATTTTGCCTCAGTTTGCTTATCTGTAAAATGACCTGGGAGAAGTTACTTCAGTAACTTTGCCAAGAAAGCCCCAAATGGAGTCAGAAAGAGTCAGGCATGATTAAAAAAATGACTAAACAGTAACAAAACTAACTTCCAAAGAAGAGTTAGCAAAAGATTCAGTCACAGTTGAAATGGTGGTTGGAAGGCAGGAGCAGAGAAACCTCCCTAAGTGACTCTTTTGAATGCAGCAACACTCATTTGGATGCACATATTCTTGTGTGTGTAGAAAAAAAATCAGCCTTATTATAGTTACACCTGGGATGTTAGTCTAGGGGTATAGATTTCTAAATAAAGGATCTTTTTCAGCAGAGTGCACCTGGAATTACTTATTTTAAACCACCTGGGATGAGAACTACTTAGTAAAACATTTCTGTGAATTGGTCCCTATTTTTTTTTTTTATAATTTTTCCTTATGTTCAACAGTTCTTTCTCTCAAATGCAAACTCATGTTGGTTTTGGTGGCTATCAGGGCAGAGTAGACAGTGCATTGGATTTGTGATCAGGGTCCCTGGATTAGAAAGTCAGTTCTGCTATTTACTAACTATGTGACTACAGGCAAGTCCCATCTTGAAAATGAAAAGGTTGAATTAGTTGACCTCTATAGTTCTCTTCCAGCTATGAATTGATGATTCAGTAAGTATGAAACATATGGAAAACTGTCTCTATTGCACCAGATAAGAAATTTGTGTTCATTTATTTTTCCCCCCAAAATTCCCTAAATGTAACTGTAGTGAAATTTTCTTCCCTGGAAGAATTTGTTTCAGTGGAATATCCTGTTTTGGTGAACTAAAACCCCCTACAGTTCAGATGACATAAGCCTGCAGTTGGCTATGTTGTGAATTAGCAAAGTTCTACTGACTGATAAGTAATGTCATTATATATTTTTTAAGTGCATAAAAACACACCACAACACACATGTATGTATACATGCATGTATATACATGTGTGTATTAATACACAGACACATGTGTGCTCGTATAGATAGATATAGACATGGTCTGGTGAACTGGTGATTTCATTTGTGGGAAACTTCTGGATCTAATGATGCAGACTGGCCCCTTGTATATGACTTACAGTCTTGGAGAATTGTATTAAGGCACTGAGAAATTTAGAGACTTGTCCTTGATCACCTGACATCTATATATAAGACACAAGATTTGAACCCAGGTCTTGACCCTTTAGCCACTAGGCCATGGGGCCTCTTCCAAATCTCTCTCTCTGTCTCTGTCTCTCTCTCCCACACACACATACACACACATACACACACACACACACACACACACACACACACAGCTACATGGAAATATTTATGGCATAAATAATATACCAACAACATATTTTTTAAATGATACAATATTTTAACTTTAGAAATACATTGCTAAACTTGAGCTCCTTCATCTTCACTCAAATCACTCTATATGGACTTCACAATGTGCGTCATTATGTTAAAGATTTTCAAAACTCAAGAGCCCTGGGTACATAAACCTTGGGAGATTTTCTCGTTCTCTTGTAACCATTACCCAGGGAATCTGAGGAAATGTGTACATGATGCCCTGCCATTTATTGAGATATACTTACTTGAAAGCATATAGTTTCAAATATTGGAGGTTTTACTCAGAGGAGGGAGAGATAGAAACAGAAAGAGATTGAGAGAGAGACAGAGGGAGGGGGCAGGGGGAGAGAGAGAGAGAGAGAGAGAGAGAGAGAGAGAGAGAGAGAGAGAGAGAGAGAGAGAGAGAGAGAGATCTGAACAACCATTAGCCTTAAAGATGTTTCTGTCCCCAAAGTCACAATTCTCAAATACGACCATTCCTTCACAAGGGATCACCCTATGCCCAGAACCTGTTCTGGTCTTCCTTTCACTGCCATATAAAGAAAATAAGGAAAGAAAATAAAGAAAAAAGAAATAGTATTTCTGTCCTCCCACCTTCCTCCTCCTTTCTCCATCTTCTTTTCCATCTCTTATTTCTTGATATTCTTTAAAGTATTACCATAGCATTAGACACACATTTCACAGCAATAGGGTCTGTGAGTATTCCCAACTGCTACCAAAAGGGAGAGAGTCATGGGAGACTTCAGAGTAGAAGTACCCCCCAAACCACCACTCTTGCTTCCAGTCCAAGGCGAGAGAGAGAGAGAGAGAGAGAGAGAGAGAGAGAGAGAGAGAGCGAGAGAGATACAAGAGGCAGCATGAGCTAGGCAAGTAAAACCACCATCATCACCACCTTGACATCTCCCCTCAGATCCTGATCAAGACAGCTCAGGACCCTAAACTCAAGAGCCTTGGGGAATAACAGTGCTCCAGAGATGGCAGACAAGTGGTTTCTCTGTGTTCCTACCTGTTCTTGCAGATTTCTCTCATGCCTGGAAAGCTCTCCTCACTTTCATCTCTTGGAATCAGTGGTGGCCATGCTAGTAAATGTTTAACAACTGACTGGAGTGGGTAGAAGCAGAGGCAGGGAATATATCTGCATTGATAACCACTTTCTTCATTGCTTTCTTAAGTCTAGACAATCAACCAAGCAATGAATCCAGCCCTGATTTGTAGCATTCTGGCAGTTTGACCATGAGCTCTGCACAGCTGCCTCTTGCTCACCCCTGCTTGGAACCTATAGCTCCCTTGAGGACCTGCAGAGGTGCCACCTCCCACCTGCAGGGATCTCCTGAGTCTCCATAGTATCCCCCCCTTCCCCAATTCCCCCCCCCCCCACAGAACCACTACTTCCTATTTACTTTGTATCCACTTTTTGTTGTATGTATTTATCTCTTCAGGTTGTTCCCCTTCATTAGAGTTGATGGTCCTTGAGCACAGGGCCTGTTTGGATTCTTGCCTACATGACCCCAGCACCTAGGATAGCAATAATGTTAGACCCTTGGCAGGGATGAGGACTGGACCTCTGACTTGAGTGGTTCAGGAAACTTCCTTCTACCAATGATAGTGGACATCTTGTGTGTAACTCAGGGTCTCAGGCAGTTGCCTGGAGCGTTAAGAGGTTAAGTGATTTACCCAAGGTCACATGACTATTATGGGTCAGAGGCAGGACCTGAACCCTTGAACCCAGGACTTCCTGGCCAGCTCTCCCTAGTCTATATCATAGAAGCTTTGCGTGGTTCATAGTAGGTCTAAGAAATGCCTGTTGACTTGAAAGGGAACAATTTTTAATTGTTTGAAATGGTATTTACCTGTTAACTTCCAAGTATTTAGCATTGTCAAATGGCAGGCTCTCCTAGGATACTCACAAACGCAACTTTTTACGTTCCCTTTTTTAAACTCTAATCATTTGATTCATGGTACAGTAGGAGAAACATTGCATTGGAAGTCAGGGGACCTGCATCCTGATCCCAGCTCTACCACTTCCTACCCTGTCACTTTGGGCAAGACCTTTTGCTTCTCACAGTAAGATCTCCCTTCTCTAAATCTTTCCCCACTCTAATCCATCTTCCTTCCACTCAGTGATCATCCTAATGCACAGGTCTGGCCATGTCACCCTCCTACCCCATAAACTCAAGGATCAGATATAAAATCCTTTGTTTGGCATTCAAAGACCTTTACAAAGTCCTCTCGTCACCCTTTCCAGTCTTTTTACACCCATCCCTGCAACGTACTCTTTGATCCACTGACACTGGTCTCTTGGTGTTACTTGGACAAGGCTCTCTGCTCCCGATTCTAGACATTTTTCTTATCTGCCTTCATGCTTGGAGTACTCTCCCTTCCCATCACTGCCTTCTGACTTCCTTCAAGTCCCAGCTAAAATCCCATCTTCTCCAGGAAGCTTTTGCCAATTCCCCTTAATTTTCAGGCCTCCTTTTTGTTGCTTATTTCCAGCTGAAGCTCTCACATTGTCTTTCTTCCATTTGCATAGATGCATTTGCATTTTATCTTCTCCATTAGATTATATCTTCCTTGAGGGCAAGAATTGCCTTTTACCCTTAGCACAGTGGCTGGCACATAGGAGGCACTTCATAGAAGTTTATTGACTGACAAGGTCACCTTTAGGACCTCTTCCTGGGTTAATTATATGATTATTGAAATATGACTCTGGCTCCAGTTGCCTGAGACCAAGAGAGTCCAATTCATCTTCTGGATACATATGTCCTGGTCCTGTTGATGATTCAACCCTTTTCAGTCGTGAGTGAAGGTTGTTGGCAAAAGCAATGATCATCTGTCAGACACCACCTGGGGAAATAGTGTGGTGTGGGTGAGCAGGGCCACTGGCCTCAAAATGGAAACTGATCATGTTTCATCATGACAAACAGATGTAAATGACAGACCTTTTCCATAGAGTAGTCACTGATAGTCTTTTACAGTCTAAATTAGAAACTGTATAGTATCTCAACTGGCTATAAACACATTTTCCGTAGACTTGGCAAATTCTGTAAATTCTTACTGAATTTGGATAGCTGTGAGTGATTATTATTTGAAACTGATATTTTGGCATTTGGGGGAATCTAATTCTGCCAACACTTTTAAAGCCATTTATTTAAGGAACACATTTATGTCTTTTCCAGGTTCCATTTGAAGTGGCTTTGTCCACCATAACGAGGCTAGAGATGCTTTTTGATCCCTCCAAAGGCTGTGTCATAAAGTCAAAAAACATTTTCAAGTGGATTACATCTCTTCTTAAATGAGTATTCTTTATAGTGAAACCTTTACAAGGACAGAGGAAATTCAAGTGTTTTGTTCTGAATTAGCTTGAAATTATGGTTATTATGGTTTTGTTGTAAAAAAACAAAAACAAAATAAAGAGTGTCTTCCCTTTTACAAAATGTATGCTTTTTATTCTTTAGTAATGCAAAGCAGCAAGTTCTTTAAAAATCATTTCATAGAATAGACTTTAATTATTTTGAATCTCGTTTTAAATTTCAAAGCTACCTTGAAAACTACCCTTCCCCCCCAAAAAGGACTCTTAGAAGAAAGGGTCTTAGAAAAGCTTCACAATGGAACTGCTTCTATTTTATGTATTTATGATGGATATAAGCTTACACCTACAGCCACAACTACATAAACACAAAGTAGATCTAAGATCAGGGCCAGTTCAATTTGCTGCCAGTTGTCTGTAGAGTTGGGGGAGAAAGGGAGAGATGGGGAAACAGGGAGAGAGATCCCTGCCATCACATGTGTGTGGGGGAGTGGAATATCTACAGTCATTTCTTCCTCACAGGCCCTCACAGTGCATTTTTCCTTCTGACCAGTGGCAGCCAGCCCATAAGTGAACAACATTCACTTTGATTCTTTATTGCTTTACAGCTTGTGATGTCCATGTATTAGAATCCCACTGTGTGAGGGCTTCTCACCCCTTTGGATGGGCAGTTGGAGCCCTGAACCTGGGTGTGAGATACACGTGTTTCCAACAGAACAACAGATCCTTCCAATTTGATAGTCCTGGGTTCTAACTGTGCTTGCTGGGTATGTGTTAAGCTAATTGGGGGCTTTTAAGATGATCTAATTCAACCTCTTCATTTTAGACCTGAAAACTGAGACCTAGAGAAGAGAAAGTACTCTCTTAAGGTCACCCATATAGTAAGTCACAAAGCCAAATTTCAAACCCATCTTCTGACTCCAAATCTGGTGATCTTTCCACAGCATCCTATTTTCCATGTTGTAGTTGGTACCAAGTAGGATCTGGATGCTTGTCAACAGTGATCAAGCTATCCATGCTGTCAACTAGTTGAAGGTCATGTTGAATATAAATGGTTAAAGAATACTTTAAAATTATTTATTTGTATTTCTAAATAAGGAAAATTTAATGAATTATGTGAAAATCAGTCACTAGGGTAGAACACCTCATATACACAACTGAGATAGTATGTAAAGGCTGGCTAATATTACATGCCAATCACTTTTACCAAGTTCCAGTTCCTGGGAAAGTTTAGAAGGAAGATTTTCTGCCTAAATTAGAACCTTTCATTTATTGGCCATAACCAAGGCTTTATAAATATATTTTAATATATTTTAATGTATTTTTAAAATTTATTTTCTGCCATCAAGGCCATTCAGACAGTATCTGTATCAACTTTTTAGAGCAATTCAATGTCTTCAATTAATTGGATATTTTCTGAGTACAAAGCACTGGGCACTGACCAAGGGGCACCAGAAATCATTTCAAGGGGCTCTACAAGAAAGGTGACAAGTAGACTTGAGACAGCCTCCTGCCCACATACCCATCATTCTGGTATGGCAGCATGAGGAGTCTAAGAATAAGACCAGAGAGCAGAAGACATAGCTGAGAGTACTGGTTCTCAAATCAGAGGACCTGGGTTTGAATCCAACCCCTGAGGCTTACCACTGTGACCTTGGAGAGTCCTTTAGCCTCCCTACACCTCAGTTTCTTCATAAGGTTGGACTAGATGGCTCACAATGTCCCTTTCAGCTCTAGAACTGTGATTCAAATGACCACTGATGCTGCCCTCTGCATGTGGCTCAATTCCCAGCTGACCAGAGGGATCCCACATCAGAGGTTTATGAGGCTTTGTGGAAGGCATTGGCTGGTTCTCTTTCTGCTTCAAGGTGGCATCCTTTGGAGAAAGCCCCCCTTGGCAGCTTTCTCTGATTAAAGTGCCAGAAATGTCCTCCAGATTACTGAGCACACAATCAGAGTGTCTCTTCACTTTTACAGTTCTCCCTGTGGGTGCCATTATTCAGGGGTGTTGTTTTGACTGAGAAAACAAGGTCTATAACCCTTGTGCCAGACTCTTGCCTTCACAGCTTTCACTTTTTGAGCTCTCATTCCAGAAATCCCCCATCTCTGCTCAAAGAAGATGCAAACTCACAGCTTGTTACGTCTGAAACTTTCTGTGGAAAGTGGTGATTTAGGTGTGAGGAAATGATGCGGAACTGAGCTCAAGCACAAAAAATGAGAACATAGAAGATCCACCCAGAAGAGAGGTGTTTTATTTCTAAAACTATTTTTAGATTTTTGACTTCGCATATGTGTGTGTTTATGCTTTAAAGAAAATATCTTTCTATGTGAACTTATAACAAGCTTTTTTCATCTGACATATAGTATCTGGCATCTAGATGGTGCAGTGGATAGAGTGATGGGCCTGGAGGTCAGGGGGACCTGGGTTCAAATTTAGCCTCAGACATTTACTAGCTGTGTGACCTTGGGCAAGTCACTTAACTTTGCCTCAGTTTCCGCATCTGTAAAATGAGCTGGAGAAGGAAATAGCAAAGCACTCCAGTTTCTCTACCAACTAGGATCACAGAGAGTGGACATGACTGAAATGACTGGACAACAGCATAAACAATATACACCACAGGGTGTATGTTACAGAAGATTTTCTACATTTATTTCAATGATCACAAGAAGATAACCTGGGCCTGGTGACACATGCCTATGATTCTTCACTACTAGGAAGGCTGATAGACAACTTAAGTTCACAAGTTCATGGTCCATCAGAGCTACAGTGGGGCTAACACCCAGCATGTGTCTGCACTAAGTACAGCAGCAGGAGGCAGGGGTCAGGAGACAGGGCTACATCGGATTGCCTAAAGGGAGGAACTAACCAGACAGTCAGAAATGGAACAGGTCAAAGCTTCTGGGATCTCACTTGTAAGTGGTCCCTGTACTTCCAGCCTGGATGAGATAGTCACTGGAAAAAAACCCAAAAAGGAAAGATGGAAAGGAAGAAAAGGGGATCAAGGATGAGGAGAGAAATGGCAGCTTAAACAATAGTCCAAATTCTTGATTCTCTAGGAGACTGTGCTGCTCACAATGCTAGGCTAATATTTAGAGAGAGTGATTATCTTCCTAATGTTTGTTGGCTGAAAAATAGCAATTTACATACAGCTCTTAGTGTCCAGGCTTTTCATAAAATAGTTGGCCTTGGTGTTCTCAGAAACCTATGGCCTGAATTGCAGGTGAAACCTGCTGATTGATTAGGAGGTCTGATCTGTCCTTTACCCAGCTTATGGAGATAATGCCAATCAGAGGATCTAAAACTACAAGGGGCCTTAGAAATCATCCAATCCTACCCCTTCATTTCATTTTCTAAATGAAAAGAGTGAGAAATTTTGCAGGGTAGAGATGAATGGGGAAGTGACTTGCCCAAGATCACCCAAGTAACAGAACTAGAATTCAAACCCATGTGAAGTGACTCCAAATCCATGATGGTGGTATGGATGTAGCTACCACCCAAAGCTCATTGCCCAAATGGCGATTCTGTGCCACTCTGCATTTAGCTTGGCTGGTCATTGGAGGTTAGATACAGACTGGCACTAGTTCCATAATCAAAGTCTTTAATATGAAATTTTTCTTCAACAATACAGAGTATAACACATCCATGCCTGCCCATCTGGTGAAAATGGTATCCTCTCCAAAGTCTGGTCATCATAATTTTGGGACATATTGACAAGCCAAAATCATTTAGAAATCCATAATCAACTGCAGAGTGAAAATCAGAATTTACCAAAAAAGATTGTAAGATCATAGATTTGGAGCTGGAAGAGCCTTTAGAAGTCTTCTTTTCTCACTCCCTCATTTTGAAGATGAGAAATTGAGGCCTAGCAAAGGGAAATAATGTGGCTAGAGTACTGACATGGAGTCAGGAAGATCTGAGCACTACTAGCTGTGTGACCCTGGGTAAGTCACTTAGTGTCTAACTCAGTTATGTAAGTTGTATAATGGGGATATTAATAATACCAAACTCACGGGTGAGTCTGTTGTGAGGACAAAACGAAATAATATCAATGCTATAAAAATGTTTTTGATGGTGGCAGTGTTATTGTCATTTGTTCAAGGTCACCAAAATCATAAATAATGGACCTGGGATTTACACCCGTCTCATCTGACTCCAAAACCAAGAGGTAAGCTATTTCATTCTTACTGAAAGGCTCCTTCATGGTATGCTTTGTGGTTGTTCAGTCCTTTTAGTCATGTCTGACTCTTTGTGATTCCATATGGGGTTTTATTGGTAGAGATACTGGAGTGGTTTGCTATTTCCTTCTCCAGCTCATTTTACAGATGAAGAAACTGAGACAGACAGGGTAAAGTGACTTGCCCGGAGTCAAACAGCTAGTAAGTGTCTGAGGCTGGATTTGAAAACAGATCTTCCTGACTCCAGGCCCTGTGCTCTATCAACTAACAAGCCACCTAATTGCCACTCATGATGTATATCTTAACACTAGTTGACAATGAACAAAAGCAAAAATCCACAGAATTTCAGGACCAAAAGGATGTTGGAGTCCACATCACCCTAATCATCCTTGACTCACAGCTCCATCGTCATCAGAACCCTGGTCATCCCACTTCTCTCTGAAGACCATCAGTAATGGAAAACCCAGTCTTTGTAGATCTAGAGATGGAAAAGTCCTTAGACAGAGGTCTTGTAATCTCATCATTTTAGAAATGAGGAAACTGAAGCCCAATGAATTTAAATAACTTACTAGTGAGCACCCTGGATGGAATTTAAACTCAGGTTTCGTACCACAGGCAACACCTTTTCTACTTTATTAACTCAGATCCTTTGATTCTAAATCTGGTGCCTCTATAATCCATATTCATCAGGCTATAACAAACACCAAACTATTCATTTCTCAAAAGAAAATATTTCTTGTTTGCAAACTCATAGTAGAGAGGCTACTAGTTAATTCTACATCAGGACAGCTCTAATCTTTACAAGAAATACAAGTATAGCTTGTATACAAGTATACAAGTGTATTGAACATAAATCTCGTACTTGGGAACTACCACTCACTGTTCCCACATCTATACTCAGGGGTCAAGTATAATTAGTCTAAGTCATTCATACTTGAAAACAGTTTTCATCCCATCCTACTGTCTTCTCTTCTCCCTTTCCCCTTGACCCAGCCATCTTCTTCAGGCTGAGCATTCCTAGTCTTATCAAAGGCTCTGTATATTGCTTGATTCCTTCACCCTCCTGGGCCTTAAATCATAAGTTGATCCCCAGCAACACGCCTAAATACTGATTCATGCAGCAGATGGCTAAGCTATGAAGGCTTAACAAGCAAGAGTAAGCAAGCCATCAAGAGTTCTCTGGCACCAATGATATCACCTTCCTTCAGTTCTACACCTACATCCTATAATCAGACACCCCAGTTTAGATAAATAGGTTGTGATTATTACATTTTAAAAACTGCTATTTACTTCACAAAAGGATTCCCTGTTGGCTTCCTCTAAATAGCCATTTTCTCAACCGAATTGAAATATCATTCAATTTGCAAAAATTAGTTTCATACAGAACCTTTCAGAAGCACATCTATCATGCACAATGAGGACACCTGTAAAGACAAGCCACTTTTCATACATTTTTAACATTTAAAAGAAAACATCAAGGAAGAACTTTCCTTGAACACGACTCAATTCTCGCTTTTGCCTTTCTGTGTTGAAAATTTGACATCAAAATTTCCATAGCAACAGATTCTGGCAGGGAAGGGGTGTGTATGTTACAGATGCAGGAATATTTCAAATTCTTGGCGATATTAAGAAGAAAGCTTCAGTGACAGCAGTTTTCATAATTGAATTCATTAGTTAAAACGCTGGGTTAAGAGGGATCAAAATGTTACTGAGATTGGCTAGTCTCTTCTATACCAGACAGACAACATAAATTTCATAGCAAATAAATTGCGTCTTGTGCTATCTCTCATTTCAGGGAGATTTAAAACTAGTTGTATTTAATAGCTTTAGCATGAAATGCACTCAGTTAGGAAGAGATTCAGTGAAACGCCTTATTAGCTTTTATGCCCAAGTGTGGCTATTGTTCAAAGTACCCAACACCTTTCCTTTGAAATTTTCCACCTGGTTGAAATTCAATGGATTGATTCCATTAAATTCAATGGAATTTTTTCCTTAAAGGAAACTTCTCATTCAACCAGATGTAACTATTTTTTTTTTTCCATTTCAGTTTGCTCAGGAAGGTTCCAATTGCATTCCTAATATGTCTTCTTTTACATTCAGGAAACTGTGTTCACTTGGGCAAAATATCAAATTGGTATTTATTAAGAGCCTACTATATGCCAGGGATTCTGGCAGGAACTAGAGATAAGAAAACAAAAGTTGAACAACCTCAATCCCAAGGAGCTGATAATCTGAGAAGATAACAACAACTTCTATGGGGATATTCTGACTATAAAGAGAATAACAATAAGTATAAAACAGATGCAAATTCATTTTGGATGAGATGGGACACTAGCAGATGGGGAAAGCAGAAAGGCTTCATGTAGGAAGTGGTATTTGAGCAGGGTATTGAGAGGATAAAGATTCTAAAAGGCAGAGAAGAAGAAATAAGTGTAGACCAGGCATGTGAGATTGCCAGGACAAAGGTAGGGAAGAAACAAGCGTTAATTGTTAGGTACCTACTGTGTGCCAGGCGCTGTTGTAAGCACTTTACAAATATTATCTCATTTGATTCTTAAAACCACCCTGGAAAGGTAAGTACTATTATTACAGTTTAGGTAACTGAGGCAAAACAATTTGCCCTAGGTCACCCAGCTCGTAAGTGTCTGAGGCTGGATTTGAACTCACATCTTTCTGACTCTAGACCCAGCACTCCACTGTGCCACCTTGCTGCCTGCAAAGGCACAGAAATAGGAGATGGGGGTGTCTGCTTAAAGGAACAAAGGAGGAAAAATTAGTTTGTATGGATCTCAGAATGTGGAAGATGGGGTAATATTCAACAGAAAAAGGGCTTTAAAAAAGAGGAATATATGTTTGATTATGATGGGAACAGGCATGGTGGTAGTCATCCTTGACTAAATGCGTATATCCCTTTCAGACAAGGGCTTTTAGAAATCAGGCTGGGTAGCCTCTCAACACTGTTTTGTCCATTTTCTACAGATTTCTTTTCTCTCAGAGTCCTCCAATTGTCCACATTAGTCCCTTCGGTTTTGGTACTCCATATGCTCCCTAGTCATTGACCTAGCCTGACTTCTCAGGTTGCCTAGACTGGTCCTCTCAGTTCAGGCTCAGTATCTTCCTGCCTCAGGGTTTTCTTAATTCCTTAGTTATATCAGCTATACTCTAGGTAGGCATAAAACACTTCACCTTAGCAGAAAAGTCTCCCATAAGTTCCTGTGGCTAAAAATATTCATCCCCTGGTGGCCAACCATCTGGTGACAAATTTCTGTTAGTCAACAAGTGTTTTATTAAATGCTTACTGTGTGCCAAGCATCATTTTAATCACTGGGGGATAAAAAGCAAAGCAAACATAGTCCTTGATCCCAATGAGTTCACATTCTCAAAGGGGAGACATAAAAATAATCATGGTCTCTCTCTCTCTTTTTCTCTTTGTATATATACATA
This sequence comes from Potorous gilbertii, assembly GCA_028658325.1. Classification (NCBI taxonomy): domain Eukaryota; kingdom Metazoa; phylum Chordata; class Mammalia; order Diprotodontia; family Potoroidae; genus Potorous; species Potorous gilbertii. The sequence goes on from CM053770.1 coordinate 223,771,415, forward strand.
TATATAAAGATATATATATGTATAAAGATATATGTATATACATGTATGTATAAATATATAGAGAGAATATGGTTATTTTTACATGAGTGTATGTGTGTGCATGTATTTGTATATACATATGGGTGTATATATGTATATGCATGTATACATATATGTGTATGTATATATATGCAAAATAGATGAAGGTATGACAGGAGAGAGAGCCATAGGGACTGGAAAAAAAGAAGGTAGATTTTGAATTGTTTCTTCAAGCCAAGGAAATAAAGAGACAGAGGTGAGAAGCCAGATCATTCCCAGGATGGCAGATATCCAATACAAAGGCACAAATATGAGAGATGGAGTACTGATGAAATACAAGTAGGCCTGTGTAGTTGAATCATAGAGTTCATGGAGGGTTGTGAGTGGAGAGGCAAGTTAGGGGCATGAATACTGGAAAGACAGGAAGAGGTTAAGTTATGAAGAACTTTAAATGCCAAACAGGGACTTCACATTTGACACCATAGGAAATAAGGACTGGAGGTCAATGAACAATGGGTACTGTGATCAGGCCCAGACTTTAGAAAAATCACCTGCATTTAGCTAGGGTATTCATTGGATGGCAGAAATACAGACAGATGATCACTAGGTCTGTTTATTCCCTTATCTAGCTTGGTAGCCCTGGGCTACCTATGTGTTACAAGGAGGTATTAGAGGGAGACTTGGCACTGAAAGTATATAATCCTTGAATTATTTACTATGACTTTAAAAAAATTGTGACACTATCTCAGGGTAGGGAAGGAGGTTAGTTTACACAGTCATAGAATGTTAGAGCTGGAAAAGAGGCAGAGCTCATTCACCTCAACCCTGTTATTTCACAAATGAGGAAAAGGAGTTGCCTAAAGTTATCTAGTTAGCTAATAGATGTAGAACCAAGAATAGAACCCAGATCTTCTAGTTCCTAGTTTTTTTTGGGGGGGGGTCTATATAACTAGATGAATGAATACTCTGCCTCCCAGCTGAGGCGTATGAGGTGTTCAAGGAGGACTAGAACCTCTGGTAAGAGGGCTTTCCAAGTTCTTCTTGAAGCTACTCACTTCCCTTTGGTGACCACTTGTCACCCAGCTCTTACCTGTACCTCCAAGAAACTGTACCACATGCAGTGGCCATGCCCTGGTAAAACCATCTCGGCAGAGAACTAAACCTGTTGGTGAGTTAGACAGATGTCCATCCCAAAGGTGAAGATCTTCCCCAGGGGAATGAGAGAGCGAGAACAACTTGTTCCCATGGCCATGAAGGAGGCTGAAGCAGGCGCTGTGCATCACGTAGAGCTTGGTCAGACATCAAAGACACTAGTCATCCACTGCATCCCAGGTCATCATCAGTAACCCTGACTTTTGTCCTACCATTAGCACTCAAAGACTCTAGAAGAGAAAGTAAGGATGACGACTTTGCATCACTCTGTCTCCCTTACATCCAATTCACATGCAAGTCAAGACAAAACCCAGGGATGTCACTGGTCTTTGAAAACAATGGACCACCAACAAATTCTGGGGATACCCTGCAGCGATGGGGATGCACACAGGTCAGCACCACAAAAGGAGGATGCCCTCATGTGCTGGTCTACAGCTATTTGTCAGGTAATAAAAGGTACCCTCCGCACCCAGCAAAAGCCCCACCTAGTTCCTGGCAGATGCAGATTCAGATGTCAAACACAGACTGCCTGAGAAGGTTTGAAAATGCTTGTTGGAGAAAGAGTAGCAGCTGAGCAGAAACAGCAAGTGTCCATTCTCACAGCTGATCTTCTTACCTCTCTCACCTGGACTAACCAGAACTAACTTGATCCCAGTGCTCCAAGACTGGCCATTAATGAGACTTAATGAGGAAAATGAAGGACCACTCACATTTTTGAATGCTTTGTGGATTCACAAAGTGCTTTCCTCTCAATCTTATTATTATTTCCATATAAGATGAAGTCTGTAAAATAATAAAAAGTCCTTAATACAGTGCCAGCCACATAGTACATCCTACACAAAAACTTAATACCTTCCCTTTCCCTTTACACATAAGTAAACTGAGGCTTAGAGAAATGATTTTCCCACAGTCCTACAGATGGAAAGGACTGAGATTTGAACGTAAGTTCCCTGGCTCCAAGTCTTTGCCATACCATTCTGCCTCTTCAAAACTGTGGGGTTTTTTATAGCCACAGGGCACAAACAGGAACGAATGAGGATAGGAAATCTTTACCTGTAGTTTTAAGCAATTCTAACCCTTCCTGACTCTTCAATCTTGACTCCTGGGTTTGGGGATTTCATGGCCATACATGGAATTGTATGAGAACATATGATTCTCTTTATTTTATTCAGTGGCACAGTGAATAAAAGTGCTGGGCTTGGATTCAGGAAAAACTGGGTTCAATTACGACTTCAGACACTTCCTAGCTTTGTGAGCCAAGGCAAGTCACTTTACTGCTATCTGCCTCAGTTTCCTTAAATGTAAAATGGAGCTAATAATACCATTTACTCCCAGGGTTGTTGTATGCACCAAATGATACAATAATAGTTGTAGTAGATACTTAATAAATGTTTATTTCCTTCCTTCCTTCTCCCACTCTAACCCCAAGCATAAGCTTGCCCTTCTTATGCCACTTGAACTGTTGAAGTTATCTTTCCAATTTTAAAATCTTGGGCTGTGAAGAGCACACCTCATTAAACAGAGTAGTCCTTTCCTAACATCACCATACTCTGTAGTAAGATGTAAAGTCTTCTGGGAAATGTGGCCCAGAGAATATGTCTCTACATAGATGTTGATCTTCTAGCCCTAAGTGTTGTGGGAAATGAAATCTTGGAGATTTGCCTGCTATGCATAAGTTTTAGATAACTCCCTCAGTAACTGTCCTTCTGAGGTTATCTTTCTGAGAATCATCCTACCTGTGTGTCCCTGTCAAAGTACTCGTATAAGGATTCTAGCTAGTCTGCTTTATCTTTGGGCAGCAGCAGGTAGGAACTAGGGAATTGTCCTAGATAGTCCAGATTACTCAATTCACCACAATAAGAATCGGTCAGTCCCGTACCTTGATAAACTCAGTTCTTGTCTCAAATGTGTTTCTGAGGCATCCTTGTGTCCATTATCAAGTAAGGATGGCAAGAAAAAACAATGATGCCCTCATTCAAGTATAAAAACATTCCTTATCTCTCTGGGTGATCATATGCATATTAGCCCCTGGCCTTTCCCCACTGGCCATACTGATACCATTTCATTTGAAACTATGCTTCTAATTGAGCATAAAACAATAGGTGTTCCTATCCAGAAGAATCTTGAATGTCACCTTCCATCTGTGGGTCTCCGTTTTCTTCATTGTAAAATAAGGTGCTAGGGGATTTAAGGTCCCCAGAAATGTAGATATATATGAAGGGAATCATGTTTAGCCTATTATTTTAAAAATGCTTTACATATGTGATTTGTATTAGAAAGTTATGATAAAAAAACAGACTTGGGTCACTTTAGGGGACTTGTCACTCTTTTGGCTCAGAACCCCCCTTCCAGGAAACCTGGGAACATGTCTTCATGGTGCTCCCTGGCATGACACTTGTAATTCCCGCAATATGACTGAGGAAAGTTTTAGTAAAATAATAGAAATGATTATAAGTAGCCTTTAATAAACTTCACCATTTATGTAAACCTCAAGTCTCCTAGGTCCTTCTCACTGTCCTTTTTCCATCAATCCTTTTTCGCCTTCCTGCTTTGTTCATTCTTCTCTACCAGACCCACCCAGTAGCACACAGGACTCTAAATAGCAGAAAGTACTTTGTCTTGCCCACTCAACTGGGTGAAGGAAAAGTTAGAGTAGCTCAGCTTTTAAAATTTTGTTTTTTCTGCTTTTTTTGTTTTCCTTTGATTCAACTGTAGCTATTTGGTTGTGCTATGATGTTGTTCTGAGTGGAAGAGGGGGAAAAGAAGGGAGGCAAAGCTACAGACATCTGAAGAGGGGCCAAAGGAGCAGAGACAGAGGCTGTGGGCAGCAGACAGGATGTTGACCATCTGCCCTTTACTGAAGAGTGGAGGGATTATGGCCTGTGAAGTTTCTTTCCTCTTTCCATTGGAGCTGCTGCCCCAAATCTATCCTCTCATCTCTCCAGGGGTAGCTGACTCTTCTGATTTCTCTTTCTGTGCTTTAACCTTTGTGATCTCTCTAACTTGAAACTGTTCTGCATAAGTATCTTCTTCTCTCCTGCATTCTTGTTTGTCTTTTCTAGTTTGAGGAAACTCTATATTTGGTGGTTTTTTTCCATGTCAAATTGGCCTATGTTTTACAGTCAGCTCCCAGTGGAATTTCCACTGAGTTTTTCCATCAATAAAAGGTTGCCGCCTTCAGTCTGGCGTACTCCAGAATTCAAGGGCACCTGATGCACACCGAGCTCCATAGGGCTCCTTGGACCTCAGGAAGAGGCAGAGACCTCATTTGGGACTCTTGAGAAGAGGTTACACTCTAAGTGTCTTATGTGGTTTGAATGAAACCTGAATGGGTGATCACCCCATAAGCAAAATATTCTAAAATCAAAAGATACATGACTTTCCTGAAGTCTTTGATCAATTATGCTTAAATGGGAATCTTCAAATAGAGAAGACCAAGGTTATAGCCTGGCTTTATAGAATACATGAATTTCATACATTTTCAACCAACACTATGCTTACAATTTATTCAAGCTGGGATGGAGAAACCTTTGACAAAAACAGGGAGATCTGCTTTAAGGATTTAGTGCCTTAAAAAATTATATCCTTTGTGGTTTCTTTTTCCTTTGTCCTAACCAAAAATGATTTCATTTTGGAGAAGGTAGGGGTAGGGATTAAATTCAGTATGACTTTTTCCCTCATGTTTTCAGCAGGTAATAAAAATTTATCAGGTGTACTTTTGTTTTTCAAAAACCCACTAAGATGCTTCAGTCTTCAAAAGCTACTGCTTTTGACATGCTTGAAGTAAGTCTGTTTATGCTTCTTGACACTGTATTCAGAGAGAACACAGCCTCAAAGGAGCTCAGCCTTGCTGCTGCCCAAGCAGCTCAGACACAGTCTACATAGGCTGGGGATCTAGGAAATCAAAGTGTGTGTGCCATCTAGAGGGAGGTTAGTCTCTCTAGATCAGTGTATTGGGTCAATTTCATTTTCCTGTGTTCCTACAAACTATAATTGCCAGTATTTCTGATTGAATTACTCACTCATCTTTGGAGATGGGGATTTTTTTGGTTTTTTGCTGCTTTACTTGGGAATGTTATATTCATTATTACCTTAGTGCATTTAATCAGTTTAATCAGTTTGTATCTGTTTCCCTAGCTGACAAAAAGGGACAATAATCTCCCTAATGAGGATGTTTTGAGAGTATGACTATTGTATGAGTAAAAAAAAAAACTGCTTCCAAAGTAAAGTCTCATATGTATTAGACATACCTAAGAGACATTATCTTGTATAAAATATTTCCTAGGGTCACAGGTCTAGAGATAGAAGGAAGGAACATCAGAGGTTATTTAATCCAACCCCCTGATTTAATATATGTGGAAACTAAGACTAACCTACATGAGTAAGGTCAGAGATAAGATCCAAGAGTCCTCTGACTCCCCAAACAGCATTCTTTCCACCATGCCCCATTAGATATAAGATAATGAAAACAAGTGTGCTAGGGTGCCCAACCTTAACTCAATTCAATAAACATTTAATAAGCACTTACTATGTTCCAAGTACCGCTAGAGATAACAAATAAGGAAAAAGAATGACAGTCCCTTGCCTATCTGATGGGAGAAGACAATATATAAGGGGAGCTGGAAAGAGAACCTGGTTCAGGGGTATGATATGCTATAGAGTCACTGATAGACAATGGATCCCTCAAAAAAGGAAGGCTTTGGGAGGGGTCCATGGCTCCCTACTCCAGCACTCTAATGGGAGAGAGGCAACTGAGGAAGATGAGAAGGTGTTGAAGTGTGGAAAGCTGAGTCAATCTGCAGAGCCATGAGATGTCAGGTGATCAGCTTATCCTGTGGGGGCGTCACTATGTTCTCTAGAGTCAAAACCAAGCAGAACCACTGATGGAAAATATAATTGTCGGCTAGGGGTCTGTAAATTATAGGGGATGATTTAACAATTCAGTTCTGCAAATTAAGTACTTGTGTGTACCAGGCATTGTTCTGTGTTAGGGATGTACCAGAGAATCTGCAGGAGTTTCTAATCTAGATGGTAAATTAGACAGATGTAACCTATGGCCCAGTAGCCCCAAGTCTTGGGATCACAGGGAACCTTGTCCACTCTAGGGAGCAACTCTAAAGGATCATTTCTTCTGGACAGAGTGCATGACTTCCATAGATCCCATAAAAGCACTCAAGGTAACAGATGCATTTATTTAGAAGAAAAAAAGACTGCTTTTTTCACCCCAGAGAAAATGAAAAACATGTAAAGGTACTCATAATCAATGATATAATTGTCCTTCCCCAATAGTTTGCATTTTTTCATAGAGTCACAAAGATTCAGTGCCATGCCACGGTTTAGACTGTTCTCAAGAGTGAATGAATTTAGGGTTACCTTTGAGGCAAGCCCTGTGGATGAAATGACCCATGAAATCTCTCCTGTCTGCCTAAAGGGCTAGGTTCTAGCATCATGATGCCTAGAACTCTTCCCTGACCCTCCCCATAACCCTATCATACATACACCCACCCCCCAGGTCCTAGGAGACACTCACATGCAGGTCCAATATTGTAAAGGAACATTCCTCTTGGACCATAGCAGCAAGGACATGTGTGTGTGTGTGTGTGTGTGTGTGTGTGTGTGTGTGTATGTATGTGTGTATCACTCTCCTTGTGCTTCTCAGCAGCCATTAGCAGTTCTTTTAGAAACCCTCCTCCCCTTACACATCTGCTGTTCTAACAGGATCTCTTATGAAGGGCTACCACCATCCCACTAGGAGGCCATAGCCAGGCCTCCAAGCCAGGTACCAAGAGAGACCCAACCTCCCAACCTCTTTCTCTTCCCCTCCTTGGACAGTGCCTCCAACCTCCCTGACAATGTCCCCTTCTCCCTTTTGCCTTCCTGACCATAAGCTGACTTTCCATCCCCATTCTTGCTAGAGGAAGCACAGAATCTCCTGGGCATTCCCACTCTTGAACCCACTTTCCCTTCCCACTGGTGGTGGCTGCTTTTATGGGGGACACACCCTGATGCATCATAAGGACTCTAGGGACTTGCCATCTGACTGGAAGCTGCAGCGTTACAACTCTTGGGCCTTCCTACAGTCCTACAGCTGGACTCTCCTATATGATACCTTCCTTGGTTAGTATGTGAGTTTCCTGAGAACAAGTTCTGTTTTTTTTTTTCATTTCCTTTTCCAATGATTAGCACAGTGCTTGGCACATAGTAAGCACTTAAGGTTTTTCACTCATTCATTCATTTAGCTTAAAATGGCCAAGGTCTCTCACTGCATCCTGGGCCATCTCCAGTTGTCCTGATCCATATCTGACCACTGGACTCCAGAGGAGAAAGTGGGGCTGGTGACTCTGCACAGCCCTCCCTCACTTCAATCTCCAATTCACTTTCATGCCATGGCATCACCATGGTTCAAGGACCAACGACATTTATCCATCAGCTATAGGCTCTATAAAATGTGGCTCTTCCCAATTGACCCTATTTTCCTGAGACTTAGAGCTAACTAATTCTAATTAGGAGCAGCCCAGGCACAGAGTTAAGAAATGTTTAGTCATCTCCACCAGGTTCTTAAGGGCAAATCTACCTTCTCTATATGAAAAAAGATACTCATCACTTTGAAAGCAAAGGGCCATTACCCTTTCAGCAACTCAAATTCATCAGAGAACTCTCTTGGTCAATTAATCAACAAATATCAAGTAAGTACCCAGTTTGTTCCAGGTCCTGGGCTAGGCAAGGCACCGGAGATATACATATAACAAATGAAACAATCTACTCACAGTGAGCTAATATATTAGTGGGGGAGACAAGTACCTGTAAAATATGCATATGCTATAACTATAAAGTGAATAATTACAAATAATACAATAATTACAAATACATACAACATCCATACAATTACAAATACATACATACATACATACAACATGTGGGTACTAGCTAGTGGGTACGAGCATTTGGGAGGAATCAGGAAAGACTTCAGACAGAAGATATGATACCAGGCAGAATGTGACTGTTGCAAAGAAGAATTTAAGCAGAAAAGGAAGAGGGATTTGGAAAGGGAGAAGTCATCTTTAGCTAAGGAGATCAGGAAAGAAATGATACATAGAGAAAGGGTCTTCTGTAGCTGGGGAGATTAGAGAAGGAAGGCTTGGTGGAAGAGGGGGGGAAACATAAGTCTGTGAGCAAGAGAAGGAAATGAATAGATAGAAACATGGCAAGATTTTGATCCAGGAAGGATGACATTCTGTGAAAAGGACACAAAGTAAAGGAGGGGGCAAGATGAGAGAAAAGAACTGTAAGGCTAATTTGACTCCAATACCAAAGGCTTGTAGGGAAATAGAGAAGAGGCATGGTGGAGTCAAATGGTGGAAGACCTGGAATTCCAGGACAAGGAATTTGCATTTTGACTTGTAGGCAATAGGAGTCCACAAGAAGGTTCTGAGCAAGGGGAATGACACATGATTAGCTGTGTGCCTTAGGAAGAATATTTGGACAGCTGCATGAAGGATGGATTAGAAAAGTGAGACTAAGCATCTAGGAGGTTATTATGATAATAGTAGGCAGGAGATAATAAGGGCTTGAACTGCACTGGCAACTGTGAGTAGAAATGAGAGGAGGAATGGAAGCCAGGATTGGCTCTGGGATGTATAGAAAGGGAAAAATGAAAGATACTAAGATTACAAGTCCAGGTCCCTGGAAGAAGATGGGCAGGTGTCATTAATAGAAATGGAATAAAGAGATAAGAGGACATGCTCAATCTCTCCCTTTGTAGAAGTAGAAGGTCCACAGGTGTTGCAAATTCCATATTTTCAAACTTTTTCAATGTATTGATGTTTGTGCTGATGGCTCTCTGGGAGAGGCAGAAGAAGGGATGCTGGGGGAAATTATGATGATGTTAAAAAAATAAAAGCAACAAAACTTATTTAAAAAACAGAAATTAGGAAGTTTGGAAGACAGATGGGGGGTCATTTTAGATATGTTGAGTTTGAGACATTTTAATTAATCAGTGGGAGATATCTAGCAGGCATGTTGTAAATACAAGACTTCATTGCAGAGAAGATCCAGATCTGGGAATTACCTGTATAGAAATGGGTTATAGCGCTGGAAGAGGATGACACCATTCAAGGAGAGTATAGAGGAAGAAGAGATGTAGGCTATGGCAGAGGCTTGGTTAATATCCCTTAGATATTAGGGATAGAGAAAAGAAGGAAGAAAGGAAAAATGAATAGCCTTATGCCATCACGGAAAGAGAGGTGCATTTGTAATCAATGGACCCATGTCATTCTTAGCTCTTCCACTTACTACCTATGTAAGACCTTGGGCAAGTCACTTAAACTCTTTAGGTCCCTGCTTTTTTGTCTAGATATTCTAAATCTAGGATCTTATAAACCACTGAAAGACCTGTTAGAAAGGTGGGAGAACCACAAAAGAGTGATACCACAGGATGATAAAACACCTTCATTTCACCCAGTCATATGAATAGAGGGTTGTTTCCTTAAGTATTGCAGAGATTAGGGAAAAGTTACTAAAATTATTAAAGAATAAGTCAAATTATAATCAGGCCAAATAATTAGGACAGCAAACTCTTTCCCTCTTGCTAGATGTTTTCCTTGCCTAAGGCAACAGCACATATGAAGGAAAAGAAAATCAGAGGAATATTTTACTGGGTGAGAAGATCAATGAGAAGGTTACAGGAAATGTGCAATAGAAGAGGTTCATCTCCTTGGTCATTTCCTCAAGTTCTTCTAATTCTAAAGAAACGGAAATAACTAAAAGAAACAGGCAGGTAGAAGGGATCCATTGTGTCTTCCATATGGAATAACTCATACTAGTATGACATTCACATTTTCCCATTTCCTATTTTTTCAATAACCTGGTAGTGAAGTGAGGAAATATTTGGGTAATTTCCCCTCAAACTGAGAAGCAAATTAAGAATGTAAAATAGGAGACTGTAGACACCACCAGGTTTCTATAGTGAATGCCAATAGTGATGATGAGAAGAAATAGTTATGTCTTACTCATTTGTTTGGATGTTAGACTCCTGTTCATGATAAGGATTTTACTTCATTAAAACAGATATTCCCTGGGAAGGACTACAACATTTAAATGGAAAATTCTGCAGGGTGAGGGGGATGATGGAAGGGAGGGTAATTTGAAGTCAACACTC
>CM053770.1:223782241-223811844 GCA_028658325.1 Potorous gilbertii
AAAAAAAAAAGAAAAATTCTTTAAGTATAGAATCCTTGTCCCTTGTTCATCTTCATGCAACACTGCAATCCTTTCCATTAAAAAACCTAATGGAGAATACTCACAATTTATTTTTGCTTTTGAATGTACTTTTCCTGGGGAATCAAGTTCATGTCAGCTAACATGGACAGTCTTGCCCCAAAGCTTTTGAGATAACCCTCATTTATTTGGCCTGGCTTTGGAAAGGGATTTAAGAGCAGGTAGTAGCTTAATTCAGTATGTACATGATAGTCTTATTCTTTGGCTGCTGCCACAAAAGCCCTTAATTTCTTGGGCATTCGAGGCTATAGGGTCTCTTTGAACAAAGTCCAGATAGCATGCCAGTCCATAAAGTATCTGGGCCATGAACTCACCTCCACCTCTCTCTCCTTAACTTCTGAGAAAAAAGGGACAATCCTGTCTATCCCTGTTCCAGTCACTAAGAAACAAGTTCAAGTGTTTTTAGGCATGACTGGATTTTGTAGACTCTGGATTCCTAATTTTGGTTTTATTGCTAAACCGCTTTATGACCCTACTCAAGGCACTGACTCAGACCAGGCTAAAGCTTTTGAGACTCTGAAAACTAATTTAACCACCACCCCAACACTAGACCTACTCAATCTGGGAAAACCTTTCACTTTGTATGTTGATGAAAGGAGAGGACAGGCTTTGGGAGCCTTAATCCATGCCTTAGGACCTGACCGCTGAACAGTTGATGTTATTATTTACTCAAAATATGCTTTCCTTGTTCTACATGCCCATGGAGCAATCTGGAAAGAAAGGGGATATCTGACAGCAAAAAACTTCCCTATCAAACATGGCCTTCTATGTTTTGACCTTGCCATAGTCGTCTTTAATTCTCTCCCGCAAAGTTATCTTTAATGCCAAGGAAACTATTTTTTTCTTTTTACTTCTCTCTCTCTTGTGAAACTGTTTCTTTTCGAACTGGCAAGGATAGTGTTAACCCTTTTACTTCTCCTTCTCCCTGATACTTTAAATACACTTGACCTCAGAAAGCAGGAGGATAACTCCTTGGTCAAACTGGGAAACTCATTAGGTAGGGGGGGAACTGAAGATTGTTGGGTGTGTCACGCACACCCACAAGGCAACACTCAACTCCCACCATGGGGTGTTTTTGTGAAAGCTTCCCTCCCCAATACGACTTATTCAGAGGTCTATGCCACCCCTTTTATGTTGGTCACCCCTCTGTGGGCTACCCTTTCCATCTCCATACCTTGCTTCTTCGGGAGAATATTCCCGTCTAAGTTCCATGGCCACGGAACAAGTTGAGACCCCTGTTAAGAGAGGGCTCGTAGAAGTCTCAGCTGGTCATTTAACCTGCACCACCTATATAGATACAAAGAGTGTTAAATGCCTCCAGAACTTTACATTGGCCAGTTGTACCAATTGTTCCCAGGGAGCATTTCCTACTTGCACCTATGATGGTATCTTCCCTTCTACACTTCTAGTAGGTCACCCTTTTCTAAATCTCACCCCTAAATTAAGCCACAGTGACACAGCTCCTTCTAACTACAAAACCCTTATTGATCTCTTAAAGACACCCCTCTCAAATGGGAGTTTAATGTGCAACCATTCTGATCCTTGGGGCATCCAAACTCAGAACATTTTGAAGACTCACCCTATTTGTGCCCCTAAAGGGGTGGGGAAATCAAGTAAAAAGAGTCCCGGGGAAGAGGTGAAACAGAACACCACCACAAGGCAAGACCCCAGAACCACCATCCTGCCCACACAATGCTTAACTCCTTACAAGGATTTTGGGATGTGTACCCTTAGATTTTTAGCACCCCCCTTCTCCATTTTCAATGCCACACAACCCAAGGTCTTTAAATTAAAAAGAACAAAGCACAGATTCTGAGGAAATATCACCTGGTTCCTTAAAAAGGGGACAGAATATCTCATGCCCTGGTATGGTCACCTGGCCAGATTTATCTCCTCCAGGGTCTGAGCCATCAACTTCCAGATGACAGCCCAGGCTATATACCAACCTCCGACTGAATCCGAGGTCTCCAGCCCACTGGACCTGGCACCGCACAGGTTCTGAAATCTGACCCCTTGAACCGGGCCCATCAAGGCAGGGACAGCTCTACGCCGCTTGCAGCAGGAAGCAGTTTCAGAAGCTGAGACCTTTGCCCTTCACCCCAAAAGAATTTGGGTCCAATCTGTTTGATGGGGTTCAGACTCTGGGAGCCTCCTTGAGCTCCCCTTGAATCTTGCCACTTAATCTGGTTTTGCTTACTCAAATCTAATCCTCCCATTTGTTCCAGCAGTCTCAGGAAGCCCATAGGCTTTTCATTACCATTCTACTCAGGTCTCTGTTGCACCCCCCGCCCCCCACCCTTGATCCCATCAAAACCCCATTCCCCAAGCTGCTGAACACTCCCATCAAGATCTATATTCATTCCCATACTGGCCCTATCAAGATCTCTGGATTGCCCCACCTGCTTCCCACTCAAACCCTCCGTTGTCTGATTTCTCCTGATTGACTCCAACTGTTTCCAGCCTTTGACCCTCCTGGGATTCCCTCCTTGGATTTCTCCCCAAGACTCTCCCTAAACCCCTCCTCTCATCACCCTAGACTACCAGACCACCCCCTCCCCCCCAGATCCCTCTGATAGTCTTTTCTGTATTTAGTTCCATCTCACCTCCATGAAGGTGCTGGATTTAATCCAGCTCAGACTCTGTCTAGCTGAGATTCTATCTGGCCCACTTGTGAATACAAGCGTTACGAATGCTTAGGCTCCTTAAGAGTCAACCCAATTTGGCGAATTTTTAAGAATCTTTAATACACTTTGTTTTCTTTGGCTTTAAAAAAAATAAAACAGATATGCCTTTTTCAAAGATTTATAAATATAAGGGTGGGGCTCTGCTGATTATCCCATCACTTGAAAGCAATTACTGGCTAGTTTGTTTTTTAAAATTTATTTATTGTTAGTTTCCAATATTACTGTTTTTTTAGGGGGTGCAGAGAGACCATAATTTTTCACCTAAAACCAATTCTTTAAAAACCCACTTAAGGGAATACCATAGACCCTAGGGGTCATTATGCTTCTAGGCTTAAAACAAGCCAATTAGAGTAATAGGCTGTTTCATAAATATTTCTCCACTAAAGTCTCATTCTGATGGCTCATTGTGACCACACAGAGGTGGTTCTATAGCAGAAGTTCAGATGGAGAGATAGACAAGCAGGGCAGTGTTGGAACTAATGCACTAATTTTGAAATGTGTATTTTTTTTAAAAGCCCAGACAAGTGCAACCTAAAATCTTCTTTTCTGTTTTTTGTATAATGAAATGTTCTTGTTTGTTGATGTTTTTCAAGTTCACAATAAGAGGAAAAGAAAGTCTTAAGGAGACATGGGTTCTGACAAGCTCTGCCCATGAGTGAAAGCTCAGGTAGTTTCTATCAAGCTGGAAAGGGCTTTGCGGGTAGGACCAGGAAGAGATTGCACTGGGCATTCAAGAACCAGCCCAGTTGAGTTGGTCAGAATACTGCCACAAGGTAATGATTATTTTTGGCTATAGCAGCCCATTAAGAGCTCAGTTCTTGCTGCACTGGATCTGAAGCCAGCAGACCTGGATGCTCATCTCATCTCCATCATTTAGTAGCTGGGTGACTTTGTCAAGTCATTTAAAGTCTCTGGATCTCAGTTTGCTCATTTGTGAAATGATTTGTGAAAGTGGTTGGACTCGATGACCTCTATGGTATCTTCCAGTTCTAAACTGATGGTTCTAGAATTCTAATAAAGCACAGAGGGGCTGTGATCTCTGTCAGTAGAAGAAAGGACCAAACTAATGAAATCACAGCTATTTTTGAAGAATTGGATTACTTGTGCTCCTTCTGCAGACTTTAAGCATCCTGTGGCCCAGAGGGCCCCAATAAAGGAAAAACCATTTGCTTCTGGCAACAATTTTCAGGATGAAGAGAGATAGAAGAGAGTTGAAAGGCAAAGAACCTAGTTCAGGAAGTTATGGCAATATTCTAGGAGGAAGAGAAAAATGGTCATCCCTCAAGTTGTAACAGTAGACCCTGATTCATCCTGGAAGACCCATGTGTGTGTGTGTGTGTGTGTGTGTGTTTGTGTGTGTGTGTGTGTGTATGTGTGTGTATCAGGAGGAGAGGGGTCAGATTCCTTTCTTTCCTTACTTCCAGCTTACTCTCCAATCTGCTCCACCTCCACAACTGCCATCTTGACCCCATGCAGGTACCCTCTCTATTTCTACCTCATTGCCCCTCCTGCTTTTCTTCTCCCTTTTGTTTTGTTTTTCCCTATTAGAACATAAGTTTCTTGAGAAGAAGGATTGGCTTATTTTTGCACACTGCCTGGCACATAAGTGGTTAATAATTATTCTCTTAAAAAACAGTGGTTGAACTAATTCATATCTAGGATCTCTCCCAAAATGTTTGTAATAGGGTCTCCAGTAGAAAGCTACTTGTACAATATGAGTCTGAAGGATAGGTCAGTTTTTTATTTCCTGTGCTAAGATAAATACTTATGGAATAAAATACTCATAAACATGCATTAATATGGAAATATAAAGCATCTAAATGCTTCATTAGTCCCTGAGAAAGCTATGACAACTTAGTGTCATACTGAACAGACATCTCATATTAACATTCATCTCAGACCTGAACTGTTTTAGAAACTCACAAGGTCCAATTCTTCTGGCCATCAGGACATGACTTTGTTTAGCTTTAAGAGTGTCCTGCCTGGAGTTGTCACTCTTCTCCAAGAAGCAGTACCATTGTGGAAATCTACCCATTAGTGAGGACTTTGGTTTTTTGATGAATCCATGAATTCCCTGATGTTTCCAATGCATATTTTAGCCCCTCTAATTCTTATCTGTATCGAGTGTTGGACTTGGCATCAGGAAGAAATGAATTCTAATCCTGACTCAATCCCCAGGGAAAGTCATCTCAATCTCTCTGTGCTTCAGTTACCTCTCCTATAAAATGAAGGAGTTAGATTCAATGGTCTCTGAGATAACATTCTAGGTTTAAATTTGTGGTCTTCCAGCTCAGTTCTGGGCTCAACTCCAAGATATACTTTGGTGAGCTGCCTCTCAGGAGCATGCCATGGTGTAGGCAATATGTGAACTTCTACATTTTTTTAAGTAGGGATATTGAGATAGAACTTCTTACACTGCAGTAGATTTCACTAAGGAAGCTTTGTTATATTCTAGTGTATCGCCTACAACTAGGAACAATCTACAACTTCACCGTAGATTTTTCTTGTTTGGACTTGATTTAAGATGGTGGGGTAGTGTGTGGTAATGTTGGAGAAGAAGGTTGGAGTGAGGTCATGGAGAGCCCTGAATGTTAGTCTAAAAGAATTCCCCAATCACTACTGAATAATTTTGAACAGTGTATTCCTGAGAGGAGAACCGTGCATTAATTAATCACAGAGTCAATGATTCAGAGCCAGAAAGGAATGTGGAAGTGGTTTTATCCAATTGTCTCATTTTACAGATGAGGAATCTGAGCCTCAAAGGAATAACTAACGTAAATTGCTCAGACTCACACAGGTAGCAAATGGTTGAGAATGCAGGTCTCCTGACTCCAGAATCAGGGCTACCTCTGGGAATAGTGTTCAGGATGAAGTGGGGAGAGACAGGAAGCATGTAGTCTCGTTGAGGAGGCTATGGTGATATTCTAGGAGAGAAATAAAAACATTCATTTCCAAGATGATGGTCTTGAAATCCTGCTGTGAGCCTTAGGTCCTTTTGCTCATTTTACTTTCCCTCTTCTTTGGATGATGGTCTAATGCATGTCTACAGATACCAGTGAGCTCGTTTTAGTGGGCTTCTGAGGATTCTTGTTATCTCCTGATCAGAAAATTCTCCTTTCCCCCACTCATCACACCTTAGCAGCTCAATGCCATCCTTTGCTAAGTAGGGCCTCCCTCAGGCCTTTCTGGCTCCTCCATCTTCCTACTCCTTGTACAATATATAGGTAAAATGTCTGGATATACAATTAAGTAAATCTAGATATGATGGAAAGTCCTGTTATATCAAAAAGACACTATGCAAATGGGAGTCATATAAAGTTTTATTATATTAGAGGAAAAGAAAGTGAGTCACATGACAGTCCTTGGCTAAAGGTATTGTCAACTGAGTCATAGCAAGGACTGCTTAGTGGAAGATGAAGATATTCTTTTCTGCAATGAATGAAGATGAAATGCCTAATGAGACCACAAATGAGGAGAATAATTTCTTACAGTGTATGAGTAGATAATTTTGATCAGATAATGAAATTGTTTTTAGTCTTCAGAATGAAAATGAATTCCTTGCTAATGCAGATCATGCTAATAAAGAGAGCGAGAATGTATTGAAAATCTGCATGACTTATGGTAGTCAGGAACCACCTTGAATTGTCTTGAGGGAAAAAATTTAAGATAATGAAGTAATCAAAATAATTGCTTAATAGGGAAAGTGAAAGAGCTGAAATTTTAAATTATGAATGTTGGATGCTGTGAAGAGAAATTATGTCACCTTAAAGAATAGATTAGAACTTGACCCTTGAACCTGGAAGAAGTAATTTTTTTTCTTCTCATTAATAATGTTAAGGATTGATTAAGTCTGGGGAAAGCTCTACAAAAACCACAGGTGGAAACTGTAACAGAATGCAGTGCAAATGGTATTCCTGTTAACCACTAGGTTAACTGAATTCTAGTTTCCTCATCTGTAAAATCAGAGGGGTGAACAGGAAAATCTCTAAGAGCCCTTTTAGCCAGAGATGTTCATTGGGAGTTTCTTGTTTGTGGAGCAAATTTAGGGACTAGACAGAGACCCCAGGATACCCTGAGGACAGCACATAGGCCTATGGCTGGCTGGTCACTCTCTACCCCTATCCCCCTTTCAATCTGCTGAACTTATGCCAGGAGGAAAGGCCAGGTGAGAATGAGGAGTATGCCAACAATAGGACCTCCTGAAGGTGGCAGCCTCTGGGCCAGATAAGGCAGAAGGTATTTACTATTTGATTGAAGGCAATAGGTAGATAGTGTACTGGAACTGGAATCAGGAAACCTGAGTCTGAATTCCTCCTCAAATGTGGGTACGTGCTATCAAGTCAGAAATGAAACTCTTTCAGCCTGGTGCCTCATTGACAGAATAGGGATCATAATAGCACCTACTTGGACCTCACAAGATTATTCTAATGGTCAAATGAAATAATTATGTAAAGCACTTTGCAAACCCTTAGCCCTATAAAGTTTAGTTACCCTTTTCCCACCTACAACATTTCCAGTTGGGTATAGGGTGGCAGGGAAGGAATGCTTTCCTAATGCTGTGGTCCTTCATGACTTGGATCGTGAAGCTACTTCCTCCTTGCTTCTCCTTCTCCTTGCCCCACCTCTGGTGTTCTACCCAGGGGAGTGTACACTCCATGCCCAAAAGCTGCCTTTTTTCCTCTGGGTTTACTGACTATATTTCTTTTTTTATGTTTATTTATTTATTTTTAGTTTTCAACATTCATTTCCACAAAATTATGAGTTCCAAATTTTCTCCCCACCTCTCCCTTCTCCTCAACTCAAAACATTATCTCTTCCCTCAATCTACCCTCCCTTCCCTCATCCCTATCTTCTCTCTTTTCTTGTAGCGCAAGATAGATTTCTATAGTCCATTGCCTGTATTTCTTATTTCTAGGTTGCATGCAAAAACAATTCTCAACTTTTGTTCTTAAAACTTTGAGTTCCAACTTATCTCCCTTCCTCCCTCCCCACCCATCCCCACTGAGAAGGCAAGCTGTTCAGTATCGACTATACATGTGTAGCTTTGCAAAAGACTTCCATAATAGTCATGTTGTGTAAGACTAATTATATTTCTTTCCATCCTATCCTGCCCCCCATTTATTCTATTCTCTCTTTTGACCTTGTCCCTCCCCAAAAGTGTTTACTTCTAATTACTCCCTCCTCCCATTTGCCTTCCCTTCTATCATCCCCCCACCCCACTTCTCCCCTTCTCGCCTACTTTCCTGTAGTGTCAGACAGATTTTCATACCAAACTGTGTGCATGCTATTCTCTCCTTAAGCCTAATGTGATGAGAGTAAGCTTCACTTTTTCTCCCTCACCTCCCCCCTCTTCCCCTCCAGTGAAAAAGTTTTTTCTTGCCTCTTTCATGAGAGATAACCTGCCCCATTCCATTTCTCTCTTTCTCCTCCCAACATATTCCTCTCTCTCACCCCTTGTATTTACTTTTTTAGATATCATCCCTTCCTATTCAATTCACCCTGTGCCCTCTGTGTGTGTGTATAATCCCTCCAACTATGCAAATACTGAGAAAAGTTTCAAGTGTTACAAATATTATATTTCCATGTAGGAATGTAAACCGTTCAACTTTAGTAAGTCCCTTATAATTTCTATTTCCTGTTTATCTTTTCATGCTTCTCTTGATTCTTGTGTTTGAAAGTCAAATTTTCTATTTAGCGCTGGTCTTTTCATCGAGAATGCTTTAAAGTCCTCTATTTTATTGAATGACCATTTTTTTCCCCAAAGTACTATACTCAGTTTTGCTGGGTAGATGATTCTTGGTTTTAATCCTAAGTCCTTTAACTTCTGGAATATCATATTCTAAGCCTTTTTATCTCTTAATGTAAAAGCTGCTAGGTCTTGTGCTATCCTGATTGTATTTCCACAATACTCAAATTGTTTCTTTCTAGCCGCTTGCAATATTTTCTCCTTGACCTGGAAACTCTGGAATTTGGCTACAATATTCCTAGGAGTTTCTCTTTTTGACTCTTTTTCAGGAGGTGATCAGTGGATTTTTTCAATATTTATTTTGCACTCTGGTTCTAGAATATCAAGGCAGTTTTCCTTGATAATTTCATCAATGATGATGTCTAGACTCCTTTTTTGGTCATGGTTTTCAGGTAGTCTCAGAATTTTTAAATTGTCTCTCCTGAATCTATTTTCCAGGTCAGTTGTTTTTCCAATGAGTTACTTCACATTATCTTCTATTTTTTCATTCTTTTGGTTTTGTTTTATAATTTCTTGGTTTCTCATAAAGTCATTAGCTTCCATTTGCTCCATTCTAATTTTTAAAGAACTATTTTTTTCAGTGAGCTTTTGAACCTCGTTTTCCATTTGGCTAAATCTGCTTTTTAAAGCATTCTTCTCCTTATTGGCCTTTTTTGGACATCTTTTGCCAATTGAATTAGCCTATTTTTAAAGGTGTTATTTTCTTCAGTATTTTTTGGGGGGGTTTCCTTTAGCAAGCTGTTGATTCATTTTTCATGATTTTCTCGTAGTGCTTTCATTTTTCTTTCCAATTTTTCCTCCACCTCTTTTACTTAATTTTCAAAATCCTTTTTGAGCTCTTCCATGGCCTGAGTCCATTGCATATTTATTTTGGAGGTTTTGGATGCAGAAGCCTTGACTTTTAGGTCTTCCTCTGATGGTATGCATTGTTCTTCCTCATCAGAAAGGATGGAAGAAAATGCCTGGTCACCAAGAATGTAGCCTTCTATAGTCTTGTTTTTTTCCCTTTTGGGGGCAATTTTTCCCAGTCAATTACTTGATTTTTGAGTTCTTTGTCAAGAGGAGGGTATACTCTGGGGACCTGTAAGCTCTCAGTTTTTCCAAGATGGCACAATCAAGAGAGAGGAGTTTACTCCTCTCCTGGCCTGTGCTCTTGTTTGTGAGCAACCACAAGCACTCTGTTCTACCCAGGATTTGCAAGTACAATTCCCTCTCCACAACTGCCTCCAGCTCCACCACACCAGTACTCTTCCTCAAACCAGTTGCTCAGGGCTGAGATTCAGATCAGCTGTGCAATTCCCCCAGGGTCTTTAAACCAAGGGCTCCAAAAATGGATGCTGCCACTGCAGTTGCTGCTGCTGGAGGGGCAAGACTACATTCCCTTCTCTTCCAAGTGAAGGAGCTTTCTCACTGACCTTAATGATGTCTTCGGTGTTTATGGGTTTAGCAATCTGGGAACTGCAGCTGCTGCCAGGGATTCCACCCCCTGAAGCCTGTTCCAGTCCTGTCCCTGCCACACTGGTGGGATAGATCTTTCCTGTCAGCCTTTCAGGATGTCTTGGACTGGAAATCTCTTTTATTCTGTCATTTTGTGACTTCTGCTGCTCTAGAATTTGTTTACAGTCATTTTTTACAGGTATTTTATGGGTTATGGAGGGGAGTTTCTACAGGTCCGTCCTTCTATTCTACCATCTTGGCTCCATACCCCTACTGGCTACATTTCTTGCTCAAAGATCAAGCCTTAAAACCAATTCACTCTGGAGCTCATAGACTTAACAAGTCCTCACCCACCCAGTACAGAGCGAATGTAATTACTAAATAGTAATTTTTTCTTTTTTACACAGGAACCCTGAGGGTCTTCCCCTCCTAGTTTGATTTTTTTTTTATTAAAGGGGCCATCACTTGAGTAACTCCTTATAGAAGCCTATTCATTGAATGGGTATATCTCACTCGAAGTTACAATGAGATAAGACCTTATCCTGAAAGGGCCAGGGTCCCACATTGCATCCTGGGCCATCTCCAGTTGTCCTGATGAATATCAGGTCAATGAACACAGAGAGCTTAGGAGAAGAAAGTGAGGTTGGTGATCTTGCATAGCCCTCCCTCACTCAAATCAAAGTTAACTGCAAAGTCATGTCATCATCTTGATGTCATGGTCTTCTCTGAGAACAAAAGACAAACACACAAACTCCTGTACCCTGGAGAGAGCAAGATCTTGGAAAAATGCCCAGACATATCAGGCTGGTTATGACTTTACTTCTAGCTCTCTTAAATTTTATGAGTTTCAGGAATTATTAAGGAAGTATTATAGGACTTGGGCTTTTGGTAGTCTAGTGTACCATCAGAACCTACTCTGCACCTTCTAGTCTTAGAGATTTACCTGGAGGCCTAATTGTCTCTTTTCTCTAAGTTATACATTCTCCTCCTTCCCCTTCTTTTCCTATTGAATTCTCACTGATTCTTTAACATCCAATTCAAAAGATACCTATCTCATGAAACCTTCCCTTCTTCCCTGAGTTGGTAACAATCTTCACCCTCTATAGTCCTGACCCTGGAGTCAGGAAGACCTAAGTCCTTCCTAAGATTTTTACTATCTGTGTAATTCTAAGCAAGTTCACTTAACTTCCCTAGGTCTCAGTTTCCTCATTTGTAAAATGAGGGATCCTAAGGTCCCTTCCACATATAGTTCTAACATTCTATGAAACCCCACCCAGAAATGGCACTTTATTTTGTACCTCTCTACTGTACTTGTCACATAATTATATGTTACAGTTATCTGTGTTTGTAGTTTATACTTTATCCATAGGACTGAAAGCCCATGAGATTAAAGAAGCTCTTTTCATAGAAGTCAAAAATTGGAAACTAAGGGGGTATTCTCCTGTTTGGGAATGGATGAACAAATTATGGTATGTGCATGTAATGGAATATGATTATGTCATAAGAAATGACAAAATGGTCAGTTTTAAAAGAAACTAGGAAAATATGAACTATTGAAAAATAAGTAGAAGTAGGAAAACAATTCATATGACAACAAGATTATAGAGAAAAGCAATTTTGAAAGACTTCAGAACTCTTATAGATGCAATAATAAATCATGAGTCCAAAGGACTGAAGATAATACATGCCACCCATCTCTTGTCAGACAGGTAATGACTCAAAATGCTAAAATGTAGGATAAGCCATACATTTTTGGATATAGTCAATGTGAGTATTTGTTTTGCTGGATTATGAATATTTGCTATAAGACATTTAAAAAAATTTTCAAGTAGGGTAGCAGTGGAGGGAGAGATGAAACGTTCTTATAAAAATATATGAAAACATTTAAGCAAGTAGAAGTGAAACAACCACTTTAAAAACCTGTCTTTAAAAGGATTGGAGATATTGGTTTGCTTTTTTAAGTAGTACCCATTGGACTATTCCATTCCTAAGCATAATATTTCTTTAAATATGTTTGCTCCCTCAAGAAGACTTTTGTTTCTTTTTTTGTAAAGTTTCTTTTTTATTTTTATGAACTTGGAAAACACTAATAAACATGATCATTCTCTTTAATAAAGAACAGAAAAATATTATATATGAAACTGAAACTTCACAAGGTACAGCTTGTTTTATTTTTCACTTTTTAATATGGTAGCTCCAATGCTGCCCTGCTTGTCTGTGTTCCCTTCTGAATTCAATGCTTTTGTTTCTCTACCATAAGTCATAGAGTCAGGGTTGGGGTGAATGTGGAGTAGGGGGAACTGAACTGAGCCTTGAAGAGAAAAAAGATTCTGAGAGGTAGAGATGAGGAGGAAATACATTATAGTTATGGTTTGGGAGTTATTTGTGTAGAGGTAATGATTGAGCCAGAAAGTGTAGAGAGAAGAAAAAATATCCATAACAATGCCCTGGGGAACCCTATGCTAAAGAGGCAGGAGATGGATAACAATCCCACAGAGAAATGCTGAAGGAGAATGGAGCATTAAGAATGTCATGGAATCAAAGGGGGAGAAAAGAATTCATGTGGAGAGGGTGTTCAACAGTGTCAAAAGCTGCAGTGAGATCAAGGAAGATGAGGAGTTAGAAAAGCTAAAAGATTTTAACACTTGGAAGATCTAAATGATAAGATGATAGGGTTGATGGAAGGTTTTTGAAGGGTGAAAAAGACCTGAGCTTGTTTCTAAGTAGTAAAGGAGTCAATAGGTATTTTGCATTCCTGTCAATCACTTTTTTCTAAAGTCTCATCAAAAGCTGCACTGTTTGTTGGTCATGGCAGGAGGATAAGATTACACATGGAATTACTGGCAGAAGGCCCAGGGACTTCTGGGGAGGTACAGTGCTTCATGCGGAAGTGGTGGGTGTGGGGGGTTGGGGATGGGGTTGAGACAGTGGAGAAAGCTGGAGGAAATAGTAAGGGATGAGACCTAGAACACAGGTAGAGAGGTTGGCTCAAAGAAGGATAAGGGTTGTTTTGACTTGAGACTAGAGAAATAAATGAGTAACATGGGCAAAGATATTTTTAAAAGTCCTGAGGTTTAGAGAAGAGGACATAAAGGAGCTCATGAGGTATTATTCCAATTTTTGTAGTAAAGCAAGTGTCATGATCATTCACTGAGAGAGAGAGATGGGAATGGCATTGGAGGCTGGGAGAGGGAAAAACATATTTGAAACAACTACTCTGGGGAGTGTAATAGTCAACAAGATGGACAAAAAAATGACACTCACCAGTTGATTTTAGACATGAATTTTTAGTTGGACTATGCTGTCGCAATTGTAAGATTTCTTTCAGTGGCATCGAATGGTTCAGAAATAGGCACAGAGAAAGTGAGTAGATGGTAGGAGTGACCCAGGATTATGAGCAGGGGGAATGGCACATGGACAACCATGTTCACATTACACAGCTTTGCTCTTGTCCAAGAAAGAACTGAGACAGAGAAACATTGCATCTAAGGCAAGTAGAATTTTTTTTCTTTCTTCTTCTTCTTTTAGAAAACTGCCTTTATTCTATTAGTAGTTGGAAAAAAATGAACAGATAAAGAAAAATGTCTAGTCAGCTGGAGAGGAATGAGAAGTTCCGAGGGGGATTTTGGACACCAACAAAGAGAATGAGTAGTAAGCTTGCCCAGGAGATTAAAGGGAGTCACCACTGTAAGAGTAAGAAATAAAGAAATATCCTATAGACCAAGATGCTGCAACTTGAGTTCAGGTCAATCACTCTGAACCATGGCTTTGCCTTGGAGCGGAACCAATTCACCATTCACTGACCCCAGCTCCAGAAGACAGGGGTGGACACTAGGCTATGCTGTGCAGAAAAAGAACTGCTAATGGCTGTCATTCCCTGGTGAAAATGACAAAAAGGAATTTCAAATGTTTTGACTTTATATTCAAATGTACTTTCTTAAAAAAAAAAACAAAGAGACTTTCTATAGAGATAACAAATATCAGCATTAGGAAATCCAATTACACAAAAAATACATCTAAGCTTGTGTAGATATATTTATTTTTTGGAAATATACAGTAAGCAGTACTAATTACACTGTAACTTTAAAATAACTAACATGAAACCACAAAACTGTAGATTTGCACAGCTGTATAGGGACTTGCCATCTCTGGCAGGGTCCCACTTTCAAACAATTGAACAATACCCCAGAGCTATACTAATAAAAGCCTTATAAGAGGTCCTGCTCTGAAGTGACTGTAGATATTCCCCAGAGGGCCCTGCAGCTGACGGCAACAGGACATGTTAGATATAAAAGTAATTAAAGTCCAAGTCACAAAATTTGTCACCTTTCCTCTTTCTAGAAAGAAGGAAGAAGTTAAGAATTCCCTTGAATTAGTGCCAGATGTGCTGGTTGGGAGGAAGGTTATTGAGTCATGTCAGAGGGACCCTGTTGTGCACAGATATGTGCAGTCATGGTTGGCTTCTAAACACTGGTAGCAAGATGATTTCTAATTTGTAAATCTCTTAAAGTAAATTATAGATAAATGAAAAAGGCCAATAATCATACACTAAGATGAATAAACAGCACTTAGAAAAGTAACCGAGTGAGGGCTTGGGCTTTCCACTGTGTTCACAAGATGAGGCACCTGGATGTTTTCTTTCCTCGTCGGACTTGCAAAGCGGCTCGTGCGGCCATTTCAAAAACCTGCCTCACACCGTCTTTGGTCTTCGCTGAGCACTCCATGTAACCAAATGCGCCGATCCGATTCGCCGTATCTCTGCCCTCCTCGGGTTTCACTAGCTCCTGCTTCCTCTTGATCAGCTCTCGCCTGGTGTGGTCATCATTTCGAAGATCCTTCTTGTTCCCAACGAGGATAATGGGCACGTTGGGACAGAAATGCTTCACCTCCGGGGTCCATTTCTCCGGGATGTTCTGGAGCTTCTTAGGGCTATCGATGGAAAAGCACATGAGCACGACGTCTGTTTCTGGGTAGGAAAGAGGTCTCAGACGGTCGTAGTCCTCCTGCCCTGCGGTGTCCCACAAAGCCAACTCCACCCGTTTTCCATCCACTTCAATATCTGCTACATAATTTTCAAACACTGTGGGCACATAAACTCTAGGGAATTGGTCTTTGCTAAATACAATCAGCAGGCACGTCTTGCCACATGCACCATCACCAACTATAACCAGCTTTTTTCGGATGGCGGCCATAGCTAAGGCAGAACCGGGCAAGCTGCCGCTCGAGCAGCGCGTTCTAGGACCAGGCAGTTTCTAGACAACAAACCGGCGGGCGGGCGAGAAGAGAGTGATGGAGGGCACCGCCACAGTCAGAATTTCTAGATAGTTCTTGGTAAAGTTTGGGGCACATTTTCAAACTGTGAATTCACAGGGTAGGAAGGCTCAGTGTATTTCCTCCGGTGGCTATAACTCCACCTGGATATTTCTCTTTCTTTTGCTTTCTCCCCTCCTGATCTGTCATTTGCACCAGAATCCTATTACATTTTGTAAATGACAAAATATTTATCAAAAACCTGTCCCTGATTTAAAAAAAAGTTTTCTTTCGCATAACCAGGGAGGAGACCATGCCCTTTTTATTGTTCCACCAACCCTGTAAACTGTGTTGTCATTCATCCAACACTGGGCCAGCCAACAATTTTAATGAGTTGTTTGTTCTATGGGTTCTGGCTGGCCTGGTGCAGGCTGACAGCTCAGATAGGCAGTGACAGGAGGCAGGGCAATGTTGAAGGTCTTTGGATTCTGCCTCCATAGCCTTTCCACTATTTCAGTAGAAGAAGGTCCCAGACAGCAGCCTGAAAATGCAGTATCCACTGTTGCTATGGAAACATCCCAGCCACCTAAAATACCAATGAATTCTCAAACTGCTGCTTAGGTTTCTCCTAGCCACCTTGTAAGCAACCTGCAGGGATGGGAGAGGGTGAGAGGGCTGAATGAAGAGGAAGGCTATCCAGATGGAATCGAGCATTCCTAAATGGGGAAACACCTTCAGATGCCTCTGTGTGGTAATAGCCTTGACAGATCAACTTTATTTTCTTCCTCAATTTCATACCAACTGTTTAAATGTAGCTTCTCCCAAAGCCAGATAAGAGTTAAGAATCACAGTGCAGGGTTACTTTTAATTTGTATGTGTGTGTATAGAAATGTATGCACATTTAAATAGAAGCCTTAGAATTCCTAACCATCTAACAAGGGTTCGTATATAGTCAGTCCAATGATTATAATCTAGACGCACTTGATGAAAACACAGTGTGTTATGCTGCTTGTGGGGCCTAGGGTAGTACATTTAACCTTTCTGAGTCTCAGTTTCCTTATCTGTAAAATGAGGGGGTTGGACTACATGGCCTCTTGAGATTTCTTCTACCTCTAGCTCTATAATACTATAAATATATCTTTCATAACAATTATGCTAGAATAAGGAGCCATTAGATTAACAGCTAATTGCCCACGCTAGTGGATTAGGAGTCCAGAGACCTAAATTCTAGTCCTGCCTCCGTCAATGACTTCTGTGTGACCTAAAGCAACTCACTTCATTTCCCTGGGGTTGGTTTCCTTCATTTGTAAAATGAGGTGGGGAAGATGGCATCTTCAAAGTCCTTTTCAGATCTTATAATATTATGACTGAGATTCATGATATAATTTTGGGTTTTTATCTTAATTTCTCCATCACTACATATTTGATATGGAGACTATATAGTATTTGCAAAATGCTTGGTGTTCCTTGAAGAGGAAGGAACTCAAGAAAGAGTCTTGGATTGATGTGATACTTAGAGGAAATCACATATTATGACTAATAGGTTGGGATTTTGTCTGGATGTGTGATTTCTTTGGTGTAGGGGATTTCTTGGTGTGGTGCCTCTAAGATGGGTAATTTGTCTTCGTTATAAGAGAGTCACTTGGGGCACTGAAAAGTGAAGTGAGTTATTAGGTAACAGGCAAGGGCAAAAAGACCTCCCTGACTTGAAGACTGACCCTGTACCACTATGATATGGATGCTGGCTCTTAGTGGTTACCATAACTAAATCTTTGCAGATTTCTGTAGCTAACACTAAAGTGATAGTGAATATAAGTTAATTTTTCTATAATGATTTAGAGAGCGTATCAGGACTTGTAATGCCTCTGAATCATTAGGAACATGGTTGCCTGGTGCTAGTTTGCTCTGCTGTTTTTGCTTGGGTTATATAAATTTTCTTGTTTATTTTTACAAGAATATCATGTACTCCTGAACCCAAAAATGTGTTAGAAAGGTAATCCATTTAACTGAACGAATTCTATTTAGACAGATTTTCCTGTTCCATCTGTTTGGTTATGGATCATGTAACTGCATCTCAAACTGTGGGCTTATTCCTATTACTCAGGTCATTCATTGTTAGTCATCCCTCAAAAATAGCTTCTCTCCTAACTCTCTTCCCCCATAAATTATAGGAAAGTACAGGTGAAACATAGTAATGTGAAAATTTTCCATCTGGTAAATGAACAGAAAAAGAAATCTCTTCCACAATAGATGTGACAAAATAGAAATTAAGGGAAAATCCCATGAGAGGTCATCAGATCTTGGACTGTTCCTATGATTCTGTAATTTCTAGTTTCTTCTTTAGAGTGAGAAGAGCTTTTTTTTTTTTTAGGTTGAAAGTTAAAACATACTCATGAAGCAAGTCTGAGGTAGCCTTCATGTTTTGAGAAGTGGGCAGGAAGTGTGTTCAGGACCAATTAGATGTTATGACTTGATGCTGTTGAATCAAACTCTATGACATGGTACTGGGATACGTGATATAAAGCATTTTAAAATTTTATGTTCAAAGGAAATATTCTAGCTCTGTGACTGAAAAGTGAACCTGCATGGATATGGGCAGTGCATTCTCAGTAGAGGTCTAGAGAGCACCACTGTGCGAAAGTTCCCTCAAGCTCTGTGATCAATCAGCTGCTGCATGGATGCAAAAAGTCATCCTTTGAACCAATCTTTAATCTTTGTTTGAGAAGCATCATCACAACTCAAAATTGCTAAAAGTACTTTCGGTTCTCTAACTGGCTTCCAGTAACTCAGTAAAACTCAGTAAAACTTTGAAGACTGGAGTAATCTATAGCAGTTTTTATAAAAGAGTAAAAAGAGACTGAGTGATATCATTTAAATGTGGAGAGAGAGAACATTTTATATTTAGTGATTTGCTATAGAGATTAAAATGTTGCCAACATTTTAAAACTAGTTGCCACATCAGATCTAATGGTAAAGAATCGGAGCCCAAAGCCACAAATGAGTGTGTTCAGCAAGCAATGATCAAGTCAACAAGCATTTATTAAGCAGCTATGAAGTATAAAGCACTTGTGCTAGACTCTGGAGATAAAGCAGAAGGAAAAATAGTCCTTCTGTACAGATCCATCCCAGATCATGCCAGGCATGATTCCTCTCCTTTTTTGAATGCTTACAAGGCTCATTGCCTATAAAGCAGTCTCTGCCTGAGACCCTGGGCATAAATCGCTTAGCCTCTCTGGGCCTCAATTTCCTTATCTTTAAAAGAAGGAATTGGACTAAATGGTCTCTAAGGTCTCTTGCAGTTCTACATCTATGATGATAAAATGATGCTGCCTTGTGACATCTTGGTACCGTCTTGGTAATTCTTTCTTATATCACTTCAATGATCACATTTGACTCTTGATTCTCCAACTAGACTGTGAGATTCCTAATGGCATCGTTTTACTTCTCTGTTCCCTCCCAGTCCTTAACAGTAAGTAAGACAATAACATTAAAAAAAAATTACTATGTGCTAGGCAGTGTGTTAAGAGATGGGGAGTCAAAGCTTGATATAGTATTTTATATTTATAGAGAAGTTTAAAATGCTCTATAGGATCAAGTATAACATAACAGACTTATGTAGGACTTTAAGGTTTATGAAAACTATCACATATGCCCCTTTATTTGATCAAAGAAAGGCAAAAACATAATCCCTGCCCTATAGTTGGTTATATGATGTACAGTTGGATCATAGTGTAATGTACAAAGTGTAAGACTGGAAAAGCAATCTTGAAATGTCAAACAGATGGCTTCTACTTGGGCTTGTAAGTAACAGAGAGCTCTGGAAGCTCACTGAGCAGGTGCTATCATGCTCAAGCCTACACTTTAGGAATATTTCTTTTACAACTGAGGATGATGGAGGATGATGTGAGTGGGGAGAGAACTGAAGCCAAAAGGCTGTTGAATTAGAAGGCTTCTGCAGTAGTCTAGACTAGGTGATGAAGGGACTGAAGTAAGGTGACCATATGAATGGAGCACAGTGCTGTTTTGGTTGAATAAAGAGGTGAAAAGTCAGATTAACAAGGACTTAGAGGACAGTAAGAATCAAAGTGAAGGTACCTAAAGTAGAATGCTTTCTCAAGGAGTTTAACCAAGAAGGAGAGGAGATATCGGACAAGAGCTTGGACAAGATATTGGACAATATGGTTGGATTAAGAAAAGGGGAAACATTGTTTTTAGGAAGTAGAGAAGTAAGAAGCTGGTAGAGAGGGAGATTGAAGATTAGAGGAAGTAGAGATCATAGTGGGAGCAATCTGATGGAGAGGAATTAATGACGAGCATTAAGAAGACTTACTTGATGAGGTGGGTAAGGCATGGAGTAACAAGAAATAAAGTTTAAAACACAAGGCTAATAAACTGAGTTGGTGGTAGGGTGTTAAATTTTAGCTAGGCAAGGAAGATTAAATTTATTGGATTAAATTTATTATTAAATTTATTTAAGGTTATATGATAGGGGGCCATTAAACTTGTTATACATAATGATGGAAGCTATACATAAGGTTGGTATTTGTTCAGGCCAGGGCTGTGTCTTGGAATTCTTGAGCCTTCCAACTGCTACCTGCCAAGCTAAAGCTACCTCAAAATACCACTGAAATCACTAAAGCCAGAGTCCCTCAGGCTTTGTGGCAAAGACCACAGTCATGACATGAATTATACTTCAGATTATTCATTAGTCTTAATAACACTAACTTAGATTGTTCATATAATATTATAGTTATTTTAGGCTACTTTGATCTATATACCCAGTACAGACCCACCTATGCACATCCTGTGAATTTCAAGTCAGTATATTTTTTGGGGGGGTAGAGGAATAGGGTACTAACTCGGAGTTGGTGTAAGGAACGATAGATAGGCATGGTTCTTGCCATTGTCTTTTGGTCTCCACAAACTGGGTCATTTAATTCCCTACCTACTACTCTTAATTCATCAACTGGCCAAGGAAAATACAAGAGTTATAGCCTGATCTCATTTCACTCAAGTGGCTCAGCAACAAATGAATCTTGCTGCTAGTCCCTTTCTGATCAATAACCTGACTCTTGTCTTATCCCTTGTGATGGAAGACTTTTACCTTGTACCTCCACTTTATTTACCTTTGCTGTCTTCTGTTATTCAGTTTAGTTCAATTCTTTGTGCTCCCATGGACCACAGAATGCCAGGCGCTTCTGTCCTCCACTATCTCCTGAAGTCAGTCCAAGCTCATGTTCATTGCCTCCATAATCTCGCCATCTCATCCTCTTCCTTCTCCTTTTCCTTTTGCCTTCAACCTTTCCTAACATCAGGGTCTTTTCCAATGAGTTCTGTCTTCTCATTATGTGGCCAAAGTAGGCTTCAGCTTTAATAGTTGACCTCCCAGTGAGTAGTTTCAATTAATTTCTTTTTTTAAATTAAATTATTTCATTTGTTTTCAGTGTTCGACAATCACTTCCAAATAGCTTAGATTTTTTCCCCTCCCTCCCTTCCTACTTACTCTCTGAGACAGCAGGGAGTATCTATCTTATATAGATTCTACACTTTCCTATTAAATACATGTTGCATCGAAGAATTAAAATGAATGGGAGAAACCATAAAATAAAACAAAACATAATACAAAAGAAAATGATCCAATTCCATAGTTATTTCTCTGGATGTGGAAGGCGTTTTGTCTCATGAGTCCATTGAAAATTATTTAAGTCCATGCATTTCAAGGAAGTACTAAGTCTACCAGAAAAATTCCTCGCACACTGTTGTTGTTGCTGTGTACAAAGTTCTCCTGGTTCTGCTCCTTTAACTCAGCATCAGTTCATATAAGTCTTTCCAAGCTTCTCCGAAGCCTTCCTATTCATCATTTCTCATAGCACAATATGAATTAATTTTTTTAAGTATTGACTGATTTGATCTCTTTGTTGTCCAAAGGATTCTCAAAGTCTTCTCTAGCACCACACTTCAAAAGTCTAAATTCTGTGACACTCAGCTTTCCTTATAGTCCAACTCTCACAGCCTTACATTGCAATAGGAAAAACCATAGCTTTGACTACACAGCCCTTTGTTGGCAAGGTGATATCTCTACTTTTTAGTATGCTGTCCAGATTTACCATAGCTTTCCTAACAAGAAGTAAGCACCTTTTAATTTCATGGTTGCAGTCACCTTCTTCAGTTATCTTTCAGCCCAGGAATATAGAATCTGACACTGCTTCCATTTCTTCTCCCTCTATTTGCCAGGAAATGATGGGACCAATTGCCAAGATCATCATCTTCTTTTTTTGATGTTAAGCTTCAAGCTTTTTTATTCTCCTCTTTCAAGAGATTTCTTATTTCTTCTTCATTTCTGCCATCAGAGTGGTATCATCTGCATATCTGAGATTGTTGATCTTTCTCCCAGCAACCTTAGTTCTGGCTTTTGATTTTGATTTCAGATCATGTACTCTGCATACAGGTTAAATAAATAAGGTGACAATGTGTAGCCTTGTAGTACTCCTTTTCTAATCTTAAACCAATAAGTTGTTCCACATTTGGGTTACTGTTGCTTCTTGGTCTGAATACAGACTCCTCTGGAGACAAGTAAGATGATCTGATACTCCTATCTCTTTGAAGACTTGCCACATTTTGTTGTGGTTCACATAGTCAAAGACTTTTATGTAGTGAGTGAAGCAGAAGTAGATGTTTTTCTATAACTCCTTTTCTTTCTCCACAATTCAGCAAATGTTGGCAATTTGGTCTCTAGTTTCTCGGCTTCTTTGAAAACCAAGTTGCTCTTCAGGTGACTCTTGGTTAACATATTTGCTGAAACCTAGTCTGCAGAAGCTTAAGCTTAACCTTGTTGGCATGTGAAATGAGCATAATTGCTAGATAGTTTGAACATTACTTGGCATCACCCTTCTTCAGGACTGGGAAGTAAATGCATCTTTTTAATCCAGTGGTCACAGTCAAGTTTTGCAAATTTGCTGGCATACTGAGTGAAGCAGCAGCATCTTTTAGGATTTTAAGTAGTTCAGCTGGAATTCTGTCCTCTCTACTAGCTTAATCATTAGCAATGCTTCCTAAGGGCTACTTGACTCCACTATCCTAGACCTCTGGCTCTGGATTGAGGTAACCATACCACTGTGGTTATTATGAAGTTAAGATCTTTCTTATATAGTTCTTCTGTATATACTGGCTACCTCTTTTTAATCTCTTCTAATTCTGCCATGTCCCAACCCTTATATCTGAATCTCTGCTTTGATTCCTTGCCCATTATCCCAATTTCTGCAAGAAGAGGGACTCTACTTTGTCCTTTCCAAAGCAAGGTATAATGAAGAATGCTAGACTTCAGGTCAGGAAATCTAGGTTCAGATCCTCAGCTCTTATTGGCTATGGAATCTTGGCAAGTCACTTAGCCTCTCTGGATCTCAGTTTTCTCCTATTTAAAATGGGAATCATCATACTTGCACTACTTTACTTCACAGAATTGTGAAGAATGGATTGTTTAAGCCTTAAAGAACTATAAATGATGATGATGATGATGATGATGACAATGATGATCTTTCCAGGGATTGGAATAATGTCCCTGAAACTCAGGCCTTGGTATCTACTGCTATCCTTCCTGATGTCAACTACTTCCCTATCTGTACTTCCTTATATTGCCAATTGCTACTAAGGTCTATCTTAATTGTCAACCCTCTTGGATGAGTCATAAATCTCTTAAGGCCACACTGCCCCACATCTGGCCTTCCTAGTCATGTCTTGAATAGCTACCAGATATTGAGTGCACATTTCCTTACATTATTTGTGTAAATAATCATTGCTGCTTTATACATGCATGTAACAATGGGTTAATAAAAACTGAGTAGCCAAACTACTATTTTGCAATATTTTAGCTATATTTTGCTATAAATGTTTTCCTTACTAATTCTTACCAAAAACAGGTATAAATCTGTCTGTCTATGACATTCTGGCATATCCTTGTTGTTTTTTTTTGTTGTTGTTGTTGATTTTGTTTTTAGAAGACTGGCTCTAGTTCTGAAGTGAAAAGATGTGATTTCAAATCCCATGTCTGACTCTTACTACTTGTGTAACCTTTAATATCTCTGGGCCTCAGTTTCCTCATCTATATATAATGAAGTGGTTTGACTTCAGGTCTCTTCCTAGCTCTAGATCTATGATCTTAAGATTACCAATGTTCATACTGTTGCAATACAATCACTCACATAATGACAGAAAAATAACATTTCAATGCCTTCAGTTTATCATTATCAATTGCAGTATAGAGCAGCAATATAAATGTATAGGAGACTATGCTGATGACATTTACCGTTAGGGTGCTTTTTAAAAAAATACTTTCCCTGATACTAAGTTATTTGCTTATCTTTCCTCTTTCATCAAAATGGAATGTTCAAATGTCTATCTCCCCAGATAGTAAAACATAGCTGGCTTTCTGCAAATTTAATGGGCTAAAGACTTTCCCTAAGTTACTTTGTCCATTTCACTAAAATCTTTTTCTTTCTTCTGAACATTCAACAGTAAAAGTATTATTTCTTATTCTGTGACAGTGGGTTACTTCAATCCTCTTGCTCACTCCAAATACACCTCAATTTTGTGGTTTGCTGATTGATTGTTTTCTACTAGCTAATCTAGTTTTCTAATGCTTTGTCTAAACATTTAAAATATCAAAGCTATCTTTCAGAAAATTCCCCTGATCTAGTCAATTGCATTGGCTCATAAAAATCTTTTGCCATTTCAACAAGCATTGAATGGCAGAGAAGAGACCATTCTTTCATCTTTCATAAAAACAATAACAAAAAATATGTAGGAAACATCATCTGCCTGCTCCTAGTTAGGTAGAGTATGGAAATAAAAAGTTTTATTTGAATCAGAACTAGCCAATGATCTGTGCAGCAGATCTGAAGAGCAAAAAGGAGGACAGGATTTATTAAGTGCATACTTTATTTATAGTCAAGCACTTTGTTCAAAGATACTAGGGAAAGATAAAAAGTGGAATAGCCCCTACTCTTAAAGAGACATATTCTAACAAGAGAGATAACATAAACATAAGTAGAATGTAAATACAAGATAGTTTTGAGGGGAAGTGTCCTGCTAGTTACAGGGAAATCAGTAAAGCCTTCAGGTGGCCCTTGAACTTAGTGCCAAGTGGAATCAGGAAATCCAAGAGGTGGAGTTAGGGAGGAGGAGCATTCTAGGTGTGAAGGAATAAAGAGAGAGAGATCACAGGGAGGTAAAGAGGGAGAATACAAAGAATGTAGTCAAGACATGTGGGAGCTGAGCCGGAAAGCATAAGGGAGGGCAGGAGAGAAAACACCCCAGGAATGGAGACGCTAATCCCAATGAAAGGCATGGAAATGAGAGGTGGATTATTCATGTGTGGAACCGGGAATAGGCCAATAAAGCTCGCCTACAGAGTTCAAGAAGGGGTGTAATGTATTGTTGTGTTTTATCCTTTGTTCTTGAAGACTGATGACATCACCAGCGTGATGTCTGGACTTGCTAGTGAACTGGGTTTGAGTGAGGCAGAGCCATTCCTCCAGAGTTACTGGAGTCCTGAGGCAAGATAAAGGTCAAGACAACTGTAAAAGGCCTAGGATGCAGAAGGTGACCTTGGTCTTTTTTATATTAAGGTCTATCCAAGGTAATATGTAAAAAAATTGAAAAGATGGACCAGTCAATGTCTTCTTTCTGGGCCAGGATGTGAAGAAATTTAAATGTCAAACAGAAGTGTTTATATTTGATTCCAGGGAAGTTACTGTAATTTGTTGAGTAAGGTTGGGGGTGGGGTGCAGATGATCACAGCTCTTGAGTTTTAGGAAAGTCACCTGGTACTTGTATGGAGAATGGATTGAACAGGAGAGAAACTGGGGCAGGGAGACCAAATAGGAAGCTATTAAAATGGTTAAAGTGAAAGGAGATAGAGGACTGAATTGAGGTGATGTCTGTGACATAGGTAAGCTGTGCAGGCACCATCACTTTATATATGTGTACAACGTGGCATAGAGAAATGACTTGCTCATGGTTACACAACTACTAAGTATCAGAGTTGGCCCTGCCCTTCTTCACTCTAGTTTAGTGTGGAACCTGGGGATTCCCAAAGATGAAGAAGAGTAGAAATCAATGCTAAAAGTAATATAACTTTATTATGGGAAAATTTTCACACACACAAGAAAAGCAGAAGGTCTAATTTGAGACACCTAAGGGTGTCAGAGTGAGGTAAGGTTAAGAGGGGGTTCAAGGTTAAAGGACAGACAGAGCTAGATCACAGTCTTCAGACACAATAGATACAATATCATAATCACAGTCACAAGAGAAGACACAGACAGATGAAGGGTCCTGCTGGGATATGGATAAGATGACCTTTAGGAAATTAAAATAAATTCAATAGCATTTATTAAGTGACTACTACATACAAGGCACCTTATTGGGCAATGGGGATATAAAGATAAATATCAAGAGTCATCACATTCTACCATGGGAGAAAGGAATGATAATGTGTACATATAAACTAAATATACAAATATTTATATGTGTGTGTCTGTGTGTATGTGTGTGTGTGTCAGTGACGTGTGCTGAGTTTAGAATCAGAGGACCTGAATTCAAATCCCAGCCTGTACCTTCCAATTGAATGATCATGGGTAATTCACTTAACCTCTCTGGGCCTCAGTTTTCCTTATCTGTAAAATGAGTGTGCTGAGTAAAATGAGTGTACTAAGATCACCTCTGAAGTCTCCTCCCATTCCAGAGCTAAGAGAAGGGTATAGGGAATGGATCTCTTCTGGGAAGAGAAGACACTTCCCTTATCAATGCAGATCTGCACCTTCTCTACAACTTAGTCTTAGAGTGTTGCCTTGGAAACTAAGGGTGGTTATTTGCCCAAGGTCACACAACTGGTGTGTTAGAATTCAGACTTCTACCTAGCTCTAAGATCTAGTTCTCTATCCACTACTATTCATTAACAAATGCTAGTGATTGGAGGGGACAGATGAGAACACTAACCACTGGGGTAATCAGGAAAGGCCTTTTGTAGGAAAAGGCAAGTCTTGGTGGAGATACCAATTAGGAAGCTTTTTTGATAGTCCAGCTGAGAGCTGACAAGGCTTTGAAGAAAGTAGTGGCTATGTGAGTGGACAGGAGGGGATAACACAAGAGATGTCTGGATATAAAAACTGAAAGGACTTGGCAACTGACTGGGTTGATATAGGGCTGAGGAAAAATGAATAAGGAGGATTCTCATGTTGGAATAACTGGTAAAAATGGAAGGATGGTAGTAGCCTCAACAGAAAAAAGGAAGGTTAAGAATAGGGTTGGGATAGGGAGAAAGAGAAACATTATCTCTTGAGACATAATGACATTGTGATGCCGATGGCACATTCTGGTGGGGATGATCAGAACTCCAATGGTGATGCAGGACTGCTCTCATAAGAGAGTCAGGTTTGATATGTACAAGAAAGGAGGGAACCCCTGAACGTGCCAGAGCCCTCTTTATCTGACACTCAAGTTATATCACACTCCAGCACAACATCACTCATATAACGGGTCAGTTCAATGACAAAAGTAGGAGGGCAGAGGCTTTACAATAAATAATACAGGGTGGGACTGTTAAGAGGTGTGCCTGATTGTCTTTTTGCCTCTGACATCACAGGCAGGGACCTACTAAGAGGCTGGAATTTTCCAGGAAAGAAGACACAGTCTAGAGACAGCTTATCACAACTGGTATTTGAACCCAGGTTTCCTGACTCCTAAATTTAGCACTCTTTCTGATACATCACACTATCTCAATTCAATCCATTACATTTTATTAAGCCCGTATTACGCGCAAGACCCCGTGCTATGTCCTCTAGATACAAGGTACAGATAAATACATATTTACATACGTATGTAGTACATATGTAATACACACACATAATACATAAATAAAATAGATGCAAGACAGTGTCAATAAGTCTAAAAGGGCGTAGCCTGGAACCAGATTGTGAGGGGCTTTCTTTTCCCTGAAAATTCTTGAGAACGGAGTTAACAGATCAGAGCGCTGTTATTTCGGCGGCTACTTAGAGAATGTTGGGGAGAGAAGTAGAAGCAGATACGCCACAGAGCACGTGGGAGACGAGGGGAGCAGGGGGCGATCGGGCCACGCCACCGCCCCGACAACATCAGCCGTAACCGAAGCCGGACTTAAGGGGGAGATTCTGGAGACAACTGGGAGGAAATGGCCAAAGTCGGCAAGGGGCACGGGCACGGGCACAGGACGGTTAGGGAGCTGGGCAAGGGCATGACGGGCTCTCAGGGAGTCGGCTGGGCACGCAGCACGTGTTTCACGGACGGACTCGCGGACTGATGGGGGAGGGGAGTAAAGGAGTCCCGTTTTGAATTCACACTCATGGGACGGATGGGCCCGGGAGGCCCACGTGAGACACGTGACTAGTTTAGGGTCACCGAGGGAGGGGAGGGGTTCGAACCCGCGGGCTCCGAGTCCGCACCCGCCAGTCTTCTCCCTCCCGACTCCACGTTCCCGCACCCGCCCTCACGCCGCAGCGGCCGCACCCGGGCGGGCAGCCCCGCGGCGCCTGTGACCGACCGGCCGCCCCCGCTACGACGTCCGCTTGGCGCGCGCTCAGCCACGCCCCAGTCCCGCGGCGCGCACGCGCCAGCTCGGAGCCGAGGCCGCGGGCTCGAGGGGAAGGCGGGACTTCCGATTTCCCCCTAAAGTTTTTAACCGGTTCGCGCGGGAGCCGGAAGTCGCGCTCTGGAGCGGGGGTCCCGGACCGTGGATTCCGTCGCCGGCTTCCTAATTCTCACCCCCGGCGACGGAAAGGTGAGGCCCTGCGGGCAGCGCCTGCCCGCCGCCGGCTCGCCCGTCCCGTCCCGTCCCTCTCCTCTCCTCTCCCCCGTGCGCGCTCCTGAGGCTCGGGGCGTTGGAGGTCCCAGCGGGGGGGGTGGGGTAGGGCACTGGGAGGGCGGTGCAGCCTCGATCCTGCCCCGCGCAGCCGCGTTCTCCTCCCCGATCCTCCCCCTGCCCCCCGCTGTGGACTGCTGTGTGGGGGAGGGGAGGGCCGGAGCGGGCGCTGACCGCGCTTCTCGTGGTTGCCTTACACGCGCGCCCCGCCCCCGAACCTGGTTCGGAGATGTTCAGTAGAAGCCCCGAATGCCCAGACTGCCCGGGCCCTAAGTGCCTCGCGGCGAGGAGAGGGTTCCCAGAGCCCCTCCTGTGTGCCGGGTACTGCGCTAAGCAGAGGATACTGAGGATAATGGCTAATAGCTTACGGCACCACTTTAAGAGTAATGACAGGTAGCGTTCAGAGGGTATCTTGTAGGTGCCAGGTGCCGGTGACCAGGGCGCAGGACCGTAGCCTGGATAAGCTGGAGATTCCCCCAGAAGGCAGGCTCCAGCCCTGAGAGGTCAAGAAAGGCTTCCTATAGAACGTGGGAAGGAGGCCGGGGAAAAGAAGGGAGAGCCCCCAGGCATGAGGCTCCCTCCCTGAACAGAAGAGGTCACTTAAGTCCAGGAAAGGTTTTAGAAAGAGGGAACTCAGTCCCACAGAGATCCGTGACTCAGGCCCAAGGCTGGATTTGAACTGAGGTCTTGGGGACTCCAGGCCACCCAACCTCCCACGAGTAGCTGAATCTCTCAGGGCCTCAGTTTCCTCATTTGTAGAATGAGAGGATGGTCTCTAAGATCCCCTACAACTCTAGCTCTTGATCCTGTGATTTCATTTGTAGGGAGCTCCCAGAGTTGTCTTTAGAGGGTCACTGAAAAAAAAAAACTTTTCTCACTTGACAGGACTCCCCAAGGGCTTGTGCTCCATGGCAGCAAACCTTCACTTGACAAACTTTCATCAGCTGCCTCTTTGACTTGGCAGGGGTGGTTGGTCCACAAGCCTCCACAGCTTTGGTACTGCCTGCTATAGAAGTCCTTTCCAGCATTCTTCCCTTTCACTTCCCTCCCCCCACTTTTTTCTCTTTCTCAAAATTACTTTCTCAAAATAACTTTGTATTTTTTAATGTGTTTGTATATCACCCAGTGATATGGTGATAAATGTTTATGAAATGGCTCCACCTCTTCAATGTACTTATAAGAACCTTTACATTTTAATCTCCACTATTAGCATTTCACCTTCAGTTTCTTAAGTCGAGACAATTAACAAAACAAGCCCTTATTTGTAGTATTTGCCCATTTCCAAGGTGCTGATGTTCACCATGAGAATTTAACAGTGGCTAGCTGGTCATCCCTACCCCTGTGGAAGCCAGTTCCTTAAGGCCTAGGCTTGTTTTACCTTTGACTGTTTTCTTTGGTATTTATAATTCCTTGCAAAGAGTGGACATTTGAGAAGTCTTGATTGAATTACTGAATTAAAGAACTCAGGATTGCTTCCAAATAGGGGCATCAGACTAGGACTTTAGTGGAGGTAACCTTC
>CM053770.1:223812344-223851299 GCA_028658325.1 Potorous gilbertii
GAAAGAGTGCTGCTAGGGTGACTAGAAAGGGTGACTGCTAGGATTTTGGAGTTGATTCCTGCTTAGTTATAGGTTCAGTTTGACTCTCATTTGTGAAGGGCCTGTTATGTGCAAGGTACTAGGGAAGCAAAAAGAAAATGTACAGACAGGCCCTATCTTCAGGAAGCTTATGGGACTTGGCCTCTGAGGTGCACTCTTAGTGTGTGAGGCTGGGAGTCCCAAGTCTGAGACATGTAGACATGAGGTGCGTAGGATAAAAAATTGTCAAGTTCTTTTGTCTGAATTAGTCACAGACTGAGCTTTGGTACGTTGACTTCTGTGCCTTTTTGGCTTCTCAGTGGCTTTGAGCTGGCACTGTGGTGTGGTGGAGACGGCATTGGCCTGGGAGTCAGATGAGGGACAGGACCCTAGATTCCATGATATTTTCCAATGCTGGTTCTGTGCCTCACTAAGGCATACCAGTTTCATCTTCCGTAACATTAGAGTATGATTCCCATTGCTACCTCAGAGGGCTTTTTAAAGACTCATATGAGATGATGTATGTGATGGCCCTCTGCAAATCATAAAATTCTAAGCAAATGTTACCCAGTATAGTCACAGTGATGGCTCCCTGGCATTTTACTGTGTTCTATATAGGTGAAATTTTGGGATAAGTGGGATCTGATTGTTATTGTGCTTTTATGGAGGGGAAACAATCATTTCATTCACATCAACTGCTTCATTTCAACATTCTTTTTGTACATTGTTTCACATTTTTGTAGGTGCAGTCATGGAAGAAAGCATCAAATTTGCCTCATCAGGGGATGACATTAAAATATGGGACTCGTCCTCCATGACTGTGATGGAACAGTTCAATCCCCATTCATCATCTCTTGGAGTCAGTTCTTTGTGTTGGGGTGGCAATAGTATCCTTTTCTTCATAAAAGCATTGTATTCTATTTGAGGGTTTTTTTTCCAGAAATAATTCCAAATGTAGAGTCAGGTATTTGCTAAAACAGTTCATCTACTCTGAGGGAATGGAGAGGGGGGAGGATAAATGAGGTCAGCTTAAAGTATTAAGGATGGCTTAGCCTAGAGAAAGAGTAGTTTAAAACAGGTGTTTTTCATGTGTCATAATTCCCTTTAGCAAGTGAAGTCCTCTTTGGAATAATACTTAGTACTGCCATATTCACAATTAAAGGAAATGTTTCAGTTTGAAGTTAGTGAAAATAAAGAAGTAATTTTTTTCCCATCTGAACCCCCGATATAGAGGGAGAATATGGTACTTTTCTATATATTCAAAGGGTCCTTGTGTGGAAGAATAGCTAGCCTCACTCTGCTTGGCCCTTGAGGTGACAATTTGGACCAAGGGATACAAGTTGTATTGAAGATGTAAGTTTTACTGAGGCAGGTTTTGGTTTAAGTTAAAGAAGAACTTACTAACAGGTAGAACTGCCTCCCCTAAAAATCTTGAAAAGGATATTGGATAGGAGAATTATACTTTAAACAGGGAGTAGGACTAAATGATCTAAAGCCTCTTGAAACAGATTTTTCTTGTCTGGAAATTGACAACATTTTAAACAAAATTATGAAGGCACATGATAAAGGTTTGACTCTGGAAGAGGGGAAAAGTTGCCCAATTCCATCCTACTGCTGTGTTTAGAACTTAACCTTTCTTTTCTATCTTGGCTGGAGATAAATAACCTCGTCTCTTAAAATGATGCAAAACACCAGCCTAAATTAGTCTGGCAGGGTTCTAAATTCACATGATTTAGAAGAAATATTTAGAATCAGAATATGAGAATGTTTAGCAGTAGAAGGGACCTTAAAGATAATTGAGTCCTCATTTCTTCATTTTATTCTTTGAATTTTTTATTGCTGACTTTTGGAGTTTTTTAAAACCAACTTCTGATTATTTTTTTCTCTGTAGAGAGAGCCATCTTTTTCAGTAATGAATAAAAAAAGAAAGGAAAAAAAGCGAATCTAAATTAACAACACATCACCAAAGTCGTTAGTGTATGTGAAGTTACACACCCATAGGCCTCCACCACTGCAAGATAGAAAGGGAGAAAGGGGTATGTTATATGTGTGTGTATTTACATATGCCCATTTCATTTTTTTTTCCTCCATGACTAAGTTTGGTCATTTTAATTATATAACATTTTAGGTTTTTTGCTGTTCTTTCTAGTTATGCTATTGCAGTCCTTGGTGTATATTGTTTTTCTTGTTTTGCTGACTTCACTCTGCATCAGTTCATATAAATCTTCCCATACATCACTGAAATTTTCCTATTCATTGTTTCTTGCGGTACAATAACATTTTATTCTATCCACAAGTCACAGTTTGATTAGTCATTTTCCAATATATGAAACTTCATTTTACAGATGAGCAAAATAAGACCAAGAAAAGACTTAACCAAAAGTAATGGTAGAGTTAGGACAGGAAACCCAGTTTGCTTCCTGATCCAGTGTTCTTTCTGTCATACCACTATTATCATGGGTAAGGTAAAAGGGAGAGTGAAGCTTTTAAATAAAATATTTCATTCCTTCCTTTCCTTAATTTTGGCAACAGGGATTTTGAAAATACAGTTTCCCGTGGAGAAACCAAAATTCAACAGTTGATTTTCCTATAGGAAAATCCCAATGCTAAAAGTAAATTTGTTAGAATGTGTAAGGTATTTAGGGGAGCTTTATAGAACCCTTTTTGTAACCTTTAACCTTAATATCTTTGATCATATGAAAATAATCTATAATTTCCTAAATCATGAATTTTGCTCGGATTTAAATTTCCCCCGTCATCAGACACCTTGTATCTTTTTGTCTGTGGAAGCCATTTGTTGTTTCTCAGCAAGGCTGAAATAGGAATACATTGTCTATACTTCTGTGACATAGTTATCCTAAACTTTAACATACTTGTGTTTTAAAT
The DNA here is from genome assembly GCA_028658325.1 of Potorous gilbertii. Classification (NCBI taxonomy): domain Eukaryota; kingdom Metazoa; phylum Chordata; class Mammalia; order Diprotodontia; family Potoroidae; genus Potorous; species Potorous gilbertii. The sequence continues at coordinate 223,815,249 of CM053770.1, forward strand.
ACTGCTACAAGTATTTGGTTTCTATTATAACTAACCTAGGTTATTAAATGATAAAACTACACTAGGATTTCCTGAAGATGCTACGTATTAAAATAGTAGAATCTTAACTATAATACTGGCTTAAGATTTAATTCATTTTATGAGCCTTCTGAACTCTTCTTTAAAACTTCCAGTGAAGAATAGTATTTTTCATGACTTCAAGAATTTCTAAGCATTAGTTATTAATTTGTTTAATTTTGTAAGAAATCCAATGACTAAAAACAGAATCCCTACTAAAGTGTTGCTATATCTGGTGTTAGAAGATCTCATGTATACAAATGCATCATTCTGTGAAGATTCTCTAGACTGATGTTGCCAGATAGGTTAGAAATTATTTTCCTTGTTAATTGGAGCATAAATTTGGTGCTGGAAGGGACTTTAGAGGCCCCCTATAGAGGTTCAAGCCCCTTGTTTTCTGGATAATATGAGGGCTGGCTAAATGGGGGAGACAATGAAAACAAAAATATACAGAGCAAGCTATATACAGAACCAGCAGGAAATACTGAATGGAAGGAAGGCACTAGAATGAAGAAGGGTTTGGGAAGGCTTCCTGTAGAAGGTGAGATTTTACTTGGGACTTAAAGGAAACCAGGGAGGTTAGTGGTCAGAGTGAAGGGGAGACTGTATCCAGGCATAGGGGCAGCCAAAGAGAATGCCCAGGTGATGGAGTATCTTGTTTGTTGGACAGCCAGGAGGAGACCAGGGTCTATCATGAGCCCAAATTCATACACGAGATGTGGTGTTGGTATTATTTGCTATGACCTTTGAACTGTGGCCTTTGAGCTGATTGTGATATTTGAGAGAATAAAATTCAAAATGTTGACTTGTCCTTTTAGAGAAAGACGTTTTTAGATGCTTTCAAGTGCTAGTTAAACCAGAAATGCTAGTGTTTACTGAAACAACTTTAAAAAGCACCAGTCTGCTAGTTCTTAATCTATTTCTTTTAACATTCTTCCAAATTTAATAAACTAGCTCTTTCTCTTTTAAGGTTTTCTTCAGCTCTAAAACTGCTTAATTACACATGAACTTTGAGTAGATTTTCATGTATTGTTTAATGTTCCATAACTGTCCATTTAGATAATGTTTTGGTGAGTGCATCTGCCAGTGGTGATAAAATAGTTGTTTCCAATTGCAAGAATAAACCAGTTTCACTTTTAGAGCTGGCGGAAGGGGTGAGTATTCCTGACTTTTTTCCTTTGGTCTTTACCTTGCTTTATACCCTGATAGTATGTGGCACTTGCTCCTAATTTTAAAGATAGTTTATCAAATAGTTTATCATTCATTAAGAATTATAAGTTAAATACAGAAATATGCTACTATGTAATAACTCTTAGCAAAGAGAATATTCCATAATAGCAAGCTTCCTTTTTAGCTTCCTACTAGAAAGAAGAGTTGCTGTAGAAGGTATGGTGATATATTCCAGGGCTTGCATTCCCTTTGTCTAATCAAGGCACCTTCTTACCTCCTCCATTTGGAACACTGTGGCTCCCTGACCTTTTGTGCTGCTCAGTGGCTACTTTAGGAGGCTGAGTGTGACTAGGATCTGTGTAGTGTCTTTCTGACTTCCTGATGATTGGAAAATCCTAGCTCTGGTGATTCAGCCTTCCTTTTGGCCCTGGAACTGGCACTACTCCTTCCATTGCTACCATCACCTTGAATGTAGAGTGTGGAAGATTGAACCTGCCCTAATGCTCAGCCCCACTTTGTTAAAAAAAAAAAAATAAAGCAGTATTCCAAAGGGATTTGTTTGTTGAGGTATCTTGTTTCTTCCTGATTTTGTTTGAATTGTAGAATATAATTTTACAATAATGGTGCCTTGCTTAGTTTTATTGCTACTGTCTTTAGAACTTTGTTATATCTATTTTAAAGCCCGTGGAAAGACCACAATCCCTAGCTAATGGGATAAGCTGCTTAATCAGTTCAGAAGGATAAATAGCATTCTATCTCATAGGGTATAACCCAGCTTGGTTTAGAGGGCAGTCAGTGTTTTTTCTGCTCCTTTTTTGTGGTAAACAATAGGCTAGTTAGGCTGATAGGCAGAGAAAACACTAATGCACATTCTTGGCCACCAGTGCCAGAAGTTGATTGAAGATGGGAGAAAAATCTCCTCTAAAAGCAGACATAACTAAGAGCAGAGGGGAGATCGCAGCTGCTGGTAGATATAAAATATACCATCACTGGTTTTGGAGAGAACTTTTGAGGACCCTAGTCAAATAATGTGCTATATTTTTATGGCATCACTCTGCCGTTTCTGTGCCATTGGATCCCAGTAATTCATTCATCAGACATTGATTAAGTGCCAACTAGAAGCACATATGGCTTAGATTCAAGAAGAGCTGAACTTGGAGTTAGAAAGACCTAAATTTTACATACTGCCTCTGTTATGTAAAAGCTTGGTGACCCTGGGCCAGTCACCAAACTTTGATGGGCTTCAGGCATTTCCAGAGTTGAATACCATGTTATAAAGCACTTTGCTCCCAAGAATATTATCAAGTATGGAAGATAAGACTGGTATATAGAATAAAATAGAACAGAATACCTAGGAAAGGTACAAATAAGCTACCAGCAGTCCTGTTAGTGAAAAGCTAGGTGGCAACAGTGGAGTGCTGGGCCTCCAGTCAGGAACACCTGAGTTCAGATGTGGCCTCAGATCTGGCCTCACACACTTAGTAGCAGTTACCCTGGGTAAGTCACTTTACATCTGTTTACCTTAACTTCCTCATCTGTAAATAGGGGATTATGATAGCACCTTCCTCCCAGGGCTGGTGTGAGGATAAAATGCAATAATAACTGTAAAGTACTTGGCACATAATAAAGGCTATATGAAAGTTAGCTATACCTTCTGTTGTTACTGTTATTATGTTCTGTCTTCTCTGTAAATCTTGACTTCTTTTCTTAATGTTTCCATTGACCAGCACCATTCTTTAGGCCTTTATTGCCACTTGACTGGGTTACTTAGTAACCTCCTAACGGGCTTCCTTGTTTCAGATGACTGTGGACTCCGTCTACCCTAAACAAGTAGTCTGTCTTCCCTTCTAAATGGGCGTATGATCCTATCTCCATTACCCAGAACGGCTTCCTGGATAAAATTGAAAACACCTAGACTGACTTTCAGAGCTTTTTATAATTTGGTTCCAACCTTTCTCAACCTACTTCTCTTTATGGATTCTGTTCCAACTAGATTGGGCTGCTTACTTCATCTTGGGTGTTTTATGTTTTCCTGCCTCTCCACCCTTACCTCTTGGGAAAGGACCTGGAATGCCCTTCTCCTACATCTTTCTGAAATCAGAATTATTCTCCAAGGGCAATTTAATGTACCACTTTCTCTGTGAAGCCTATTTGGTATACCACACCTGATAATGATTTCCCCTCATTTATGCTATAGCACTGGGCCCTCTCATGCACTTATATTCTCATTTGTATCATGTTTGTTCATGTAAGTGCAAGAGATACCTCATAGATTATAAATGGCTTGAGGGCAGGGTCTTTATATTTATCTTTGTAGCTTTCTGTTGCCTAGCACAGTGCATAACATTGAGCAGGTGCCAGATAAATGTTGGAATGAGAATTCTGAGGCAGATTGTTCATTTGTAGCCAGTTATTCTGCCTCATCCACGTGGGTAAATGTTTGAAAATTTTGAATCAACTAAAGTGCTAAACTTAAGAAAATATTCAAAGACATTATCTTTTAAAAGATAAACTGATAATGAAGTATTAAATATTTTTATATGTTCTGTTAAATATACTTGTAACATGGACTTATTTAATCAGCTGTTTTATTTTTGCATCAAAAATATGCCCATTGCTTGAAATATCTTGGGGGTACAAGATCTCAATTCTTAAAAATCCATTATATTTCATAATCACATTAATAAAATCTCAACATTAAAAACAGTTCTTCTCTGTCTGTCAGCTAACTTTTAAAGCTGGATCTTTCACTGTGCCTTATAGGTCAGTTAGAAATTTTTAAGACACCCAAAATCCAAAGATGTGAGTCTTCTAAGAAAACCACCTTTCCCTGTCTCTTCCTTAAAATTAAATTTCTAGTTCTTAAAGTGTGGTGATTGATTGTAGCTCTCTGACAGAGACAGAGAGACAGACAGAAAGATAGAGTTGGGAGGAGGGAGGAAGGGAGAGAAATTGAGATTAGTCATGGTACTAATCTTACTATTGTTTAGAATGAAGTGGTTTCTCTGAATGGCACTTGCAAATAAATGACAGTTAACAGGTATTCTGCAGCTCTAGAGGTTTATGAGTTCTGTAACCAGTGACTATATTGAATAGAAAACTAAAACACCTTTCTAGTTAATTCTAGGCTGCTGGAATAATTTTAGATGAAAAGAATGGCCTCTCTGCCTGACTTCAGTACACTTTATTGTAGATCTAACTTGCAGAGATCACAGAATCCTGACAAAGAAAGAAACTTAATTTATACTGTGAAGATCAAAGTCCTAATCATGGAAAGTTGACTGTATTTGTAAGGTAAAAAAAGAGCTTTTCTTGAGCCCATCGTCTACAAGAACACTTGTGATTAGTGTAGTTTATTCTTGTTCTAATGTAGTTTGAGAATTTTAACAAGGTGAATGCTTTAAGGATCCATAGTTTTCTTTGCTCCAGATATTTTTTCCCACCTAATGATGCAACCCTTCCTTACCCTAGCAGACTTGTATTCAAGAATTATAGAGGCCACAAAACCCATCTCTTTGTAGGCCCAGGTTCTTTGGGCAGCACCTTTCTCACTGGACCTCTATGCAGAGACCTTCCAGTTCAGTGCAATTTGTTTGTGTTCTCTGGTACGACAATTGAGGACCCAGGGCCATCCTTGTTACATGGTGAGGAATTGGAGGATGTCTGAGTGGAAAAAAAACAGATAGCAGATGTCTGTAGAGCACTTCACAGTTGAGAAAGGGTTTTCTGCATAATTCTTTGTTTGATCCTCAAATGGCCTGGGGAAGCAGATAGTACAAATTAGGGCTTTCTACTTGAAGTACCTGAGCCTCACTTTTCTCAGTGACTTACTCAAAGTCACATGACTAATAGGAATTGGAACTGGGATTAGAACTGAGACCTTGTGATTCCATAACCCGTCTTCTTTCCACTCTGCCTCTTTGCTTCACATAGTAACTGTCTACATCTGATAGAAGCAGCATTCCACATCCATAGTCTCATCTTTCTTCTGAGGCCAAGACTGGTCATTAATTAACTGGCTAATTACACAGAATTCAGTTTAATTTTTAATATCTTTAACATTTATATAGCTGTATTCATTGTGCATATTGTGTATATATTGTGTATATTGCTGGGTCATCTCCGGTCATTCTGATGAATGTCTGGTCAATGGATTCAGATGACTCTGGAGGAGAAGTGAGGCTGGTGACCTGCACAGCCCTCCCTCACTCAAAACAAAGTCAAGTGCAAGTCATGTCATCATTTCTCTGATGGCATGGTCTTTGCTTGCAAAGCAAGCAAAATAAATAGGCTGATGAACTGAACAGGCTAATGACCCTGATGACAAATATTATTGGCAAAGACAAAAAGACCTCTGAGAGAAGGGTTTAATGCTGCCTGGCCACATTTCAAGGTGGTCCCTCTGCTTACCGCAATAATCTCTATTTTACGTGACTAGGATTTCAGTTTGTCTGCTTTTCCTTTATGCCTCCTTTTTGGTCAGATAGCCATAGATTTCTGCTGTTGCATCTAGATTAGAAGATGTTGTTCTGAGAATCCTTTAAATAACTTGATATTTAAGTAGCTCTCTCTACATATCGTTAGATTCTCAAAGATGAACCTTTTGGTGGTAAACCCTTTCCTATCCAATGAGGGAGTGATTATCAGTTAATTTGCAAGGCTTTTCTGATAGTTCTAGAATGAAAGGAATGAAACTCTTATGAAAATCTTCATAAGCCCATTAGTGTTTGATTATTATAGTCAAAGGCAATTGAAAGTGTGCTCACGGATATGTTGACATTTCCTAACCAGACTTAAGAGCTCATTGATTTCCTAAAACAAACAAATAAAACAACTCAATTCTGTAAGGTACTCTCCAGTGGAGAAATGGGTTGTATTCCAAAGATTCGCTAGTAAGTTGGTTGCTTGAAACTCAGATTGTGTTTGCCTTTAGCCTGTTACTGTAAATGATGGTCAGGTTCCCAGGCTAGGTCATAAAAAATATTTTGTAAGTGTCTATAGGTCTTGAGCCCTGAGGCCAACACTAAGGGAGACTGTACAATACCTGAGAGGTGCGGTAAGATAAACTCCTGCATAGGAAGGCTCTGGTAGTCAGGTGGAGGGGATGTGGGGGGTGTGGTGGGGCTAGGGCGGGGCAGAAGTTGGCTTAGGAGTAGGTTTCCATAAGTTGTCATAGAAGGATTCTGTTGCTGGGTGGGAAAGGAATATGTTTATAATATAAGTTATAATAACTTAGATTAATTAAAATGGTGTGTTGAATAAAAAGGGGTCCCATTTTGCATCATGTTGTAAAAGAAATTTCCTGACAAGATTTTAGGAACGTAGTGTGTAGGTGTTATGTGTCAGTGGGAGGCTGTGCCTGGTTCCTTGACTTGGCTCTGGCTTATAGGTCATTGAAATGTCAGAATGAGCTAAGGAGAGACGTAGCTGAAAATCTCTGAGATCCTCTGGATCATTAATATTTGATACATCATAATGCTCAGTTATCCATTGAAATTATATTCTCGACAGCATGTCCATTTGGCTTAAATGAAGCATATGATGAGCTGTTGGAACCGCCTGTATATCCCTGGTCCCCACATAGGTGTTCATGCTATAAAGTAAAGCCAGGAAAATGAAGTTGGAGCCTGGCAGACTCCAAGTGGTTGAGTTGAGAAATCTTTCCTCAGAAGAACAGAAGTATTGCTATATGTATAACATAGTATATGTTTGAGATCTAAGTCAAAATCTTGATGTCATTCTTGGTTTACTGAAAAGACTTCTTCCTCCCCCCCCCCCAAAAGAACTTGAAATTGGATCTACAAAGAATACAGTTGCTTAATTACATGTTAATTTTTTGTGGTTTGAATTTATTGTGTGTACACTATATTGAATCTTTTTTTTGTAGCAAAAGCAGACATGTATAAACTTAAACTCTGTATGTACGTATCTTGTAAGCGGAGGCCTTGATAGCGTTGTTAACATTTGGGATTTAAAATCAAAAAGACTTCATCGATCTCTTAAGGTAAGAAATTTTTTTTATGTTAGTTCACCAACTAGAATTCTCAGAAAAATTGTGGGTTTTTTTTTCTAATTTGCTGTTGTATTAACCAAATTTTGCTTTCTAAGTCTTTCTAACATTCAGTCTAAAAGTAAGACGCTTCAGATTTTATGAGATTCAGTAAAAAAGATAGATATTACTAAATCCTCTAAACATAAACCTTATTTTCTCAAACAATTTATCTTGAAAGTTATAAATTGTTGTTCCATTTAAGCCATTTTCCTTGTATGTCTGTTTTAACCCTCCAATAGAAACTATTTGTTTTGAATAAAATGAACCATCTCATTTTTTATTAAAGCACTTTTGGGTATCACCACCAAGTTAATAAAAAAAAAGAAAGAAAGAGCTCATGGGTAAATGAGAGAAGGAATAGTAATGACGGTTGTTATTGAACCCTACAAATCATCAGAATCAGGAATTTTACTTAGGTCCTCTAAAATATTCTCCTGCTACTGGGTTTTTGTTATTTGTTTTTTACATAAAAAAAACTTTGGAGTGTAATTTTCTTTGATTTTAGTTTCTAAAAGTGACTAAAATCTATGGGAATACCTATGGGTAAATTTTTATAGTGGTCATGTCATCTTGGAAATGAGACAGATGAAAACCCTACTGACCTTGATGCCATTGAGTCAGTTCAACATAGTTAGAGAAATGAACATTACAGAAAGATGAATGGTTTCTCTCAGCTTTAATCATATCCTTCAAAATGTCTGTAATACTAGAACTGCTTTTGTAATTAGCAGCTTTTGGGGAAAGATGCCTGTTAGCTGAAATTGGAAGATCATCAACTTTTTACAATCTGTATCTGACATATTAGATAAATGGAAAGTTAAAAAGCTCTTCCTAGAAGGGTGATACAGGTTTTCTTTAAATTAAAGGTGATAAAATAAAACCATACTTAGATAAATACATTTATTGGAGAAAGGAAGAGAGAATTGAAAAGAAATTAGGATTATATTTTCAGTTCATTTACTTATATGCCCAGTTTTTTGGCCAAGTCACGTAACTTCTCTGCCTTAGTTTTCACTAAGTTTGAGATAAGGAAAATACTTATGTCTTTCATAACTAAAAGATGTTTGCATTGTACATTAAAAACAATTGGAATATTGAAACAGTAGTCCCACTTCCTTTCCTTCTCTTCCATCCTCTTACAGTTTTTGCCTATTTGAAATAGCAGCTCTTCATTTGATTTAGAAAAGGTAAAAGAGAGTTGAGCCTTATAAGATTCTCAGAAAACCTTTCTGAATTCAATGTTGTAGGGACATGAGGCCTAGCTTCATCTTCTTAGCTCCTAGGGCCACTCTCCCCACCCCATTTACTTATTTGTGTACATATTGTCTGTCTCAATAGAATATAAACTCCTTGAGGTATGGACCTGTTTCATTTTCGTCTTTTGTATCTTCAGCACCCAGCATTGTGGCTGGCTTAAGGTGCTTAAAAAATACTTGCTGATTAGTGTGACAGAAAAATAAGAGTAATGGCTTTTATCCTTCATATTAATGCTAATCTGACCATTACTAGCTATATGATAGCTGGTTGGTTTCGTATCATGAATGATCTCTGGTGCCCAATTACTCACATCTCTGTATCAGTAAGCACCCTAACACACACGGGGGCCTGTTATCACAGGTTCTTAGATCTGCATTCATAAAAGGAAAAGCAGCTTTCAAGGGATTAACAATCACTTTAATCAAGCACATGTATCATTCCTTTAACTAAGCACATATATCATTCACCTAATTCAAGGGAGTCAGCACCTTGAACTTCAAAGAAAATACAGAGAAATCAAAAGATCAACAGATATGGCTTACTTTGCCTAAATTCAACAGACAATTGAACCCCAACTGTCTGACCATAGTTACCAGACAGGGTAGCATGACATCTGAGTTCTCAAAGCCGGGGCGCCCCTTACCGGCTTCCCAGAGTCCTCATCTGACCAAACACACTTCCAGTCAGTAAGCCCCGAAGTAATCAACAGACATGGCTTCCTCTGCCTGACCATAATTCAACAGACAGGTACAGATGTCTGACCATAGTTACCAGAGAGGGAAGCATGACATCTGAGTTCTCAAAGCTAGAGGACTCCTTAGCATCTTCCTGGAGTCCTCATCTGACCCTCAAACAAAAACAGCCCCAAAGTAAAACCTCAACCCAGAGTATTTATACCTTTTTTTAGAGATAGAGGGCATCACGACCCTTTGATCCAGTGCCTCATTAACAAAAGGTATGGGTCTTTCTACAAATCTTCCCTAATCAAACTCCCCTAAATGGGCAGGCTCATTAAGGGTAGGGAAGTTATTTAATCACATTAAAATAATTAGCACTACAAACACATATACTGTTTCTAGTTAAAGAAACTCTGGTTTCTGTACTTTGCACATTGTAAAGACTCTTGATTGATAAAGGCAAGATTCAGTCAGAGGCACTTTAGTAAAACAAAAACAGCAAAAGATCCTAATTTGATTTCCATTGTAATCTCTCTGTCTAGCCCTAACTTTTTCCTGAAATGAAGGAAATGGACAGTTTCCATTGTGTGTTATTACATATTCCCTTTCTCCTAACCCTGCCTCTCCCCGTGCGAAGAAAATGCACTGTTGTATAGATACTACGCTAGTCTTTATATAATTTGTAGATGGACACATTAAAATGAAAACAGTCTTAGATTGACAAAAAAAAATGTAATGTAACAGTTAAAAGAGTAGGCTGTTAAAACAAATTTTCCACATCATATTTTATCTCTTTCAGGATCATAAAAATGAAGTAACTTGTGTAACATTTAATTGGAATGATTGCTACATTGCCTCTGGATCTATAAGTGGTGAAATTATTTTGCACAGCCTAACTACCAATTTATCCAGTACTCCCTTTGGTCATGGTAATGGTCAGGTATAGTATGGGCATTAATTACATTTTTATTTCAATTTTGGGTAATTGCACTTTAAATGGTGAAGGCAAACCAGAATTTGTTGGTTGAAATTGTTTTTTCAACTTGTTTTAAAACATTTTATATTTCTTATTTTAAAAGTAGTAGTATTTGGTAAATGTCAAATAACTAATCCTGTTGATAATCTATGTAAATATTTGTGGCTTTCTGTTTAGTCATTTTTCAGTTGTGTCCAACTCTGTGACTCCTTGTGCGGTTTTCTTGGCAAAGACACTGGGGTGGTTTGCCATTTCCTTCAGTGGTACTTTTTACAAATGGGGAACCTGCAGCAAACAGCGTTAAGTGACTTGCCCAGGGTCACACACCTTGGAAAAGGAATCTTCTGGGGCCCAGCATGCTTTCTGCTGAGAACCTAGCTGCTGAATGATAGAGCTGTTTTTGGAGCTAGTCCTCTTGAGTATAAGCATATCAGTGTCCTGGGCGTTAGCAGGTGGCAGAGCTTTTTAAAATCCTGTCCCTTGATTTCAAGATTTTATAAAGGATTTCTGTCATACTTGGACACTTGTTACACTTCATGTGCAGGGACAGGAAAAGGACCATGTTTACTAACATTTTAATGTATTTTATTTGTAGATAATAAAAAGTTTTATTCTTCTGTTTGTTTATGAAAGAAAAAGAAACTTAACAAATAGCAAAACTTAATCAGGCTAATGTTGGACAATCAAAGGTATTTATACATAAAGGAAAAGATTGTTTCAGTGCTCAACGCTTTTTTCAGATAATGTGGTTTTGTTTTTTTATTTGCTAAAAAAGTCAAAGCCTTAAAAAAAATGAGTTTTCTCCAAGTTCTCTGTAGAAATTTATTTACATTTTATGATGTATAGTGGTTAAAATTCTTTAAATGGTGTTTTGCTATATTCATAGAGTTGTATTAAAATGTTGTGGGCTTTTTTGTGGTTTGTTTTGTAGTTACTGTCTTATGTGGACAATATGGCATGGGATGTGCACTTAGACCCAAACGTCACCATCCTAGCGTTATGGAAGATTCAGAAGATCATAAAATGTTACAAGTAAAAGAGATCTTAGAAGTTACCTACTTAAACCCTCTTATTTTACAGTTGAAGAAACTGAGGCTAAGAGAAAATCAAAGACTGGCCCACGGGCATGTAGTTAGTGGTTGATAAGGTGGATTTTTAGTCCCCGGAGACTATCTGTGCTTTTTAGTACCAAAGGTTAGCACACAGAGTAGAATTTTTTCCTCCACTGAAGTCTTCCTGACATAGTACCTCAAGTTATGCAGATGACCCTGGGGGCTTGAAGGTGATAGGAGCCCCTGGAATTCTAGGCATAGGGAAGTATGAATTCTAAGACACAGGCTATCGATGGGGGCACAATACTGCTTTTTGACTAGCATGGAGAGGTAAAGATTGAAAGGTATGGTGGACTCAGATTGTGCAGAGTCTTATTTTCTTCCTTTCCAGGGAAATAAATTTGAACATTGATCATTAGATTGTGAGTGGCTTGAAATGAGAGCAAGGATTGTCTTCCTTTCTCTTTGTATCCTCTCTGCTTAGTTCAATACTTGCACATAATAAGGACTTGATAAATGTTTTTTATTCATTCATCAGTGGGCAAGAGGAAGAGAAGGTTTTGATCAAAAGAGTGATGTGACCAGGTGTATATATAAAGAAAACAAGCCTGGCAGTGATGTTTTAGAAGAGTCAGAGTGAAGGTCCAAGATCTGATGTCATTCCTTCAGTCTAATAGAGATTTAATTCAGTGTCTGCTTACTGTGGTCCTGTGTACTAGGTACTAAGGATCCAGAGTCAAACATGAAATAATCCTTGTTCTAAAGAAGCTTAATTATACCAGGGAAGGCACACAGGCAGTGAAATCCAGGGGAGCTATCACATGCATATTTACAGGTATGTAAAGTTAACTTGAGGACACAGCCACCACTGGCAACTGGGGAGATGCTGAGAGGCTTCACCTGCAGTGAGAGGTGGAGAAACCTTAAGTAAGTATCTACTATGTGCCAGGTGCTGTGCTAAGTGCTGAGGATACAAACATGAAAAAGAATGCTTGAAAAAGCCTAAAATCTAACAGGGGAAGATCATACCCAAAGAGAAGCTAAAGTGGGGGAGGGCTGGAAAAGGCCTTCATAGAGGTTTGGGCAGGAGCTCTTTGGCTCAGCTCTCCATTCAGAGGGCGATGATAAGGGGTCAGTGTGGAGGCTCTTGAGTCTCCAAGGATAATGATGAGGTCCCTGGGATTCTGATGGGGGTCTCCAAAGGAGGACAGCCACAAGTGGGAAATGAAAGTACAGGAAAAAGAGAAGGAACTAGTTTGGCTGGCATATAGAGTGTGTTACAGGAAGTGATACTCAAGAAGTCTGGAAAGGGAGGTGAGGGTCAGATTGCAAAAGACCTTGGATACCAAGCTAAGGAGTTTCTGTCTTATTCCAGAGATGAGAGGGAGCTACTGAAGAATTTTGAGCAGAGAAGTGACCTACCTCAATCTTTTCAATCGTGTTTTAGGACTGAATTGACAAACTGAGGGAAGGATGGATTGGAGAGGGAGAAACTGGAGGTAGGAGGACCAGTTAGAAACCTCAGAAACAAGAGTCTAAAATAAGGGGATTAGAATTGGGAGTGGACAGAAGGTAACAGATGTGCAAGAGATCAGGCCAGTGTGATAGACAACTTATTCGGTATTGGAAGAAAGTCAGTTGTGTATCTGAGGTTGTAAACATGTGTAGCCAGAAGAATGGTGGTGCTCTCACAAGAAAGGCTAAGTGTAGGGTAAGAGGATGCATTCTGTTTTGAGTTTTTGCTTTGAGTTAGCGATTGGACATCTCCATAGAGCTGCCTAGCAGACCGTGAATGGTGGATGGTACCTGGTTAGGGTTGAGGAGACAGAGTGGAGCTGGACATGTAAATTTGGGATTCATTTGTCAAAAGAATCTCTGGTTGTTGCTGACATCCCTGAAGGGGAGAGCACCTAGAGAGGGGAAAGTAAGAGTTCAAGATGGAGGCTTGGGGAACACAGGATAAGATGCTGATCCCGCGAAGGAGAGGAGAGAGAATTGTCTGATATCTGTGAGGAGAACAAGGAGAGCAGTGTCTTGGAAGTTTGGAGGAAAGAGTGTCCAGGAGGAGGGAGCAAGTGGTTAACAGTATCAGAAGCTGCAAAGAGGTCATGGAAGATAAGGAGTGAGAAAAAGTCATTTGATTGAGAAATCAAGAAATGACTGGTAAACCTGGAGAGAACCACTTCTTGTAAACAGGGTTGGAGGTCAAATAGCAAAGGATTGAGGCATGAGTGGGAGATGACAAGGTAAAGACAAGTAGAAACTGCTTTTTCTAGGCATTTGGCTGTGAAAGGGAGGAGATGAAAGAAAATGATAACATGAGGGCATGGCAGGTTCAAATGAAAGTTTGCCAAGAATTTGAAGACTTGGTGATGCTGTTAGCAGGAGGGAAGGATCTAATGGTTGTGAGGCAGCTAAATGAAGCAGTAGATAGTGCTGGGCTCAGGAAGCCCTGAATTCAAATCCAACTCAGTTTCCTATTAGCTTTGTGACTATGGGCAAGTCACTTAAATGCCATTTGTCTCAGTTTCCTCAACTGTAAAATGGGGATAATAGTGATAGCACCTTCCTTGTAGGTTGTTGTGAGGATCGAATGAGATGAGTATTTGTCACGTGTTCAGCACAGGACCTGGCACATAATGCTTATAGATAAGGAAAGATTGAAAATGAGAGGGCCTAATTGTGGGGGCACCCTCCTGGAGGGTATAGTGGATGGGATCAAGGGTCCAGGTAGAGGCAAGGAACAACGCTGAGAGAATGAGATGTGTTGTAGAGAGTTTTCAAGTATAGAGTAAGGAAGATTTGATTCACTTAGAATGACCTTAATTTTCTTCATAATATGGGAGCTAAGGTCAGAAGAAGAGAAGTTGGAGTGATGAAGGGGGCCCTTGAGGAGAGGAGAGGAGGTTTGGGAGTATGGGAGGGGATCAGTTAGCTGAAATGTAGAGGATTGGAGCAGTGAGGGCCAGGTCAAGGTTAGATATCACCAAACTGTAGCAGACCCGTCAGTACTTTCAGGAGACTTTTTCTACCAGTATTTGAAGGAACTCAGATGATAGAGAAAGCAGGTGATTGGGAGCAATACAGATTTAGGGTTTGGCTGGATGTCAGGGGCAAATATACAATGGAGTTGCAGCAGATAAAAAGAGACTACAGTGTACGACTGAACTCAGTCTCCATATTGGTGACTGTAAAGCGGGGGAGAGTGAAGCCAAAGCAGTGTCCTTGGACTGAGAGAACAGAAAGTACGGGGTGAGAGCTCATTGTGAGGAGAAAAATAGTTTCAGGACAAACAAGGCAGAGGCCACAAAGGAAGCAAGTGATGATCAGAGAGAATTCTCAGAATTTCAGGTCATGGAGTTAGTGCATAGCATGGCCTATGGTGAGAACTGAGACTCGACCATCCCTGTGGGTGGTGGAGGTAAAGTGAAGACAGGAAGTGGAAGGCTCTTGGCTGTGTCACTGGGTGTGTCAGTAGGCCCGAATGTGAGAGCAAAGGAAGACTGAGTTACATTGACCCCCTTGAGGCATGATGAAGGAGTCCATGCAGTGTCCATCCCTGATTAAAATATATACACTCTTGAGTATTCTTACATGGGAAAAATAAAGTAGTTTTCTTTGCGGGATAGTGAGACCCTTGCATCTTAAAATTAACTTTTGGAATATCTTAGGAAAGTGTTTTTAAGAGTTTAATCTCAATTTTCACTTTTTAAATTAGATAATTATTAACATAGATGCTCTTTTGTTTCCCTTTTCTTAACAAATTAACAAATATTAGCCAACATTGACATTTCATTATGCAAAAAAGAACAGAAAGAGGATTATATGTTGTATACTATTTTTAAAGATATATATTTTAAGACTATACTAATAACCAAACTGCCCCACATACTTCTCTAAGCATATGAATTTTCTTGTGCTCTCATCTCTCCCTCATCTATCTATTTGCATGGTATATCTGCATATATATATATATATATATATATATATATGTACATATGATATGCACACAGATGTATATGTTTTGTCTTATGGACTTTTTTCCTTTTCTTCCTTTTTTTTTTTTACGTCACTAATTCCCTCCTCATTCACTCTCCCTGTCACTGTTCTCGTCAGCCCCAGGATAAAAACCCTCTCATAATTTCCATATTCCCTGATCTGAAAATGTGTCTTGTTTGACAGCCCTAGTTCATCACATTTCTGATGAGAAATGGGCATTGTGCTTCATCCTCAGGCCTCTAGAATCATGATCTGTTGTTTTGGTGATCAGTTCTGAAGTCCTCCATCGTTGTTTTCCTCTCCATTATTACTGTCGTTGTATAGATGGTTCTTCTGGTTCTGCCCACTTTTCATTAGTTCGTACAGCTCTTCCCCAGTTCCTCTGAGTTCAGACCCCTTCATCATTCATTCAGCACTGTTAATAATCTCTTACTTTGATGTGCCATCATTTGTGCTAGCACACCCCTGTTGGTGAGCACCCACCTTATTTCTATTTCTTCACTTCAACAAAAGCAGCTTCTACAAATATTTTGTACATGTCAGCCCTGCTTTCCCCCATCTTGGATCTTTTGCATATATGTGGTTAGTAGTGGAATAACTCCAAGGTTCTCAGAGTATGTGACTTTTTGAGTGTTCCAGGACTTTCCAAAATGGTTGGATCAGTTCACAACTCCATCAGTGGTGTACCTATTCTCCCACAGGCCATCCAACCGATGTCATTTCCCTTTTTTATCATCTTTGCCAATCTGACTGGTGTGAGGCAGAATTTCAATTTGTTTTTCTCCTTTTATTAGTCACTAGGAATATTTTTTCATGTGTCTTTTTTGATAGCTTGCATTTCTTCTTTGAAGTATAATGAAATGTGAAAGTTAGCCTCAACTTAGACTCTTGAAAGCTGCTTGTTCATGTGTCTTTATGTATTGGGGGATGATTTTTGTTCTTACATATTTGTATTAGTTCATGATATGTCTTAGATACCAGACCTTTACCAGAGAAATTTGTTGTAGAGGTTCATAGCTATTTCTTTCTAATTCTAACTGCATTATTTTTATTGGTACAAAAGTTTTTCACTTTCATGTAATCAACATTTTCCATTATATATTTTATGATCTGTATCTTGTTTGGTTATTTTCTTGTAAAGCAAAACTAGGAAATAATGCTGGAAAGCCTCATTTGGAAATTGGGTTATGGTTCCTGCTTTAATTACGTATTTATTAGATGTTATCTCAAATCTTATAAATATTAACACAAATTTTTTTATAGTTCTGCTTTGTTGGTGTTTATTACCTTCATTACTTCGATAGACCTGAGATCCCTCTCCAGCAACAAATTGCAGTCTAGTCATGCTCCCTCCTCTTGTAAGCTTCTTGCACTTTGCCTCCAGTCAGTCCTCTGTGGGGAGCTGGAGGTCAAGAAGGGTGTGGTCTTCACATTGTGTGCGCTCCTGACATGTGAGAAGATGAAGCTAAGATTCCTAAGAAGGAAAAAATACCTACTTCTTGAAAGAAAATCTTGAATGTTTTCCTTTCTTTTTCTTCCTCTTCGTTCTCTTTCTATTTATAAACTTGCTCTGTAAGTTTACCCTGTCTGTGTTTGTATATATGTGTGTAAGTGTGTGCGTATTAGATACACTTCATACGTACACAAGTAATACATGTATAATTTATTCTTATATACTAAACATTTTTTTATGAATACCTTTCCTTGTAATTTTAAGCTGACTTGCACATTTTATTATACTTCTGATTTAACTATAAGTTGATTAATGAAAAGCCTGAGTCTTTGTGGGCATTTAACAAAATTTCTCTGAGGTACTTATAAAACTTATTCACAGGTGATTTGGAATTGCTCTTAAATGTGCTCTGAAAAGCTATCACTTTTCAATACTGCCATATTTCTTTTGGCTGTCTACCATTATCTTTAGGTTTTCTTGGTACAAAGAATAATCTCAGTAACCATTTGGCTCTTCAAAAGCCATTTAGTGTATAATAATCTATAAATGACTTTTGTGTATATGACTTATGTGAGGGATATGCATTTAATTGTTTTTACCCCCATGTGCCATTTGCAGTATAATCATGTAAATAGCAGATGTGGACATGAGAAACCTGTACTTACCTAAGCATGTAATAGATTCAGTGTTTTTCATGTGAGAAATACTGTGCTAACAGTTCTTCAGTTTTATTATAGATACCAAAATTTTTTTCTTGTACAAAAATGTATTTCCTGTTTGGAACCTATCTCACACTTGCTTAAGGTACATCAGATTGTTCTTTGTCAAAGTGAGACAACTTATTAGTTAAAGTCCTAAGTGGAAATCTTATTACACTTAGTTTTTTAATACTTGCCAACTGATTATTTGGTTTCTGTATCATTGAGGAGTCTTCCTTTCCTTTTGATGTTTATTCATTTGTATATTTATTAGAAAGTGAAGAAAATGAAAAGACAGTTCTCAGGCATATTAGAGGAGTTTAAATTTAATATCCAGAATAATTTTTAAAGTCATTTTTTAATTTATGCTATTCTTGCAGAGTGAGGGGTATCCCGAATTCAATATTGCTACTTAGAGAATCTTAAAAGACCTAGAGCAGAGATTCTTAACTTAGGGTCCATGAACTTAGTTTTTTTGTATATATTTTGATAACTATTTTATTATAATTCATTTCCTTTTTGATCCTGTGTTTCATTTTGTGCATTTTAGAAAAAAAAACATTCTCTAAAGGGATTTGGTTTCACCATATTGTCAAAGGAGTCTGTGATGCAGAAAACCTTTAGAACCCTTCACTGAGAGGGAGACCTGTATAGACTTGGACAAAAATTGTCCAAAAGAAATAGATGAACTTACAAATCCAGCATGGTCCCAAGAAAGTAGCTGTTGTCCTTACTCTATGAATGATTTGAACTGGCTCTGTTCTTGGTGACCAGAGCAGGGAGAAGTGTCACCCAACAAGAGCTTGGATTACCGGAAAGGCCAAAATATTTGCCACATATTGTTGGTATGAATGGGACCTTTTAATATATGTCCTTAACATTTGAAAAAATACATTTTTCAATTTTGTGCCTTTTTGAGTGGATTCACCAGTGTGCTTCTTAACTCACATTTCTTCTTAATCTAGGGGCACAGAGGCAAATGTAGTAGATAGATATTCAAGGGCCTATGACTCTTTGAAGATGAGGATCTTGACACTCATGGATTCAGTTTTTCTTTTCCTTGATGTTTTAACTTTCTGGTCATGGGAAAACAAAGGGATGAAGTGGTTATCTGCCCACCCTTTCTGCTTCCAAAGTCTTACCCATGTGACATTTAACAAGATAATACACATAAATACATAATTTCAGGGTAACTAGTCATTTTTATTAAGAATGCTAGCATTTAAATAAAAGAGGTCAGTGACACTCTCAGGGCTCATGGGTTATACAGCCTTTGAAAAGTAAGTGTTCCAGAGGATGGCAAACAACTCTGATTGGCTAACAAGTAATGAGAGAGAATGAATCTTACAGTGAGAAGGTGGACCTGTTCTAGTGAACTTTGATGATATCATTTACTTCTACAATACCATCTTGGGCAATCTAGGCAAAGAATTTATCCCCATGCAAATCTGCATGGAGCCCAATGGACTTCTTACACAATAAGTTCTTTGTAAGGTTGGGTGGAGTCTGATCACAACTGAGGAGAATGTTAATTCAACCTTCAGAGACTGAGTTTTGAAATGAGGACTTTAGAAAAAGGGGGGAACTTTGAGTGTCCTCAAATCTTTGGTTATTAATAATAATTTCTCTCCCGTGCCAGCTCCCCTTAAAGTCTTTTTAAAATGTGTATTTTATATAAAGAGAGCCATAGTATTTCCTTCATACTTTTAGATAACTGAATGACTATTGCCCTTCTAATTTTTAGATGTCTATATAATCATTGATTTCTTTTTTCTTCGCCATGTAACTGTTACAGCCTAGTTCCTGTCCTCCTCAGTTTATAGATGAGATTATAATACTGAGAGCTTGTTTCTTGCCCAAGGTCAAAAAAGCCAGAACTCAGGAGATTTCTCTTCCATCACTTGTATTTAACCAAACTACAGGACTGTGTGATCTTTGGCATAGTTATACACATGAGAATTCTGAAAGATTGTGCTGCAGGGCAGTTTTAGCATTTTTAGATACATCAGATTTATTAAGGTAGTAATACTAATCAGTTAAAGGAGCTTTTAATCTATTTGTCTTTCTCAAGTAAATTTTAAAACATTTAGGTTTTTTTCCTTAGCATTTATTGAACATAAAAATTGGCTTCTATAACTACACAATCTGCTTTAGAGGGTGAAGACTATAATAATTTCCCAATTCTGTCTTTTTTCCCCAGTGGGCTATCCTCCAAACCAACTTATAATGCCCAGAAAATAGAACTTGGGTAAAGTGTTATTTCCCATATGTAGGTGAGGAGGCATCCCTCTCATCCTCAGATGAGAAGTCATATGCAGATCATACCTGTAAATTTATGTCTTCCTGACCTCAGTTTCTTCCCTTCTTGAGGGGGGGAGCATTATGGAAAACTATTTATTTTTCCAGAAGCAAATTGGAAGCTTCTCTTGAAATTGTGACCCTTAGTTTGACATGATTCCATTGGTGGAAGTGCTTCTTTTACTGATGTGGATTGTAACCCCTCTCTCATCTTGTGTGATTCCTTACCTGGGGAAACTGTGGGGCACATTTAAAGTGTTTTTCTTGTTCTCGGGGGCACCAGTGCATCCTTCAGACTTAGTTTTAACTGTTGTCTCTCTTTTCCTTACACAACCAGCCCACCTCCTTTCCCAGTTAGCCATGTCCTTCATGATGCCTTTTATGCCACATCCTTCATGCAAGCCATTGTTGGTAGCATGCTGCAGCCTGCTAACTATAAGCAGTTACATCCACCATCTGTCTTTTCCATTACCTTTTGAGTTATTTGTCATGTTAATTATTCAGGACCTGGTGTTCCATGATTCACAGCCATATGGCATCACTGAGCTGTGGGGGGATAAGGGGGATGGGACAGGGGTGGGGGGAAAGAGAACTATGATAAAAGCACTCCTTTTGTAAAAATAAGATTTCATATGCACCCATGAAGAGAAATTCATCTTCCTTCTATTAAAATGTACACTTAAGAAGTGTAAAACACTTGGTTTCATTGCTCTTTTTTATGTTGATTACTTTGAAAAGACTTCTTGAGAAAAATTATTAATAGGGCATATTCAACAAGTACATTAATATAGTCTATTATTGATTCCATGGACTCTTTAAAAAACCAAGAATCTGAAATCTGTGAAAAGGGGGAAATTAGGGTTATTTTTTAGTGAAGTTAACAGTATTATGGAGTAATATTACAGAGACTCAATTTTCTGTTGGAAATAGATCTTCTGAATGTGTTAAGAAATTTGCTTTCAAGTACCTGAAACTGTCTTGAGGTATTCTAACACTGTTGAGCTTTCTGTAGATCAGGAATATGTCTCCAAAGGAACAAACTTTGCTGTTTCTGCAAAAAATGCCATGACTGATAGATCCCTTGGATTATAATTGCTCATAACTAGTTAGGCACACAGATTAGTGACTAGCCAACCCCTGTGATCCATTTCTTGAAATGAAGCTTGGAAATGAAACATTTGATTATATTTGGCCCTTTACATCCAAAATGGGCTTTAAATGTAGCAGTTTTAGTATGATTATTTTAAGTGAGATTACGATTTTTAGAATGTTGCTAGGTAGAAAACTCTTTGCAAGTTACATCTCATTTTCTTTTTCTAAAGGGAAATTTTTGATATTTGAAAGTACAACTTAGGTGATTATTTGTAGATATATTTATACTGTAAGAGACTGACTAAATGTCTTTTATAATTATTATTAATGACACATAAAGTGTTTTAAGCCACTTTCGCTATAGTTTGTCTAATTCTTCACTTTTTTAAGTCTTGCTTCCTAGAAAATTTATCATTTTAATTTGTTAAAAGATTTCATAACTTAGAGCAATGGTCTCCACAAGAATTGTCCTGAAGGCTGCATCTCTATGTATTTAATGGAACTGTCAGGTTGCACAAAATGTGCATCTGATTGTCCTTTTCTGGAGTTCTGTGAAATCTATGGATACCCATTTATTTAGTCTTTGTATTGTGGTTTTGGGTAGTTTTAAGTGAAATGTCATTATACAGTTAATGGCTTGGTATGCACAGCATTGTCCTCTCAGCCTTCATTTCACTGAGAAGAGCCTTTTGTATTTCCTGTGTGTGCAGTGTATTATTGATTTGCCTAAGAGGTAAAAGCAGCATATGGTGATGTGATAATGCTGTCTGATAGCAAGCTTTTTTGACCTTTTTTAAAGAATTTGATTGCATGGGTTTTCTAGCCAAAGTTATTTTGATTCGGTTAGTGATGTGTTAGGGACTTTAGTGTGCATAGCACTGTATTGGACATTGACAGAGGGAGACACTAAACATAAAAAACATGATCCCTTCCCCAGAGGTCTCGTTTGTTTGGTGAAATAAAACACACCCACACCTACAGCAAAGACCAAGGAACACTTGAAAATGTGACATAAACTGAGTCCTTCGATGATGAGAGGAGGGGTCAGTGTTAGTTAGGGTAAATCAGAGAAGAGGATGAAGGACATTATTTGACCTAAGGAGTTTATTCTTCTACCATTACCTGCCCTTAGAATCAAAGAACCATAGGACTTAGAGCTAGATTGGATCATGGGAATTATCTAGTCCAGGGTTCCTTAACCTTTTTTGTTTTATGGACCCCTTTGGTGATCTGGTAAATCCTGTGGATCCTTTTTGGAATAATAGTTTTAAATGCAGAACAAATTACACAAGATTATATAATAGGGATCAATTATATATTGGAATTTTATGCTCAGCTTATATGTTAAAAAAAAAAAATCAAGTTCACAGGTAAGAGCCCTGAACTGATCCAGTCTTCTTCCTCTGCCCCTGGAGGCTAAATGATTTACCTAGGGTCACACAAATAGCAAGTATCTGAACAGAGATGTTAAACCAGGCTTTCTGACTCTGAATCCAGTGTTCTCGCCACTGTCAGACTAGTTATTTTAAGAATGGACGTAAACCTCTTTCTCCACCTAAGAGTATGTAGGAACCAGAATGATGAAGAAATGAGGTGAGTTTGGGTGAAGTGAGGGTCAGCTCATCTGTGCTTGAAACCATTGTGACTGGTGGTACCACGTGGACAAGGATGAGGGAGTTCTTATCTAGCTGATAGCTGCTATCGGGAATGGGTTTTATAGCAGTGAAAGTTTTCTTCAGAACTATGTTATTAGATTACCAATAACGTCCCATTTTTAACGTGCGTGATGTGTGTCTGGTAAAAGAAATCTGATCCTGTTTTGATTGCTCAGTTTGTTTGTCCTCTTTCTCGTCTTGCTTGCCTCTATTTGGTGTCTGTGTTTTAAGCTAGTTTAGAACATGTTTATATCTCCTTCTAGGATTCAAGAGAAAGAAGAAGTAAAACTGAAATCAGTTAATTCTGGCACCTTTTGAAGGAATATGTGGAGAAATTGTTGAAATAATATGGCCCCAGATGAGACCAGTCCCCTGGGCTAAACCCTGTGTTACACAGGGTTACCAGAGCTTATTCTCTTAAATATATGAAGCTTATCTCATTAAGTAACCTTCTATTACCAGTCACAGGCCCATATGATCAAATCTTTACATGAATAGATTAGACCATGTTTTCTCTAGGGGGATTGGGAGGTAGGGGTTAGTAATAGGAAGTAAAACTACAATAGGAAATCAAGACAGTATGGCACAAAGGCATAGTCATAGAAAATTTGAGTCCTTCAGGATGTCTGTGGGGAGTTTTGCTTTTCTTACTAATTCATTCAGCTTTTGAAAGATAGAAAAACCAAGGAGCAAAGTTACTGCTGGATTTAATGTTTATCAGTAAGGAAGTGGTTGGAGTTCACAGGAACTTTGGGAACAGAGGCTATGTTATCTTAGCATTTGTGTTAGAAAAAAAGAAGGAATATTCTGCTTGGACATGTAGAGCATGTAGTATGCACTTCAGGGTCAGATGTTGAATGAATGCTGTTGCCTTTACTTAAGAATTTAGAAAAGAGATTTCTGTAAGTTTGAAAAATAATTTGGTATGATCTCATGAATGGACGCTGAAAGAAAAATACGATGGAATAGGACTTGGAGACAACAATATGTTGATAGTATAATTATATATAATCCCAATGAAGAGGGAAAAGGTCAGGCTGTAACCTCTGGGGCTTATGCTCTGAACTATTTGGACTCATATTTTAAAAGGACAGGTCTAATAGTGCAAACAAGGTCAGTTGGGGAATGGTGACTGGATCTGAGAAGGAAGGAAATGGTAAATAGGCCTTAGGAAGGTTAAATACCACTCTGGTCTAAGCCCCTAAATTCCCAGGACAACTATAAGCATTTTTTTAACTGTATTGTAGTAGGGGCCTGGCAGAGGAAGATTTTAAACAAAGGGGTAATGGAGCTACAACTTGATAAGTAGCTGTGAAAATTTCAGTGAATGAAAAGGAAAGCAGAACCATTGAGTTCTTACTTTATTTCTGTTTTCTCTGTCAGGGAAAGTGACTATTAAACAGAAAAAGGATAGAGCAAGAATAGATAAGAGAGAACTCAAAGCAGAGGCAAATAAGGAGTTAATACAAGAACATGTAATTGGCCCTTACAAAGTCAGTTTCGCTGGCCCAGGTGAATCCTGTCCCAGTGTACTAAAACTTGTGGGTGTGATTGGTGAACTTCAGTTGGCAGTCTGTGAAGAATTGCGAACAGGAACCTTGCTATGGAACTTAAAGTAGGAAATGATTCCTCTCCTTGTCAAAAGAAGGAGTTAGGTGGATTCAGATTTATAGACTGGGAAGCTGACAAAATTCTGGGAGGATTATTAAAGCAGTGGTTTGTTTGCACCGAAAAGGAATTGGGTTATTATACTGAGCCATCATCCATTAGGGAGTTGGCATAAAGACTTTTAGACTCCGTGAGTGCAGGGACTGTATCTCATTTCTCTTTCCATTTCCTCTGATGTTTAGTAGTATTTTGCTTTTGATAGATACTAATAAATGGTTAATGAATGAATTTTTTTTAAAAAGTGTCCTTATGATATCCTCGTGGACAAGATAGTTATATAGGCAAGAGCAGGGGTGGGGAACCTATGGCCTTGAAGCCACATGTGGCCCTCTAGGTCCTCAAGTACAGCCCTTTGACTGAATCCAAACTTCACAGAATAAATCCTTTTATTAAGGATTAAGAGAGTGCTACAAACTTCTGTGAAGTTTGGATTCAGTCAGAGGGCTGCACCTGAGGATCTAGGAGGGTCATGGCCTCGAGGCCACAGGTTTCTCATTCCATGGGCTAGAGGGATATAAAATTAGGTAACTTTGATACAATCTGGAGTGAGATAATAAGAACTGAAGTTTCTCTGACACTTACATGTTTGCAAAGCCCATGATGTATATTATCCTGTATAAGCCTTGCTAAAGCCTGGTGAAGTAGTTACAGCAGATATTGGGATTCCCATTTTTACAGAGGTAGAAGCTGAGGAGTAATGAAGGTAATTGACTTACCAAGGCCAGAAGTGGATTTTTGACCTAGGTTTCTCCTGACTCTGAGAATGCATCCTTCCCAGCAGGAGGCAGTCTGCCTCTCACTGCTGGGTGCTGTCCTGGGTCCTAGGTCTTATTCTGTTTAGTTGGAGGAGGATGTTTATTCTATGCATGGGTGTTGGGAAGCTGGACTTGATGATGTGCTGGATGGTGAGATCAGAATCCAAAAAGACCTCAGCAGGCTTTGATAATGGCCCATATCTAATGAGAGGCTTTAATAATTTTAATAGTGTTATTAAGATGATGTGGTCAAAGGGAAAACAATCCATTGTACAGTGGAAGGACTTCTGAGAGCAACAGTTCCAATGAAAAAGATTTTTTTTTTTTTAATGCTGCAAGGCCCTTGTGAGTGAATAATGGTGACACCATGACATCCACAAAGGCAGAGGCCCTGGCGTTGAATCCGGGCACTGGCTTCACTTTTGGCTGTTAACTTTTTATAAAGGAGCTGGGTAAGCAGGAGCTTGTCCAGGCTTGTGAGGGTGAGCATCAGAATCTAAAGAACTTTGTTGTAGAAAAGAGAAGAGACATGGGCATGGGGAAGGTTGCAGTCACAGTGTTCACATGTTTGAAAGGTCTGTTACGTAGTAGAGGGAACTGTTTGGTTGGCCCCACAGTTAGGACAAGAGGGTAGAAGTTAGAGGTGGGCAGACTTTTAGTTCAGTGCCTAACAGTTTGAGTTATCTAAAAATGTCATCACTCATCTTGTTAGATAATGCGATCTCCATTTCTGGAGATAGAAGAGCCATGATGGTTTTGTTCAGTCTCTACCAAAGGCCACGGTCAGTGGTACAGGGGAGCAGTCAATGAGTGGAAGTTCTAGAGCTGTAACAATATAGAAGGTGTCAGCATCTTCATTTTAGAGGCAAGAGCTTTGAGACTTAAAGAGATGGAGTGATTTGCCCGTGGTCACACAGTTACAGTAACTGGTGGCGGAAGAGTGTGTACCCGAGTCTTTCTGACTCCAAGTATAGTTCTCCATGTGTTGTCCTCTGTGGTGCTTTCCTGTCTCATTCCTCAATAAAGCATGAAGAATGTGCTTTCTGAACTCGGAGGGGAAGAGGTGATCATTACTGACCTGGGGAAAGAGAGCTTTGGAGAAGTGGTTCTCCAACTTTAAGTTCTAGCTACTGAAAGATGCCGTCGTTATTTGGGCTTTAAAGGATGAGTAGGAAGTTAGGGGTGAAGGCTGCTTTTGGGGAAAAGTTTTTTTAGCAGCAAGGGTTCCCAAAGGCCCTGTGGTGAGAAGGGATAGGGCATAGAAGGGAGGGGAGCAACCTAAAGGAAGTTACTGAGGCAAAGTGGGGTCGTGTAATGGAGGGCCATGCTTTTAAATGTGATTTGGCAGGCAGTGGGGAATCTCAGAATGGATATACCTAGTGATTTCGGAGTGTCTTTTCAACTCCAATATTATGTGGTTTTATACATTCCCATCATACTTTTTATTTCTTTTATAGCACTTAGCACCTTCTACTTTGTGTCATTGGTAATGGAATATTTCCTTCCTCTTTTCTCCCATTTGCTTGCAAGCTCCTTGAGGGGAAGCTGGAACTTAACTGTTAAATAAGATATTTGCTGGGATGTTTGAAAGCTCTTGCTCTAGAAACCAGAATATTACCTGTCAGGTACCCACCCCATGGGCATCCAGTGTCTGCCTGTTGGTTGATCAGTATCTGTGTTATATACATATATCTTTATCTGTATTCACAGAATGCTGTATATGTTCACATTTTCATGAAATGTTTTCTGTTTTGCTTTTAACAGTCTGTTCGTCAATTGAAGTACTCCTTGTTTAAGAAATCTCTTCTGGGCAGTGTGTCTGATAATGGAGTAGTAACTCTCTGGGATGCAAATAGTCAGAGTCCTTATCATAACTTTGAATGTAGCCACAAAGCTCCAGCCTCAGGAATATCTTTTTCTCCTGTCAATGACTTGTTGCTTGTAACTATAGGCCTGGATAAAAGAATCATTCTCTATGACACTACAAGTAAGATGTAAGTGGTTCATTATTTTCTTAATTTGGTAATGAGTAAATATTACCCCATATTAATTAGAGTGTGCGTTTATGACTTGTACAAAATCTATAGAAAATTTCAGCAGCACCAACGATATTAAGGAGATGGTTTGAAACAAGGTAACTTTTTCTTTTCTTCTTTTACAAAGGATATTCCAAAAGCTAGCAGGTTTTTTCAGGGATAGTGTTTTTGTTACAATGATGATACAGTGTTTAAAAAGAAATTTTCTGTATAGTATAGTTGCTTATTATCTTAAGCATGCAGAATTAACTGTCAAATTGGATGTCCTTCATAGTAGATCACCTGAGTATGTAAACTTTAAAACAGGATTCATTTTGTTTTAATACACTAGGAAAAATTAATTACCAAAAATCTTGTTCTTAGAGAATTTGCTGGATATTGGTACTATACTATTATGTACCATATTATCTGAGCTCTAATCTGGCCTGATGCTGGTCTTTCATAAAAATAGTTACCAGGATGTTACAGAAAGACCAGAGCCCTCAACTATGTGATTCATGTGGCAAAAGATAATGTTACAAGTAATGTCAGGGAATGTCTTAGCTGACATCTTCTGCCCTGCTACCTTTTATAGCTTCTTGAATATTCATTATTATAACCCAACTAAGAAAGTCCTTGACTACTCAAATTAGATAGGATTCTATAGATTGTAATGCCCTTTGCTCCCTCAGTTCATTGCTTCTGTATTCATGTTAATGACTATACTGTTGATATGATGAGATTGACTAGAATCGGTCTATTGTCCTTCCACACCCTTTCCTTCTTCCCTCCTGGTTGGCTTTGTCTTAGTTATGGGAGTTAGAAGCTTTACCTGTTATAGTTTGTTGCCTCTGCTCAAGTACTCCACCACTTCTTTGGGGAAAGCTGCTTCTGTTCTCCTCTTAATTGCTTCCAAATCTAAGAGAGGAGCAGCTAAGAACAGCTAAGGAGAAGGTTCTCTCCACAAGAAAGGCTCCTAGCTCACTTTACTGTGGATGTAAAGGTAGAGCACTAAGGCAGGGTGGAGGAGTGGGAATGATGATGCTTAAGAATCTCCAACCCAGGGGCTACAGCATTTGGGAGGGAGAAATGGACATAGGGGAGGTAGGAGGACATGTCCTCCTATTTGTCAATATACATGTCAGTTTGGCATGTGGTTTACATGCCTTCATTTGGTTCTTTCTCCTACTAGTTTAACATATACAAACCCAACAAAGTCATGGGCAGTGACAAGAAGAACATATTTTTTGTGTAGTAACACATGCGCATAAGTTAACAGGAAAACAGGATAAAAAATGTCTTTTATAAGTAAGTATGTATGCTGTGTATTAAAGATATCTTAGTCCTGTTCTAGAATACTGTCATTTTAGGCTGCCATATTGGGAGAGTCACATTCCTATGACATTTTAGATATGAGGGATATTTCAAGGCTGTGTTAGCATACACTTACACATAGACCTATGTCGTCTTCCCTTTGTGAAGGCAACTAAGAAGTTTGGTGGCCGAGGCTCCCCTGACTGCGGTAGACTTCATGCCTGATGGAGCTACGCTGGCAATTGGATCTTCCCGTGGGAAAATATATCAGTATGACTTAAGGATGTTGAATTCTCCAGTAAAGACTGTCCTTGCTCACAAGACATCTGTGCAGTGTATAACATTTCAGGCCTCTTCTGCCCAGTCTAAGGTGAGAAATTTCCTTTTATCATTTTAGATTTTGCTAAATAAAATCACAGCAGTAATCTGAAAGATTGAGCTTTTATGTTCAAGACTTAAAACATGATCTGAATAAAGTTATGGTGTATTAAATTTTAAATGCATTCTTGCTTTTTAAAATATCCATGTGATAAACTGTGTTTAT
The DNA here is from genome assembly GCA_028658325.1 of Potorous gilbertii. Lineage (NCBI taxonomy): Eukaryota > Metazoa > Chordata > Mammalia > Diprotodontia > Potoroidae > Potorous > Potorous gilbertii. The sequence continues at coordinate 223,843,981 of CM053770.1, forward strand.
GAAATTTAATTTCTACATTTAATTCTCAGATATTCTCTCTTCCTTCTGAAACCTCTATTTTAAAAATAGCTAAACTTTTCTTTGTAATTTAGAAAAAAATGTACAGATGCTATTAAAAATGCTGAAATTGATGGGGGAGAACTGTGACCTCCATAGCAAAAAACCAGGGCATTTGTGGCTTGTTACTGCCCAGATTGGAGTACTAGTAATCAAAAATTTTAAACTTATTCCTTATTATATTTTAGTCAAATTTAAATAAAGGCTCATCAAATAAATCTGCCTTGAACAAAAGAACGGGTAAAGTGAGCAGCACACCAGTCCCAAATCCTGGAATTGTCAGAGAGCCAGCTTCTCTAACAGGTACTGCTGTTTTATCTCAGCTCATGACCACAGTTGAAGGGAAAGGATCAGTGGCTGTTCCAGGCAAATCAGGTAAACCAATTTTAGTATCTTAATTTTTTTTAAATTTTTCATCAGATTTATATAGCCAGAATTTTCCTTGAAGCTCTGAATGCTTTATTTATTTTTTTGTTTTAGGTAAATTTAGTTTTCTTTTTGTATTTATTTTTAAGTAAAAGTTTTAGGGTTCTTTTAAAGATGTTAAAAATGAAAACAGTGTACACAGTAAAAATATTGGCTACCTAAAACCTGACAGTGATGCTGATTGCAGAAATTCTTGATGTTCAGGCTACTGCATGTATAGTAGCATGACCAAAGAGCTTTCAGATTTATGAAGTTGAGATAGCATGGAGTAGTCTTCCCAAATATGGATTCAATCTTACCCAATTAAGTAGAGCATATTTTATTTTATATTTTATTTCTGATTGTCATTTCAAAATTTACGGATGTAAATCATTGAAAGATTTTTTTTTTTTTTTTGCTACTTAGAGGTAGATCTTTGGGATAAACTTTTTCTTTCCATGATACTACTTCCTTCTGCATTGACCAACTGTTCATTTGCTTTTGCCCTACAATAGAGTACAATGGTACAGCACTCTTAAATTGTTGAAAGGAAGGAAGCCTTTTTAGTATCTACTAAGAAATATGTCACATCATCAACTTCCAACAGCTAATTAAAAGAAAAAACCTAAATGTGTGCTGGTATGGAAATGAGCATATGGAGGTGCCATTTTTCACTTATTCACCAGGTATTTATTGATGCCTTCAATGCTCAAGGCCATTTCCAGAATAGTAGTTACTTTCTGGTATAGAAGTACTTGTATATGTCTGTCTTAATTTTAAAATGTAAGAAGCTTAGCAAAAATATTTTCTTTCATGGGTTGTATAGTTAGTGGATGTGCTTTCCTTCCTGATTGTAAAATAGATGGTTTGTTTGTTGACTTGGTTAGTAATGGCTGTTCAGTCTTCAAAATATGCAAATACATCTGTGATCCCATCGGTTTGAACTTTCCTTCCTGTGATGAGGATCTCACCCTGTCCTGAGCACTCTTTGTTCGTTCCCTCCCTTAAATGTGCCCCAAGAGCTCTGCCCAAAGCATAGGGGCCTTTCCCCTGACATTGTGGGGTGACGGAGTTCTCAATCCACCTATCACATTCTTATTCTCTCATATGACTAGCACTTGTTTCTTACTCATATGTTTGATGTGATGAGTGCTTTTGGAAACTAAGTAGTTATTTTATATGGGCTCTGGAGATCTGTATTGTCCTCATACGTCCTGATAGTTAGAGAGGAAATTATTAATCATTATACTGTCCAGTGAAATAGCATTTCACCTCACATAGGGAAAATTGTTGTTTGTTTTCCAAGATGATATTAAGTAATTTTTGCCAGGACTTAGAATGAATTTTTTATGCAAACTGTAGTAATTTTTAAGGATTATAAAATTAGCGCTATTGAATGTTGTTTTTGAAGTCTTCCTTTTTATAATGACAACAGTCTTGGCGAAGTAAAGAAGTTCAGTATCAAGTTATTGTTTTCGTTCAGCTGTTTTCAGTCATGTCTGATTCTTCATGACCCCATTTGGGGTTTTCTTGGCAAAGATAGTGGTTTTCCATTTCCTTCTCCAGCTCATTTTCCAGATGAGGAAACTGAAGCAAACAGAATTAAATGACCTGCCTAGGGTTACACTAGTATATGTGTCTGAGGTCAGATTTGAACTCAGGTCTTCCTGATTTCAAATTCAGTCAGTACTCTATCCACTGTGCCACCTAGCTGCCCCCTCAGTCTTGCTAAGGGTATTGATTAATGATACATTAGGTAGTTACCCTGTAGGTGAAATAGAGAGTTTACTATTTGCCTACCAAGTATTGTTGACCAGAATTACTATCCTTGAGATTAGAATAGCTATCCTAATGTGCCTTTAAAAAAAACCCAGGTTTGCAAAGCTAAGATCTTTAAGATCAGGCTTATATTTATAAATTAGTGAGGAGTCATACATTTATTGAATTTTAGGGCTTGGAAGAATTTTGATGGTTGTCTAATTTAATTCCCCTTTTAAATAGTTCAGAAAACTCAAAGGTTCAGCCACTTGACCAAAAGACAGATAGGTCCTTTGACAGGTCCAGAGTAAAAATGACCAAGCTCCATTAATCACTTCTTTCCACAGGATTTCTTAATTTTAAATGGAGAAGCAAACTTTTTTTATTTTATTTTTATATTATTTATATTATTGTGTTATTTATAGTATTATGTTATTTTGATATTATTTTAATTTTCTTTAATTATATTTAATTTTAAATGTGAGGACAGTGTTTCATAGCTACAGTTCTCATCATGTTAATAACTTTTGTCAAGTGAACAACCTTAGAGTCTATGTGAAGAAGCAATGTCCCACCTAGGTCATTTAAACAGACTCATTGTACTGAGAGTGAATTTACCTGTAACTTGTTAGAAAAATGTTTATTCATTAAATCATTATGTTATTACAGTGTTTTGAGTAAACTTTAAAAAGGCAAAGTGGCAAATCTTTAAATGATGCCTAATTCTTGAGAGTTAGAAGAATCCTTTATATGGTGTTCCTGAAATGCACTTAGGAGGCTTCATGATGGAAACTTAGACCAAATGAAGTAACATCTAAAGTGCTTTAGAAAATGCTGCTGCCACAACTGCTGTCATTGTCATCATCGTCATCATTACCACTACTTGGTTTGGATATCCTTTTGCTATTGTAATGATACTACCCATCATGGGAAGAGATAGTTGTGTATTAGGGGTGTTTATTCTAGACAGGAGGATACTGGGGGGGAAGGATGGAACATGAAAGCTGTCTTCATGTATTTGATTGCCTCATAGGTAGAAGAAAGGTCATACTTATACTTCTTGACTCTCAAGGGAAGAGCTAAGGTTACTGGCAGAAGTTAGAGGAAGTATTTCCACATGACAGTTGTTGCCTGCAGGTAGTGAGTTCCTTATTACTTAAGGTATTTAAGCAGAAACCAAATGACCACTTGGGGATGAGATTCATGTTTGGGAAATTCATGCTTTAGATAGGGTGGACTAATACTGATTGAGGTTCCATCCTTCTAATTTGGAGAGTCTCTATTTGTTTGATGCTGTTTCACGAATTACAGAAATTTTATCAATCTCATACCTTTCGGAGATTTTTCCTCCCTGCTCCCACCACCCAAAGAGTTTTTTCCTTCACTCAGCAACAAGATATTGTGTCTGCGTACATATACCTTACAGTCTTAGAAATTGATAAAATTATTTTTCATTTTAAAGGATAAATAATATAGTCTCTGTTAGTGTAAAAAATGGTTATCTTTTATTAAATGCTTGCTGTAAACTCTTCCTTTGGTTTTGGTGGTTTAAACTTTTCTCTAAGATCTGTCAGGCTTGTTTAAAAGGGAGCCATTTCTAAAGAGCTGTCTCTTTATATTCTGGGAACTGGGTAGCGCATGTCAACAGTTATGACCACTGTGATAATTGTCTAGTTCCACAGACTTTTGTCTTACATCCAGAAATAGACATTTACCCAAAATATTTGTCAGATGTTCAGTTATAATCTTCTTGCCACTCGCTACTGATTTCAGAAAAAAAATCAGAAAGCTGAAAGCGCGACAAGTTGTCAATATGCTGCTGCTTAAAGCATCTTGTTTTGGCCAGGCTTTTGGATCTTAGCTATTGGCTCCTGGCTCTCCTAGAGGCTTCTGGCTGGCACTAATTATATAAATAATTGGGTTCCATAGTTTCATATCAGATAATACTCCAAACAAATGGTCTAACAACATGACTTCGAAAAGTCAGAGCTTATGTGACCATTCTTAGGTATCTTTTGTGTTTCCACTCTAAGAATATACTAAAGCTGCTTCCTTTCAGATAATATGGCAAACTACCACTTATTCCCTGAGTCTTTTAGCATCTTTGACCTTCTGGAACATAGTTCTTAAGATAGGAAAAGCAAAAGAGGTTAATAAGCATCCAGAACAGATGACTCTGAGCACCTGCTACAAGATTAGGCTTTCTGCTCTGAGAGTGGGGGCCCTAAGCTCTCTTCAGAACCCATTTATTCCAAAACACCCAAATTATTTGTCAATTCCAGGTGGGGATAATGATGGATAGTAACGATACAAATCTTCAAGGAAAGGTTAAACAACATTGAGTATAGAAGAGTATCACATATCCTAGTCAGGATTTTCATCAGAATTGTTTAGGATAAACAGAATTGTGGTAATCGAAAGCTTCCACTCTCCTAAAAACTCAACTTTATAGAACTCAAAACATGCTGCAGAAATGGGACCTTGCTGTCTGTGCTTCCTTGTACTAGTGTTTGTGTTCTACTTCTCGATGAAGCCATGTCATTGCTAAATGCCACACTTCCAGAACATATACAATTTTCCAAGTTTTGAATGCAGGTTTCAGTTGCTAATTCCATGTAACATAGGACTTAGTTTTATATTTGTTATCTTTTTCTTCAGTCTTGCCTCGCAGCACAAATCCAGATGTCATTTTATCTCGAGAGACAGAATGTGGGAAAAATTCAGATCTCTCCAGCTTTGATGATTCTGGAGGGAGAAGTAGTTTAGGGGACCTCTTCTCACCAGTGAGAGATGGTAAGTCTTTACTTCCTGTCTTTCATTCCCCCCACCCTCCTTTTCTTTTTATTTCTTTTCTTTTTTTTATTTTTTATTTTTAATGTTCTACAATCACTGCCATAAAACTTAGATTTTTTCCCCATTACCTACACTCACCACCCCCCTCCCTCCCCAAGATGGCATACAATTCTATATATGATCTACACATACGTTCCTATTGAATACATTTTCACTATAGTCATGCTGTGTAGAAGAACTAAGATAAATGAGAGAAATCATATAACAAACCAAAACATAACACACACACACACACACACACACACACACACACAAATGATCTGCTGCATTCTGCACTTGAATTCCATAGTTCTTTCTCTGAATGTGGAAGGCATTTTGCCTTAAAAGACTATTGGGAATTTTTTAATTTTTTAATTTTTTTTTTTTTTATGTCTTTGCATTGCTACGAAGATCCAAGTCTACCAGAAAAAAACTCTCCCATACTGTGGTCGTTACTGTACACAAAGTTCTCCTGGTTCTGCTCCTTTCACTCAGCGTCAGATCATATAAGTCTTTCCAGGCTTCTCTGAAGTCTTCTTGCTCATAATTTCTTATGGTGCAATAGTATTCCATTACATTCATATACCATAATTTATTCAGCCATTCCCCAATTGATGGGCATCCCCTTGATTTCCAGTTTTTGCAACTACAAAGAGTGCTGCTATAAACATTTTTGTACATGTGGGACCCTTTCCCATTTTAATGATCTCTTGGGGATGCAGTCCTAGTAGCGATATTGCTGGGTCAAAGGGTATACACATTTTTATAGCCCTTTGGACATAGTTCCAAATTGCTCTCCAGAATGGTTGGATCATCTCACAGCTCCACCAACAATGAATTAGTGTTCCAACACTCTCACATCCTCTTCAACATTTGTCATTTTTCTGTTCTGTCATGTTTGCCAATCTAATAGATGTGATGTGGTATCTCAGAGTTGTTTTGATTTGCATCTCTCTAATTAAAAGTGATTTAGAGCATTTTTTCATATGATTATAGTTATCTTTAATTTCTTCCTCTGAAAATTGCCTGTTCATATCCTTTGACCATTTATCGATTGGGGAATGACTTGTATTGTTGTACATTTGACTCAGTTCTCTCTATATTCTAGAAATGAGGCCTTTATCCCAAGATCAGCTGTAAAAATTCTTTCCCAATTTACTACATCCCTCTGAATTTTGGTTGCATTGGGTTTGGTTGTGCAAAAACTTTTCAGTTTAATGTAATCAAAATTATCCATCTTGCACTTCATAATGCTTTCTATGTCTTCTTTAGTCAAAAATTCTTCCCTCCTCCATAAATCTGATAAATACACTATTCCTTGCTCCTCCACTTTGTCCATGATATCAGTCTTTATACCTAGATCATGTACCCATTTGAACTTTATTCTTGTGTAGAGTGTCAGGCATGGGTGTATGCCTAGTTTCCACCACACTGTTATCCAGGTTTCCCCGCAATTTTTGTCGAACAGTAACTTCTTATCCCAGAAGCTGGAGTGCTTGGGTTTATCAAACTGGAAGTTGCCCCCTTTTCTGTAAGTAACTATAGTCAGAAAATCTCTTGGGTAAAGATGGTGGATAAAGTTCACTGCAACTTTGGTGATCACTGTTCACACCTTTAGAACACGGTGAAAGACTGGTTGGTTTAGGGAATGAGGCAAAGGAACATTTGGTGTGATTCTTTCATACCTGAATTCCTCTAGTCTAGTGTTCTAGCTCTCCTCTTTTTCCCTCCACTAAAAAGTCTCCTGCTTGCCTCTTCTATGAGAGATAATTTACCCCATTCCATTTCCCCCTCTCTCCTCCCACTACATTTATTTCTCTCTCACCGTTTACCTTGATTTCTTTTAAGATATGATCCCATCCTCTTCAATTCACTCTGTGCTCTCTGTCTCTGTGTGTGCATGCATGTGTGTATGTGTGTGCACGCGCATGTGCACGTGTGTACATGTGTGTGTGTAGTCCCACCAACTAACCAGATACTGAAAAGTTTCAGGAGTTACAAATATTGTCTTTCCATATAGGAATGTAAACAGTTCAACTTTGGTAAGTCCCTTTTGACTTCTCTTTGCTGTTTACTTTTTCATGTTTCTTCTCATTCTTGTGTTTGAAAGTCAAATTTTCTTTTCAGATCTGGTCTTTTCATCAAGAATGCTTGAAAGTCCTCTATGTCATTGAAGGACCATATTTTCCCCTGAAGTATTATACTCAATTTTGCTGGGTAGGTGATTCTTGGTTTTAGACCTAGTTCCTTTGACTTCTGGAATATCC
>CM053770.1:223851799-223869452 GCA_028658325.1 Potorous gilbertii
ACCTCTTTTGCCAGTTGAGTTAGCCTATTTTCCAAGGTGCTATTTTCTTCAGCATTTTTTTGGGTCTTCTTTATTAAGGTATTGACCTGTTTTTCATGCTTTTCTTGCATCTCTCTCATTTCTTTTCCCAGTTTTTCTTCCACCTGTCTAACTTGATTTGCAAAATCCTTTTTGAGCTCCTCCATGGCCTGAGCCCATGGGATACCTATTTCAGATGTTTGGGATACAGAGGCCTTGACTCTTACGTCTTTACCTGATGGTAAGCAGATCTCTTCCTCGTCAGAGAGGAATGGCAGAATCATCTTCTCAAGAAAATAACCTTCTATGGTCTTAGATTTTTTCCCTTTCTGGGCATTTTCCTAGCCAGTTACTTGATTTCTGAGAGTCCTCTCCACCCCTGGCTTAGATTCGCCCAGCTAGTCCTTGGGGTCTGAGATTCAGATGCTGCTCCCCAGCCTCAGGGCTTTTAGCGGCAGGCCTGGCTGCTATTCAATGGGAGCTTATCTGCTGGTGCTCAGGTGGGGGCAGGGCTACCTCTGAGGCTCAGTTCCCTCAGGGGGTTTATGCAGAGACCTTTTGTAATGGAGCTGCTGCTGATCTCCTGCCTGCCCTGGGAGCCTCTGGGCGCTGCTGCCTCTGCCTCTGCCGCAGCGGCTGCCTTCCGAGGGGGTCCGAGTCCCGGAGATACCCCGCTCCCCTCTCAACCCATCTCTCTCACTGACCTGTGAGTCTGTGGGTGGAGGGACCTTTGTGGCCGCTGGAAATTCCATTCCCTGAAGCCTGCTTGGATCTGCTCGCTCCCCCAGTGCCGTGTGGCCTGGGCAGGGCACGGGAGGGCTCCGCTCCCATCCAGGGCTCGATGGACCTTTGGGATTGGTTTTTCAGGGCTCTCTGCATTGGAAATCTCCTTCACTGTGTTTCTGCACAGCTTCCACTGTTCCAGAATTTGTCAGGAGTTCTTTTTAGAGGAAATCCATGGACTGTGGGTTCGGAGCTACCAAATGTGTGTCTTTCTGCTCCGCCATCTTGGCTCCGCCCCTGCTTCATTCTTTTTGCTTACGTTTTCTTTGTTCCAAATGTATTTTCATTTGGACGTATTGATAAATTATTCTGATCTAAGGTAAAATAAATAAGTTATTGATTGTGGAGGAAAATGAACATACATGGTAGAGTGGTGCGTTTGGGTTTTTTTTTTTTGTATTGTAGAAATGAAGAGGAAAGTGCCAACTCTAATCCTTCCCTTGTCCTCTGACACTTTTCTGTTCCCTCAAGAGGCTTCAGAGTGAATAGAAAAGGAATCAGAACTTTGGTTTTATTTTCACTTTTTTTCTTTACTGCATAATTTTTTATAGATGCTGCTGTCCACAAGGCAAGTGAGGACTCTGTTGCCAGAGGAGATGGTAGGAATTTTGCAACACTTTTTCCCCATTTTGATAGAGAGGACTTTTATGAGAGATTTATGTTATAGATTAAGGCCTCTGTGAAGTTAATAATTTTCTTTGTTATTTATAAGAACTACTTAAACAACTACTGTTTTGTGGAATGAAGTATAGATCACAGGTGCTATCACTAATGTACAATAGAAGTATTGTCCATTTTCCCTTCTTTTTAGGCCTAGACTTTCTTCCACAGCTAAATGCAATGTTTCCAACAAGGAAACAACCATCAAGTACAAACACACCAGGATCACATCTTAGCTCTCTCCATGTCTCAACGGAATTCCCACTTACAGAAGAGAATGAAAGTCAAGATATAGCAGCTGAGAGTAAGAAGATACAGCCAGGAAAACAGGAATCGAGGGAACCTTTAAAACAGGTATCTTTGCAGGAGAATTTCCATCAGATTGGTTTTTTTTTTGTTTGTATCTTTTTATAGTTAGTAAGCATAATGGATTTTAATAGTTAACCAGATTCACGATTTCATAGGTTTGGCTAATGCTCCTTTGATGCTTGTTAAGACTTTTTTACCTCTTCATGAGTTTCTTTGGCCAGAGAGATTCAACACCTACTGGACCATCTTGGGTGCTAAGTTAGCAAGGCTGACTCTCACCTAGCAGGCATATGGTCTTATCTCTGAGTCTGTCTCCAAGCTTTTTGTGTCTTGTAAAATGTGACAAAACTTACGAACCACTGATAGAGTATTCTGGAATTCAGAGTTAGCTCCATTACACCATGAGGAATTGGAGTATGACTTGTATGGAGGACGGTGGAGTTTGTTGTTAGAAGGTTATTAGAAATTGTGTTGTTGTGTTGTTAAATCATTTTATTTTCTATAAAAACTTGCTTCTTCATAAGAGGTAGAACTAGTAAGAACATGAAGAAAGACCAGAGAGTTATAGCTAAATAGTCACACAGTAGAATATGATTTTTACTCATGTTTAGAGCACCATTGTTAGTTTTATGCTGTACTGAATATATTAAAACAGGTTTTTAAAATATTTTATTGGTATATTTTTTTTATACCATAGCCAATTTCTAATAGTTATTTCAATAATATCCACCATAGTAGCTTTCTTCTAACAATAACAAAATCAACAAAAAAATTGCATAACAAAACTGTCAGGGACTGCCATGGATAGACTTGGTATCATTCTATACCTGGAGTCCACCACTTCTTTCCTGAGAGGAAGGAAGTAATCAATATACATGTTGTTCAAGAAGAATGGAAAGTAATGCTTGCACTGCTTAACAAATATTTATGGGATGGGTCAAATGTATACCTTTATTTTCACAAAGAATCCTATTTTGTCAGATAGTATTTCTATTGAAGGGGATATTTAGGAATAAGTGTTCAGGATGACTGGATTTTTCTTTATTAGGCTGTCAAAAACAGTCTGTTTTTGTATTTGTTGAAGAGGTCAGTGAGTCTAGTTCTAACATTCTGGTAAGATTATCTTAATAATTGGCCTCAGTACTACTTTCCTTCTGATTTTTTTTTTACTTCTCTTCCATTCCCAAAAAGAAGATAAAAATCTGTTGATATCTTAGATTAATATATTTAAAAAATTGGAAGCTACAAATGCATTGCTAAAATGAGTTGTTATTGTAAATTTGAAGCTTGCCAAGTTCATCTCTTCTGGTGCTGAATCTGGAAATCTGAATACCTCCTCAACATCTAATGCAGCAAGAAGCCCTGAGAAAACAGAACGACCAGACAGAGAAATTCAAGGACATTTGACACACGAATCCCCAATCAATGGAACTACCATACCTAGTAAGTGCATAAAACTGCTTATTGATATCTTCTTCATGTGTGCATGGATTCAAAAGTTTTAGAAATTTAACTTGAAAAATTTAATTAAGTACAGTAGGGAGCACCACGTTTGGAAAAGAGGTTTAAGATATGTAGTATTTAGGTTTTTTCTTATTCTCTATTTTTTAAAATACATTTTTACTTATTTAAATATTTCCCAAGTATGTACATATGTTTATTTAGTTTAGGACCCATGTCCAAAGTGACTTTGTTTTCAATTTTTTGAAGAATACAGAAGGAAATTATCATTGTATATGAATTAGCAAAGATCTGTACTATTTCATTACATTTCCAGGGACCAACTTCTGTAAGATGATTTGCATGGACTGGAACCTTTTTTAGATATGACTCACTGTAGCTTGACTACGTAACCCTTGTACTTTTAGAGTCTATCATGGTGAAGAGAAGACAATGCTGACCATTGTGAGACATATCCCTTAGACTGTAGGAAAGCAGCCTTTAAAGAGATAAGAAAAGTGATTGGTATCACCCCACCACCAGAGACTGCAAAAGGAAAAGAGATGGACAGTGATTAAATTACCAAAAATTTCACATGACCAAAATATGAAATTCTGATAATAGATGAACAAAGAATCCAGAGAAACCACCATGACTGCCTGGCTCAGATTTTAAGAAGATGTTCAACAGTTAGAAGAGGAGACATGTAACCATTGACAAATGTAGCTGTAAATGGAACTGCAAGGGCAGTGTCAGAAAAGCTAATGCCTGGAATGAAATGATCTGACTGTTGTGGGAGACACAATGGGCAAAAATGGGCTTTTGAAAGGCAGTCAGAACAAGGAGGAAAGAGGGTCACTGTTGGGGATAAAGGTTCAGTTTTAACAGGTGACAGAAAAGGCAGAGTGAGTCAGCTCCTAGTTTTAATTTATCTTCTCCAGAAGGACAGACTGGAAAGAGCAAGACAGACATGTGAGAAGGACTCAGAGTCCAAGATAGGCAAGATGCTAATGGTTATCATATGACTCATATTTGAAGAGTGCCATAGTGACCTCATTGGATCCTCACAACAGTCCTATGAGGCAAAGGCTGTTTTTATCATCCCCGTTTTACACAGGAGGAGTTTGAAGCAGAGGGAGGGTAAGTACCTTGACTGGGGTCATCGAGTAAATGTCTGAGGCTCTGTTGGAATTTTGGTTTTCCTGATTCTAGGTCCTCCTGAGAAGAAGAGCACACAGCTGCTTGAAATCAGTTCATCTCAAAGAATAAAATGCTTGAAAGGAGGAAGATATTTCCCCCAAATATATTATTTAGCGATTTTTACTAAATGAATGAATCATGAAGGTTACACAAAAGGAAGTGGTATATTCTAGAAGCTGTCTTGGGCTCACGTGACAGATAGTGATATCAATAGAAGAAATTATTGAAGGGAAGACAGAAGAAACAGACTTTGATGGATGCTAGCCTGTGTCCACGGTCTGGGGGAGACAGTGTGAGAAAAATACTGGCTCTGGTGTCAGAACACTTGGATTCAAATTACACTTTTAACACTTAGTCCCTGTGAGACTTTGAGCAAATGCCTTCACATTCCTGGGCCTCAGTAGCATCCGAGTCATAAAACCAGGGTGTTGTACTAGATATCCCTGGTGGTCCCTTCTAACTCTTGCTCTTCGGCCCTAAAAGATGGAAGAATGGGGCACAGGCAAGGAAAGGATGGAAAAGGACAGCAAACAACCCTCGAAGACAAGGAATAGATTGGGAAACTCTCCTCAAAAAGGACAGAGCTCAATTCACTTGAGCAAAGAGCAGATTCTTCCACTGCAAGGACTGATGATTGATCGCCCCCAGGCACCACCATGAGAGGCCATCCAGGGCTCATGACTGAAAGGAGACACAAGTAATAGTGGTTGCTGAAAGTGAGCATATGTTGATCTGATCTTAACAATAGGGAAGGCTTTTGTCTTACTGAGGTATATTCAGAAGAGAAAAACTAGAATTGGGAAGTGAGCATTTGGTTATGAAGGTGATACTTAAAAAATGGCCTTGGTTATTGATCACAACTAAATAGAATCTGAATGATGGACTTTTATCTTGAACGCAGCATATTTAAAAAGGACCATTTAAATATATATTTGCCTGAAGATTCATAAAATCAAAAACAGGGCCTTAAATAGACAACAAAGGGGAAAAAAAACCTATCTATATCGTAGCTGCTAAGCCATATAACTGTAGAGTAGCAAGTGTGACATGGGAAAAATACTGATAGAAAGAATGAGAAATAGACAGTAGTCTGTATTTAACAGAGGAAGCAAAACAACCTGATACACAGCAGTTATTGATACATAGGAGAGTTGGTCTTGGAATTAGGATGACATAGCCAGAAGTTTTAAATGCATTGGCATGAATTATTCCATTGAGAAAATAAAGAAGCCTCTGCCTAAAGAGACCACTGAGGATACCAGGGGAAGTTGTTGTCCAGTTCCAGATTTTAAAAAGATGAAAGATGGAAGGACAGATAATTCAGAACAAATATAAAAGTGGCATGTTCATGTAAGTGCAGATCTTTGGGTGAAGTGGTGCTGGAGGTGAATGCTAATAAAGAAGAACGATAAAAAAAGACCTTTTATTGCAGAAATAGGACCAGCCTCAGTGGTTAGAATGGGAAGATGGAATTGGGTCAACTCTTGCTCATTTCAGTTCCTAGAAGACCAGTCTTTGTATTGGGAGGGATAAAAGATGGTGAGCAGGGAAATAAGAAAGAACACCCGGCTCTCCTTAATGAGGACAACAAACTACAGCCCTGGGTTCTGAAAGAACAGGAAGGTGTAATGGCTATATGCTGGTATTAATGAAGAATGGAATACTTGATAAATGTCTTAGTTTTCTGAAAGGGAAGACAATGGAGTTGAATTTCTGACAAAATTCTGGAAAGTATTATTAAATATCTTCTCAACCTGAGGTCTGTGAACTTGTTTTCCATGTCAGTGTGAGTGTGTGATGTGTACTATCTTGGTAATCTTTGTATTTTATTTTATACATTTCAAACATTATTCTGATGAATCTAGGCTTGGTTTGCCAGAATGAGGTAAGAAGCCATGATTAAGAGATAAGACTGACATTTAGAAAGTAAAGCGGAGTTTTTTGTTTTTTTTTTTATTCCTAAGATCCCACAAGGCTTCATCAGAGTCATACCAGACCAACTTCATTTCTTCTCTTGGTAGGATTAGTAGTCTAGTAGATCAGGGAAGAACTGTAACTGTGGTATGCCTATATTTCAGTAAACCATTTGACAGGCTCCAGTGCTGTCCTTGAGAATAACAAGCCAGACAACGGTATAGTATTCTCAGTTGGTTGAATTACCAGCCCCACAGAATGGTCATTAACAGGCCTTTAACCTGCAGGCAGGTCTCTAGCAGAGTGCTCCAAAGACCTGTCCTGGGCCCTATGCTACTCAGTATGCATATGAAATACTCAGCATGAGAACTGTCACAGATAGCAGATTTGCAGATGACACAATGCAGAGAGGCCAGTGGAGGGATCATTAGTATGTGTAAGACTGTCGAGTTCCAAAAAGAACTAACAGACTGGAACAATGGCTATATCTAATAAGATGAGATTTATCAGGGATAATTGTCAAGTTTTTCCCTTGGGATTGAGGAATTTCCTACACAAGTGGGGGACGTGGCTATGTACCAGAAACAAATTAGGATGTTTAGTGGACTGTAACCTCAGCATGAGATAGCAGCATTATTTGGCAACTTCTTAAATGGTGTAGTGGCCACAGTGAAGGAGGAAGTAATCCTTCTTTATTCTTCCAAAGTCAGAACACATCTGGAACACTGTGTATAGTTCTAGATGCCACATTTTAGGGAAGGACATTGATCAGCTGGACAGCATCCAGAGGTGTGCTTCCAGGATGGTGAGAGAATAGAAAGCATGTCACAAAAGGATTAGTAGAGGGGACTGGGAATGTTGCACCTTCTGTTCTCTAGGCTAAGGGGAATCATGATAGAGGTCTTTAGGTGTTCAAAGGATTGTCCTATGGTAAAGAGATTCTGTTTATTCTGCTTGGCAGAAGGCAAAACTGATATCAGCGGGTGGGGATTTTAGAGTCTTTTGATGATAAAGTTAAGCTTTCTAAGAAGTAGCAACAGCCAAACATGGAATGGAGTATCTTAGGAAGAGGTATTGAGTGTGTTTCATTTCACTCAAGGATTTCAAGTAGAGACTGGCTCATGAATTGTTGGGAGTGTTAGAGATGGGTTTCCCAGTTAGGACTGTGAGATTCTATGAATCTTGGAAGTAGAAACGTTGAGTCTAGAAAAGGATCAATTCTAGTCCAAGATTCTACAGTTTCAGGTATAACACAAATCTGGCTTGAATCCTTCCAAGGATTCAGGCCACCAGATTTAGCTACAAGGATTTTAACTCCCAGACGTTGCCATGATTAAGTGGTTTTTACAACATTTTAGTGCTTACCCTTAGGACTTCTCCCGCACTTCTATCTTTACAAAGTTCTCTGAAGAAGGGAAATTTTGACATTTAAATCTTTGAACAGAAGAATGTACAACTTAATCACGTTTCAAGATGTTAGCAGAAATGTTAGCTAAACATTCAACTGTCACTTAGCAGTAAACTGTATTTATTATGACTAAATATGAGGTTCTTGTATATTTTGACTTTCAGTCATCTTTCTGGATGTTGGTCTAATAATTTTAAAAGCATTTTTAGCCAATTATCTCTTTGTGATACTTATCTTTACTCATATACTCTCTTATTGTTGAACTATGACCAACTTGTAATGTTTGTTTTATGTAAGATAGATAAATGGTTCATAGAAATTTTAAGATGAATCCCCTTGTCATGTGTTACCACATTGGTCTGTTGGCAGTTTATAAGTATAGATAAGATAAATGACTGTTGGGAATAACTTAATAGAAAGTTCCTGGGATCTGTTTGAGAGACATTTTCTCTCCTAAATGTCATAGAAACTTAGTTCTTTTCCCCAGTTTTTCAAGTATTTATTTCCAGGTGTTTTGTTTTTTAGAAATGTTTTATTGTTTTTTGATCTATTTTAGATCCAAAGATAACGTCCTCTGTCACTTCTGGAGTTGCCAATTCACTTTCAGAAAAAATAGCAGATACCATTGGAAACAACAGATCAAATATACCACTGACATCTGTTCAAATCCATTTTATCCAGAACATGATACAGGACACATTGGATGACTTTAGGTATTACTTAATAAAATTATTTTCCCCCTATTTTGACTTGTTGTTTGTTTGTTTGTTTTCTTGTTCATAACACAAGCAAACTAAAACTGAAAACTAGTACTTTGAAGTTTCTCCTTCAAGTCCTGAGGTCAAAAATTTGAATGTGGTTTTGCAGTATGACTTTAGCAAACATAGTGGATTATGATGCTGACCTCAGTCTTGCATTTGCCAATTATCCTGCAGTGAAAGGCTCATTCATTCAGGGCAACCTGACAATTGCAGTTTAGCAGGTAAGCTGTCAGTTTTGAAGTTTTTGTTAACAAAATAATGTTCCTAAAATTTGAAAAACAGAAAGTGTAAAGTTTTTGGTTTTCCCTTTTACAAGGTCCCCTAAATATAAGACTTGCAGATTATCTGTCAAATATACCATTTATTTATACAGTAGAGAAATACATTTTAAAAAGCAATTATGAGACATGCATTCTGTGAATAGAACACATCTGTTTGTAGTTTTTTTTTTTGGTAACTTTTATTTGTCCCTTGCCTTTTAATTCTCAACCTTTCCTTAAACTTCTAGAAAGTTGTGAAAGTAATTTGTTAAATGTGGTGCTACATCTTTCTCAGTGTCTTCCATCCAGTATTTGAAACTATTTAATTAGTGGGTTGGTTGCCTTTTTTTTTTTAAGTCCTACACAGCTATGAAACACCCCTCAAAATCCATGATGGATTAGCATTGGCAGGGTATATGTAGAATACCACTATTCCTCTATTTGTAGAATATCACTATTGAGATGTACTGTTATAAGAACATTTATAATGGATATTTGAGCATTCTAAAGGAAAATAATGAGAAGTCTGTAGATCTGAAATATTGCTACAAAGGACAAGAGGAAGAAGGTGACATTTGATTAGCCAGGAAGTTGTTGGAGCTAGTAGGATACCAAGGAAAGGCCACCTTGAGTTTGTAATCTTCCTCTCTGTTACCCCTGAGGCCAGTGGAACTTCCCCTAAGCTTTACCTGGAGATTTCTTTGTTTCCTTCAAAACTTGCTTACATGAGTCCTTTCACCTGAAATCTTTTCTGATTCCCCCTTGCTTGCTGCCCACCAACACCACCCTCCCCAAAAGAAAATGTGACTTTGTAGTTACTTTGAAGGCATTTTCGTATACTTGTGTATGTACACATTTTCTCTTGTGATTCAGTGTAAGCTTTTTGAGGGCAGGGACTGTCTTATTGTTAGTCAGAAATCCTTCATGAAAAGTGCCAGGCACCATGCTTAGATACTGAGAAAGGCAAAAACATTTATTGTCTGTTTCACCAAATGCATGTTGACCAGTCAGCCTAAAGTTTGTTTTTTGTTTGAACATAAATTTCTGAGGCTAACAATTTCCCTTTATTGGTCATAATTGCTTTTTTTTTTTTAATAAAAAGCTTATTCAAATTTAGTAATGTTTTCCTTTACATCGATATTGGAAAGCTACGTTCTTCCCCTTCCCTCCCTTACCCACCCATCTTACCTTGGGCAAGAGATCAAAGTGATATTAAGTTATGTATTCCGTACATTTTGTTGGTATTGAAGGACCCTTAGAGGTCATGTCTCTAGCCCAAGGTTTCCTGAAGTCGATGCTCTAAGTCAGGTGACGGTCATGACATTTTCTAAAATCATCTGGGATGCCAGAAACAGTGGTGATGGGAATGATATCAATGCAGTTAGAAGATCTGAGGGTCATTAACGTAATTGAGACATCCATCAGATGCTAAAAGTGCTGTAACAAGCTTTGATAATCTCCTAGTTGTAGTTTAGGTATTCTTAATATACTTAGCAGAAATCCCACTTTTAGCTCATTCTACCATCGTAGACTTTGCCATCCGTTGATTGGTTTATAGCATTTTCTTTTACAGTCTACTGCCCACAAAATAATTTAACTGAATTTGCTTGACATTGATATCCCTTTTCCTAAGCGCTCTCATTTCTACTTTCTTGCTTTCACCTTTTTTATAATTGTGAATGGGCAGCCCTGTTAATTAAAAAATAAACTATGAAGGTATTTTAACTTTTTGATATTAAATAAACTTTAATTTAAAACTTGAAAAGCAGTTAATCTGACCCACATTTAATGATATGTGTTATTGTTGGTATGCTGCATGGAAATTAAATATAAGTATTAGCTATTCATATAATTGAAAATAATTATCTTAATTTTTATATAACAAGTGTCTCTGCAGCCATAATATGTGGCATCAATTTACTCTTCCAGTTTCTTAGAGCCAGGTGTTAATTTCTTAAGTTCCAGGGGAGGCAGAAGAAACAATTTTGGGATGTGGGGAACAATGGCATCTGTAAGGGAGTGCTAGCAATGTAGGATTTTGCTCAGAAAAAAATCTAAGTGAGCACTGGGGCCCTGAGTGGTAGGAAAGAAGAATGGTAGGAGAGAAGAGAGAATTTTTGCTTAAGATTCAACATGAGAGGCCGAGGTGGTTTTCAGCTAATTCTTGTCAGGTTCTTCCCATGTGCCTTCAGTTTGCCATGCCTGGCTTATGAGATGAGAGGGAGGAGGCACGTGAGCAAGTCCCAGTGATTTTTCTTCATTGGTTTAAGAAATTTAAATAAAAACTGATTCAGAAACAACTCAGTAAAAACTCTGTCCTTTTCATTGTCACCAACTGAATTCCTATTTATTTGATTACTCCAAGTAGAAATTATTTTTTCCCTTCTCACAATCCTCTGTTAACGCTATGTCGCTTTCTTATGGCGTTTGTCACAGATTGCTGTGTAGTACGGGATATGCTCAAATCTCTTATGCTAACGCTCTCTCCCTGCCTGTCTCCCTCTTTCTCACAGGCATACATATACTCACACACACATACACATGATTTCAGCCATGCCTCTAGAGGGTAGGAATGAGGGCTTGTTCTTGTTTGTATTTACTTAGCATAGTAATTCTATACATTGCCTTGCATTTACAAGTATTTGTTAAATGAATTCATATGGAATACTTTTAAAATGTAGAGATAAACAGGCCAAATTCGACCAACTTTATGACTCTTATTTATTATCTGAACTTGGGCTACTTTAGGTGCACAAATGTAGACCTGTAGTTAGGTATAGAATTTATACAGTGGTGATTTGTAGAGAGAACTCCACCCCAAAGGGGTTCAAATTCAGCTTTGGAGAATCCTTCCAAGAGCATTTCTTCTCCTGACTCTTCCTCCTCCCTGCAGTTATACCAGACATCTTATTTTTTTGAACCAATTCATTGACAGTCCTGTAGGAATGAATACAGTGAAATGCTTTTGAAACAAAAGTGCATGTCATTAAAAATGGCATGAAGAAGAGAAGTTAATAGATAACTTTTTTAAGATAGAATGGATTGACTTTCCTGTGTTATGATGTTCTTTGTTCTTGTTTTCCTAGGGAAGCGTGTCATCGTGACATTGTAAATTTGCAAGTGGAGATGATTAAACAGTTCCATATGCAATTGGTATGTACTGCAAGTGGTGTATAAAAATGAACTCTGAGAAGTTGGAAAGTTAGCAAGTCTATCGAAAGGACATCTATAGTTATTTTTTGCTTAACCGCTAATCTAGTTGCTAAGCTATCTGAATAAGGAGTAATAGGAGCAGAGTGAAGAAATGAGTTTTAATTGACCAATTATATTTTTTAACTGACTGTATATGTGAAATGAAAGGAATGAATATGAGAACCCAGTTAAATAAGTCTGATTTTTTTTTTTTACATATTCATCTTTTCAGAAGGATATGTCCACAAAAACTCCTAGATTTATAAGAATCTCAGCAGTTTCAATCGCATTTCTTTTAACATGATGTACAAAAGGTGACTTGAATACAGGAGAAGAGCTCTTGTTAGCCATTTGAAAGAGGGGATCATGATGGGAAAAATGACCAACTGAAAGTGCAGATTGCCAAATCAAGTCTCGCTACTGATTTTGTTCCCCTCCAGAACGAAATGCACTGCTTACTGGAAAAGTACTCAGTCAATGGGAGTTTAGTGGCTGAAATCGAGAGGCTGCGAGAAGAGAATAAAAAACTTCGGACCAATTTTTAAAAGCTACACTTGGACACGTTGGCTTTTGTCATGTTGGATGGCTTTGACGGCACAGAAACATTCTGACTGTTGTTTTCATGATTACTGAAGAGTTGTGAGTTGTTTTTTTACTCAAACTGTAGATTATGGGTCACCACTGTATCTCAACTGACTGCTCTTAAAAATGTGTATTTTTGTGATGCTAGTGTAAACAATGCCTTTTGCATAATAGGAAGGTCCATAGGGTGTTTACTGTACTGAAACTCCAGTTGTATACACTAAGTGCCTCTTTTCATAAGAAAAAGAAATTTGCATAAAATTATATTTTATGTAGGTTTTTCACAGATCTATTTTTGATTAACACATTGCCTTCCGATTTTTTTGTCTGCTCAAACTTAGAATTTTGGGATGTCCTGGTTTTCTGAAAGTCATTTTAATAGGACAGTTGGAATTTTAAAGCAATTAGCTAATAAAATACAGGATTGGTTAGTAATTATTTCATTATTATGACAGAACTGAACATGACCATATTTATTATTCCATATGTTTTGAAAAATTAAAATTCTGGGATTGCATATTAAAATGATTGCATTTATTGTAAGAGTATTGTACTTTAAAAATAACCTCTGCTACTGGTTTTTATAGGTCAAGTTACTTTAGTAAGTGAGCTATTTGAGATTTTTATAAAAATATTTCATTCCTTTACTGGCATCACATGAGTTAATGTGCTGAATTATTTTGTGAAGGTTCAGTGAACATGATTAGACTTGTAAACATTGCAGACTTCATGGTGAATACTTAGATATTATTTCAACAACAGCAGGCAAGAATTTATTAAACACTGAATGTATACTGGGTACCCTGCTGGGTTGCAAGAAATACAAAAACCAAAAAGAAATAACAGCCTCTGCCTGCCTTCAAGAAGTTTACATTCTACTGGAACAATCTAATTTACTCTAAGTAAAGATGAGACAAACTCTGAAAAATTATCAATATATTTTTGTACAAGTTAGAATTTTAGTAAGGCTGAGGAACAGGTAGCACAGTGTTTCTTATTTGGAAAACACTGAATCTATTAAAAAGTTAAAAGTTTAGGTCTCTCATTTTTTGTTCTTTCCATGATTATATCCAAGTGACCACTACTATCAAATATACGTTTTTCAAGCAAATCACACACACACACACACACACACACACACATATGCACATGCACACACAAACACACGCACACATGCACTTAAATACTATTCATCATTAAGTAGCTTCTGAAGAGCCAAGTGGTGACAAAACAGCATGGGAGGAAGTTAAAAGCAAAATACAGTATTATTCAAGGCTGACAACTTGTCATATAGCTGCTGAAAGTTGTTTTGCATTAGTATCAGATAAGTTTTAGAAGTACCTCAAAACCATTTCATTAAATGCCCAAATGATTCAGGTTTTCGTTAATATATAATCAGTTATATTTGAAGTACAATGAAAAGGACAATTTGTAAAATTTTAACAGTAATATTTAGAAAAATTCAAATAACTAAAATGAAATCAAACATATACAATGAATACACAAATTTGCAGTAATTTCCTATATTTTGCTCCAAATATAAATGGGTTTGTATTTTTAAAATTATTATTTCTGTATCATTTTTCAGCAGTTCATGTTTTTATGTGAAGAGTTTTTGTTTTCCTGGTTTTGTAGCAGAAATCTTTGGCAGCATTCAGTGCCAAAGAAATGCAGAGACTTTAACATAGGTAAAGATTTATTTCTAGCTGTTCAAGCTACAGTTTCATCAGTGTAAATGAAATTTGTAATTGCATTGGCTTAACTCTTTGTTCCAAAGATTGTAAACTATTTACCTGATATGCAGTTCTCCTTTTGATTTTTTTTTAACTGATATGAAAATGGTAGTCACTCAAAAAATAACACGAACATAGTTAATGAGCAATAGTTTAACAATGTGACAGATGAATTTTAAGTGACAAGTATTTAATAAATGCAAATTGTACTAATAACTACTTTATAAATAAAAATAAGGAATAGAGTATTGCTGTTTTTCTCAGTATGGTTTTTAAATATCAAAGAACAGAGGGATATTAGTATGGTGATTTTTAGCCACAAAAATGGTTTTACTACCTGCTGCAATATTATTTTACTAATGTGATCCTTCAAACAGATAAGCAAAACTTAAATACTAGCATAATATCTCAGTGCACATTGCAAAAATCCTGTATTTGCAGTTCTTGAGATTCTCTTTACTTTTCCTCCAACTGTGTAAGATATTTCAGATGCCTAGATACTGAATGGAAACCTGCTCTTAACCTGGTGCACATTTATCTAGAAACTTACAAACATTTTGTCACTTGATCCTTGTGAGGGAGGTGTTCAGTTACAGATGAGGAAAAAGGGCCAGAGAGGTTAAAGTTGTCTTAGCCACTTACTTATTGCAAAGTATGATTGGCCCTTTTCTTCCCGTCATCTGTATAGTGGGGGTAGGGGGGTGCATGCACAGAACCCAGGACCTGGAGTCCCATACTCTGCAGCCATGTGACCCTGGGCCAGTCACTTCACTGCCATCTGCCTCAGTTTCCTGAACTGGAAAATAGGTGTGGTAATAATAGTACGTATCTCCCAGAGTTGTTGTGAGAATCAGATGAGATAATTATTTATAAAGTGGGTGGTCTTATCCATTCTGTGTCATAATTAGTGTGGTTGCTATAGCTGTAAATAACTAAAATAGTCTAGATGGCACTTCCCCACCAAACTCTAAATAGTCTGCTCTTAACGTATTTTAGGAAGTACTCTAGTATCCATCTTAAAGATTATTGTCACATAGTTTCTATGCTTTGTAATTAGATACATAAGCAGAGTATTAGATTATGATTTCCTTATTAGTTTCGGAATGAACTTATTGGTTGGGGCAGTGGTGGGGATGGGGGAAGAATTCTTTTTCTTTGTAATTCTTACATTTTGTTTTCGAGTAGCTACAAGAAATGCTGAAAACATTCTTTTAAAACATGCATTATCTACTACTTTGTAAAATGTGAATACTTTTTTTTTAGAGCAAAACCTATGCAACTGCTTTTCCTGAAAAATTACCCCGAGAATATAAGTGTTATATCTTAAAACACCCAGCTTCAACTAAAGAAGAATTTCAGTGACTGTATTTGTAGATTAACTTGTGTCTTTGTCAGATCAGATAATCACAAGGTCATGAAATGTAGACCTCTTGGATGATCTAGCCCTTCCTCTTCATTTTACAGACAAGGAGGCTGAGGCTCTGAGAGAGTGAGGTCTTTATTCCTAGTCCTTATCATCTATCCAACAGATTAGGAGGGCAGAATTCTCTCTTTCCAAATTTCTTCTTAGAACTGAGCCAAGTTGATGTTCAGGGAACAATGTTCTAGTCAGTGGATACGAGGAGTAATCAGTTGGTAAGTGCTCTTGCAGCTGTAATTCATTGCTTTCATCAGGAATCATTAAAAACCCTTCACCATGAATGACATGGAACTAGGCTGAGCATCTGATGGTCTCGTCTTAGGGAAGATGCACTGTAAAGACATCACGTCCATGTTTGGCATAGCTTAACAGATTGTTTTAAAAAGCCTTGAAAGAACTTTACTTTCTCAAACATTATCATGCCAAGGAAAGTCCATTCAAGATGCACTCTATGTGGCAGTGAGCTATTCCATTGAACTTTGCTATTAACTTAATGTGCAGCTTCTTTGGCAGATAGAAGGTTGATGATGTGTGCTAGAAGGAATACCTTTTCTGGAGTCAGAGGGTGAGAGTTCAAATCCTACCTTGGAAATATATACCAAGGTCATCTTGGGAATGTCTCTTAATGGTCCTGAGCCTCACTTTCCTGATCAAGAAGGTAAGACAGTTGAATTAAATGACCTTGGAGATCCCTTCCAACCCTCAAACTAAGAGCTTGTGAATTCCTATAACTGACATGTCATTTTGTCATAGTTCAAATTAGTTATAGTTTACTATATTCAGCATGTGACAAGTAGGTGAATGACCTGAGAATTTTTTTCTTGAGATTGAAACATTGCCTTCTACCCAACCATAAAAAGGGCATTTTGGAGCAGTAAGGTTTTGAGGGCACTCAGATTCTATGCTGATGTCTCCTTACAGGGTAGTGATCACTGTGGGTTCTAGAAGGCCAGGTTTTTTGTTGTTTTTTTTTCCGGGATCTTTGTTCCCTTGTTATTTTTTATTTAATTATTTTTTGAGTTTATTTTCCATGTTCCACAATCACTACCATACAACCTAGATTTTTTCTTTCCCTCCCTCTCCCTCCCTTCCCCTCACTTCCCCTCACTTCCCCTTTCCTCCCTGAGATGACATACAATTTTGTATAGGTTCTACACATACATTCCTATTAAGTACATTTTCACCATAGTCATGTTGTATAGAAGAATTAAAATGAATGGGAGAAATATAGCAAACCAAACCATAATACAGAAGAAAATGATCTGCTACAATCTGTGATTGAATCCATAGTTCTTTCTCTGGATGTGGAAGGCTTTTTGCCTCCAAAGATCATTGGGAATTTTTTAAGTCCTTGCATTGCAATGAAGATCTTAGTCAACCAGAAAAAGTCTTCGCACTCTGTGGTTGTTGTTGTGTACAAAATTCTCCTAGTTCTGCTTCCTTCACTTAGCATTAGATCATATATGTCTCTCCATGCCTCTCTGAAGTCTTCCTGTTCATCATTTCTTATAGCACAATAGTATTCTATTACATTCATATACCATAATTTATTCAACCATTCCCCAACTGATGGGCATCCCTTGATTTTCAGTTTTTGGCCACCACAAATAGGGCTGCTATAAATATTTTTGTACATGTGGAACCCTTTCCCATTTTTATGATCTCTTGGGGATACAGTTCTAGAAGCAGTATTGCTGGGTCAAAGGGTATGCACATTTTTGTAGCCCTTTGGGCATAGTTCCAAAATGCTCTCCAGAATGGTTGGATCAGCTCACAGCTCCACCAACAATGATAGTGTTCCAACTCTACCATATCCTCTCCAACATTTCTCATCCTCCTGTTCTGGCATGTTTGCCAATCTAATCGGTGTGATGTGGTACCTCACAGTTGTTTTGATTTGTATCTCTCTAATCTAAAGTGATTTAGAGCATTTTTTCATATGACTATAGATATCTTTAATTTCTTCCTCTGAA
>CM053770.1:223869952-223924471 GCA_028658325.1 Potorous gilbertii
TCTCTCTCTCTCTCTCTCTCTCTCTCTTCCTCTCTCTCTCCCCCTCCCTCCTGCTTCCTTTCTCTCTCCCTCCCTCACTTCTTCCTCTCCCTGTCTGCCTTAAAAATTAGAAGTGATACAGTAAACCATTAGTCTTAATCTGACCTGATTCTGAACAGTATGTAGGAACTAATTGCCAAGGTAGAAGTGATGGAAACCTCAGAAGGTAGCCATCTCTGATATGAGTGATATTCTGGTAGACAAGATGGGAGAAATGAGCTAGACAACATTCTAGTAAGGTAGATTTGAAATTGACTGAATAGACTGAACTCCCAAAGTAGCAACTGATAGAATGCTCCAGGAGTCTGACCTTGGCACTGATCTGTTTAATATTTTTAATGATTTCAATAAAGGCTTAGATAATACGCTTATCAAAGCTGCACAAGAGGCAGAGATGACCCTTGGGAAGACAAGGATCCAATTTGTTCTGTTTGGCCCCAGAAGGCCAAACTAGGAATAATGGATAGCAATTACGGAGGCAAAATTCAGAGAAATGTAAGTTTGCCAACGTTTAGAGCTGTCCAAAAGTAGAATGAGTGGGGTACTCAGAATGTGGGTATATGTGCATCACCAGAGATGATTAAGTCTGAGACAGAATGGGGAAGATAAATGGAATTCTTGTCCTTGTGTAGGTCAGACTAGTTGGGTGTCAGAAGGGACTTTGGAGGCCACTCATTTGCCTCTCATTTTACAGATGGACAGACTTGCCCAGGGTTACACAACTAGTAAGTGTCTAGGTGTGATCTGGCCCCAGGTTTCCCTCACTTCAAGTCCAGTCTACTCTCCCATCCTGTCCCTCTGTCAGTCTGGGCCTATGGGTTACGCTGATCCCTCTAGAGCCTACAAACATCATGCTCCAGAACTGAGGAAGCCTATATATAGACCACAATGAAAACTGTTCAGATCCAGTCATTCAGCACCTACCTGATCTGTACTGACTGAACTCATGCTTGATTTCTGAGCCCTGGAGAAGGGATGCATGTGACATTCTGGACCTAGCCTGCTCTCTCCCTTCTCTCAGCTGGCTCTTGGCTACCCAACTAATCACCTGTCAGTGCCCTTCAGTTACTAGTTGCTGCTCTGTATATTTAGGTTTAATAGCCTTAATTAAGTTCTACTCATCAGTCCTTACCAGCCAGCTCCACCAGCCAACCCTACTCAATAGACAGTCCCCATCCAGCCTAGCAAATTTCTTTTTGTCCATTCTCTCCCTTCTTACCTTTCTTCCCACCCTTCCTTTCTTCCTTCCCTCCCTCCTTCCCCCTCTCTCCCTCTTTTCCTTCCTTCCTTCCTTCCTTCTTTCCCTCCCTGTCTCCTTTATTCCTTCCTCCCTTTCTCAGTAATCTGCTTTACTGTCCAGATTCCAGGAGCACCTCATGGCAATAAGCAAAGCTTGTCTGTTTTACTTCAATCTCCTTTTGGATATCTCCCAGTCAATGTGCTCTCTGGCTTGTTCATTTTCTGTGGCCTTTTGGATCAGTACATCTGCTACGTTCCTGCATCTGCTTTTTCCTTTATCCTAGATCAACCTGTTCACTGCTAAAAGCCAGTATCTCCCAGCAAATGCCAAAAAGCACAGGGTCTGAGCAATCAAAGAAAGGCATATTGGAGACCTTGATCGCTCACTGACTTTTTGGTCCTGTGTATTCTTCCTTCAGATCTTAAACTATTTTGCCAAACAGCAAATAGCACAAAGAGACATCTAGCTTTAATAACTATATAGCTTGTTGCAGAATAAAAAGGCTGGATTTGGCATAGAGGACCTGTACTGGCGTCTCAGCTTTGCTATTTACTGTTTACATGACCCTCCTCAAATATTTACCCCCATGACTCAGTTTCCCCATCTGTAAAATGAGGAGGTTGGAGTAGAATCAGGGGTTTTTAATCTTTTTTGTGTGTGTCATGGAGGCTTTGGTGAAGCCTATGTAGCCCTTCTCAGAATAATACTTCTAAATACAAAAGATTACAAAGGAAACCAATTATATTGAAACATAGTTACCAACATATAGTATATGTGTGTAAATATATAGATAATGATACAGATGTATAACTACATCACTATAGATAGATACACTCACTATATACACCTATAGATTACTCTATATATTACTATATATACCAAGTTATATATATATAGTCATATAGTATATATATAATACGTAAAATATCAATATCAATATATACCTATAAATTGTTTCAGTATAATTAATTTCCTTTGTAATATATCAATCTATATTAATAAATATATCATTATATTACATATATAAGATATATATATCATATATATATCACTATACACATATATTTATATGGAAAACCATATTCCCATATAATCTGTTACATAAACAAGTTGATTATACATAAACCATATATAAACTGGTTATCTGTATATTGATTATATCACCTAAATGGCACAGAAGATAAGAGCCTTGACATATGAATCAGGAAGATTCACCTTCCTGAGTTCAAATCCTGCCTCAGATACTTAATTCACAGTATAATCCTGGGCAAGTCACTTAACTCTGTTGATCTCAGTTTCCTCATCTGTAAAATGAGTGGGAGAAAGAAATGGCAAAACACTTCTGTATGTTTTCCAAGCACTTCTCAAATGGGGTCACAGAGATTCAAATATGACTGAAACAACTCAATAACAAAACATTGATTATATATAAATTGATGATATATAAACAAGGTCATGGCCCCCAAGAATCAGATCTCAGCTCTAGATGATCACTAGGGTCCCTCTGAATTCTAAGATTCCTATATACTGATTTCATGTCCTATTGGATTCTTAAGGAGTTACCAGTTTTAATCTAGGTGCCTGATCACTGGGGCAGAAAGAACAAGCTGCCAATTCCCATACTTGACAGAAACATCCCAGGATACAGTGGAGTGTCAACTAAGCAGTTGGGAAACAATGCCGTGGCCCTTCAACAGCATTGAGCAAATAGCATTCAATGACAGAAAATGTCCTAATGGGTGCATTTGTAGACTCCAAACCCAATAATGCAAGACTGTTAAGTAACTGGACATGTTTGTTCTACAGAAGAGACAACATATAGAATGTTAGGGGTGAAAGAGATTGTAGATATAGTGTTGAAATCCCCTCCTTTAAGGTTTAATAGGGTCATAGATTTGGATCAGTAAAGATCCTCAAAATTTTCAAATTTCTAGTTCAGCCCCTCTCATTTTACAGGGAAGGAAACTGAGGCCAAAAGAACTCAAAAGACTTGAACACAGTGTCAAATTTGATCTCCTATCATCTGACTCCAGATGCTTTCTATTGTACCTCTCGGTCTCCTTCAATACCATACTTCCTGCCAGGAAAAAGCTAAAGGTCTAGAGAATGGATGGGACTTTCCTAAGGTCACCCAGGTAATAAGAAGAAGAACTAATACTCCAGCCCAGATTCTCTTGACAAATCTGGAACTCTTTCAACTTATTTTTTACTCTCCTGTTTTGTTGTTCAGTCATTTTTCAGTTATATCTGATCCTTAATGACCTCATTTGGGGTTTTCTTGACACAGATAATGAAGTAAGTTTTGCCATTTCCTCCTCTAGCTCATTTTGCATGAGGCAAATAGGATGAAGGGGCTTGCCCAGAGTCATACAGCTTGTCAGAGTAGGTTTATGTTCTGGTCAGCCTGAGTGCACGTTATATTGCCCTTGGCTGCCTTCGGTCTCATACTTAGGGCTCATAATCACAGGCCATGATCCTGGCCTCTTCTCACAGCCCTAGATGTTACTTTAGCGGAAGCCCTTCTCAGATGCAAGATGGATGTTGCCCCATGATCAAACAGTTCATCCTCCTTTTTTTCATGGTGCTTACAAGCTAGGATTTTTTCTTTTTTGTTTTTAAGGAACATTTTAAAAAGTCTCCTTGCTCAAAGCAGCCCCAAGTTCATCATTTGATAAATTCAATTTGGATTTCTTTTTGCCCTCCAGTTAAAAGTTTTCATATGTCTCATATTGTGAAGACTCTGAAAGTCCATGCCATCATGGGAACATGCTGTGGCAAATTCTACCAACACGGGTCCAGCTACCAACTATCAGTTGTCTAATGATATCCACCTCCATAACCATGGTGGTGATGGTTCATCACAAGACTGATTCACTAGGTCATGGATTCTTGGCCCCCCAGCATGTAGAGGAGGACCAGCTTTCATGCTTGTTAACATCTAAATTTATCAAAGGAGGGCATGAACTTTTACAGTAATCCTATTTGAATTTCTCTGTGTCCTGTAATTCAACAGAATTCAACAAACATTTGTTGTTTGTCTCTGATGCCTGTTTTTGCCTTTGTAAGTCCAGGGTTTAGGACAGTGCACAGCACCTAGTAAATGCTTAATAAATGCACATTGGTTGGTTATAACTGCCAACAAGGAGCTTAAAAGTTCCTTGCAAAATGGATAATTTTGATTACATTAAATTGAAAAGAATTTGCACAAACAAACCCAATGCAACCAAGATTAGGAGGGAAGAAGAAAACTGGGAATTTTTGCAACTAGTATCTCTGATAAAGGCCTCATTTCTCAACTATATAGAGAACTGAGTCAAATGTACAAGAATACAAGTCATTCCCCAATTGATAAATGATTAAAGGATATGAACAGGCAGTTTTCAGAGAAAGAAATTAAAGCTATCTATAGTCATATGAAAAAATGCTCTAAATCACTATGGACGAAAGAGATGCAAATCAAAACAACTCTGAGGTACCACATCACACCTATCAGATTGGCTAACATGAAAAGACAGGAAGATGATAAATGTTGGAGAAGATGTGGGAGAGTTGGAATCCTAATTCATTGTTAGTGGAGTTGTGAGCTGATCCAACCATTCTGGAGAGCAATTTGGAACTATGCCCAAAGGGCTACAAAAATGTGCATATCCTTTGACCCAGCAATATCGCTTCTAGGATTGTGTCCTAAAGAGATCATAAAAAAGGGAAAGGATCCCACATGTACAAAAATATTTATGGCAGCTCTCTTGATGGTGGCCAAGAACTGGAAATTGAGGGATGCCCATCAATTGAGGAATGACTGAATTGTGGTATATGAATGTAATGGAATACTATTATGCTGTAAAAAATGATGAACAGAAAGACTTCAGAGAGGCCTGGAGGGACTTATATAAACTGATGCTGAGTGAAAGGAGCAGAACCAGGAGATCTTTGTACATGGCAACAACCATAGTGTGTGGGAAATTTTTCTGGTAGACTTAGCCCTTCACAGTAGTGTGAGGACCTAAAAAATTCCCTATGGACTCTTGAGGCAAAACACCTTCCACTTCCAGAGAAAGAACTATGGAATTGGATTGCAGAATGAAGCAGACAATTTTCTCTTGTGTTATGTTTTGTTTTGTTTTATGGTTTCTCCCATTCATTTTAATTCTTCTATTCAAGATGACTAAGGTGAAAATATATTTAATAGGAATTAATGTGTAGAACCTATATAAGATTGCACACTGTCTAGGGGAGGGAGTGAGAAGGGAGGGTGAAAGGAGTGGAAAAAAATCTAAGATATGTGGAAATGATTATAGAAAACTGAAAACAAATAAAATAATTTTTTTAAAAGTGTCTTTGTTTTCATTTTTAGTTGGTTTTCAGATGACATTAAAAAAAATAAGCCAAGGAAAAATATCTCTGAACTGATACGTGAAAGAAGTATTGGTTGTTAAGTCATTTTTCAGTCCCTTTGTAACCCCACTTGGAGTTTTTTTGGCAGAGATACTGGAGTGCTTTACCATTTCCTTCTCCAGCTCATTTTTCAGATGAGGGAACTGAGGCAAACAGGGTTCAGTGACTTGCCCAGGATCACACAGCTAGGAAGTGTCAGTAGTCGGATTTGAACTCAGGTCTTCCTGACTCCCTCCACTGGGTCACTTAGCTAATAGAAGTATAACCATGTAAAACAAAAGATACAATATTTACTTAAAGAATCATGACATTAACCTTGAAGGTGGCAAAAATAAAATGAGCAGGTTTAGCCCCAAAGAAACACCTTCAATCACTTCTCTGCAGGGGTGGGGACAATGGCTTAGAATGCTGCATTTGGTGTCAGACATTTTTTGATGTGTTAGTTTTGCTGAAATATTTTATCTTCTACTTGTTTTGTTCTTTATTTTTTTCTTCTTTTTTCCCTTTTTATTTATTCTTTTATCTATCTTATATCTTTTGTTTATTCTTTATTATAAGGCAGAATTCTTTGGGTTAGAGGAGATGAGGGGATATATTTAGACAGATCAAAATATCAATAAAATTTATTTTTTTAAATGTCAAGTATCATTCTCTCCAAAGTGTTTATTTCTTTCTCCGGAAAGATTCAGATTCACCTGAATAGCCATTCCAATGCACGTGAAAAACTTAGAAGGCAAGCATTATCCATGAGCCTGACTGATAATCAATTGGATTCTATATTTCCAACAAGGCCACTGTTTATTTTCCCCCTCTTTTTCTAAAAAAGAATACTTGGAAGGATTCCTTTGCTTATATCAAAAATATTTTGAAGCCACAGATAACACCTACCCACCCACATACTGGTCATGAATATTTCAAAGTCTCCAGATTCCCCAAACATGAAACGCATGTCAAGCCATTCTATAAATTGACTTTAGACAGCTCTTCCTTCTGGGCAGTCTCTTTTGACATTCACACCAATGTTTCCATAGTAACTAATGTGTTCAGAAAGTGGGGGGTAGGGGTGGGTGGGAGGAGAAGCAGAGGAAATGACAAACAAAAGAGAAAAACCAAATAAGAGAGAGCTACACGTTGCAAGGCTTAGGAGGAAGTGCTTATAAAGTTTTAGCTGTCACTTGTTCTAGAAAACCAGGATGGCGCTCATGGAGTGCCCTTCCCACCTCCCCCATTCCCATCTCCATTTGCATCCTTATCCCCATTCCTAAGAGATGGGATATAACAAGACCTACTCCCAAAGGTGTCAATTAACATTTCATTGCACTCCAAGGCTCACCCATTAATGACCATTTGGAATGCTTTTCTCTCTGATTT
Source organism: Potorous gilbertii (assembly GCA_028658325.1). Lineage (NCBI taxonomy): Eukaryota > Metazoa > Chordata > Mammalia > Diprotodontia > Potoroidae > Potorous > Potorous gilbertii. The sequence continues at coordinate 223,876,998 of CM053770.1, forward strand.
TCATCTTTATGCCTCCCTCCTCCCCCTTCCCTAGGTGGTCTGTTAGTTACTATGGTAACAGTGAGGTAATTGGGATCTGTCACTGAACTGCCCAGAAAATATAGGATCAAGTCAATTTATAGGTTTGTTGGGGAAACAGTGGTCAGGAAATGCACCTGTAAGTAATTATTATGGTTGTGTGTGAATGTCCATTGAGGTGAAGAGCACTGGCACTTCATTAGACAGTTATGCCTAAGCAGGTAAGTCTCCCTTCCTCCCCCCAGCCTATAAAATGGTTCTGTGACACATTGCTGACATTAGAGAGGTTACTTAATGGACAATTATTCTCTCATGACATCCAGAACAGTGACATTTTCTTTGATTAAAACAGCTGTTCCTCCAAACTCACTTCTGTTATAACTTTACTTGATTAAACCCTGAGTCATCTGCAAACTAAGTCAACCCAGGGGGCCAGTCTTTGGTGAATATATTTGGAGGTAAGATACCATGTGATGCTGGAATAACTTCTGACCAGAGCTGATTGTTAAATTATCAATTTACACTTTGGAAATCAACAAATGCCAAGAATCAGAGATTGATTTAAAGTTAAGAAAGTGATGGAGAGAAAAATTTAATAATGCAAATTAAACTTAAAATGTGTTAAAGGTACTTTTTTTATTCAAAGAGTTGGTTTTTATACATTTACCAATACAACCCTGAGTATAAATATGACCTGGAATAATTAAGTTTTCTTAATTATTTAAGTTTTACAAAAGGAGGTGGACCTAGTTGAATTTTGTATTTAATCCAATAAATGTACTGTGCTCTAGATTCACATAGTAGGTGCTTACTTGATATTTGAACTTGTTTCAAATGAAAAGGAAAATTATAACTGGGACAACTGGTCCAGGTGAATATGGAAAGGCAATTCAAACATTTACGAAGTACTTATTTTGTGCCAAATACTGGAAATACTGTGACCAAAATGAAATCATTCCTGTACTCAAGTTTATATTCTATTTGTAGAGAAAATAATGTATAACACACATGTGTACATTATCTTCTATCTGTACACACATACATGCATACAAATGTATATACATATACAGGGGCCAACTAGGTGGTGTCATAGTGCATAGAACATAGGATTTGAACTCAGAAAAACTCATTTTCCTGAGTTCAAATCCAGTCTCAAGACACTAGCTGTGTGACCCTGGGCAAGTTACTTAATCCTGTTTGCTTCAGTTTCCTCATCGGCAAAATGAGCTGGAGAAGGAAATGGCAAACCACTCCAGTGTCTCTGCCAAGAAAATTCCAAATAGGGTCATGAAGTGTTGGACGCAATTGAAAAGATTAAACACAAATACATATACATGCATAGATAATGAGATGAAGCAACTTGTCCCAGGTCACATAGCTGGTAAATGTCTGTGCCAGGATTTGAACTTATGTCTTCAGGACTCCAAGTCTATCACTCTATGCACTATGACATCTAGGTACTAACCATCAGAAACTTGTATGGCTTTGAATACTGCCCCCAAGCATACTCAAATTCTCCCCTGTCCTGCATCTTTTCCTCCTCCAGTCCCTTTGTCAGTCCCAGTCAGAACCAGTTCTTTGATCTGGGATGGTAAACTCAAATTTCTGGGACAGTGTCTTTCCTCACCTCTACTTTTTGACTTTCTAGCTTCCTTCAAATTTCATACATATATATATATACATGTACCTATGTAATATAAACATGTATACACACATGTATACATGTGTGTATGTATGTGGGTGTGTATATAGATACATATATACATATGTGTATATATATTTGTGGGTGAGTTTTATTTAAATTTTTGGCATTATGGTAGATGGGAGAGCATGCTAGCCCTGAAGGCAGAGGATTTGGATTCAAATTCTACCTTTGTGTTCTTGGGCAAGGCTTCATCTCAGTTTCCTCAACCTGTACATAACACTGACTGTCCTAGCCCCACTGCCTGCAGGCCAGGTACTTGACATCTCACCTTTCTCCCAAGGTTCTTTGGTACTCTTTCAGGTTTGGGGCTGTCTAGGCTCCAGCCCTCAACAATGGATGTTCCTTCACGAATAGGGCATGCTACCTTGCACCCAGTTCCCCTGAGCCTCAAACAGTTGGATTCGCTTTTGCAAAGGAATATTCACCTCCAGAGGTATAATCAAACTCATTCCCCAACATGCGGGAGGTATAATTCCCATGTCTCTCCTTATACTGCATGGGTCTCTGCAGCAAGGAAGGAGCATGGGTTTGCAGTTTCCTTCTGTTCCTATAGAGCATAGTTTCGATTTTAGGTTCAAAATTCCCCTTGGCTTCAAGTCCCAGGCACTCTAGCTTCCCTGGCTTGCAAGCTGGGCTCATCCTACAGACACTCTGGCTCCAAGGTCCCCATGACTTCAATTGCCCCGGCCTTTGGGAATCATCTCCAGTGCCCCAAACTGAACAAGACAAACACTCCCCAAGCCCCAGAGGGTACAAGGGAGGACAACAATGCCCCTCTTACTGGCTCAATGCATGGCCCTCTGCTGTGAGCGCATGGTGCACTCCATCCTCTGGACCCAGGAGTAAGGAGCACCCAGGGGACACACTCAGGCTTGCCAGCCTCTTTGGGCTATGCAGTCAATCAGAGGAGGCTACCCACCAACCACTTGCTAGGGGATGAAATGCCTCCGGTTGGGAGGTCCACGCATGCCCAGAACAAGCCTCGTCCATGCAGGTAGCCTTCATTTTAGGACAACCTGGACCCTTTACCTGTAAAATAAGGTAATTGTACCCTACAATCTCTGGGATCCCTTTCAGTTAGCTTTCTCTCTTTGTGAACTAGATAATTTCATTTAATGCATTTTTTTTTTTGGTCTTTGCAATTTCATTATCTATAATCTCATTAAGAATTCCAGCTATGGCTTTTTCCAAGACAGAAATAAAATTTATTGAAGACCACGGACATTTGTCCAAGCCAGGGACCTTCTTTTCAAAATATAATTAATTCAAGATGTCACTTTCAAAATTCTTCTGTCAACAGCGTGATATTCTTTGTGACCCTTGGTTTTCTTATATGCATTAAAAAAAATGCTTGCCTAGTGCCCACCACCCTCCTCCCTTTTTAAGTACTCTATTCCTTCCACTCTCACCCTTAATTTCCATAAGTGGGAAAAAAAACCAAAACACTTGAAATAAATATGCAAAGTTCAGGGAAACGAATCCCCCCTTGGAGGTATCTGAAAATCCAAGTCTTATTCTACAACTTGATTTCATCATCTCTGTCGGTAGGGTGGGTGGCATATTTATCACTGCTTTGATGGAATGAATCAGTTTGGATCATTGCTTGGAACACAGTTCTTAAGCTATTACTCTGTATTTGTTCATAGAAGTCTTCTCACGGTGCTCTGAAGTCATCCCTTCTATGCTTTCTTATGGTGCAATTTCATTACATTCAAATGTCCGAATTTATTGATTTTCCAATTAAGGGCAACCTCTTTGTTTCTAACTGGTTCTTTGCCATGACATCTGATTCCATTTCCTCTTTTTTTCTCTTTGGGATATTTGTTTGGGTGTGATATCACTGGATCAAAGGATAAACACATATTAGTAATTTGGGAGGGCAGAGTCTCAAATTGCTTTCAAGAATGGCTGTGCCAATTCACAATTCTACCAACTGTGTAGTACTGTGCCTTTTCTCCCTCAATCTCTCTAATAAATTGTCATTTGCCTTTTTTGGGGGGTCATCTTTGCCAATATAATGGGTTTGACACAGAATGTCAGAATTGCTTTAATTTGCATTTTTATTAGTAATTTGGAGCATTTTTTTCACATAGCTGTTGATAACTGGAATTCCTTCCTTTGAAAACTACTTGTGATATCTTTTGACTGTTAACCTATTGGGGAATGACTCAATCTTATAAATTTGAAGTTTCCTTAAACACCTTAGATATTAGATCATTATCAGAGAAACGTACAGCAATTATTTTTCCCCAGTTAATTACTTCCCTTCTAATTTTGATTGTACATGTTTGTGAAAAATTTAAAAAAATTCAACACCTTCCACCCAAGGGTTTATAAACCATCCACTTAATAACACATTCTAGAATTTTATCAGAAAGAGGCCAAGTTTATTCTCTTATAATCTGAAGTATTTTCTTCTTATTTATTACCTTTTTTGGGGGGAAGGGGGATGAGAAATTGGGACAACACTTCCCCCCTCCAATCCCATGGCACCTTTCATATTTTTAAAAAAACCACTCATCCAATATAGTTGATGCAATGACATTCACAAGATGTTTCATTATCCTAGAATGATTTTTTCCAGGACAAGAAAGGGAATTGAATTCTGGGAGGGCAGATGGATATTCTTGTATTATCTCTTCATGTGTCTGGAGTTTCAATTTCTTGTCACCTATTTCTATTCTATCTTTCCTAGCTCCAAAATCTTCATCTTGGTAGAGAAAACAAGAAAAATAAGAGTTAAGAATAGGTCCTGTCTGAGTCCTAGTTTCCTGATTGCCAAAATGATGAGAACAATACCTCAGATTAGGATCACACATTTAGAAGGGATTTTAGAAGTTCCTCTTTCCTTTTACAGATGAGCCCCAGGAATGTGAAATGACTAGTCTAAGGTAGCCATCAGAAGCAGGGTTTGAACCCAAACCTTGGTGACTCCACATGGCTCCAACATCCCTGGAATGACTTCCCTTGAGAACTTGTTGCTAGACTCATGTCTGATAAATGGAGGTACTTTGTTATAATTTCAACAGACCACTTTCAATAAGCACATTTGTAGATTATCCCTTTCCTAGACTTTCATTTTTAGTGTGAGGGTCTCTGGTTGATATTCTCTACTTTTAGTTTCCATTTAAAATTTAGTGTCTTTTTTGTGTGTGCTACGTTTTCCATAATTATAGTGATGATGATGATGTTGATAACTATATTATTATTTTCATAGTGCTTTGACTTTGTAAATCCCTTTTGTTTTTCATAATAACTCTGGTGATGTATGTATTCCCATGCCCATTTTATACTTGAAAAAACTGAGGTTGAGAGAGGTCCCCCTCATAGGATTGTAAGTTTAATATAGGAAGGGACCTTAGAGGTCAACTAGTCAAATGCCCTTCATTTTTACTGACCAGAAAACTGATGCCCAGAACAAGTGAAGTGACTTGCCCAAAGTCACTCAACTAGTCAAAGCCAGAACAGGTCTTTTCCAAATTCAGCTCCAGCACTGCTTTGGTGGTTGTTGTTCAGTCGTGTTTGACTCTTTCTGATCCCATTTGGGGTTTTCTTGACATAGATACTGGAGTGGTGGCGTTCCCTTCTCCAGTTCATTTTTCAGATGAGGAAACTGAAGCAAACAGGGTTAAGTGACTTGCTCAGGGTCACACATCTCTATGTCTGAAGCCATGTTTGATCTCAAGTCTTCCTGACTCCAGGCCAGGTGATTCTTTAGCACCCCCTAACCCTAACCGTTCTTCATCTACGCCTGCCAAAAGCAAAGCTATGTATCCTACTTTTTTCCATAATGCCCCTTTCCTCTCGTCTCAAAATTCTGAACAGTCTGTTTCCAGAAAAACACAGTGTTCAGTGTTCTCCTTCTGTGGGAGAGGAGTGCTCCCTGTCCTCCAGGACAGCAGGATGACGATTTGTAGCTGCCAGGGGGCATCAGAAGCCACCCGATGCAGATGAAGAAACTGAGGTTCCCAGAGCTTGGATGGCTTGCCTTGGTAATGAGTGGTAGGACTGGGGTGAGATTCCGGGTCCGCCGATCCCATCCTCTGCCCTCGGACTGGCCCTGGCTGCAGCCCAGCATAGGTGGCCATCTCCAGCACTCAGGTCCCCGTGGCCAGCAGGTGCTTAAGGTCTGGCTGGGGGCCAGGGGCTGACTCTGGAAACTTTGCCAGCGCCCGAGGTGGGCGCTGAGGAGCCTGGGACCGGCCCTCCGGGGCAGGGGAGCGGGATCGGCAGCTCGACGCTTGGCCACCTTGGGGCCAGGCAGGGCGTGCTGCGGGCCGGGAGGCCAGGCGGCACTGGCTCGCCTCGCGGAGCCGGGCTCTGGAGCCTTCTTTCTGCCGGCGCTGTGCCGCGCCCCCTGGCATGATCCTCATCGGGCACAGCCGGAGCGCCGGGAGAGACGGCTGCCTCCATGGAGGCAGCGGCCGAGGTAGCACCCGTATCCTCTCTACTACCGGGGTGAGCACGACCCTGGCCCGGCCAGGAGATTGGGGGGTGGGGTAGGCAGCCCTGGAGAGGGGAGACCGGAGATCCCCAAAATGCAGGTGTCAGAAAGTTCCCGGGAAGTCTCGCATCTTTGGGTTACCAGGCTGACCTGGGCATGACCTGGGAGCAAGGGCAGCTTGGGGGTCCTGCCCTGTGCTCTTCGGGTGGGGGCACTGAGAGCGACACTTGCACGCAGCCCCTGCCTTTACATCTGGGGGCTCGGAGGAGGGTCTGGAAAAAATGTAAGGGGCGGGGAGCCAGTCATCTCCGAACCAAGGATTTTTGAATCAGATCTTCAAAAGGATCTTTCTTTCCTCCTTCCAAAGTGACAACTCTTAAAAGTTAGGCTGAGATTCTCTCCCTGCCCCTCCCCTCACCCCCAGGTGCCTGCATCGAAGGAGAATCCAAGCTCCTTTCAGTTACATTTCTTGAATCTCCCAGCCCTTGGCAGACCCCCCAGAGGAGCTGGAGGCAGACAGGCAGGGAGAGGAGAGGACAAGAGAGGAGAGGAGAGGAAGGGAGGGAAGGGGAGAAGAGGGAAGTAGAGGAGAGATATTGAATAAGGGTTCCTGAGTTGAAACAAATCACAGCTGGGATACTGGCCAATTAAGAGTTAAGGGGGCCAGAGGGTCTAGATTTCTATTTTTTTTTTTTTATACCAAATCACTAACAAGTTGCTCTTCAGATGGACAGAGGCAGTTGACATCTCTCCCTCCAAGTTGGGGGAAAGGTGTTCTGAGTTCTCTTTCATTCAAAACAAATATATGACAGCACTAAATTCTAGGCCCAGCCTTGTAACAAGGGAGGAAAGCTCATTCTCCAGGCAGCAGGGAGCCCATTTACTTAAAAGAATTATATCCCACTGATATTTGGGCTTATTTCTTCTACATACCAACTGATACTAATTATACAGCCTCCCCTTGTACACCAGACTTACTTAATTCTTGTGGCTTCCCCTCCCCAACCCCAACTTCTTTTCAAAAAGACACTGCTACAGTTCACCTCTATCTAAGAAAATAATTAGAAACGTCAAAGAAGTCTTGAGATTCCCTTCAAAGCAGAGCCTTTTGTACTCTGCTAAAGAAAGTGGAGGGATATCTTACGGAAACATTTCCTGTTGACATTTCTTTTGCCATTCAAATTATGAATTCAGTAAGCATTTATTAAGCTACTGGTGTGACTTTGGACAAGTCACTTAATTTTTTAGATGGCTTCTAAGCTCCCTTGTAGCTTTAAATCTTTTATCCTGTGGCCCTGACCACCTACTACATGCAGGTACTATGTATGCTAAGTGTCAAGGATACAAAAAACTGTAGACAGCCCCTGTTTTCAAAGAGCTTATATTCTTCTGAGCTGTTGGGGATACTACATTATTAACCCTCATTTCTGAAACTCCCAACAAGTAGAGACTATGAAAAACACTTCTTGCCCCCAACAACATTTCGGTTCAACATGTAAGATCCTAGATTTAGAATAGGAAGCAACCATAAGGGTAAATCTTGTCCCACCTGCACTCTAAGATTTGTTGTTCAGTTGTTTTAAGTCATGTGTGACTCTTTGTGACACCATTTGGGATTTTCTTGGCAAGGATACTGGAATGGTCTACCATTTTCTTCTTCAACTTGTTTTACAGATGAGGAAACTGAGACAAACAGAGTTAAGTGATTCACCCAGGGTCACACAGCTAGTAAGTGTCTTAAGGCTAGATTTGAACTCAGGAAGAGGAGGACTCTTCCTCACTCCAGGCCCCACATTCTATCCATTGTACCACTCTTTGGAACTGGATTCTCTGAAAAGGAGAAACTGAATTTTAGAGGTTCATCCAGGTGTCCCAGTGGAATGGTGGGCTTAGTCTTAGGAAGACCTATATTCAAATTCTGCTTTGGACAGTCACTAAGTTGTGTGAGCCTGGGTAAGTCATTTGTCCTCTCTGGGGCTCAGTTTCCTCATCTGTAAAATGAGAAGTTGGCTTTTGAGGTCACTTCCAACTCTGAGTTTATGATCTTGTCAGTGACTTACCTAAGGTCTCTGATCCCAGATATCCAGTTCTTTTCCTTCACTTTGTGTGAGGCATCGTATCTCACCTCTACCACTCATTTTTATAGATGGGCAAGCTGAGTTCCATTTTTTTAAGGAACCCTGCAGAAAGAGTTTAATTTAAAAAAAAAAAACAACAACAAGGAAAAGTGGGGATTCTGAAAGGGGTTGGAATATTTTTCTAGCCCAGACAGTATGACGTTATCCAGAGTTTTGGAAAGTGTGTTTGAAAAAGGGCCGAACATCGGCTCACACAAATTCTCTCTGAGGAGCATGGAGGATATTTGATTTAGAACCTCAGTTCATTCGGTTTTTGTAATATTCCACAGTGATCCCTAATCATTGCAGACCAGATATTGAGCAGAATCTTTTAATCCCTCCTACCAAAATGTTTTGCGTCCATTTGAACACTTCCAAATTGAAATGCTGAATTAGTATTCATTGAAAACTGCTTTCTCACAAAGAATGTATCAGGAATGAAACCTTTCTAAGCCTTCTTTGCATTTTCAAGTGCACCTTCAATTCTTTACAAAAGTCATTGTTCCTGGGGACGGCAGCTTTCATCAATTCCCTCATGTCACCTCCAGAGGGCACAGCTGTCCCAAATTTTCTGAGTTTCGTTCAGCCTTGCCAACATTTCGTTTTCAGGAAAACTGGTGTTTTGTTAGTTGAGGTCTAGGAGCAAACAAAACAAAACAAGGAGACAAAAATCCAAACAAGCTCTCAAAACAGTATATTCTAAATATTGTAATGAATCAATTATTTGTTCAAGAAGAGTTTATTAAGCACCAATTACATGCCAGGCACTCTGTGAGGTGCAGGAAATAGAAGGAAAATGGGCTTTCAGGTGAGGGGCAGGTGGTAGAATGGAAAGGCTTTGGAATTTAGAAGACCTGAGCTCAAGTGGTGACTGTCATTTCTTACCTCTCTAGGCTACAGTTTCCTCATCTGTAAAATGAAAGATTGTCAAGTCTTCTGAAGTCTTTTTTGGCTTTGGCAGTTTGGTAAAACCTATGTACCTCTTTTCAGAATTATGTTTTCTTTTTTTGTGGGGGGGAGGAGGAAGGTGAGGCTGTCGGGGTTAAGTGACTTGCCCAAGGTCACATAGCTAGTAAGTGTCAAGTGTCTGAGGCCCGATTTGAAATCAGAAGAATTATATTTTCAAATGCATCAAATAAAATGTGAAGAATTACAAAGGAAATGGAATAGATTACAATTCACTTATCTCTGTATCTCTGTCATTTTGTATTTCTATCCATTTATCTTCTTTATTTCTATCCACCTATCTATATCATTCTATCAGCCTATTAGTCTACCTATCTACCTACCTATCTATTTTTTTAGTCCACAGACCTCAAGTTTCAATCCTCTAGAGAGACCAGATGACCTCCAAAGTCCTTCTGGTTCTAAAGCTATGAATTGCCCAATCTTCAATCTCTTGTTTTATAGGACATGTTCACAGTATTATTATTTTTTTTTTTTAACAAACCCTTCTACATTTTCATCTTGGCTGGATATAACCAAGGAGCTATGGCAGTAATTTTGGATTCCCTTCTGAAGCAAACACACTCCAGGTTTAAGCGTAAATACCAGCTGGGTTCAAACTGTGCCCTTTGATTTTCCTAAACTCATTAAATAGCTTATTTGCTATAGCCTCAACATTGTATTTGGCAGAGAGATTACATTCAAAGAAGCAGGTTCCCTGAAAAGTCCGAAATTTGAGCTTGTTAAATTACACCAAGTATCGTTTACGTAATTATATTACCCGAAATACCACTGAAGCATTAGCATTCAGACCGTTATTGTAAAATAGAGTATTACGCTGGGATAATTGTTTTAGAAGCTTTTGCTGTAGACGCTGTACAAAACATTTGGGAGGATTTGTTTTAGTGGCATCAAAATTTATGGTGACTTTTTATTTTAAAATGTCTTTATTCATCTGCAAAGGAGGGAGATGTTGACGTGAATTTGCTCCAAGAAGAATGGGGTTATTTTCTTTTAAAAAATGGCATTAGGCTATCTATCCTTCCTGCTTTGTCTCAGCTTTGGAGGCTGTTTTTAAGTGTGCAATTGAATGGAGGGAGGGAGGGAAGGATGAAAAAAAAGAAGAAATAAGGAACTGTTCAGAGCATTTGTGGATTTCTTTTATGTGTTTTCTTTCAAGCCTTTGTTTGCTGTTAACTTTCTGCTATTTTCTTTAGCTGATTCTTTACTAGTTAACATTAAGCTTAAAAGAAACTGTTACAGGAATGTGTGAAAGGGATTGTAAATTATTTAAAACTGTTTCAAGTAAGTCTATGCATATATGTCTATATACAGAGAGAAGGAGAGAGAGAGGGAGAGAGAGAGAGAACGTGCTTTGTATATACTGGAGGCTTATTTCCATATTGGCATCTCGTTTGAAAATTTTTGGAAATAATTTAAGGTTGGTATTGGAAGTGTCCAACTTTTCCTGTTTCATTCTTTGAAGATGCCAGAGATGTGTTTCAGATACCAAAACATAGGCTGTGTTGCCTGCGGAAGGAGGATTAAGTAGCAGGAGTTACAAAATGTGCATCAGAATCAAGAGGGGCCCTTTGGAAGAATCCCTGAAGTCTGGTTAAGCCTCACATTAGCCAATCTGGGCTAATGTCTGTAGCAGGGAATGATAATTAGCAAATCTACAAATTATCCCTCTGCTTTATGTTTCAATGCTGGAAGCTTAAATGTTAGTTTAATGATTTATGCCTTGATTGTGTTCATCTTCTCTCCCTGAAGAGACTGTAGAATCCTTTTGGGCAGGGACAGGACTTTGTCTTGTTTCTCCTCCCTGTGGCCCTATTAGGATCGCCTAGCGCAATGGTAGCCCCTTTGTGGTTAAACACTGTTAATATGATATTTCCCTTCTCTCTTCTGTCCTCTCTAAACACAAGGCCACCACTAAGGTTCAAACTCTCATCACTTCTCACTTAGCTGATGGTAAGAACTTTTCAGTTTTCTGTCTGCTATTATGCCATTGATGCTACAAAATCAGCCAAGGTCTTCTTGTGGTTGATGTCCAAAATGGATTCTGAAATAGGACTTGCTTGACTTACATATGTGTCCTTGGAAGCACTGTATTTGGAGTCAGTGGACCTGGGTTTGAATAGAGAACCTCATGTAGTGATAGGCACGCAGTGGGTACTTAATGTGTTTGTTGATAGATTGATTCTGTCTTCTCTCCTGCAAATCATCCTTAGCACAGATACTAGTGTTCCTCCTCATAAACAGGTTTGACCCATGTTATGCCTCTGCTTGAAACCCTTCAGTGACTCATTAGTATCAGTGGGGTAAATTCCCAAGCTCCTTAGTTCAGAGTCAGAAAAGAACTGCTTTCCTGTACCTTATAGCAAAACCAAAAGCTCGTTCCTGTTTGTCTGCTTTTGGATAGGTCTTCCCCCAGGTTTGGAGCATGGGCTTATATGATGAGAGTTGGAAAGGGCCCTGGGGTCCAAGTCCAATCTTGTTTTACAGATGAGGCAGTTGAGACTCAGAGAAATGCCTTACCCAGACTCCCATGGCTAGTAAGTGTCTGAGGCAAAATTCCCACCCCACCCTCCCTACCTTCCAGTCTAGCACTCTCTCTGCTCTACCATACTGCCGTTTTAGATTTTTCTTTTCCTTCAAGGTTCACCTCAGGATCTACTTTGTTCATGTGGCCATCCCAGATCCCATAGCTGAAAATGGCCTCTTCTCACATGCTCCTAGTTCATTCTGTTTGGATTTCTTCTTTGTCCCTCTCATAATCAATTAACCAATCAACATTTATTAAGTGTCTACTATCTAATAGGCAGGGCAGCTAGGTGGGGCAGTGGATAAAGTACTAGGCTTGGTATCATGTTCCTGAGTTCGAATCTGGCCTCAGACACTTACTGGCTGTATGATCCTGAGCAAGTCACTTAATTGTATTTGCCTTAGTTTCCTCATCTGTAAAATGAACTGAGAAGTAAATGGCAAACCACTTCAGTATCTTTGCTAAGAAAATCCCAAATGGGTTATGAACAACCACAGCAATAACAAATATATCAGGTGCTGTACTAAGTGCTGGGGATACAAAAAGAGACAAAAGACAGTCCCTGCCCAGGGAGCTTATAGTCTAATGGGGAAGACAGCCAGCAAAGAAATATATACAAAGCCAGCCATGTGCAGGATAAATAGGAAATAATTAATGGAGGAAAGGCACTGGAATTAAGAGGGGTTGGGGAAGGCTTTCTGTGGAAGGTAAGATTTTACTTGGGTCTTAAAAGAAGCCAAGGAGGTTAATAGTTGGAGTAAAGGAGAGGGAGTGTTCCGCATGTGCCTACTGGTCTGTGTGACACATTGCCCATACCAGAATGTAGGTTCGTTAAGGTCATACATTGTGGTGTTTCTCACCTTTGTATCCCTGGCACCCAAGACAGTGCATTGCACACAGTAAGGGCTTAATAATTTTTTTTTTATTGAATGAAATAGTTAAATCCCTAGTTACTGATATACCATAATAGATCATTGATCAGACTTGGTCAGGTCAGTTATTGGTCAGGTTCATGGATGTGAAATGTAAGACATAAGCTAAATGCAGGAAAACCCTGAATGTAAACAAATACAGAGATTTTTGTGAGAAGCCAAGAAGATCAGAGCTGGCCTTTGTAAATCCAGAGCTTTGGTTCTGGGCCAAGTGATGATTTATACGTAAATGGCATGGAGATGTAGCACAGCACATGCACATACACACATACATGTGAATTGCTAACCCACAAGCTTCATTTGCCCAAAGTTAGTGAAATAATATACTCCTATCCCACTCCACTACCTGAACCTGCAATTTGTGGTTCTGAAATACATGCATGTGGGTATATGAATATGCAGTTGGAATCTTTCTTCTTTGAGACATTCACATGAGTAGAATTTTCCTGTCAATACTGAAGACATATAAGGGCATCTTTACTTGTTATATTTCCAGTTTACATTGAGGTACCTTAAAAGTAGAATGCCTTCCCTTGTAGGTAGTGATTTTTAGTGATTTTCCTGTAGACTAGAAGTATGCAAGTAGATGTTGGATGGCCATCCTTTGGAAATATGCTTGAAATGAATTCTTGGTTGGATGGGCAGGTTGGTGTAGATGATCTGGAAGTTCCATCCTCTCCCCAACTCTAAAATGTGGTGATTGTTACTTGGATTCAGAGCACCCTGACAAAATTACAGAATCTCAGATTTTGAGAGGTGGAAGGGACCTCACTGGCCAACTAGACACTAAAGGAATCCCTACAATAACATATCCAGAAAACAGTCATTGAATCTCAGCTTGCAGATCTCTGAAGAGGAGGAAGCCTCATTGAGACAATCCACTCTCCATGTAGACAGCTAATTCTTAGGAAGGTTTTGGGAGCCTTAGCTGTCTTCTTTTTAACTTCTGTCCATTGGTCTTGGTTCTATTCTCTGGGACCAAACAGAACAAGTCTAATTGTGCTTCTACATATTAGCCCATTAAATACTTGAAGTCCGTCTTCTTCCCCAGTTCCTTTAAGGGATCATCCTATGTCCTAGAGTCAAGGTCTTCCACCTTCCACGGTTGTCTTTCTCTAGACATACTCCAGCTTATCATTGTCTTCCTAAACCATGGTACCCAGATGAGTACCCAATTGCCTCTCTATTCCTAAAAGCATTGCTTCTCTTATTGCCCCCAAAGATCTTAATAGCTCCTTTGGTTGTCACATCACACATCTGACCCCTCTTTAGCTTTGATTCACTAAAAATCCCAGAGTCCTTTCAGGAAAACTTCTCTCTCTGTTGATTTCTTTGTTGTGATTCAGTCACTTGGTTGTGTACAACTCTTAAAGACCCCAAGGATTATGGCATGCCAGGCCCTTCTGTTCTCTACTGTCCCTTAAAGTCTCTCCAAATTTATATTCATTGTTTCCATGGTACCAACTATCCATCTCATTCTCTGCAACCTCCTTTTCCTTTTGCCTTCAATCTTTCTCCATATCAGGGTCTTTTCCAATGAATCCTAGCTTCTCATTATGTGGCCAGAACATTTAAGCTTTCTTTTCAGTATTTGACCTTCCAGTGAATAGCCTGGATTAATTTCTTTAATATTTACTGATTTGATGTCCTTGCTGTCCAAGGGACTCTTCCCCAGCATCACAGTTCAAAAGTGTCAGGTCTGTGGTGCTCAATCTTGTGTCACCTAGCTGCTCTTGACTTCTTATGTCCAAGTGCAAGATTTTACCTTTATATATATTAAATTTCATTTTAGTAGAGTTAGTCTTTTGGAGCTTGATTCTGTCATGTTCTATATTATTCTGTCTCTCACAGTTTTGTGTTATCTGCTGATTTGATGAGCATACCATCTATGCCTTTATGCAGATCACTAATAAAAATGTTAAAAAGCACAGGACCAAGAATACCCCTGGAGACCTCCTGCCATCTTGATGTGAATCATTAAAAACCCTTTTTGAGTCTGGCCATGTATCCACTTAGGAAGTCTCTGATCATATTATCATTTAATTCATATCTCTCCATCTTCTTTATAAGAATAATCTGAGATATTTTATTAGAAGCATTGCTAAAAAATCTTGGCATACTTTATCGGCAGCATTCTTTCATCTGTTAGTTTAATAATCCTGTCAGAAGAGGAAATGAGGTTAGTCTGGCATGCCCTTTTGCTGAGGAAGCCATGCTGGCTCTTTGTAATCACTGCTTCCTTTTTGAGATGTTTGCCAACCATCTCTTTAATGATCCATTTTAATATTTTCCCAGGAATCAAAGTCAAACTCATGGACCTGAAGTTTGCAGGATCTGTATAGTGAATATTGCTGAATATTCCTTGTTGGCTTGGAGACTTTTGTGGGAAAGCAGGAAGTATGAGCAGGTGAAGAAGCAGCTTGAATTTTTTAATAGATATATTTTGGAAAAATTGATAAATAGAATTCTTTTAAATCAAATCCTACTTTATATGTTTTACTACATATGGGAACTTAAAAAGAACTGGCTACTTGACAGTATCTGTAAAGTAAATAATCCTTATCAGATCATAGAATTTTAAGTCCAAAGTCATCTTTTTTACATCTGGGGAAACTAAGGCCCAGAGAGGGGAAATACCATGCTGAGGGCCATTCATCTAGCAGGCAGCAAATCTATAAATATAAAAATAGACCCTTTGGGCCCAAATTTAGTGTTCTTTCCATTGTACCTTGGTCGCTTACTGGTTTTATTGGGATTTTCTTATAACAGTGACACCAAAAGTGATAGCCTACCTCCCCTTTGGTAGATGGAATCGTTTGACTGTACAAGCCTCCTTCACTCTCACTACATCACTTTTTATAACATTAAATTTTCATTATTATTAAATTATAATTTAATATACTATAACATAATAAATATAAATTATTAAATTATAATTAAAATTTCATCCTCTTCTAGAAGATACTGAAATTGACCATGGAAGTGACTGATTATTAACTCAATCAATGATCTCAGAACATTTCCTGATCTCCCTTTCTGGTTCTTCCCCTCCACTAATTGTGTATGTATCCATTTAGATGGGAATTTTTCCAGTGAAGGCCAGGATTGAATTCTATGTGGTAGCCAGAATTTGTTGAGTACTGCACTGTCATTGAACCCAGTGGACCTGTGTTCAAACCTCATCTCTTCTACTTACTATCTGTGGAAACTTGGGCAAGTCATATCCTCAAGGGTATATAGAGGACCTCAGACTGGGTGATCTCAGAAGCCCCTCCCAACTTTGTCCTGTGACTAGAATGGCCAAATCTATAGCCTATGAACTTGTACTGTTAGTTTTCAGAATACCAGTATCCTAAGTAAGTCCTGTGGATATGACCAGGTTACTACTTCCTTGAACTGACATCAAGATGAATGTGTGTGTGTGTGTGTGTGTGTGTGTGTGTGTGTGTGTGTGTGTTTAGTGGTCTTTTTAATAAAATGTCGATTTAACAATATTCCATAAAAAAATTTCAGTATAAAAAGAAGATAGTACATAAGACTGTGAATTGACTCTAAGAAAAATTGTTTATTTTTGTTACATTTGAGTTCCAACCTGTTTCCTTCCTCCTCCTTGGCACTAGAGAAGGCCAAGATTTGACACAGAGTTTACATGTTTATGTGTGTGTGTGTGTGTGTGTGTGTGTGTGTGTGTATCTGTCTGTTTGCTATCCATCTCCAGAAAAAGAGCTGATATATGGAAGTATGTATGGTATGGTTTCATATATATATATATATATATATATATATATATATATGTACACACACACACATATGTATATTATATATACATACATATATGTGCATACACACTTATACAACATACACATAGATGTATAAATACACATGTAGATATGAAACCACACAATGCAAACTTCTCTGGAAGTGAAAAGTATCTTCCTTCATAGATCCCTTTGTAGATGAGTTGAATATTCATATAACTCAGAATAGCCTAGTCATTCAGTTACTCATCAAACAATACAAAATATTGCATACAGCGATCTCTTGAGTTTACTTGTTTCATTAATCATTCTTTCATACAGGTCTTTCTGTGTTTTCATCATTTGTGTAGTTTCATCGTTTGTATAGCTGACTTTGAAAAATTATTATTTGTTAATCTAATGAGGTAGGAATAAAATCTCTCCCCCATCCACATTTGTGTCTCCCTCTGAAATTGTTTTTTTCTTTTGTGTATTTTTTCATGTGATTTTTTGGGGGGAGGTAGGATAAACCTTGGTGCTAAGGTAATATTTGGTTCAAAGTTTTATTTATTTAGTTGCTAGAATTTGAACACACCTTGATGGGGAGTAGCCAGGAAACATTTGTCTGTGTTGGGTTACAATGGCCACTTGGTGTCACTAGTACCATGCACACATCCCACCCAAAGGTCATACATCTGGCAAGAAGAAAACATTAACATTCTCTTTCCACATCCCCCACCTTCTACTGAACTCTTTGAAAATCCCTTTGACCAGATGGACTGTATTTGATGATATGCATGATGACTTTAAGACTGTGTCTTCCCCCACTTCCCCTTCCCTGATCCCATAAAACTCTGGGGAAAAGGGCCTTTGAAGGGTAGGCATGCAGAGTCAGGGCTGCTTAGTAGTTTCAAACTTCCAAGGTTCATTTATGTAGGCAGAGGGTTCTGCAGCCAGTGTGAAGACTAGAGTCCAAGCTTTTCTTACTCTAAAAAGCTGACTTTTTATCCACTACACTGGCTTTCAGCATGATACAGTGGAGTCAGAGGAGCTGAGTTCAAATCCTGCCTCATATTTTTATACTTGTTTGACCCTGGACAAGTTACTTAAATTCCGTAGGCCTCAGTTTTCTCATACAGAGAACAAAAGAATTGGGTGAGTTGGGTTCTGAGGTCCCTTATAGCTCAAGATTTATGATTCTACAACTTCTGGAGACTCAGTTTCCTCATCTGTAAAATAAGGGAGTTGAACAAGATGACCTCTCAGGTCCTTTCCAGTGATAGCTCTGTGATCCTATAAGTTTCAGAAGCTGCCAGCCTGCATGATTAGGAGTTTCCTCATCCGAAGTCCTACTCAAATGAAATGTCTGGGTTGATTTCCCTACTCAAAAAAAAATTTTATTTCGCTATCAGGGAGATTGCCTTCTGTCTCCTCAGTATAGCTCTTCTATGTGCTTAATTACTTACCCATTATCTTCCCCAGTAGAATGTGAGCTCCTTGAGAAATGGGACCATTTCCCCCTTATTTGTATTTTTTAATATTTAACATAGATGCCTGGTAGGTAGTAAGCCTTTAACAAATGCTTGTTGACTGTGATCTTTGTTATGTGGTAAATATTCTTTAGCCCCTTAAGACTGGGAAATAAAGGGACATGTAAATATGGATTTTTTTTTCTGACTCATTTTATGTTTAGTTTCCATAGATTTCCTTTCCCCCTTTCTTGTGGTTTCTTATTCTTTAGCAATACGACTGGGGAGAAAAAACTATAGATTATCTGAAAAAAAAAAAAACAGGGAGAAGGACAGTAGTAGCAATTCAAAGAGATACATCCCTAGATTCCA
The DNA here is from genome assembly GCA_028658325.1 of Potorous gilbertii. Classification (NCBI taxonomy): domain Eukaryota; kingdom Metazoa; phylum Chordata; class Mammalia; order Diprotodontia; family Potoroidae; genus Potorous; species Potorous gilbertii. The sequence goes on from CM053770.1 coordinate 223,895,285, forward strand.
GAAATGGCAACAAGCACAAAGCATTTTTTTTAAAAACATTGCTGCTACCTTTTCTCTCTTTTCAGACAGTTCCTTCTTATTAAGCGTGAAAGCAGTTTCCAGTTGCTTGTCACTCCAACGTCACCATTTTAACTTTCACTTTTTATTAATAAATAAGCCAGCATTTAACACTCCTAATTTCCTATTAAGAAAGCTGAGATTTTAAAAGGGCCCCCATGCCGTTTTCTTAGTCATTGTAATTTTAAATCCTCCCTTTCCCCTCTTAGAGCTGATTTGTCTCTTACCCCCTGCTGGATTTTAACTATTGCTTTTATGTTTTTTAAACCAAATAGAAAGTTGTCCTATGACAAGTAGCTGAAGAAAGATTTCTTTTCCATTTTATTTTTTATTTTTGAGGCCAAGAGAATAACAGCCTCCAACTGCATCCAGTTGAATCTGACACAAAGCCAGCCTTGTGAGTGAAACTGACAAACTGAAGGAAAAAGAGAGAAAAGCTAATTCTCCGAAGTAATCAGTTGGGGGCTATTTCTGGGCTAAATGACAGGATCAAGAAGAAAAATTTTGAAATTGATTTTTAAGACTGTCTGAAAAGAAGACTGAAATGAATATTAAATGATTTTGGGGGGCCTGTCAAATGGAATAATGGTAGAAGAGACCTGCCACATTTTTAGAGCTTAACTGTGGGTTTTGGAAGTTTATTGGCTGGGAAGAGATTGGAGATGAGTCCTAAAAACTCCAGTTTTGAAATCTTAATGAGAGAAGGAAGAGAAGGAATGCTGTTGTTGTAGCTGTATAGTCATGTAAAGTCATGACCCCTTTGGGGTTTTTTAGGCAGAGATGCTGGAGTGGTTTACTGTTTCCTTCTCCAGCTGTTTTGACAGATAAGGAAACTGAGGCAAGCAGGGTTAAGTAACTTGCCTGGGGCCACATCTGACTCCAGTCTCAGTGCTGCCATCTGACTGACCCAATGGATAACAAAGAAATTTCATATAAATAAATATGACCGAGGGAACTGGTCTTAGAGTCAGAAAGACCTGAGTTCAAATTCTACCTCAGATACTTAATAGCTATGTGACTTTGGTCAAGTCACTTAAAAAAATTCTTTGTCCTTAGTTTCCTCATCTATAAAAAGGAGGAGATTAGACTTGATAACTTCTGAGTTCCCTTTTAAATCCGTGATCTGATGAGACAAGTAAAATATGTAGTTGTTACAGACCCCAGTTTCTTCATCTATAAAGAGAAGTGTTTTTTCAAGTTGGTCTAAAGTTCTTTCCACTTATAGATTTGGGGTGATGTTAAGAAGGAGAAAAGTGGTTGGAATGGCTTTTTCAGATATGACCTACTGAGAATTACAACCCTCAGCTGCTCTTAGTAGGGCATTTCCTTCTACCCCTCACCACATCCCCAGCAGTGGGGATGGGAAAATGCTCCATTCACACTCCCTAGCATTCTTCCTTTCATGACCTTGTGCCTTTATCAGTTGCCTGGCTGGGGTGGGTACAGCCTGGCTTCAGAACAGGCCCATATGGTATGGGGATTGAATTCATATCTTCAGTCTCATTAGCACTGTGTTCTAACCAACTGAGTTAACGGACTAATTAATACAGAGATGCCTTGAATGTAACAAGGGACTCAGAGTCAATTTCTCTTAAATTAGCCATGTAAATGAGCACTAGTCCATGGATCCAAGGCCTGAAAAGATTAGGCAGGACTTTAAAAAAAAGTCAAACTTCAGGAACTTGAGAGTTTGATTAAAAATGAAAACTAATACTGGCCTCCCTGGGATTGTATTTTTTTCAAGGTATTGATGCTCACTGTAATTGAATCAGGACCCAGAGAAGAGCTGAAGCATTTGGTCTTTGTTAAATCACGGTTCCTTAAGTTATGCATTTTTTTGGTCAGATAATCAAAGGATTTTAGAGTTGGAAACAACCTAAACAGTCATCTAGTTAAAAACATCACTGGAAAGGATCTCTTCTATACTCAAAATATTCAACAAGTGCTCATAAACCCTAAGCCTCCAGTGACCTTTAATAGCATTTTTAAGCTTTAAGGGCTTAAAAACCACCCTAAGACTTTTGAAACACCCTATAGTCAGTTTGTGTTTGCTTCTCTGTGTACGTTATCTCCTCTCAGCAAATGTAAGCTCCTTGAGGGCAGAACTTGTTTTGTTTTGGTCGTTGTATACCGTATGCCCAGAAGATAGTAGGAACCTGACATCTTCCTGTTAAAGTTACTTTCTTGTTGCATCTAGTATAATTCCTGAATGAATCATGATGCCCTTTTATAGTACATTTGAGATGTCAATTAACCAACATTTATTAAGCACCTAGTATATGCAAGGCACTGTGCTAGGCACTTGAAAAAGGTAGAAACACAGTCCTTGCTCTCAAGAACCTCATGGTGTAATGGCAAAGATGACGAGCAAATAAATATGTACCAAAATGAGCTATATACAAAAAAATAGGAAATAATTAGCAGAAGGAAGGCAGTAGAGTGAAGAGAGTCTGGAGAAGGTTTCCTATAGATGGTGGGATTTTAGTTGGAACTCAAAAGAAGCCTCAGAAATCATTAGACAGAGATGAGGAGAGACAGAACATTCCAGGTGTGGAGAAAAACCTGAGAGAGAATGCCTAGAGCCAAGAGATGGAGTGTCTTATGCATGGAACAGCCTGGGAGATCAGTCAGCAAGTGTTTTATGTGCTAGCCAGGGGAGACAAATGAACATAAATGAAGACATGTAGATTGTATACATAAATAAATAAAAGGTAGTTTTTTTGGGGAGATCAGGAAAGGCTTCTCCAAGAAGGCACCATTTAACTAAGTCTTGAAGGAAAGTTAGTGTTTCCAAGGCATGGGAGGGGGCCAGTGCAAAGTCACAGAGAAGGGAGATGAAGCCTTATGAGTGAGATACAAGAGGTTTAGGTGGCCAGTCCAGTAATGGAGAACTTGTTTGCTCCAAAAGTAGTTCATTCCATCCTGGGACAGCTTGATTTATTAGAAAGTTCTTGATATTCACCTGAAAACTGCCTCCCCTAACTTCTACCCTAATGGAGCAAAAAGTCCCCTAAGAGGAATACAGGTAAAGGGAATGAGTAAGGGATAATACTGCCAGCCTCAGTTTCTTTCTCTGTAAAATGAGGATAATAGCAGCACCTACCTCATAGGTTTGTGGTGAGAATTTAATGACATTTGTAAATGGCATTTGCAAAATGCTTTGCAAATCAGCAAGTGTTACATAAATGCTAGTTATTAATATTACTATTATTAATAAAATGCATCTATCTTTGCCTAGGTTTCTTTCCATCATATCTAAAGGCTACAGTAAAAAAAAAAATCCATCCATCTGTTTGATTCTTTTCCCTTTCAATTTTCATTTTAATTCATTTTTAAAGAAAGATTTTAAAATACCAGAGTGAGACAGAAGTTGGGACTATGGTCCACTTCGTAGGTGCCAGTCTTTCAAATTAAGATGATCTGATGCCCAACTTTCTTGATTCCCAGGCTGGTGTATAGGAGCATCGGCACCACAAGGTGTGAGCCCAGTTAACCATCTGGGACCTTGAGGGCTGCCTCATAAAGAGGCCTTGTTTTGCTGGCGACTCCTCTCTCAGTTAAGAGCATGGATTGGAATATGTTAAGATATTCTCTATCAAGCAAAGTCATAAAAATACGTGAGCAGACAAATGGAGGATTCATGCTTCAGATCTCATGAGATCCATTGTACTCTACAGAAAGGTTTTTTTTCCTCCACTTTTAAAAAAGATGTGAACCAAATGCTGAGGCATTTCATTTGTGTCCCTGGAAAATTGCTCAGGAGACTTAAATGAATTCATCATCCTGTTTTGGGTTCGTGGGTACCACTGGGAGAGCTCAGCATGTGCGATGCTCTGTATCAGGTGACTGGGAGCAGTCACAAAAAGGACGGAGTAATCACACTTCTGAAATAGTCACGGATGGGCTGTTCTGCGCCTGGGCCATTCAGTGTTATCTGGAATTGCACAAATCGAGTTTGTTATCAGACCCAAAATGCAAAGAACTTCTTTTTGGCATTGTTGGTTCTTGTATAATAAAAACTGACTTCCTGTAGGGCTTCTGGGTTTATAAAGTGCTTTGTAGATATTATCTCAATTGCGGCTCACAACCCTCTGAGGGAAGTGCTACAGGTTTTTTTTTTTTATCACCCCCTTTTACAGATGAGGAAATTGAGGCAGCAGAAAGAGTGCTGGTTTTGTAGTAGGAGGTTGTTGGTCTGTTGTTTCAGTCATGTCACTCTCATTAGGGGGTTTTGTTGGCAGTGATACTGGAGTGGTTTGCCATTTCCTTCTCCAACTCATTTGAGAGATAAGGAAGCAGAGGCAAGCAGAGTTAAGTGACTTACCCAGGGTCACTCAGCTAGTAAGTGTCTGAGGTCAGATTTGAACTTAGGAAGAGAATTCTTCCTGACTGCAGACCTGGTGCTCTATTCCAGGGGTGGGGAACACCCCTAGTTTTACAGAACAAATACTTTTATTAAGGGGCTGTATTCAGGTGAAAATCAGCATGCATAATGCTTAGAGAACAGGTCTCAAGTTCAGGAAGACCTGGATTCAAGTTTTGCCTCTGATACAAGCCAGTCAGTTACCTTCCCAGTGCCCTCAGCCACTTGAAGACTTTTAAGTTGTAGAGAAGGTGCATTCCTAAGAGGAAGCTTCCTCCTTTGGGAGTTCTCTGTTAATGGAATCTCAGGTCTCTTCCTTATCCCTCTTTCCATATTCTGATGGCCATCAAAATAGTTAAAAATCTATTCTTTTCTTTCAGACAGAAACTGCTCCAGTTGGCAGCAATCTTGCTAACAGAACAACATGCAAACCACTCAGTTTCTTTGCAGTCACAGGGTGATTTCACTTCCCCACCTTCCCAGCCAGACGGCAGGACCCAGGTTGGCACCTTTGAGCCTCAGTGGCAGAGTACAGCTGGCCTGGCCTCCCACCTTTCCCAGGGCTGCCTGGCTGGTTTACTCTTTCCACCCCCGACACATAAAATGTCTCAGCCTCCACAGTCAGTCCTCCTAGTTAAAATATTACACTGAAAGGCCCAAACAAACCAAATGGTGGTCTCCAGCCAAGCTGCCAGGCTGTCATTTTCAGACACGTATGGCAGGGGTACAGATGACCCTTGGGAGAAGGAGGAGAACCACAGTAATGGCCTTCAACCTCCTGATTTTCCTTTCTAAACTTTCAGCCCTCTCCTTCCTACTCCTCTGATGGACTCCAAACATATATGAGCTTTCTGCAATGCCATTTGTGATGCCTGCCCCAGAGACTTAACTGTTCAAGGGATGTCATTCCTGGACATGTTTCTTTCCAGCCTGCCATTGTTTAATTGGAGGGTCCTGTTTTTCTCAGGATGGGGGACTGGAATGTCTGAGAGAACATGCCACCTGTGTAGTTTCCCCAGCATTGAAAGACCTTTGCCACTACTCCCAGGGGGTGGGGTGGGGTGCTCTACCTCTGTTTCCCTGCGGTGCTGGGAAGTTTGACCTATGCCTCTGAGGTCAGTCTAACTTTCTCTCTCAATATAGTCCCCAATGGCAGATCCTGCTGCCAGGAGCCAGGCTTGTCCCCATACAATACGGGGATTATTTCTTTTCTGAGCTTTCCTATTTGGCAGCTCACTTTAATTTCCAGTGCTATACTGACTGTTTCCTGAGCAGTATCCACACAAGCAAACAATCCCAGCTCATCCATTTTCTTCTTTCCTGAGACTTTGCTTCCTCTGGAGGAAGGAGACCAAGACTCATCCTTCTCTTCTGTTTGGGTTCTGTCAGTGTGGAGCATGAGATTTGGAAATTTATCATCTGGTGCTGGTCACAGAATTAAAGATTTAGAGCTGGCAAGGGACCTCAGAGATCCTCTGTTCCAAGTCTCTCCTTTTTACAGATGTGGAAACTGAGTCCCAGAGAGGTTATATAATTTAGGATTATAGATTAGGAACTGGCAGGGACCTCAGAAGTCATCAGTTTCAACACCTTCATTTTATAGATATAGAAACTGAGGCCCAGAGAAGTTACATAATTTAGGATTATAAATTTGAAGCTAATTTTGAACCCTGGGTGATGCTAGTGGCTCAGTGGTGCTTTCTCAATGGCATGTCATTGGTAAATATCAGAGGTAGAATTTGACCCCAGCTTTTCTGACTTTTGAACCTGTGTGCACTATGCCATCTGTGAACCATCTACTGGTCTACTGTACCAATTGTGAATCTATGAAGATGTGGAAAACTTAAAACATTCCATAAAAGTAACATCAGATTTAGTTGGACAGGTAGAAAAAGTGATGGTTTAATCTTTCCATAGTGCTTTGTGACATTTAAAAATCCTTCTGCAGAAATCTCTACCCCACTTCTTTTCAGAGGTGTGGCTAACTTGTACCCATTTTTAGACATTTTGGATATATTTATCAGTTTTGCTGATTTTTTTCTCTTCCTTTTTTTTCTTTAGAAATATTTTATGAAGTTTTCAGGGATGGATCTCTTGGAGGTAAAAGAGGAAATGATGCTGAGGGAAATTTTAGTCATGTTTTAAAACCCCCAATAGATTTAAATACAGATTTACTTAAAAAATCATTCTGCTAGGAAGTCAGGAGATGGGTTTTATGAAGTACAAGCAGATTATTTTCCACCTGAATCTTAAAGTTTTCCTGTCATGGTTGACATGTGCCTGAATTCAATTTCCAACTTGAAACTTTAAAATAAAGAAATCAACAACAGTAATGAAACTGCGCCAGTCTCTGAAAGGCTTGCCTCTCCTCAGCAGCTTATCAGAACAAACATCATGGCAACCCATCTGGAAAGAGACGAGGTGGGCTTAGATGGCTGCAAGTCTCAGCTCCAGATCTCTGTGATCCTTTGGTCCCATCTCCTAGCAAGTACACAATGGTCAGGGTCAAGTACTTTATGCCCTCTACTGTATTCTTCCTTTCTGATACCCCACAGAGTGCTTTCCTGTGTGATCTGGCATGGGACTTTTAGAGTACTCTTAGAGGTTGTTTACTTCTCTGAAACTCAGTGTGCCATATTTATTTTGGTGGTGCTGACATAGCTGCTGTTGAGTCTCTGACTCTTGCATCAGGAAGAATATAAAATATGGGTTCAGAGAAGACCAAAACATGAGTGTTTCATGGTTTTTGGTGTAATTCATTCTTTTAAAGTATTGATACATTTTGTTTTTGAAAGATTATTCACTTCCCAAAAAACCTCCACTTCCCATCCCCCTTTCCCACATCACAGTATATCCTCATGAGTACAACTGCTCTGCTGAGCTTGCTGGTGCTTGTTACTTTCCATTTTTATATTTTAATATTTATTAACAGAAAGCAAGTCATGCATTGATGAGTTGGAATCTGAGTTTGGTCACCTTTTTTTGACTTGTCTTCATTTACATTCATGCAATCATTCTGTTAAATGCTCCCCTTTGCTTTCTTTACTCTGAATCAGTTCATCCAAGTCTTCCTGTGTTTCTCTGAATTCTTCATTTTTGCCATTTATTATGGTGCAATAATATTATATTCAACAAATACACCACATTTGTTATAACCCGCTTTGTAAACAATGATTTTCCTATTAGAAATAGTTTATTTTAGTATATTTTAGTAAATATAGAATTTAGGGTCTCTTTCAGTCTGATGTCCTATACTTATGGTTTAAAGAAATGGTCCAAAGAAATTTCATGTCCTTAATGAAAATCCTGGGGTGCTACAACATCTTAAATCTCAAAAGAAACACCAGGACATTTTTCTGGATTCTTTGCTTAATAAGACAAGAAAGTGGATCAATCTACTGCAGAAATATTTTCAGCAAGAATGGTTGAGGGGGTATTTCTGGTTAATTTTATAAATTAATTTTATAAATTAAGTTATATGAAACATTTTCTTTTCTTTACTATGTTAGTTGAGGTTTTAGTCATCTTTGCTGTGTTATTAGTATATCAAAGACTGCTTCTTTTATTTTTTAGTTGCGAGGTGTTATAGATGTACAATCAAAACACTTAGGTGTGTTCCTTTTATGAATTTCAGTTTACTTATTTATAAAGCAGAGATACTTGCTCTACCTAGCTCATAAGGTTGTTTTTAGGGAAGTGCCATATAAATTGTAAAGCATTATATATCTATATATATATGTATATATATATGTATATATATGCATACATATGTACATATATATGTGTGCATGTATATATACATATATAGGTATATATATTCCATAACAGGTACTTATTTAGTGCCTTCTATAGGTCCAGTATTGTGCTAGGATCTAAGGATATAGATAAAACAGAAAACAATTCCCGTCCTCAAGTTGCTTATTTTATATCCTACTGGAATGTGACATCATTCATTCTTGGTACTGCTGTGGCTGCTACTGTTACTATAACTGCTGCTACTATTGTTACTACTGCTACTATTGCTACTGTTACTATGACTGCTGCTACTATTGTTACTATTGCTCCTGTTACTATTACTACTGCTGCTACTATTGTTACTATTGCTACTATTGCTACTGTTACTACAACTGCTGCTACTATTGTTACTATTGTACTGGTTCTACTGTTACTACAACTGCTGCTACTATTGTTACTATTGTACTGGTTCTACTGTTACTACAACTGCTGCTACTATTGTTACTATTGCTACTGTTACTATTACTACTGCTGCTACTATTGCTACTATTGCTACTGTTACTACAACTGCTGCTACTATTGCTACTATTGCTACTGTTACTACAACTGCTGCTACTATTGTTACTATTGCTACTGTTACTATTACTACTGCTGCTACTATTGCTACTATTGCTACTGTTACTACAACTGCTGCTACTATTGTTACTATTGTTACTGGTTCTACTGTTACTATTACTGTTACTGGTGTTACTATTGTCATTACTACTGCTGCTGCTACTACTGTTACTGTGGACTATGATTGCTACTGTTACTATTACTGCTACTACTGCTATTATTGTTACAAGTAGCCTTACTACTACTATTATTGCTACTACTACTGATATTAATGTTATTAGTACTTACTACTCTACTACTATTATTAATTACTACTGTTGCTGCTGTTACTACTACTATTACCACCATTGATGTACACTCTCATTATTATTCACAAAAGAATTGATTTTTGTGATTGTTGGTCAGTAGTGTCTGACTCTTTGTGATCCTGTATAGTATATTATCCATGAAGTTTTCTTAGCAAATATACAGGAGTGGTTTGCCATTTCATTCTCTAGTGGATTAAGGCAAACAGGGTTATGTGACTTGTCCAAGGTCACACAGCTCATAAGTGTTTGAGGTTGGATTTTGAATTCAGGTCTTGACTCCAAGCCCAGTGCTCTATCCATTGAGCCACCTAGCTGTGTCTACAGGCCATAGTAAAATGATACTCAAAAAGTACTTACCATTTTGAATGTTACTGAAAAACCATCTCTCCATTTCCCATTCCATCTTTTGTCACTCTCCTAGCAAACATAGTTTCAGACTCTCAGTCCTCCGAAGTGCAGTAACAAATTTGGTGACCATTTATAGTAGCAAAACTGTGTTCTAAGGTAAATAGAACCTGGGTTTCAAAAGTAAAAGTGTATGTTTGCAGTATCTTTCTACAGTACAAATACAGGAATTTGTTTCCTTCTACATCCCCATGTGCCTTGTACAATGCTTTTGTTTCCTGTACATTTATAATAATGTTTGGCCTTTGTGGGTGGAAGGTAACCTCTCCCAGCCAATAAAAACTGAAGCAAGGAAATTGGTTTCATTGGTACTGCACGAGTAGTCTGTTGTTGCCACCTTGAATGAACATGGGAGTTTTTGGGGACATATTTTAGGTTTATTGGTCTATGTTGACATGAAGAAAGATTTATGGAAGATGGTAGAAATTTATCACTAGTCTCTGTTCTTTCAAAACCAGAATTTCTTAGTCTCTTTGTACTTTGTAAATGTTTTGGATAAGATGTCTTATAGTCTCCATGAATCACGCTCCCAAAAAAGATTTCAAAGAAGAGATTGTTGTAAGCTAAACGCTGTGCCTGAAATTCAAATCATTGAAATCCATGATAAGAAAGGGAAGCAATGAAGATAAACCTCTTTGATTCATGCAGGTCAGCACCACCAGATGATTTCTCATTGTGCACAAAATAACATCCCAAATCCTTCGTCTTATGTTAAAAAAATTAATTTTGTTGTCTTTTATTTTTGCATCACTGTCATGCCCAAATATATGATAATGACGATACTAGGTAGCATTTATATATTGCTTTATATGTTATCAAAATGCCTTACATATATGAAGGGGAATTAATCTCAAAAGTTTTAGTAGAGTTAAAGCTTAGAAATGCACAAAGACTTTTGGAACACCCCTGTAGTGTTCCATAACATATTCTTTCCTCTTCCCTTCAAGGAATAAGAAGAGAAAAAAATTTAGTTTAGTCAAATTAATCAACACATCAATCTCATAAATGGCATTCAATCAATCAAAAAGCATTTATCAAGCACCTATGTGCCAGTATGTTCAAGTTCCTTGAAAGTTTCTGCTAGGAAGGGAGGGAGATCCTTCTTTTCCATTACCTTGAAGAGAAGCTTGCTCATAATAATTACACATCATTCAATTACGTTTTTTGTTCTTTCCTTTTACATTACGTAGTCATGAATATTGCCTTTGCTTACTTGTTTTATATAAGTTCATGTAAGCCTTCCCCTTCTTCTCTGAATTCTGCTTACTCATGGTTCCTTACAGTACAAAGATGTTCCATTACATTTATGTAGAATGATTTGTTTAGCCGTTTTTGAATGAATGGGTGTCCGTTTTGTTCCCAGTTCTTATTAAATTTATATTTAAGCCTATCTATAATAATCCAAGGCAATCCAGCTTTATTAAGCAGCTGAGTGGTGTACTGGATGGAGTATTCAGTCTGGAGTCAGGAAGACCTGAGTTCAAACCCAGTTACAGATACTTAGCAGTTTTGTGAATCTGGGCAAGTCACTTACTCTCTGCCTGCCTCAGTCTCCTCAACTGTATAATGGGAATAATAGCAGCACCTATCTCTCAGGGTTGTTGTGACAAAAAATAATGAGATAATATTTATAAAGTACTATGTACGATGCCTAGCACATAGTAGGTGCTATATAAATGCAGTTGTTATCACCATCATAGCTATTGTTGCTCATTTTGATTGCCTACTACAAAGTAGTGATGATGTATTAATACTGTATTAACAATTAATAATACATGCGTAACAATAACATATTATGTTAAAGTACAACATTAACATAATATATTATGTTAAGTCAAAATGAAGCCTGATCCCTACCCCCCAATGAACTTATACTCTGTAATGTAAACTCTGGGAACATACATATCTTCTAGGTTTAATTTCCATAAAATAAAATACTCTGCTTCAGGGAGACTATTTTATTAGTTGTAACCTATTACCTTTAGGATAAACCCCAAACTCCTTGGCCTGCTTTTTGGGATCTTCTACATTTTGGCTTCCAGTCTTGTCTCCTAATACTTCTCTTTATTTATTCTACATATCACACAGTACTGCTACATATTCCCAAGCTGAAGATTCTTTTTCCCAGTACTGTGTATTTGCACAAGCCTTCCCCCATTCTTTCAAACCTCACACTCCTTTTCTCACTTACCTCTTCTCTTTGCCAACAAGGGTTCATGTCCTTCCCTATTTTCCTTAGATCACTTTTGGATACCTCCTTTGCCCCATCACACTCTTCCTCACATAGTAGATGTGCATATCATATTCACCTGATAGGATGTAAGCTCTTTGAGGGTAGAGATTGTGTCATTTAAAAATCTTTTTAGCTCCAGTGTTCTCTGTGTACCTACATATAGTATAATTTAATAACTACATGTAATAAGTATTTGTGGCATGACTGAATCTCCCCTCCATCTCTCATACAGTCCTCACGTGTTGTATCCTCCAAGCTTTTGCGCTGCCCTCATCCAGAATGCCTTCCAATCATGTGGAAATTCTGCTCTTATTTCAAAGGACCACACCCTTGGTGCTTCATTCTTTCCAATCAGAAGCAATCTCTCCTTCTTCAGAACTGCCATAATCCTTAGTTCCTTTGATCCTTACTTGGCATTTGTCAGGTACCAAGCCTTGGAAGACTTAATCCTTTCATGTCCAGAACTTCCACCTTAGGGCCTTGCTATCTTGATTGGTGAGTCCTCTACATAGTTTCATGAAATCATGGCACATAGGCAGACTATAGCTTATATTTGACTTTACTCCCTTACTATCTCCTTAGCCCTGTTGCCATATCCTCCAATTGCCCTTTCCCTCATTTCCTCTCCCAAAGTTCCTCCCTCAAATTTCAAATTCTGGAAACATAATCAGAGCAAAGCTGACATTACTGGTCAAAAGGATGTGTGAGTTTACTCTTCTATGGCCTCATTCACCATCCCTGATCTTTCCAAGTGAAACTCCCCCACCACCCTGCCCCTTCCCCCCATTCCCTTATAAATATTGTCTCCTATATTAGAATATAAACTCCTTGGGGGTAGGATCTGTCTTCACTTTTATATTTGCATCCCTACCATTTAGCACAGTGAAAAATATAGCCTACTTGTGTGATTTTGGACAAGTCACAGTAATCAGAAACAGAATTTGAACCTATAGCTCATGCTTTTGCCACAACATGCTCTGGTGTATTTTGGCAATTCTTGAGTGTGTTTACTCATTTAAAAATAGCCTCCTTTTCTGTGAACTCCAGGGACTGTTGATAAGAAAACAACAAGAGTTTTCTAGTCTGTGCTTAGAACTTAATTATATTGACTATTTTTGTTCATGTAGGCTACTGGTGTCACTTGCCAAAGGTATTTTGTTGCCTTGTGTTAAAAGATGGTATCTAATGCTCAGGTAAAGACATGGGGGCTTGGGGGTTCCAGGGAAACTTAATATTGAAGTCATGCAGAGGAGAGTCATTCACTCGCAAACATCTTTCAAGTGAATGAAAAGGCCTTTGTCTTAACAGTAATTTTCATGAAGGCCATCTACCTGGCAGTCTATTTATGGAAGTCTCTATTAATAAAACTTTTATTTAATGATTTGGAGAATATAAAGTTAGTTTCCAGTTCTCTGCCATTATTGATTTTATTTCACATCTTCTTCTTGTGGACATGCAGATGAAAAAATAAAATCCCACAGGTCACCAAGTGCTTACATTTCAATCATTTAAATGAGTTTCTTTTATCATCCCCAATAACTAGAGTCAGAGCATGTACTATAGGAGGATAGATGGACTGTAACTGCATGGCAGATCAAGAGAAACACTCTGTGTTCTCTTAGGTTGCAGTTAAACCTGTGATTTTTATGAAATTTGGAGCACCTTAATTAAGCAATTAGTAAGAGGCAGGAGTTTCCAAATGTCGAGTGTATAATTATGAAACAAACAAGAACCGGTCTTTCCAATAAATTTGCACACTGTGTCCTTGGCTCTTCCAATGCCTGGACATTGTCATCCCTTGATATGGCCACGAACAGTCTTTTGGTGGAGAGGATAAAATTCAGGTGGATTTTGAAAAGCTCATTGCCTTTAAAAAGTACCCATAGTCCTGTTAGAACACTTACTGTTACATGGATGTGGATATAACTCTGGGAAAATTATGTTCTCTGAAAACCAATTATGGCCTTTGATGTGAAAACCTATGTGCTCATGGTTAACCTACAAAAGTGCTAACCTTGTCACCCAAATCTATCATCATAAATCTAGAGTGGAAAGGGACCTCAGAAATTGTCTAGTAGTCCAAACTCCCTTGAAAGATGAAACACCATTCTGTTCCTTCCTTTTTTGTCATCCTCTTCCCTGGTCTTTCATGCCCTGAGCTTCCTCCAAGTCATTTTCCTATTAAGTTATGTGACTTATCAAGATTGAATGTATTTATATAATGTGACTTGAAAATGGAATTCAGTACTGGGGGCTTTTAAGACTAGCAAACGTTATTATAATCAATAGGTTTTCATGACTAAAAGCTGGTCAGACTAATGATGATGAGTGTCTCATCGCATAACCTAGGTTGATCCTCAGACAGTAGATACTGTTCTACCACCTGTTTCTCTAGTTTGTTGGTGATATGACTTTTTATATCTATCACATCCATATGGAGCTAATCTTTGTATATGATATGAGATACTGGTCTAAATCCAATTTCTGCCAGAATGCTTTCCAGTTTTCCCAGGAGTTTATGCTAAATAGCAAAAATTTCCCCCAATAGCTAGAGTCTTTTTATTTTTCAGACACTAGCCTACTGGATTAATTTCCCCTTCTGTATGTTGTATACCTGTTCAATCATCTCATTTTTAGCTAGTACCAAATCACTTTTGTGATTCTTGCTTTGTAGTACAGCCTGAAATCTGGTACTGCTAATGTCACTTGAATCTTGACTTTTTATCTCTCCAAATCAATTTGCTATTATTTTCCTATCAAGATGGGAAGGTTAAGCATGGTGGTGAACTGTATGTCTGTTTTGTGAGGATGAGACTTGTTAACCTTTGAACAGGCTGTCTGCCATGTTGACTGCAGGTTAGTAAAATTTTTAGCCATAGCCATTCTTGAAGACCAAGTGTGTATAGAGGAGATGGGATGCATACTAGTGGAATGAGAAACTGCTCCAGTGAAATCACAGATCTTTAGTGTATTGAAGTGTTTAATAAACAAAATAAAGATATTAATTTAATGCCTAATATGTACACAGCACTATGGTAGGCACTGTGGAGGATATAAGGAAGAATAAGGCCCATTCCCTAATAAGGCATCAGAGGCAAGGTGGGGAGAAGGAACCAAGAAAATCCTCTTGTTGGTGGTGAGATATGAGCTGAATCTCAAAGGAAGCTGGGAGAAGGACTAGAGTTTCCAGTGCTAGATCACAGAGATAAGGAAACTAGTTGGAAGGTCATTGTAGAAGATCAATGCATCATGATAAAGTCCTGAATTAAAGGTTGTGGCAGAGAGGTACCAAGAGAGGGAGACAAGAGATATCATGAGGAAGAAAGCAATGGGATGCTCAACTGGATGTGGGAGGTAAAGGAGGGAGCAGTTAGAGATGATTCTGAGCTTCCAAGCCTGGATAACTGGGAGAAAGATAGTGCCATTGATACAAAATTTAGGGAGACCCATTTTGGGGAAGAGGATGATGAGTTTCATTTTGTTGAATTTGAAGTGATGGCAGAACACACAAGTGGAAATATCTAGTGGGCAGGTGCAGGTAATGATCTAGAAAGGATGGCTGGCTGCTAGCCACAGCTCCTAGTGGACACAAAATTGATAGAGGCTGAAATGTAGTGACTAGAGATGCAGAAAATTCAAATGAGTCATTTCAGGTCAAGAGATTGGAGGACTGAGCTCACACAGTAGGTATTCCCTAAAAACCACTGAATGAATGAATGTAGTGAATTGTAGGCAGAACTTTTTGAACAACCACCTCAGTTCTTTACTGCATTTTGAACTTATGGGCAGTGCAACCAGATAGAGAGTAAATTAACAATTTGCAAATTAATTAGCAAATTAACAATAAAATTTACCTCCAGGGTAATTCTTAAATCAAAGAGACACCAACCAAGATAGTGTATTTTGGGAAAAGAGGTGCAAATTTCTAAGTCATGACACATTTTTAAGTAATAGGGATTTCTAAGCTAGGACATTGCTGGCAAACATGGCTGAGCTTCGGACAGTATGCAAGGCTCACCACACTTCAGGATCCAATTAAAAGGGAATTACTTTTACATTCCATAGATAAGGAAAAAGATCAACAGAGTGGTTGAGTGTTTCACAACATGGCAGCAGCTCCATGGTAGCAAAGGAAATGGGATTAGCTTCTTCCTAAGATGTTAAATTATTCCCCTTTGAGAGTGACCCCTCAGTTCAACCATGAATGAGGCAGAGGAAATGACTTGACTGGTGATTAGAAATCAATAAGGGGTAGGAGCTAGGAAAAAGTCAACTCTAGTAACTTGTTGAACACTTTTGTAGTTATTTTTTTCTCATGAATTTATAGATTGAAGAGACCTTAGAGTCTATATTCAATGGATCTATGCTTTCACCAGTGATGTAAGTATGGTTAAACCCTTCCACATTACTCATTGGTCTGCAAAAGAAAAGGAATTCTGAGGGAGTTTTGTGGAAGCTGCAGACACACAAAAGCCAGTAGGCAACACAACAAAGTTGAGAAACTCAGAAATGCATAAAATATTTGTATAGTATTACATAATATCAACATATTTTACCTTTTAATACCACAGTAATTTAGACTTCTTTGCTGGTATGAAGGGAGGGCTGAAAAATTTCATGTGGATTTTCCAGATTGTGGTGATGCTGTGCCCCTAACCCTGGCAATGTGGAAGGGATAACTATATTCCCACCAATAAAACAGATCCACGATGATTCATGCTTGAAGTAGCTAGGTGGTACTACAGAGAGAGAGGATTGAACCTGGAGTCTGGTCAGGTCACTTAACACTGTTTACCTCAGTTTCCTTATCTGTAAAGTAATCTGGAGAAGATAATGACAAACAACTCGAGCATGTTTGCCAAGAAAACTCCCAAATAGGGTCACAGTCAGACACTACTGGACAACAACAAAAAATCCTGGGCAGATCATTTCACTGCTCTCAGTCTCCATTTCCTCATCTGTAAATGAGGCTATTTATAGCATCTTCCTCCCAGCGTTGTTGGAAAGATGAAATGAGAAGATGCTATGTAAATGCTAGCTTTTCCTAAGTCAGATCATATGTCTATGGCTGGAAGGGACCTTGGAGGCCAGTTATTCCAACCCTCTCACTTTAGAAGTGAAGAAACTTTGGCCCAAAATATTAAATGAATTGCCCAGGTTTGCATAATTACTAAGTGTTAGAGGCAGGATCTGAGCCCAGGCTTTCTTGGCTCCAGATGTAGGAGTTTCTGTCAATGGACCCAGCTGCAATCCTTTCAGTCCCCCTGCCTACACCCTCCCCACCCACCCCCCATCTTCTATGTCCCTTTTCCCAAACCACTCAAACCATAGGGCACATAAAGTTTCTCTACGATATCCATGAATTGTGATGCCACTTGGCTTTATTCTGACAAGGCAGAAATAATTAAAGGTGCTTCATTCTTTGTTCTTTCAGTAATATCTAGCACAGCTTTCTGTACCGAGTAGGATCTTGAGCTAGAAAGCACCAACCTCCCTTTATTTTACATATGGGGAAACTGAGGCCCAGAGAGAGAAAGTGACTTTTTCCCCCAGATCATATAGACAAGAGTTTGGAAAACCAAGATTTGAACCCAAGTTCTCTCACTTTAAATTTGTTACTCTTTGACATATCCCATTCTGTGTACATATTTGCTAAAGTGTACTGACAAATGTTCACTAATTCTATTCTCACCTGATCATGATGAATTGTTTAAAAGTAAATGATCAAATGAGATAATATTTATAAAGGAATCTTCAAACCTGGAAGCTCTAGATCAATATTAGTTATTTACAACATTAACAATAATACTAATGTCTTGGGTAGAGGTGATGGTCATAGTGGGTGCCCATTTTAGGTAGGACAGACAATTTTAGGGAGGCCTATGCCTATGATTTCATTACTGCTACTGAGGAACTCTCTCTGCTGATGCAGATTGATGTCTGCTTTGTGGTTTGCACCATTAGAGACTTGCCTGGGAGTACTACTAAGTTAAGTGACTTGTCCAGGGTCACACAGCTGGTAGAATTTGAACCCAGGAAATCCTGATTTAAAGGTTGACTTTTCATTTACTAGCTGACACCATCCACATGGAATTTCAGAATCTCCTTTAACCTTAGTATTCTATGCTTTGAGAGTCTTGTCAGTAACTCTGTTCTATGAAATTGGAGGAGCCCTTTTGCCTAGTGGTAATGTCCCCTTCCCATGGGTCTGCATTTGTAAGCCATCTCCTAGTGTATGGTTCTTTCCTTTGCCAGAGATTATCTACCCTCTGCAACACTGATGCTTTTGTTGGAGGCAGTTTGGTGGCCCAGTGGTTAGAGTGTGGACTTGAAATCAGGGAGATCCAGGTTCAAATCCCAACTCAGAAACATAGTAGCTTTGTTATCCTGGGCAAACCACTTAACCTCTATCAGCCTCAGTTTCCTCTTATGTAAAACGGGGATAATCATGACACCTATGGTGTGCTTCATTCTTTGTTCTTTCAGTAGTATCTAGCCCAGCTTTCTGCACCAATCTTGAGCTAGAAAGCACCAACCTCCCTTTATTTTACATATGGGGAAACAGACCCAGAGAGAGAAAATGACTTTTTCCCCCAGATCATATAGACAAGAGTTTGGAAAACCAAGATTTGAACCCAAGTTCTCTCATTTTAAATTTGTTACTCTTTGACATATCCCATTCTGTGTACATATTTGCTAAAGTCACCGAGGGTCATTATAGATGAGCTAGCTTGTTAACTGCTTTGTAAACCTTAAAGCACTATATAAATCCCATTATCAATCAGCCAGTAAGCATTTGTTAAGTACCTGTTATATGTTGACCATTGTGCTAGTAAATAACATTTTTCTCCTTTGATTTCTGTCCATGAAGTAGAGAGTATGATAAGACAGACATCATTCCCATTTTGCAGATGGAAAAATACAAGTATTGCAGTCACCCTGACTCTCAACCTAAATCTCTGGTTCCAGTGGCAGTGACAGCTTCCTGGCAACTTATTTACTCTGCAGTGTTTCCTAAAATACTGTCTAACTTCAAAGGACATTCCTTTCTTCCTCTGAATTATTTTTTTAGATGCCAAGGAAAAGAAATGAGTCTCTTAGGTGATATTTCAAAACTGATAACATCCTGGGGGCTCAAAAACAGTAGTGCCAGATGGCTAGAGTTGCTGGGGTTTGGGGGAGAGGAAAATATCCTACCAGAGTGAGCATGAAAGAATTAGGGAGGGTAGGAAGATGCCAGGAAGGAGAGAGGGTAAGAGTTGTGGGGGAAGGGGGGATACTTGTTGCATTTCATATAATTCATACAGTATCCGAGCATTAGAGGGACCTCAGAGGCAGTCGCTCTCTCATTTTACAGATCAGAAAATGGAGGCAGATGAGGGGGCTGGTTGAGGGGTGGGGCACCCAAATAGTAATCAACAGAGATGAAATTTGAACCCAGGGCTTCTGATCTCTTTCAACTAGATGGTTTTGTTTCCTGTACAATCCATTACAACACTGAACCTCCTTCTTTCTTTTCAATGATATTACCATTCTTTTTGCCACTCTGTAAAAAATATCCCTCAATTTAATTTCATGGCCAGTTAATTACAAAAATCTCATCCATTTTGCCTGTGAAGTGTCTCTTATGAATAAAACCACCTTCCCTCTACAATCAACTCTCAACTTCACTGAGTTTAGTCTCTTTTTCCTTCTTTCATTCTTCCTATGCCTTCTAGTCTGATCTTTCACAAAATGCCATATTTTATCAAGGAATACATACCTGTAAGCATAAAGAATCTTTAGTAGTTATCTTCTACTTTTTTTTTAACCTTAAGCCTAAACTTACCTGCTTAGCTTCATTAAAAATTTTTTTTAAAGATTGGTTTTATTCTTTTCATATTCATTTATTTAGTTGTATATTTATATTTTGATTATAAAGTATATTTATATGTTATTTATAGAATAAATATAAATCCATTTTAAAACATTAAAAATTTTTGAATTTCAATTCTTTCTTTTACTCTGTTATGTTTTCCTTCCCCTCCCATGAGAAAGCAAAGCCATGATACCCATTATACATGTAACAGCTTCATTTTTTTAGCCAAATTTTTTAAAAATAACAAAAATTTATTTTTCTTCTTTTTATTTCCCCCCTCCTCCCAATAAAAAGTCCTTGTACCAGACATGCAAAATAAATGCCCAAGCGGGCTCTATCCAAAATCTGTATCTCATTCTCCATATTTAATCCAACACTTTTCTGGCAGGAGGTGAGTAACTTTTTTTTATCAACAGTCCTCTGGACCCATAATTGCTCATTGCATTATTTTTAAGTCTCTCAGAGTTGCTTGTTTGGACAATGTCATGGCTATAATTTATTGTTACAACAAATTTGCTCTTATAATTGTTATGTAATTGATACAGTTTTTCTGGTTCTACTCACTTTACTCTGTATCAGTTCATACAAGTTTTCTCAGCACAATGGATAGAGAACTGGGCCTGGAGTTATAAGTTCAAATCCAGCCTCAGGTACTTTCAAACTGTTTCCTCAATTATAAAATGGGGTTAATCGCACCTGCTTCATAACGTTGTCATGAGATGATAGTTATAAAGCTCTTAGCACTGTGCCCTTCATATAGTAGGTGTTTAATAAATGTTTATTCCCCCTTTCTGTCATTTCTTACAAGCCCTGCCTAGTCTAAGACTGACTGTGTCATCAGGGCTGCCTCTTATCAGTGATCTTATGATTTGTACCTATTACAGTCACAGTCTTTCCATGTTGTTGGCATCCATGGGGCATCACAGGTATTTGGCAGGTGGGGCATCGCATGGTATTTCCAGGCACAGAAAACTTTTCCTGGGATACTTACAATGGAAGGGAACACAGAGACCCAGAGGGGAAGCTGGCTAGGGACAATGGAAGATTGCTTGACCACATAGGGATCCCCCTGGACTTTCCCAACAGTCTTGCTTTCAAAAACCTGCTCAGAAGCACAGCCGCCTCCTGTTTATACCTTTTTGCTGCAGGCAGCCTAGAGGGGGCTGATGTCAGAATAGCCCTTGGGGCATTCAGCGGCTATTTCCTGCCCTACCTTCTGAGTAAAATGTTTGGATCCACCTCATTCTTGGGCTCATCATCTGATATTCTTATGGCTATTGTTTTCAGGGTCACATAGTGCAATTCATTTATTTATGTACTCTGCTTGTACAGTCCTTGTCTGTGACTTTCCAGAAAATTTTCCATAAAGCTTCTACCATAAAGCCTTCTTCCAGGTCTTTTGAGACTATGTGTACACCAGTTTAATAACTCAGATTGCTTCTTATCCCTTGCTCAACATCACTACCTGAAGCCATGGTAGGGAGCTGGGGACCCTTCTTGCCATCTCTAGCCCACCAGTAGTTGACTGAACCAAACTTCTATCCATGCCTAAGGACCTTTTGCTTCTCCCTCCTCTCCGCCATTGTATTATTGCCATGTTCCCACCAGGCACTGAATGCTAATCTCTCTTTATCCCTATCTCTGCCAGAGATATACCAGAGCCCCAGTCCACTTTGACCCTGGGAGCTACTGTCTTATTTGGAGTCTGTTTGCCCTGCCACCAATGCCCAAGGTCCTTGGGGCCTTGCTATTTTTTCCATATTGCTTGCTAGAAAGCAAATGCCATCTGGTCTTTTGATTTGATGTGTAAACTATGTTGTCTCTTTCTCTTTATTAGAGTATAAACTCCCTGAGAGGCAGTTAGGGGCTGCAGTAGAGAGGATGGTGGATCTGAGTTCAAATTCTTCCTAAGACATTACTGGTCAGTGTGACCTTGGGCAAGTTGCTGTCTGCCTCAGTTTTCTCATCTGTGAAATGGGGATACTAATACCTACTTCACAGAATTATTGTGTGGATAAAATAGGATAATATTTATAAAGTGCTTTGTATACTTTAAAGCCTTTTATAAATATTATAATTATATTATATATAATATATATTATATTATATATAATATATATTATATATTATAATTATATTATATATAATATATATTATATATTATAATTATATTATAAATATAATAAGTATTATAAATATTAATACATAAGTAATTATCTTGTATTATTACTTATTATATTATTAAGAGCACTGTTTCAATTTTCTATTTGTACTCTTAATGCCTAGAATGGAGGTGTAGCATATAATAAGTGTTTTAATAAATTCTTCTCCATTCCTTTCTATCATCCATTTCTTTTCTGTCAGTTCTTATATGTGAATCACTATTAGTAATATTTTGTTGTTGTTTGGTTGTATCTGACTCTCTGTGACCTCATTTGGGGTTTTCGTGGCACAGATATTAAAGTGATCTCGCATTTCCTTCTCTAGCTCATTTGACAGTTGAGGAAACTGAGGCAAACAGGGTGAAGCGACTTGTCCAGGGTCACACAGCTTGGAAGTGTCTGAGATCTGGTTTGAACTCAGGTTTTCCTGACTCCACATGTGGCACTCTATCCACTGAGCCAAATAACTGTCCCAGTGAGTTTCTATAACCCATTTACAATTACCATGCATTACCCTTTAGGTAATCTGTGCTTTCTTTGGAGATTATGGTATTCTGAGATTCTCAGCCAGGTCATATTCCTAGAAGAATATTGTTCAGACAAATAGAGTTTATCTCAGAGAGCTTTGTGATACAGGGGAATTTGGATTGAGAATTCCTGCATTCACTTGTTATCTCTGTCTTTGGACAGGTCTCCTAATCTCTGGGGGTGTCAGTTTTTCATCTGTAAAATGAGGGGGTTGGACCAGATGACCTCTGACATCCCTTTTGGTTCTAAATCTATGGTTCTTCTCTTTCAACAAGTTACTTCTCCTCCAGGGCTGAGTTTCCTTATATGTAAAATGAAGAAAATGGATTAGATGTCTTCTGAAATCTTTTCCAGCTCTTAATTAATGATCCTATTGCCCTCTTTATAAATCACTTTTTTTCTTAGGTCTCAGTTTCCCCAACTGTACAAAGAAGGATTTGAACTAGATGAGCTCTGAGGTTCATTTTAGCTCTAGACCTATGAGCACAGGCTTGTTGAAAGTGCTACCTAATTTCAAAAATGTAATCCAGTCAATTTTTGGCATTGTTTTAAATTCTTTGTTCCTCGGCTTCTTATATATGTGTGTATATATGTATGTTTATAGGCATACAAACACATATGTAAATATATGCATATGTTTTTATATGTTTGGTGATGGACCAATTTAATGAGTTATCTTTCTAACTGCATTATATAGTCTGGAAGATAGGCATTCTTTATACAGTTCGTTTTTCTTATATGAACGTTTAACTGAACTTTTTGAATGTTTGTAGAATCCATTTATGAAATTTTATAGTTCTCTTGGACTTGATACAAGTACAACTACTTTAAATGGTCCATCTCAATGTCATTTCAATGTCTTCTCAGCTCTTCTTCCATTTGGAATTTGCTTCAAACATTCTCTGTGAAAGTTGAAAATACCATTGGTAAATAGACATATTCTTGTTTTATGCATGCTTCAGATGAATATTCAAAATTATCATCAAAATTATTTTCTTTGTTGCATCTTCTAAGGAGTCTTTTGGGATCTTAACATGTGTGTGAGAGATGACTTGGTCAAGAGTTTCACTGAGATTTCATTTTTCTCTATGCACTATTTTCTAATTAACAAATCTAGTATCCTCAACATTTTTCAGTTAAAAGTGGGATGGTGATGATGTGTTCTACTGTATTAAATAATTTGAGAAAGCTTAGATGTTCTCATATTTTCATCATGGCACTCTTGATATGTGTATAGATCATTTTCATCATGATTTATAGTGAGTGGAAAGTAAGAATATGAGGCAATGACTTGCCCTTTTCCCATAGTAACATGGTCCATTATTATTTCCAAAAATTTAGAATCTTCCTTTCTTTCATATATCTTAAAGATTAACCACTCAATACTTTCAAATCTGTGTCACTTACAGTGTGTATTTCTTTGGCTTGTCTTGGTCTTTTTTTCTGTTTTTCCCATCTTCATCTTCCTAGCCATGACTCTTTTCTCCTACAGCACTTGGTGGTCTGAAAGTTAAAATGTGGTAGTTTCATGATTATTAATGATGAAAATAGTTTGTTTCAGAAGGGCTGAAATACACTTTGCATGACTGCACATGTATAACCCATGCCAAATTGCTTGCCTTCTCAAAGATGGAGAGGGGAGAGAAGAAGGGAGAGAATTTGGAACCCAAAATTTAAAAAAAATGAACATTAAAAATTTTTCATGTAATTGGAAAGAAAATATTAAGCATGGCTGATAGAGATCTTGGTTCTTGTCCTTTCAGTTTCTTCCACGTTAGTTTTCCTACAGAATCATTTTCCCTTTTATTTTTCTTTGCCATTCATTTGAGGTAATACCATCTGTTGAAGAAGGAAATGGCGAACCACTCTTGTATCTTTGCCAAGAAGACCCCAAATGGCATCCTGAAGAGTCAGACACAGTTCAACAACAATGCTTGTAATCATCTACCATTCTTCTTGGAAGAATTTGGTAAATAGAATTATGTTCTAAATCATACTGTCCTTGGCTGCTACATTTCTCTGCTTTGCACCAAAATCACGTTTGTTCACTGAGTCACCATTGGACCTTTTTACCTTATCTTTGTAGTAATTGTTTTCACTTTTGTTAAAATTCTATAGAAGTAGTGATGGTCTGTGCTGATGTCTTCCGTTTGACTAGGTCGGGTTGGAACTGATGTCACTAAAGGTAGTATCTTTCCTGCCTCTGAAAAAAGCAGTTGCTGGTCTAACCCAACAGAGATAACTGAGTCAGAAATGTCTCTCACATATGTAGTAAGTTGTTTCTTGTTTGTTTTAAGATCTTTCATGTTTTGGTGTTACTTGGTACTTGTCATGTTCAATACCTTCTTCTTAAAGATTTCTATAGCACATAGGCATGAGACTTTTGAGGGGTCTATGAATAAGATTTTGGCCTCTTTCAGTTTCAGATCTAATACATTCTTTCTTCTGTTCATCATCTTCCCTTGTGCCTGAGGAAAGCATGGCATAGTGGAGTGAGACCTAGCCTCAGAGTAAGGAAGCCCTGCCTTCTAGGTATGAAAAATTTGTTCACCAGAGCAGATCAGCACCTCCCATGTAACTTACGGTCTTAGAGAGTTGTCTAGAGGAGATATATCAAACTCCCCCAGTGAGACCCAGACCCACTTGTTACAAAGGAATCAGGTGCGCAGATACCTCTGTCTCTCTGACCTGTCTCTGGGTGGAGACCCTGGTTTCCATTCTACTGCCTTCTCATGCTTCTCTTGCACAGGCTGAAATTGAGTCTTCAACTCAAGCACAACAGTGCTTGCCTTCTTTTCCTTTGTGTATATAGTGTGCATTTGTTCCCTTGGAGTCATATTTCATGATAACAGCTCTGCAGTGCATTTGCATTAGGGTAATGGCTGATGGTATCTTTAATCTGGAACAGCCTGCTGTGTTTGTCCTGTGAGATGAGGTTCATTAACTGTTGCACTAACAGGATTTGAGAGTTTTGGCCCTCCTCCGGGTCACAAGGTTGCTTCTGGGCCTTGGAGATGTTTATGGAGGTGATCGCATTGGGCAGGTACATGATATTCTCTTGGAAATCCCTTTAGATGCCTTGTCCTCTCTCATCCCAAAAAAGGGGAAAAACTGCCCCCTCCATCTGATTTCTCTCTTAAGGTTATAATTCAATAATTACTTAATTTAATTAGGTGTATCCAGGCAGTGTTGGTTTTTTTCTCCAATCTCATAAAAGATGAGGGTTAACAAAAAAAAAGAAAAGCAGACACAAAAGCTTGAAAGAAACCCTTTGGGCTCCATTAGCTCCGAGTTTGTTCACCTGGAGTGTGATATTTACAATTATGATCCTGCCTTTTTGTCCAGTCTTATTTATGTTGCAATGTGGACATGGACAGGGAGGATGAAATTGAATAGACTGTGTTTTCCATTACTTTACGGCCAATTATGGGAGAGTTACCTGAAGCTGAACAAATTGTAAATCACCGTAGGAAAATTCCCCATTCTGGAACTGAACCAAATGGAGAGCATGGCCCACTCTTTCTTTTGGAGTCATAAACTGAATATGCAAAGGGCTACCCTTTTCAGACCTCAGCATTCTGTTAAAATATTGGCATCTTAGGTACCTCTCAGGTTCTGGTGATAGAAATCTGGGATGGTGTTCTGTGCAGAAATGATGAGGACTTCCATGTACTCCATGATCCAGTCCAGGGGTTGACTTGTTCTTTTTACAGCCTTTCTTTGTATCCCAGGGCTTAGCATAGTTTGTGGCACAGAGTAAGCAGGTAATAACTATTTGTTAATTGACTGACTGTAGCCCTGTCTGCAGCAAATCAGAAGGATGTGATTTAAATACTCTGATTTTTGAGAAACATGGCAAGATCTAAAATGGACAGGGTTTGGTACTTTTTAACTGTGTTAGTCAGCTTTAAAATATGGTGCTTTTCCCTTAAGCATATCCAAAGAATAGGGGGAAAGATGTCATTTTTTTGATGGGCTGGTCATGTGGCAGGAGTGAGGGGTCAGCCCAAGGGTCCTATGGGCATCTTCTGAATGGCAGGAGAAAGTGAGGCAGGAACTCTTGGCATGTACAGCTCAAAGGTGTACTCAAGGCTATTTGAATAGCAAACTTGAGAAGAAGTAGGCTATAAAATGGCTGGCCAGTTCAGTGTTGGGTGGTTGTTTTATAGGGAACTTTTGGAAGGTTTTGGACAAGGGTTGCATGGGATCGGAAGACATGAATGGGTGGCAGAGAGAATATTAAAACTGAAATATGAGAAACAGTTTTTTTTTTGGTGGAAACATTAGGCTGTATTAGTATAATTGTAAGATTCATCTTCAGAAGACTGTATATCGTACATACTTTATTCTGGAAAAGTATCCAAGGCTACAGGCCTGGTGAGCTTCTATGTAGCCTAAAAGGAAATTAACTGTATTTTAACAAAGAGGAAATGATCATACCAGGCTCGCTGAGGGAATTGGGTGAATCAAAACACATGAAAGTCACCTGTAGATCAGTGAAAATCAAGAACTACGTACTCTGGAGTGGGGGAGATCTTCAGGCCTCCCCCTCTGCCAGATCAACCTTTCTCTGGCTCCACTGCTCACTCCACTGGTGATATTCACCCCAGCAATTATCTTGGGCTCTGCCCCATCAACCCTACACAGCTGTTCACATTTTGTGGTCCTTGATCTGGGTGATGAACTGCAGCTGATAGCTCTAACCATTGAAAATATCTGTGATGATGGTAGAAAGCATTCTGTATAGAGTTCAATTCTGACCTCAGATGGGTGACTTGGGGCAAGTCGTTTAACTTCGTTTGCCTCAGTTTCCTCATCTGCCAAATGAATTAGAGAAAGAAATAGCAAACTACTGCCAGTGTCTTCTTCAAGAAAACCCCAAATGAGGTCTCAAAGAGTTGGACATGACTGGAAAAAATGATTCAACAATGTGTCTTGATCTTTGAAAGGTTAGTTTGATTGGAAAAGGCTTTGAATGCCAGTCTTGGTGACTAGTACATACTGATGCTTGGGGAGCAGCCTAGGTAAATTCTGAGAGACTTAATCCCAGGTTAGCTGCTGGGGGATGATGAATTTTTCAGCCATAGCAACATTTGAAGAGTATTCACTGAGACATATAGGGGATAATTTACACTGTTTGAGGGGGTATCCAAACCAAGAAAATCATAATTCCTTGAGGTCTTGAAATATTTTTTTATTAACTTAACTACTTAGGAAATATGAGGGTGACTTAAAAATGAGTGTTAAAATGCAAAGGGTTGGTTGGTTTTATTTGAAGATTTAAGCATTAATCAAAGACATCAGATTTGTCTCTGCCTGATAACATGAAAAGTAAGTGGAACTTATTGTTCACCTGAGATGAACAATACCGGTCCTTCTTACCCCGTCCCCACCTCCCCCAATAATTCAGGTCATTCAAACACTGGTCTGATTGTTCCCACTGGGGTAGAAGAAAGCTTGTCAAGATGTCAGTGTTCTTTATGGAACTGTATTAGCAAATGGAAGCACTAGGCCAAGCCAACTTGCTCAACAAAATGTTTAGGACTATGTTTTTGAATTGTGGCTGAAAAGATGTGGCTGAAACCAAAGCAAAGAAAACTGTTGCTTTCTGGCCCTGATTGGGTTGTCCAGTCATTCCATCTCAGAATTGAACTCCAAAGATGGAAAAAAAGGAATGAGACTTGAAAAAATCAGCAAAAGCATGGTGATTCCTGTTCAGTTTTGTTATTTTTATTACCATATGCATTCATTAAAAAGTTATGAATTTATGCTTAAATATAATTTTTGACAATTTCTTTGAAATATGTAAATAACAAATATGGAATTATTATTAAAATTATTTCAGTGGCATTGGGAGTGAAAATTTGAAAAATAATTTTATCCTGTTTGCAGATTCAATACATATACATAATTTATATATGTAATTATATAATATAATATATAATATATGTAATGTATAATATTGACCATGTAATTTCTATCTATCTACTTACCTATCTGTCTATCCATCCATCCATGCTTCTATCTCTCTCTCTATTTATTTATCTTCTCTCTGTTTCTCATATGTTCATGTATTTTTAATAACGTTAATGAATTTCAAAATTTTGGTGGTCTTCCGGATAATGTAGTTTACACTCATACAATAGATACCTCTCATTTTTCAAGTCCACAAAAGTAGGGTGAATGTGAAATTGGTAGGAGAACAATTTAAAGAACTGTACTAATGTAGGTAGGACAATGGATAGAGTGTAAACTCTGAATTCAGGAGGACCTGGGTTCCAATCTGGCCTTGGACACTTACTACCTGAGTGAACCTGTGCAAGTCACTAAACCCTGTTTGCCTCAGTTTCCCATCTGCAAAATGAGCCAAAGAAAGAAATGGCAAATCACTCTAGTATATATTTTTATAAGGGGAAGATGATTGGTATATCATTAAAAAACAATTCCCCTGCTAATATTCATTTGTATGATTAAAAATAGCTTGCATTTATATGTCATTTAAGGGTTTGCAAAGCACTTTACAGACACAATCTTATATTATCCTCATAGCAACCTGGGAAGTAGGTACTGTAATTATTACCATTTTCTAGATGAAGAAACTGAGGTTACCTTATTTGCCCAGAGTTACACAGTTTCTGAATAAGTGCCTGAAACTGAATCAGATCCTGCTCGTTATTCACAATGCCTTTTTTTCTGATGACATTTATTTATCATGACCATCATCAAGGGCAGCAAGTATGATGGTTAAAGAATTTGAAGGACCTGGGTTCAAGACTTGCCCCTGGGTTCAAGTCTTGCCCAGGGCCAAATGATTTAATCTGTTAGTGCTCCAGGCATTTTTTTTTAATTTTAAATAAATTTATTTAACTTTTTACATTCATTTTCACAAGATTTTGAGTTCCAAAATTTTCTCCCCATTTGTG